>CM067493.1:8170955-8276806 GCA_034552555.1 Semaprochilodus insignis | reverse complement strand
AATAAACAAACATTACTCACCACTGCCCTCTAAAGGTGTTAGATATACATCAAATAAACAAACATTACTCACCACTGCCCTCTAAAGGTGTTAGATATACATCAAATAAACAAACATTACTCACCACTGCCCTCTAAAGGTGTTAGATATATATCAAATAAACAAACATTACTCACCACTGCCCTCTAAAGGTGTTAAATATACATCAAATAAACAAACATTACTCACCACTGCCCTCTAAAGATGTTAAATATACAGTACAGACCAAAAGTTTGGACACACAATTCAAGAGTTTTCTTTATTTTCATGACTATGAAAATTGTAGATTCACACTGAAGGCATCAAAACTATGAATTAACACATGTGGAATTATATACTTAACAAAAAAGTGTGAAACAACTGAAAATATGTCTTATATTCTAGGTTCTTCAAAGTAGCCACCTTTTGCTTTGATTACTGCTTCGCACACTCTTGGCATTCTCTTGATGAGCTTCAAGAGGTAGTCACCTGAAATGGTCTTCCAACAGTCTTGAAGGAGTTCCCAGAGATGCTTAGCACTTGTTGGCCCTTTTGCCTTCACTCTGCGGTCCAGCTCACCCCAAACCATCTCGATTGGGTTCAGGTCCGGTGACTGTGGAGGCCAGGTCATCTGGCGCAGCACCCCATCACTCTCCTTCTTGGTCAAATAGCCCTTAGACAGCCTGGAGGTGTGTTTGGGGTCATTGTCCTGTTGAAAAATAAATGATGGGCCATCTAAACGCAAACCGGATGGAATAGCATGCCGCTGCAAGATGCTGTGGTAGCCATGCTGGTTCAGTATGCCTTCAATTTTGAATAAATCTCCAACAGTGTCACCAGCAAAGCACCCCCACACCATCACACCTCCTCCTCCATGCTTCACGGTGGGAACCAGGCATGTAGAGTCCATCCATTCACCTTTTCTGCGTCGCACAAAGACACGGTGGTTGGAACCAAAGATCTCAAATTTGGACTCATCTGACCAAAGCACAGATTTCCACTGGTCTAATGTCCATTCCTTGTGTTCTTTAGCCCAAACAAGTCTCTTCTGCTTGTTGCCTGTCCTTAGCAGTGGTTTTCTAGCAGCTATTTTACCATGAAGGCCTTATGCACACATTCTCCTCTTAACAGTTATTCTAGAGATGTGTCTGCTGCTAGAACTCTGTGTGGCATTGACCTGGTCTCTAATCTGAGCTGCTGTTAACCTGCGATTTCTGAGGCTGGTGACTCGGATGAACTTATCCTCCGCAGCAGAGGTGACTCTTGGTCTTCCTTTCCTGGGGCAGTCCTCATGTGAGCCAGTTTCTTTGTAGCGCTTGATGGTTTTTGCGACTGCACTTGGGCACACTTTCAAAGTTTTCCCAGTTTTTCGGACTGACTGACCTTCATTTCTTAAAGTAATGATGGCCACTCGTTTTTCTTTACTTAGCTGCTTTTTTCTTGCCATAATACAAAAAAAAAAAAAAAAAAAAAAAAAAAAAAAAAAAAAGTATCCACCTGACTTCTGCACAACACAACTGATGGTCCCAACCCCATTTATAAGGCAAGAAATCCCACTTATTAAACCTGACAGGGCACACCTGTGAAGTGAAAACCATTTCAGGTGACTACCTCTTGAAGCTCATCAAGAGAATGCCAAGAGTGTGCGAAGCAGTAATCAAAGCAAAAGGTGGCTACTTTGAAGAACCTAGAATATAAGACATATTTTCAGTGTGAATCTACAATTTTCATAGTCATGAAAATAAAGAAAACTCTTTGAATGAGAAGGTGTGTCCAAACATTTGGTCTGTACTGTACATCAAATAAACAAACATTACTCACCACTGCCCTCTAAAGGTGTTAGATATACATCAAATAAACAAACATTACTCACCACTGCCTTCTAAAGGTGTTAAATACACATCAAATAAACGAACAATTCTCACCACTGCCGTGTAATGGTGTTATAACGTGAGATATTCATGGTGGTGTACTCATCTTCGGCACGCAACCACAGTACACCAGGGCAATCTCATGTTATAGCGCTCGCTCTCGGGTATTATTGCATGAATGAAAGAAGTAGTTCAGTAATTCTAATACAATAGTTCTGACAATACAAAAATTTATAAAAGCTCTTGTTGCAACTAACGTCCCTCTAAGCCTACAGTGTACAGTGCACCAACATATGGACAGAGTTAATTGCTGGGTTTGTTTGATGCATGATGCTTTTTACTGTGTTTTCAGATGTTTTTCTGCAGTTTTTAGCAGCTACATTGGCATTGTACAGTTTAATTATGTCATCATGAAAAGGCCATTTCCATCACATTGCAGGGAAAATGAGTCTGACAAATGTAAAAAAAAAAAAGCTCAATTTTAAACTGTCGTGCAGTTTTCTGAAGGTCAGAAAGACGTGAGATGTGTCTTGCCTGCATCTGTAGCCTGTAGTTCCGATGATGTGAGTCAGGAGCTCCTACACAGCAGTAAAAGCTGATGTGATTCTCCCGCCCTCTCTCTCTCTGTTACATGTTTTTCTGAAATGAGTCTAATGGCTCTGAAGTGACTCTAGGGCTTAACCCGGCTTTTCTCTGTCAGTACTCATGACTTGGAACTAAGTGTATGTGCTGCATGCTCTCTCTTTCCTTGCTACCTCACTTTCTTTGTCATTAATTTTTTAATTTTCCCTCTTTTTCTTCATTTCTGCATCCTTTTTTGCTCAGATGTCTTCATTATGAATACGTCTCTGTTACATTTCATGGAAAACAAACCCTGCAGCTCTGGATACCGTATGTCTAACCAGAACCAGAACGTAATTCATATTAACTTTGCAACTGAAATGCTTACTTAATATTTATAAGCACCTTTAGAGGACAGTGGGGAGTAATATTTGTTTATTTCATGTTTATTAACACTTCAGAGGACAATGGGGAGTAATGTTTGTTTATTTAATGTTTATAAACCCTTTAGAGGACAGTGGGGAGTAATGTTTGTTTATTTCATGTTTATAAACACTTCAGAGGACAGTGGGGAGTAATGTTTGTTTATTTAATGTTTATAAACACTTTTAGAGGACAGTGGGGAGTAATGTTTGTTTATTTCATGTTTATAAACAATTTTAGAGGACAGTGGGGAGTAATGTTTGTTTATTTCATGTTTATAAACCCTTTAGAGGATAGTGGGGAGTAATGTTTGTTTATTTAATGTTTATAAACATTTTTAGAAGACAGTGGGGAGTAATGTTTGTTTATAATATGTTTGTTACCACCTTTTTAGAGGGTGGCAGTGAGTAGGCCTGTCACAATTATTGCATAATCACCTAGCGGTTAATAATGTTTGTTAACACAGCTAAAAATAGTTTGGCAAGTTTGAGATTATTTATCAACTGGACATGGCGTGAGACAAGTTTGGTAGGTTAAAAAAAAAATCTTAATTTGTAGTTACATTTTAATTTTTTTCATTTTGTAGCATCATTCATTTTTAGTCCATAAAATCTGATTCAGTTGCATCTTCAAAAAACATGTTTAAAAATGATAGACTGTTTTAAACATTATAAAATGAAATGCATTAATTACTCACAGTTCAGGCCCACTTGACAAGTTATTTGTCAGGACAAGCTTGCTGTAAAGCAAAATTGTTAGAAAAATGGATTAGGTTCTGGGTAGACATGGTCTTTGTTAAGTGAAATTAATGACCTGGGTGTGGGTAAGTGGAGGCATGGGGCGTTTGAGGGATGACCTTATGGACTGAGGTCACATTTGATGTCAACCACATACAGTAAATATGATGTAAAATAAGTGCAAGCAACATTTAAGATCCGTGGATTAAGCTGAAGTCACACTAGACATTTCGTTTGTTTCATTTTCATTTCAAAACATTACTGTGAGAGTTTTGTTAGAACTGCATTAGTTAAAAAATGAAGAGTAGGAGGACCTGTTTTAGATCGCTAAGCAATAAGTCTAACATACACTCATTGCCAAAAAGAATAGTTGCACTCAGAAGAAAGTGCCGGTTTTGTAGTGCTATTGGGAAGGAAGATAAAGGTTACCAGGAACAATAAATGATGATAAATTTAGACTGATACAGGCAATATTTATTGAGCTACAGATACAGAAGTAGTGTCCCTCAGTATGGCGTCGGGCCACCATGTTTGCTATTGCAATATGCCAGACATCTCAGCATGGAGTTGTAGAGGTTCCTAATGGGGTCCTGTGGTAATCCATCCCATGCAGCTTGAATATTCTCACACAGTTCCTGCAGATTTTGGGGTAGGGGTGGAGGTGACACCAGGCCTTCTGGACACATGATGACAAACCGCTTGTCTTGGTGCTGACCACGGTGCCTCCACACATGGATTCATTGGTCGTCTCCATCAAGACAAGTGAGGGATTTGTCACTGAAGATGACCCGCTGCTATTCTGAGTCACTCCATGACGTTGATGTGGTGTTAAGGGCAGTCGTCGTAACATCTGCATGCATGTAGTCCTGTATAGTGCAGCCGTCTGCCAAATGGTGCTGGCACTAACAGGATGCATCATGGAGGGCATCCCTGCTCGCTGAATGTCTGCAATCATGGCTGTTGGGTCACTCTGTGCATGACAAAAAATTAGTCTGCTGATTCGTGCCTTCTTTTATCCCTTCCTGCCAACAGCGTGCTTTGGTAGTTTCCGCACAATCAACAGATCGATAACATCATTCATGCCTTCTCTGCAAAGGATGCTACCCACACAACAGCATGAGTCAGAATGGAAAAACACGCACAACAGGACGACCTTATATAGTCAGTTGGATACAGCGATAAGGTCCATCCTTGCTTACATCAAATGTGCAGCCGAGACTCACTTGCATGTCTTGCAATGTCAAACCTACCCACCAAGTTTTATTCCTGTCGGTTGATTCCTTCAGGGTGCAAGTTTTTTTGGGGGGAAGTTGAGTGTATTTCTCTTGTGAGGTCAAGAAAGTTTTCTTACTTGATGTAAGGAAAAAAAACTGTGCAGTGGTTCTGGAGAGTTGCAGCAGGAATGGCTGGTCAGTGCTGTGGCCCTCAGCTGTGGCACTACACTATGACTACGCTTGCCTTATATTATTTGTGGACATGTCATGGGAACCTTTTTTTACTACAACATGTGTTCAGGAGCTAAGCAGAGCTTACTTCTGTTAGCATGCTTCATGGTTGACTGTATCTGTAACAAAATTAGAAAAGAACAAGTGTTTTCCCATCACCCAGTCATACAATCTGTGCTTTGGACAATGATAAAATGAACAGACCCCCATGAAGGAGATAATTTCCTGTCTACAAGTAAAACCTGTAGGAAGCTTCTGACCTTTTAACAAGTTATGCTCATTGACCACTATGA
This sequence comes from Semaprochilodus insignis, assembly GCA_034552555.1. Classification (NCBI taxonomy): domain Eukaryota; kingdom Metazoa; phylum Chordata; class Actinopteri; order Characiformes; family Prochilodontidae; genus Semaprochilodus; species Semaprochilodus insignis. The sequence continues at coordinate 8,271,458 of CM067493.1, read as the reverse complement.
CATATTCATAGTACAAGGTCAGTTTAAGGGATGTTTTATTCAAATTTCATATGTATCTGGAATGTGTTCACAGAGTCGCACAAGGCTGTAGCATGTGCAAGTGCATTTTTGTAATTAGTAATAGTGCATTTTTAATCTCTTCTGTTTCCCCTCTAGCAAAGCTTAATCCTGGCCACATGTTCAAACGCTTAAACATTATATCAATTACCAAGGCACATTCATAAAAAAAGGATATTTTCATATTTCATGCTGATGCTGGCATTAAAAGCTTCGGCAGGGCAGCTAAACTCAGGAAGCGATAAAAAAATAACTTTGCAGAAGTCCCAAGGACTAACTGTGAAAACGGAGAAACTGAAATAAACAAGGGCAGATTAAGACAAAAAGGGACATAGCAGGAAATTGAAACAAATAAAGAACAGAAGAACAACAACTGGGAAAGAAAGAAAGTAGAAAAAACCCAAGTCTTTTTGCAGTGGACAGAAGGACTCTGAATGCTTCTGTATGACGGAGAAAGAGAGAGCTCGGGAGAGAGAAGTATGCGTGTGTAATTAAAACAAGTGATTTTTTTCCCCCTCTGCACTGGGATAATCTGTAAGGTCCAGCTGGTCACTGAGGGATTAGAGCACCCTCTCTGTTAGGCAGGAGAGGGGCAAGCTCCCCGGGAGCACTGCCAAATTGGCTCCCTCCTCCAAAGCCCCCAAAAAAATCTGTGTTCAGTTACAAACTCCAAGCACTCCACTCTGAAGCTACTGCAAGCTACAGGATTGTAAATTCAAATGCATTTCCACTAAAGAAAGATTTGTGAAAGCAGGACAACGGTCATTTTATTCCAGAGAGCAGGCTAATGCTTTAGTGAACAGTTTGGTATTCTGCCAACTGGATGTAGTGTAAGTATGACAAGTCAGTACTGAACTGGGGCAAATGTGATCTGACCATGACCACCAGCCCTTGGTCTTCTCTTTATCTGTTTTGCAATACAAGAAATATAGTTACACCATTATTAATTCTAAACCTTTGACTGAAAATAAGTGAATAACAGGTGTTTCTTCAGACATAGAAAAAAATGCTGTCCATTTCTTCAGAATGTGAAGAAATAACAGCTTTGATGATATGCCAATGATGTATATGCATTGTATTGCAGAGATCTATTGAAGCCAGCGTGCTAAACAGCTAGCCCTGTCTCTTAATACTGTCACTGTGCACCCCAAAGGGTGATAGTCAGTCACTGTACCATTGCGTCTGCTATCAGTCCAACATAAGAGAATGATGTAGCACTGCCCCGATATCAGTTATGTTCAAGGTACCACTCCTTGTCAGGAAGCCAATGAAAGATCAGTAAGCACAACAGTGGCTGCAGCTTGGCAAGTGATTGTTATGTCCACAAACATACAAACAAACCAACAAATAAATGAAGCAAGTATTAACGTTGGCGTTACTTCTCTCCACTGTAGATGCTTTTGGGAAGTAAAGGGATGAAGTCTGATGCTGAACTACGACATTTCTTCTAGATTAGTAAGTAAACTGTTAGTGCTAACATCTAGTTTTCCGATATCTTTATATCGATATGCTGTCCCCTGTTGTTTGGCTTATGAATTTAATGGTGTCATCCTTTTAAATACTGTATGAAAAATGAAAACTAACTTTGTACTTAATGTTGTTGCAGAAAGTATATAAATGACTCTGGATATCTGACTTTTGCAGATTACCATAAATTGACATGAAAAATGTAAAGTTTGGTCACAGCATCTTTGTGTGTGTGTGTGTGTGTGTGTATGACATATGAACAGCTGATACATTTTTGTACAGTCTGTGTCAATGACAAATCTTTTATTGTCAGTTTCTGAATTATTTCATAAATGTTCAAATGAATAAACATCTTGTAATAGGAAAACCAACTGTACTGTATAAAAAGGAACAACATCTATCAAATATTTGATATATCTCAACAAATTCTTTTTTTTTCCTTTCATTGTGCTTATTAGAATACAAAATTGAAAAACTGAATGAATGCGTTAACTAATTTTACGCACTGCAGTCCAGAAGATCTCTTTTAGAAGAATTCAATGCGGTTTCGGGGACCAACTGAAGAAATAAAACAAACTGAGCATGAGGTCTTATAGCATAGACAGTTCATCTTGTACAAAAGCATACAAGTGTACATCAGATTGACTGGGATTCAAAGCAGTCCTTACACTGGTGTCTCAACACCTTCACAAAAGGCTGCTGAATGAAAGCGTCACCAAGCTGAATCATGTGTTATGTTAATCATGTGCTGAATCAGATATAAATCCATTAGCACGTAGGAGCAGGTAGATAGATATTGCAGATCTCACAGCACCAAGCTCTACATTACAGCTTGAATATTTTGTGCCTAGCCTGATTTGACCCTGTTGTGAAAACAGTTTATTCAAAGCTTAGTGAATTGGTATAGCAAATTGTATGTAGTGTAAGTAAGCTCACCAGACCAAAAACAAAAATAGATGTTTTCTCAAGCTTGGTTACCTTGGTTCTAGTACTTGTCCTTAATAGTAGGACCAACTCTATCTGGTAAGGATTACACCAGTGTTGTTTAGGAGTTCCTCAGTTCCTGTCCATTGTAGCCCATGAAGTGTGTGCAAATCTCAGTCAGAGCTAATAAGTGTCTATTTAAACATTTAGTCTGTTCCAAACTAAGAATTGGGACTGAGGTCTTTTGATTCTGCTGGTCAAAGTGTCCTGGTGTTACATCATGTGTGCTGATCCAGTCACATATAGACAAACTCCAGTCGCCATCCTGGAACGGGAGAACGGCTATTATGGGCTCTGCTTAGACATGACACTGTCAGCATAGGTTTGCATATGGACAGTATGGACATGTCCCTACCAATATTTGCACAGTATTGGTATTATTATTGCAAATAATAAAGAGAGAACATCAGCAACTTTTTCACCAACTGGAGCACTGAGGTAGTAATGTAACTAGTCAGTAGCCACACTGATTTAAAATGAAAACCTCCTAGCTAACATCAGTAGCCTTTCCACTGTAAAAAAATACGTAAACTGATGTTCTCAAGATACTGGGTTAATTCTTACCTGACAGGACTATGGTTGAGGAAACTGGACAACCTCCATGAAGTTTTAGAGAATAAACATGTATCTATTTTTTTTTTGTTTGCGGAGCTTACTACACACCATTACCATACTGGGAAAAACATGATGCAAACCATGACCCTTATCTTAAATGTATTTACAGTGTACGAATGTCAATCTGCATTTTGCAGGGAATAAAGTTTTAGATATTAACATTCTGAAACTTGAATCACACACATGTACAAAAGTTACATGTGCTAGTTTAGAGATCAGTGATTTCCATTTCGTTGCTGTGCTCAATAAAAAGAGCTACTGAGTATGTATGTCCTAAACACGGACAGTTCACTCTCCAACCTGCAGTCAGTCTGAAGTTGACATTCAACCCTTTAATTCCAGACACTTGAACTATACAAAACTAGTTGATACCTGGTGCCCTTGGATAAATATATTTAATATATTTTATAAAATGTATATATTCAGTACTGTGCAATAGTTGTAGGCACCTGAGACAATTTAAATAGCTGTTTTGCTTAGACATTACAACAAATTACAACAAAATAGATTACAATACATAAAAATAATAAATTTGGTAATAATAAGTACTGATTCTATGTCTTGGTAAGTACTGATTTTATGTCTGTCTTCTTTAACTAATTTCCAAACCTCACAGCAGACCAGTATTACAGATATGGAAAGTCGGGGGATTTGATAAATGTTTTGGGCCATAAATGTTTGGGTCATGGAATATCAGGGAATTTTGTTTGTAACATCTTAAAATGTTTTCATTCCGTTTAACAAAATATTATATTTTCTTGTGAATGGCTGTCTCCTGTACCTAATAACCAAGGCATAAGTTTCTGGAAAATGTTGATTTCAATAAAACCTGTGTATGTTTAAGAAACTGTTTCCTCCCCATTCATAATAGGTCATGAAAATTCTGCCTTTTAAATTTGACATATGACTGAAATACTAAATCAAGTGTGCTGGAATGGAATAAAAGAAATCCATGTGATAACTGGGGGTAATGAGAAGACATATGGAACCAAAGTTTGTTCTAGCTAGCTCAGAAGATACCGACTACTTTTTTGAAAACAAAAAAAAGTTAGTTTTTACTGTATTTGTTTATTTGCATTTATTCTCATGATATACGGTTCTTACAAGCACAGTTAATATTAAGGTAAATGTCTTAGTAAATGGCTAAGACGTTTGCACAGTACTTTTGTTTATTATAAAATCTGGGAATTTTGTGAGAAATATAATAAATTACAAATCTGTCATACTTATATGCTAATAGAGGAAAATACTATCTATCCAGAAACCAATGTTTCTATAAATAATATGGCCTGACCTTTACCCGTATGAGACAACTGATATAGTGATGTTCTTTGACCATCCTGCTAACCATTACTCATACATCCTGATGTTGCAGGCTGTTCATATTGGAATAAATAACTTACGGCTATAGCATAAAAATAATGTGTTTGAGATAATAATTTGATGACTAAGCTCTGGGTGCCTGTGCATATTCCATTATAGCAAATAACAATAAAAAAAGCATAATTTCTCCATGTAACTTGATGTGCTATGAACATCAAAAGTGCTCAACTTGAAAAAATTTGCCCACACACTCTTCAAAATGTGGCAACAACAAAATTCACCCAAACATACTTTTGATAAAAAAAAAGAAAAAGAAAAGCAGCTCCTAAAGAAAGGTCTCTTCGTAAGTCTCTGTAGAGGGCACAGGGTCCCTGGAATCAGATAACGGCTCCTGGAAGAGGTCATTGGGAGCCATGGTGACTGTTTCATATGAGGGAGGGGAGGACTGCAGAGACTCCTCGATTATTTCCTCCTCAGGGCCATAATTCTCCTTAATCATACAAGCTATGAGCCCCTCCCTTTCTGGGGCATCATCTATGTCCACACCCTCTAAGTTTATCTGTCGGTACAAGTAAGAAGCTTGCTTCATCTGCCGCTTGACCAGGTGCCTCCTGTAGGCACGCTGGATGATGGTGGCTGAGACTTCTTCCTGCTTACGCCGGAGCGTAGTAGTGATAGGCTCATGCGAGATCTTGGAAGGATTGGTCATCATAAACTTGTCCTCCATCTGCTGCTTGAGAGCATCCATCTCGCCTGACTCACCCAAGACACGCTTGGTGAAGGCGAACAGAATGTCCAGGCAGTGGATCTTATCCCCACTTACCATAGGCAAGTCCATGGTAATCAGCTTAATCTGGTTCGGTTTGGCGATCCGTAGGGGTTCAGACAGCGCATCGGCAAAGTTAGACAGCTTGGAGTACTCAATGAAGTGCGTGGCCTCCACGTCAAACTTCTCCCACACCTCATAGAACATCTCAAAGTCGTCCTCGCTGAGAGGTTCTGTGCTCTCCTCAGTAGCCACACTGAAGTTTTCCAGGATGATGGCAATGTACATATTAACAACAATAAGGAAGGAGATGATGATGTAGCTAACAAAGAAGGTAATCCCCACTGAAGGATTTCCACAGTTGCCCTTGGTGTTGGTTCCTGTGTTGATGATATGTGGGTTGCATTCCTCTGGTGAGTTGTTCAGAATGGGATCCAACAAGTTGTCCCAACCAGCCGAGGTGGTGATCTGGAACAGGCATATCATGCTGTTCCCGAAAGTCTCAAAGTTGAACATGTCATCAATCCCACCCTGTTTCTTCACGTAGGCGAAGTTGGCCATGCCAAAAATAGCATAAATAAACATGACGAGAAACAACAGGAGGCCAATGTTGAATAGCGCTGGCAGTGACATCATTAAGGCAAAGAGTAATGTCCGTATTCCTTTGGCTCCTCGTATGAGTCTGAGGACTCGTCCTATTCTTGCCAATCTGATCACTCGAAACAAGGTTGGAGACACAAAGTATTTCTCAATAATATCAGCCAGGACAATTCCTGTGAGGAGAAACATATCAATAATCATATTTCCAAAATGTAAAAGTAATGATGGCATTTACCTCAACATGATGCATCATATTTTATAAAATATAAAAAAATATAAAAAGAAATGAAAAATATCTATGAGTATTAAAAAATACTGTATAGAACACAAAAATTATTATAGAGGTTCTTTTTTCGGGAGAACAATCAAGCTTTTATGTTACAGTAAAGTTCCGACAATGATGTAGACCAATTGTGCAACACTCCTGACTAGGGTGTGGTGTTCTACACTTCAGTGTTTTCCACTTTAACTTGACCAAAGACATTATCATAAACAAAAACTAAACATGTTAGTTGTTAACTCTTTATGTCTCAGTGTTAGTTACCAATATGGATCTGCGAGTAGTCAATGTTGACTTTTGTGCAATATGGCAGGACAGCTGAAAGTGCTTGAAGGATAGCACTGACTAACATCAAGCTTTTTTCAACACAGAGAGAGACAGACTAAGCCATCTTTTTTATCCTTAACTGATAGCAAGAGTCAAGGGTTAGGCTGGACAAGTTTGAATATTTAAATAGGTTTGAATATTTAGTAATAATATTAATGTTTCATACTTTTTAAACGTGTTTGTTACTGCAGATATATCTAGGATGCTACAACAATGTATTTATGAAACCCAGCTAGTCATACAATATATCGCTCCTGGTTTTAGCATTACCGTGACCAGAGACTACTACTAGGATAAGGGTCACTATACTTAACATATTTGAGACGAAGTATCAAACTTGTCAGGTTTACATGGAACACCAGCCTCTTATCACAAATCTGAGCATATTTCTTAATGTAATTTAAAGTGCTCCCACACATGTGATTTCGTAGGAAGTCCTTCTTTTAGCTTCAGTAGCCACAGTAAATGGTGCCTTTTTTGTGCCTGGAGGTGACGTGACATCGATCCCTGGCATGTATTTATGATGCATTCAATTAAACCAGCTATAATCTATTTATTTTTAATGCTGAAAGCAGCAGTATTCCTGAGAGGGGAGGGGAAAAATATTCTAATAAATGGTATAAATGTGCTGGTGCATCATTACAACAAAAGTCAAATATATATTCATTCTCAAAGCAGAGTAGTCTGGTAGGTTTTTGCAGAAGTTTTTCTGGCTATTCCACATGCACTTACGTACTTGCGTCACATGCAGTGGCTTTAAACAAAGATCCAACACAACAGAGGAGTTGCTAATAGCGTTGAATTCAAGAGCTGCTGCGAAAATGGAGATACCACACAGCTAACGCAGTTTTCATCTGTTCATTCACAGTTGTTTTCAAGCCGAAGAAACGCTGAATTAGAAGAGAGCTTACAAGAGTGCAACACTGTCCTTGCATAAACAAGGGTAATAATCGGCTTGGCTCTTTTTTTGGGCTTGGGCGAGTTTGCTTTGTTCTTGATGAACAGTTAAAACAAGCAGCTAGGCCAAATTATCAGCCTGTTATCAAGCAAAGAAAACAACTATGCAGATTAATAAAATGACTGGAACTGGGTTATTAACATTTTAATAATAGTGAACTGCCAACTTTGCAAAAGAAATGTGATCAATCTCATAAAAAAGGTGGTCTGACAGATTTACCCTACTTTAGAGCGATAAGCATGCCACGGTAAGAAGGGAAGTGCATTAAGCGATGCACCCATCATGCACAGTACTCAGTGTACCCAGCCTCTGGAAGCACTGTTCTAATCTTGGGATGCTTTAGTTGGTCAGGTACATGTGTGCTGAATAACCAGGTTATCACATCAAAGGACTTTCTATTCCAGGATGACAATGCTAATACTCAGCAGGCTCTAAATCTGAAAGAGTGATTCAGGGAGCTTGAAAAATCATCTTCACTCATGAATTGACCACCACCTAACCTGACCCCACTGAAATATTGGGTATGTACTGGAGAACACTTTACAGAGTAGTTTAACTCTCCTGTTGTCAATACATTTTGGCTAAAAATGAAAAACTTTTCTTCTATGTGATCATTTGATTTAAGAACTCTACAGCAAGTCATCTAGATCATCCATGATGTACCCACCAACAATGGAAAGAATGACTACTACAAAGTCAAATATGTTCCAGCTAATGGTGAAGAAGTAGCAGCGGAGGGCAACAATCTTGATGAGGCATTCAGTGGTAAAGACGATGATGAAAGCCAAGTTGACGTTGTTGAGGATGAACTCCATGCGTGTAGACTGCTCATCCGTCTCCACCATCATGGTGATCATGTTCAAGATGATGAGCATCATGATTGTGATGTCAAAGGCTTGTTTTGACACCAAGTCAAAGAAGAAGCCTTGCAGAATGTTCTAGGTGGACCAAAGATATGTGTTAACAATTACAGGCTAATGAGCTAAACTAACATGAAGCTTATAATTTTATTGATGAGAATTAGTTTTACCATTGGCCTTGGTATGGGCTTCTGTGGCTTTTTCGTTCCCAGTTTTTTCATTGCATTGTAATATTTTTTCTGCTCTTCAGTCATAAAGATATCCTGCCCACCTTGCAACAGCAAAAGACATAAGCCTTATTTTACAATATCTTACTCACACAGAAAAATAAATATTTTTCCCAAAACAATTAAAGTATCAGCACCTATCTTTCTCTTCTGCTGATTGAAGTTGTCAATAATGACACCGATGAATAAATTAAGGGTGAAGAATGAGCCAAAAATGATGAAGATGACAAAGTACAGGTACATGTATAGATTGACCTCCTTAATAGGCTGCTCTTCTACCTGCGTGCAGAAAATAACACATGACTCGGAGAACTGCATTCTGATGTAAACTTCAGATTGTTCTAAAATACTTTTTCTGTTTTTTTTTTTTTTAAAGTTAATAATCCTTACCCCACGGGAATCCACAGCTGCATACATGATTTCCATCCAGCCTTTGAAAGTTGCCTGTGTAATAAAGTCACAGTTTAAACCGGAGCCAATTCCAGAGCTGGACAGCAATGATATTTTTAACCACGCAACACAGCATTTCATATTAACTTTAAATGTTTTGAGGGGAAAAAAATTGTTAAATGTAGCTTTTATATCAGGACCTAAAATATATATATATATATATATATATATATATATATATATATATATATAGGGGGGTTTATAAGTAAATGTATGTTTTAAAGAGTAGGACTATTAAGAAAATACAAATGCTTTGTTAACATAATGCTCATATTAACTGTACAGATTATAAAAACTGCTTAATCTTGATTTGCAGGTATGTTCCTGTAGTTAATCAGCAGTGCTTCATATATACATATGGTTAATGCTACCAAGTGTGTGCACGTATGCATGTTACCATAGCTCCTCTGTAGTAAGCTGTGGTGATGGTCTTAAACCTCTCCTGTCCTGCTGTGTCCCTGAGAAACACAAGTATAGACATTAGAGTTATAAACATGGAGCTACTCAGAAAGCACTGCATCATGAGAAGTCATTTGGCCTTTGTTTCGACTCCTNTATATATATATATGCATTAGCTTCATTTACCCACTGGAAAGACAAGAATCACCAATACAAGAATCAGTACGAATTCAGTACGATGTGCTTCACCATAGGAAGTCATTGCCTTGGTAACAGGCAATTACATGCTTTTGTGAATGACTGAAAGCAGACTATTTCCAGAGGTAAATGAGGTGAGAAGGAGAAGGTGAGATGACTCAGCAGAGCCATGGTTGCTTGGCTACCTCACCAAATAATCTCTATTTTTACAAGGTATTCTCCTTACAGCAATAAGATATAAAGGAGGGGTTGGCCACTGTGTTTTCCAGGGCCATTATTAATGAAGGATACCAATAACCAATAATTGGGGCTGATATGGTGTGAAAATGATTGTACATTTTCACAGTAAAACCAAACCCTTGAACTAAACATTTTAAATTTATCAGTAAGATAAACAGATAAAAAACTACATAGTCTAAATAGTTCTAATTGACATTTAACAGTCATTTGTAAGAAAGTAGTCCCATTGATGGTGATGAGGGTGTGCACTTTCTCTTGCCTCCTGAAGTCCACTATCAGCTCCTTGGTCTTGGTCAACATTGAGAGAAAGGTTATTGTCCTGGCACCAGTGCATTAGAAAGGTGACCTCCTCTTTGTAGGCCATCTTGTTTGTGTTGAACAATGGTGTCATCAGGAAATTTGATGATGACACTGGAGCCATGTCTGGCTGTGCAGTCATGGGTATACAGGTAGTACAACAGAGGGCTAAGCGCACAGCCCTAAGGCTCTCGTGTTGATGCTGCCCATCTTTACCACCTAACACTGGTCTGTCAGGAAGTTCAGGATCTAGCGGCCCAGAAAACTGTTCAGACCCAGATCCCAAAGCTTAATGTTGAGCCTTGAGGGAATGATGGTGATACTGAGCTATAGTCCACAAACAGCATTTTCACATGTGTTCTTTTTGTCCAGATGGGAGAGGGCAGTGTGTAGTGTCAGGGCTATTGTATCGCTAGTGGATCTGCTGTGTTGGTAGGCAACCTGCTGTGGGTTGAGAGGGGCAGGTAGTATGGAGCAGATGAAGCCTCTAACCAGCTTCTCAAAGCTTATTCTTATGACAGAGATAAGCACTCCTGCTAACTGATGTGCACATTCTTTAAGGACGTGTTCAGGAATGCTGCCTGGTCCGACTGCTTTGCGGGTGAAGGCTCCATACACTTCAACCATGGAGGCAGAGGAGGGCGTTTGTCTCAGTGGTAGCTCGTCCTCTTTCTGGAGGTGCAGCATGATTTACCTCAAAATGAGCATAGAAAACATTTAGCTCATATGGAACAGCAACGCTGATGTTATCCACAGAGCAAGTTTTTTTGGGCAGATATAGATGGGCAGAAGTGATCCATTTGCCAATCGGAGGTCGAGGGAGGCCTTTAAATGCATCATGGAAGGGGTGTAGCAGTGATCCAGCGTGTGATTTTCTTGTGCTGCATGAGATGTGCTAAAAGTACTTTGGAGCAACTACCGTAAAGTTTGCTTCATTAAGTCTCCAAGAACAATGAAGGGGGCCTATGTGCCTGTTAAAAGACTTGTACTGTTTCCCCAAGTGACAAGTCCGTATCAGCCTGCGGTGTAATGTAGATGTATTCGCCTTGAGAAACTTAAAAGTCTGTAATTGTTAATCTAATTTACACATTTTTGTCTGTTGCAGATAAAGGCATTGGTAGCAGAAAATTATTATTATTATTACATATTTACACACAATAAAAAACTAAAGCGAGTTAAAGGAGTGAAAGAGGAGCTGTACTTGGTGCCATTTTGTATGATCAAGATATATAAAGAACTGTAAATGTATTACAGTAAAACCATTATATTGTATGTATGACTTATTAGTTAAATGTATAATAATATGTTGTCATTTCATAATTAATGAACTGCTTTCTGGAGGCTTGTCTTTATAATTGGCGCATTAAAGCTCTGCTGTAGGCACACACATTCTGAACACATTCAAACCACTACAGCAGCAGTTTGGGTCCACACACCATGTCTGCACCCACATGCAGAAATCTCACTTTCATCAAAAACACATGATGTTTTGTTTTGTGCAGAACTCGAGCTGCAGCCATGAGTCATGTTTGTTTGGGTAGAGTGAGTGGAATTATATGACTGCATTGAGCTTTTTCCTCTCACTGTGGTGTTGAAGCAGGGGCTTTTGTGTTTCAGTCTGCATATTTGATTTACTCAACAAGGGGTGGGGCACACAGACAGAATACGAAAGTGTGCTTTGTTGACCATGGTTGTGTAAAACGTACATAAATAACAAAAGCCACTTTTATTGATAAGGAAGCAAGTTTGGATGTCCATTTTAATAAAATAAAACAATGCTGGATATTAACTCGAACTTCAAATAGTTGATGGGTGAGTTGGAAATGAACAAGAACACAGACACAGCAAAAGATGATAAATCAGGGACTTACAACTTGCAAAAGCGAGAGATAGCCCAAGCCCACATTGTCGAAGTTCACTTTCACCTTGGTCCAGTAGAACTGAGTGTCATTCATGGCCTGGCAGTCAGACTTGTTGTTCACAGTCGTGACATTGTGGATGTAGCCTGTCCTGTTAACACACTTCCCAAATTTTCCAGCAAATAGGTTGACACCCATGATGCTGAAGATTAACCAGAAGATCAGACACACCAGCAGGACGTTCATGATGGAGGGGATGGCTCCAATCAGTGCATTCACCACCACCTCACCAATAACAAACAGCAATGTAAGACCAAACAGTACAAAAGTCAGCCATATTTGATTTTACTTTGAACCAGCAATACTAGACCATACTATAAATCAGCCACATAAAAAAATGTTACTTGCGAGTATGCCTTGTATAAGTTCAATTATGCTTTTTGGCTCACAAGTGATGACAACTACACTAGAATATTTGGTCATGCTGTCACAGATTACATTTGTGGTTGTAAGAGTGGCTAACCCTTCCTGGGGAGAGCTCACACACATATTGTAATCTGATGGATGTCATTTCCAATGAGAAATTTTGCACAGGTGAATGGGATGAGGATTAGGGCGAAAATCAGCCCTATGGTTCAACACCAAAGCCCACTCTATCAGCCACCAAATGTAAATGTTTTTTCACAATTAAAAAGTACAGCATATAGTGACTTCTAATGGAGTAATACTACTAGTAATACTAGTAATACTAATATTAGTATTAGTAATGCTAGTATTATTAGAAATACTAATATTAGTACGCAGACTGCTACACAGACTGTCTTGAGATTTTCTCTCAAGACTGTCAAAAGGAATAAGTAGAGGAACTAGTCTTACTCGCATTCCTTCAAATCTGGACAGAGCTCTCAGTGGTCGGAGTGCTCTTAGGGTCCTCAGGGATTTAATAGCTCCAAAGTCCGAATAGCCCAGAGAGTTAGCCACCAAGCTAATCAATGACACCTGCAAGATGAGAGCAGAAGCATATTTCACTTTGAAACAAAACACAAGTTGACGGGCCGTTGCATGAGTATTGCAGGACCTGGATCTGAAACATGCCTTTATTTTTCTTTATCTTTAATCCCTTTATCCCAACCCCTGGTATGACTGGGCTCAAGTTCGAAGTTGGAAAACTTGTACTGAGAGTTGTTTAAGAAGGATTTGTGCAAGTGTAATAATGAACTTTTAAATCATTAGCAGTGGAGAAAAATTCAATGCTTGCACTTACAGTACAGAATTAGTTGTAGAACAAAATGTGTGATACATAAGATTGTCACAACAAGGGTTGAATTACTGTTACTACAGGTAAAAAATATTGCAATGTTGCAATGTATGAAACCAGCACTTCAATATGGAAAAAAACTTGAATCTGTTCAAAAGACCAAAACAATAAATTACATACACATATTTATATATACAAAAATGAAAAAATATATATAAGGTTATAAAAAAAACTACATTTCTACAAAACCATGCTCGCAAAATCATCACTGGATGTCCTGTATCAATCTGGAAGATCAGTATCAGAGATAATCAAGGCATATTTTAAAGAACCTGCCCATATTAGACATAGCTTTGAACTATCCTTAAATCTATCTTTGGCGATGTCCCCTATAACTCTTTAAATCTGCAAGCAAAGGCATGCTAACTGGCTATAGTGAAAGTATCATTGTGTAGAATCTGAGCTTTCTGTATCCTACCCTTTTTAGCTCTCAGGCAAAGTCAACATTCAGCCACTCTTGCATCAAAGAAATGTGTTTGGCCAGATTCCATGGATGCCCTCGCTGGCACAATTCTGACAAGAATTTCCTGTAGACTGGGATTTTTGCCGCTCCTGGTAGACCTGTATGACTGTACATTTCAATACGCCTGCATATTCAGGTACTTCCTTCACACACCCAATTGCAATCACTCCTTTTTACCAATAATTAACATCTGCTTTGCAACCTATTTTCCACACACCGAATGAGACGATCACTGCACTGTACCACCGCTTCTCAATCTATGAATTTCGTCACACACCCAGCAGGTATTTATAGTCCGATCATCCTCATGCAACGTCGTCTGCAGGAGCCTCAAGTTACTACCAACAAGGCAACAGATTTTTTGTGCGGGGAGCTTATTTTGTATATATAGTACATATAGTATTTAGTGTGTGTATATATATACTATATACAAAGCTTGGCTATTAAATCACATATGTATGTATCAAATATTTCTAAAAAAAAATCATTTGTATTCTAAAAAATAAATTAAGTTTTTAACAGAAAAGAGGAGATTAAATGGCTGAAATTTTTTTGTGTTGGGTTAGGGCTATTTTACCCCACTGTGCTCTAGTTGTAGATGCTGTACAAAAGACACTAGTGTAAACTGAACCAGTTTTAAAAACTGGTAACTTCAAATGACTCTACAGCCACTTTTACATTTACATTTACATTTACAGCATTTAGCAGACGCTCTTATCCAGAGCGACTTACAACCGTGCTTAGTGTTCCGTTGGATATATTGGATAACATCTGCAGTGCCAGTGTATTAACTGTGCTAAATCTAGATTAATTATAAATAATTAATTAAATAAGAATACTTAATTTTTATTTTAGAGCAACTTCAATTTTAAAGTACATTCATTGTGTACTGAGCAGCTGTATTTAATTGGGATTTTATATTATTCAAAATTAAATAACTTGGGTGCAAAAAATCTTGTGATTAGGACATTCTTGTTTATCATCTTAATACTGTAATAATATGATTATACAATATGACTGTAATAAGACAGCACTGATCATTGAAAAGAACTTGCAACTTCATAACCCTGCGTGCACACTGCTGGAGACAAAAGTGACAAGGGAGATGGAAAGCATTTATTTTGAATGAGAGCCAGCAATAACTTCTACACAAATAAGCAGTGGCGGTGGCAAAAATAACCTATCAGAAAACATGTTCTCATGTCCTGTGGAACAAGCTGCGTTTACCTGGGTTCTAATATAATATTTATTCCAAAGCGCTTACATGAAAATGGGCAAGGTAATTACTGTTACTGTTATCCTTCTAATACTGTACAATCTGCATTCTGATTTTATGACAATTAAATTTTAGCAAAGTGATATCATTTTAGTGAAAAAAGTCGACTAAGCTATCGGCTAGGTTAGCATTTTCTTGTTTAATACACAGATAAGTAAACAGATATAGAATATGCTTTCCTGAGAAGTGTTAACAAAGTATATAAAACTCATTAGTCTTCTAGGCGTTCCTGGTCAGTTGAAGAATAAATTGGAAGAAAAAACATTAAGATGTTCAGTATTATGAATTAGTTAATTTTCTTTTAACATCCACATGTTTCCTCTTTCATATAATGTTAGTGGGAAAAAAAGCCTCTGTTGACTAAATGCTGTATGACACTGGCTCACATTCCTTTAAAAATCTAGTTAGCATGACCACACAATCCAATCGAACTTGCCTTCTCTTGACTCACCACCAGTGACCAATCAAAGGCTGCCCAAGTAAGTGATTTTATCATTCACAGTGTGCAAGCAGAGTAACAGTTTTATAATATTCTACGTATAGCAATGTGGTCAAAGCGGGCAAGATATATGGTTAAACAGTGTAGAGCCAAGACTTATGTGTTTTGGGACATTCTACAGGAACACACTTGTTGGGACATTTAAAATTCAACAAATACTGAGGTTTAATTTATAATTTGGTTTGTTTAAATACATACACTTCCACTCTATTCTACATTCAAAGCAGACAGAACAGTATGGTATTCTACTGTCGAATGACCCGTTGTGATGACTGTGGCTGGATATGGCATGAGATTCATCAGCAGGTAATGAAATGACATGAAGACAAACCAGAAGACAAAGTATGTGCATATATCCACTTTAATCAGCACACATACACACATACTCAACTATATATGCATTTTATATGCATATATATTAAATAGAGTGAGGTTTTATAAAGAATTGTATTTTTTAAAAATTGTTGTCAAATAATATCAGTCAGATTAGCTTTTGTGGAACCGAAATAGTATCCTCAGCATCAAATAAGGATACTGCATGATAATATATAGATTTAAAATGTTTTATATAAGTCCCAAGAATTGGTTGTTCTTTATAAAAGAAAGTATTTTATGGATTTTGTCCAATAGTTTTAAAGACGATTAACACAGTGTGTCTCTGTGTGGCTCTAATAAAACACAGTCAGTGACAAAACAAAGAGATTTTATAATACAATTATATAAAATACATAACTGAATAAATGTTGTTATTATTATTGTATTATTATTATTATCATTTCCTCACCTAGTTACCTGAAAATATCTGTTTTGTGAGCATGCTAAGTTAAGACTAACTTAAAAAACTGTGCCTCACATACTACAACTAAAGACAACTAAAAGTTTTCAAACCTATTATCAAGTTACTAACAAATAAATGAAAAACATTGTCTAGTTTCTCATGCTAAATTAGAGAAACATTTCAGTTGACAAGTACATTTCATCTGATATAAAAGCCAAGGTCCTGCACATGTAACCACATCATTATTATACAATCTGTAGCACTACACACTTTGAATGCAAATTAAATGCAGGTTCAGATTTTTCCTAGGAGAGAGACAGTGGCATTTATATCTTGAAGTGGTGCAAGTGAAGCAGAAAAGCAGTCGTGATGCAGATGTGACAGCTTATCCTGAGCGTTTACTCACCTCTGACTTTTGAACTATAAACTTACCCTATCATTAGAGGTATGTGTGGAGATCTGTATGGGGTCAGACGGGCGGGTGAGACCAGGAGAAACACAGTGAGGGCTTGTGCATGCAAATCAAATGCTCTAGTTCTCACTCGCCAGTGCTAATTACTCCATATTTTGGTGAGTGTGGGTGCGATTTTGTATGTTTGCATGGCCATTGTGACTTTGAATCAGTAGCATTTTGTTTCATAATAAGGCTTTCAGCCTGTAAGGACAATGTAACAATGCCACGCCCACACTGTAAAGTGATTTAATGTTTAAAATATAAACGTTTGTAACTTAGTTGCCTTTAAATTTTAAGTTAATTGAACAAATATGTTAACAGAATGCAACACAGATTATTGTTTTGTTAATTTACTTACTAACAGAAGTTCAGTTAACTCAAATAACTAAGTCATTCAGGCTTATTTTTTAAGTTAAAATACTAAATCCTTTTTTTTACAGTATAGCTGACATTTACTACGTACATAAGGTATAAGCATGAAAATACTAAATGGGATTATTTTAAGCAAACTGTTTAAAAAATGAATGAAAGCCATTAAAAAATTAAACTTAGCTGTTCTAATCATTCATATAAATGTAATTCTTAAATGAATTATGATTATCATTATAATAAATGCATTAATGCACAACAAATGGCCATAAAATATCATGCTTGTTAATGGTTTCCTAAGACAGTCTTGGCCGGACCATTTATGTAGTGAATTGCCACCCAGAAACATCAACAATTGTAAACAGTGTGAAGCCAAATGCATAAATGTCTATAAATCTCTTACACTGGTATCAAGTTGGTAAATCATTCATATCAATTTAGGATGAATAATATCTTAATGTGCACCCCGGACAGTCAGACTGCACTAAACTGGTCTTCATATAAGTTTAGTTTTGTCCTTTAACAAAAGTAATGTTACTAACTGATCACAAAAAGATGATCCGTATTGTTAGCTTACAGGTAGCCTTCGAGAGTAACTTCAACTGGTAGAGTCAGAGATGTAAAGCTGTTAACTCACATCCACAATCAGGAAATCCAACCAGCACCAGTAGTTGGTGAAGTACTTCTTAAATCCATATGCAATCCATTTGAGAAACATCTCCAGCACAAAGATATAAGTGAAGACTTTGTCTGCATATTCCAGTACCACTTTGACCACTTTCCTCTGTTCAATATATATGTCTTCAAATGCCTGGGAAAAAAAAACAAATCATTCCACATCACACTGAAACAGAGATGAAAAATGCAGTGATGAAGTCTACATTATTTAGTTTATTTAAATGGCTTTAACAAGTGAGTTACATTAAACTTGCATTCTGTTGACAGTAGGGAAAATATTTTGACAGATTTACCACTCAGGAGCCCAGTTTGCTGATAATTGAACATAAATCACTAACAATTAATATCTCATTCTTTAACCAAAGATTTTTTTCAATATCATGTTTGGGTAAATAGTAGAGAAGATACATCATTCGTAAATAGAAGAGAAGATGTTATATTATCATTTGAATCTGACTAAATGTTCCTGTTGTTTGCTGTTGTTATCGTAAAAAAGGTTTACATTTTTTGCTGTATTTTTAATATCGTTTAAAACAAAAGCAAAAAGTCAGAAGTGCAACTGCTGATTCGGAATGTAAATGCAAATTCATATAATTTATGTTATTATATTTTTTTTCATGTTTTTTATGTATTTAAATATTATAGCAAAATGATAATAACTCCAGAAATTGAAGCGTTAACTGTATGTGGAGATTTTGTAAGCAGTCTTTTACCAGAGCTCCACTGCTAAGGAGAATCATGAAAATGATGAAGGTCTCGAACCAGCTGTGCTCCACAATCTGGAAGCAGGTCTTCCTCAGCCTCCACCAGGCCAGACCAAAACCCTGCGTGGTGTTGATGTCACAGCACTCACAGCGACGTACGCAGACTGCAGAAAATGACATTATTATTATTCGAGTCAGCAGCTAAAAAAAAGGTGAAGGAAACTAGCCAACAAACATAATCAGATCAAGGACATCTGGAGAACAGGCATGTGTCCTCAAATAGTAGTTTGTTATCTTATGTCATAAGACCTGAATTTGGGTCAAGCGGTTTTAAGTGACAAATGCAGATAGAGTGACCTACATCTAGGGAGACTACTTTGCCAAACATGGTCTAAAACAGTTACCCATCCTTCCACTGGACATCAGATTTTTTTTTATACCATTGTAACTGCACCACATCTAATCCGTTTTTGAAACAAGGCTTTGTTTATTTGGATCAGGTGGCATGGAAGGAGGGGCTTCTCCAGGAAGCCTTAGAGTAACTTCAATGTCAAAACAATAGTTTGGAAAAAAACAGAATAACCCTAAATATCACCCAACAAATTAAAATAAGTAAGTAAACAGACATAGACTTGCGAAGGTAGGTAAATGGTTAATATTTGATTTTCTGTTTTATTTTGAACATTGATCATTCACTTACAGTCAGGTAGACACTCTTCTGGCTCCATGGTATCCTCAGCCAGCACAGAGACTTCATCGTCCTCCCCTGGCTTCCTCAGGTCCACTGTACTTCCTTCTGACAAGCTAATCACTTCCTGAAAAAATTGACAGGAGGGTGTTCATTTCCATTTTCTACAATATCCACAGTACCTGAGCACTATTTAAGACTCTTGTTGGCTGGGAAGCACCGTTAACATCGACCACCCAAAGCAAGCATTCATGCTTTTCTCTAATCCTTAATAAACCTATCAACATCCAGACAGGAAATCACAAATCCTTCCCTTATATCCTAAAGATGACCAGAGTATTTATACACCATATGGTGTTATACTGTATTTGTGTTTATTCTGTGTGATAGACTGGACTGCTATAAGTGTTACTGATCTGTGGCATTATCTAAGATGATCACTAAGCAATACTAACCTCAGTCTGTGTACAAGAACTGTGACTGTCTATTATGGGGCTCAGGCTGAGACTGCACTGCCACCAACCCTGCCATCTTAATGCCATTTTGAGGAGATTTCCCACGGGTGGTAATGGCAGCATATTTGAAATGATTTACCAGGATTACTGGCTCGAAGGTGCCGGCAAAATCCAATAACGTCAGTGCTGTAATCCTACATTAAGATGCCAGCGAGCAGTGTGTGTGTGAGTGAGAAAGAGACACCGAGCTAATATTATTAGGAAGTATATGATTACATGGCTAAGAAGTAAATGGTTGTTAATTCGAGGAAAGTTTTGCGTGTGAGTTGCAAGGCATGTAGGCATTCTCTGTCTGTATCTATTTCTTTCCCCGTACCGTTTTCTGTATCTAAAGAGCTCAGAGCACAGTCAGAGTTACAGCTGGTCTAACAAGATGGAGACAGGGCTTTCTTAATGACGTATTTAAATATTGTGAACACCAATCCCAACCTTTTCTACCCTTACTACATGCTCTCTTTATATCATTACACTTTAAAAAAACAAATTTTGGTTAAAAACAGAGTTCACAAATAAAACATACAAAGCTTAAACGAATGGCATTTACTGGCTTTGGCAGTTTACCATATAATGCCATTTACTCCACCTTTGAATGGTTTCTGTGCTCTTATCTTTAAATGCCTAATTAAATTTGATGTTCTGTCTTGCAGGTTGTGCCTGTCTTGCTAGTGGTACCTTGCTTCAACACATTGGTATTACTCATTTTGTTTGGAATTTTTTTAGTACTTCTTGTTGCAGGCATGAAAAAATTCCACACCACTGACATGTGTCTTGCTTCAGTTAAGCTCCATCTACTGGAGCACATGCAAGCATTACTCATTAGCACATACATGTCTGATAATGCCAGTACAAAATCTGTATTTAAGTGTGAGTTTCAGAGCTGATATAAATACAGTAAAAGAATGTGCAACCAAGAATGGTAATTGTGTTAAAGATTATGTTAATTGGAACAGTTATTTATGGTCTCTCCAGGGGTTTATATGAAGAATTGCGGCTGCTTTATAGGTTATCCTCAACAACAAAAAAAGGTACTTTCCAGTCACCTACAGAGTGAGTGTGATTGCTGAGATTGCTCTCTTTAACAGTGCTGCTCTTTATGAGCAACGTGATCATTATGAAAGAGGTCAGACTGCTGAGCATTAAGATTATACAACTGGTCACATGGGGTACTCAACACACCCCTCTGAGGGCCACCCTGTCTCTCACTCGGATCTCTCTGTTACTGCAAATTACAGTAGCTTACTCTCCGAAACTGTGTTACTGTACTTTCTGTCTAGTACTGTACATTAGAGTATTTACTTTACAAATCTGAACATTAAAGTAGTTCACTATTTGTTAATGTAAACTCAAGCTTGGAGACATGTTCAAAAATAACTGATAGACTCTCGTGGTGTCTCTGGTTTTGAAGATGGCTGTACAGCACTAGTATACAATTTCCAATACCTTTAAATTATTACTTCAGTTCACTTAGTCCATTCAGGCCAATATTCACTAAAGCTCAAGAGCAAAAGCCTTAATAGTTTGTGTGCCTCTCATGCTAAACATCAAACCCTTACTCTGCCCTGTCATGATCATCCACCAAGCTGAAAATGTATATGACAAAATATCACACCTGTATTATAAGTTGTTTATATGTACTAAAATACATTACTAATGCAACATTTAATTTGAAAATTCCCATAACATTCTTGATCTCTTGCTTTTGACAAGCTGGCCTACTTGAGCAGACATATTTCTCATCTCAGCTCTTATGTAAGGGAGAATGTGCTGCCGCTAGGATCACCTTGTCTGTGGTGCAGCTTAACAGCTTATGAATCCGGAACAGCCTTCGCACATCCAAGGCTGATACACGACCCCCTCCCCTCTCCTCCCTGGCACATACATAGCAATCTGCCCTTTCCCATCATCCCGTTGATCTATGAACTCTGGCTCTTATTTGAGAGACAGCTCTCGCGTCCAGCCAGAAAACTGTGAAGACTGTGACGTAATCGTGTATAGATGTACAGAGAAATTGGAGAAATTCACATTACCAAAATTATTTTTATTAGGCCTATGCTTATGACAGTAAAGTATGGCAGGGATGTCCAATCTTATTTGCACAGGCCGGTGTGGCTGCAAGCTGCACAGCTGATTCCAGTTGTCTAATCAGTGGGTCTCTTCAACATCTGATCGAGGGTGCACCCACTTTGTCTGAATTTGTGGTTGTCTGAAGATTGGACAGTGCTGGCATATATCAATTCCTACAAATGTGTTTTAAATCAGACAGAGGTAAAAAACCTGACAAATCTCTTTTAAAGGAATAGGAAAAAACTATTTTTTTTGCAATTCTGCCCTTACACCAAAAGCAGCAAAGACACAGTGATCCAAAGTTTGCTTCTATAATTTTGCACTGGAGCTATGAAACCAGTGCAATCTATAGTAATGGAACTAACAAGTCATGGACACTCATACCTCCCTGGGTAGGGCAGGCTTCCATTTTTACAGATAACACTACGTCAAGTCTGGCAAGTCCCAAGTCTAATTTGTTCGAGATTGCTTAATTGGCTTCTAGGGTACACTAGCATCCAGTGCAAAATAAAAGAGGCAAATGTCTGACAGCAAATAGGTCTTGACCGATAGACTGCTTTTGGCTTAAGAAGAAAATCTGAATTTTTAAATATAATTTTTTGTCAAAGTTAAATTAATTAATTGGTAATTTGATTCATTTTTATTTATTTTGGATTTTTTCCAGTAACTTCTCACCGGTTTGTTTTCTTCATCCTCTGATGTCTCAGTGTCTTCTTCCTCTTCCTCTTCGAGGAACTCCACGTCTGACTCTCCAGGTGCTATGGGAACGCATATAGTTAAGTTGGGATTGGTCATATAGCTGTCCTCCCCTTCCGGAATGATATACTTCTCTCCGTAGCGTCCAGTTCTTCCAATGATCCCATTGCATTCAATGTGGTTGGTGCTGTAAGCTTTTGTGGCTACCTGGGTCTCTTTGGCCTTCTGCTTGCGCTTGGCCAGGTTGCCATTGAAGATATCCTTGATGAAGCCCAGCATCCAGGTGAGGCCATCATGGATCCGTGCAATGGCAATTTGCATGTTGTTCATTTCACCATCCTCATCTGGAGCCGACAGGTTATCGGAACTAAACGAGCTCAGCAACAGAGCTAGGAACAAGTTCAGCACCTGGAGTCAAAAATCACATTTTAGATTGCTTGAGACATCAGCACAGTTCAGGGAAATGGTGTGATGACTTTGGCATTCCGTTTGCAGAGTTTATGTATTAACAGTATATGTATGATGTACACCGCCTAATATCACATCAGTCCATGCTTAACACTTCTGGTAATATTATTATTGAAGTACATGTTTGGCAACAGCAAATAGCATGGTTTTGTTGCATGTGAACATATATATATATACACACATATACATACCAGCTACATCAATAAATGAATTCATGCCAGTGAGTAAGTTCCAGGAAATGCTAATCTGAGCTTTATTATAGTAAAGAGAGTTTTATGCATTTAACATTATGCTTGATATGATGTCCAATGAGATGTCCAAAGTCTATGTGTGAAAATGGACCTGATTAGTGACAGATACTCTTAACTCTGACAAGGCTAACTTAGTCTGGCCTGAAGTTCCACAGCTTCCCTCACCTGATTCTTATCAGCCCCTGGCTTTAAAAACTCACTGGTGACTTTTACTCTCTGCAAAGTATCTGGTATTTTTGCTAGTCTCTGACCTGAATTCTGTTCTAGTTTGACTGCCTCCTCTTCTTTGACTGTGAACTGTCTTCTTTGTTTTTTTTTAGCTTGCCTTCTCTGCATGTACCTGTTTGCTGGTGTTTTGACTCGGACTGTCTGTTTTCTCCTTTCTGCCATTAAACACCTCTGCATTTGGATCCAGTCTCTCTTATCTCTGCACTGTCGATTGAGATTATACTTAGTGTTTTGTTGTGTAATGTTTTTTGCCATTTCAGTAATTCTGTCTTAACCTGTATAAGGTAGACTGGGCAGAATGAGTGACTGAAAGAGAAAAAAAAAAACGAGTAAATGAGATAAATTCTTGCTTGCAGCATATGACAGATGTGTTAATCCCATAGTCAGCCAGGCACAACCCTGCCGTGTCAGAGTAATTTCAGTAATAGCCTGACCTCTATAGAGGACCTAGTACAGATTAGCCATGCTGATGGGCTCTGTATTAAAATATGTTTTACCCTATCTCCCTAATAACACTCATTTTTTGTCAAGCAGCTAACAAGAGGACAAATGTTGGGCTGTTTTTATGAAGACTATCAAGGCAACTCACTGGTTACCTTTAGTGATTCTCCCAATCACAACATGTCCTTTGCGAAGCAATTTCTAAACCACTACAAATCTACAGTGCTAATATAAAAGTTGTCTTTTTGTGCTGGTTATGATTTACTTCAAAACAGACACAAAGTAAAAAGTTGTCAAGATTAATATCATAAAAGCTTTCTTTAGTGACACGTGGATCTAATTAAATACATTTAAAAAGCTTTAAACTTACCACCAGGTTGCCTATGACCATGACCAGCATGAAGACCAGGATGCAGAGTGGCTGTCCAGCCACCTCCATGCAGTCCCACATGGTTTCGATCCACTCACCACATAGTACCCGGAACACAATCAGGAAAGAATGGAAAAAGTCCTTCATGTGCCATCGTGGCAGCGTACAGTCCTTGCTGATCTTGCACACGCAGTCCTGGTAGTTCTTCCCGAACAGCTGCATGCCCACCACAGCAAAAATGAAGACGATGATGGCCAGGACAAGGGTCAAGTTGCCCAAGGCACCCACCGAGTTGCCAATTATTTTTATCAGGGTGTTTAGTGTGGGCCAGGACTTGGCCAGCTTGAAGACTCTCAGCTAAAAAAAAAAAAAAACAGAAAGGAGTCTTTTTGTTCAAGAACATCAAATGTAATACTGTTTTATGGTATAAAGTACAGTGTTAACAAACCAAGTAACCTAGTAATCATTAAATTTTAGTCATTATTAGTAATTTAATGGTTCATTTGTATAAAATATTAATATATACTCTATTGTTGTAGCAAATTAAAAGGTAATGACTTATTACATGATTACACATAACAAGCTACAATACAAATCTCTTGGCATTTTCCCAAAGATTATATAAAGTGCATTTAAATGCTTTTGTATGAGAAGCTGGAAAGTCATAATACCTAATGGTCAGTAAAGTGCTGTGGGGGCATCCTCAAAGTTAAAACCATTACATATAAAACAGGCAAACTGGTCAATCCATTTGGCTAAACACTACATGACCTGTATTAAAACTTTATATGCTTTTATGCATTGTGATTGAAGTGGGCAGAATGTGTAAGCCACTTTCTCCAGTTTCAGTAGAAACAAGATGGCATATTTAATCATTCTAATGCAAAGTCTTTGCATGCTGAACTATGTGAGCATGTGTAAAAGGCTATAAAAATGGCTTTGCCTACATACATAGATACTTCATATGCAGGGTGCCTAACTGTTATATATTTAAAATTACTGTAAAGACAAACAATGGGCTCTGTAATTTAATTTTGATAAGAAAGACCACAAAGTTACTTGAGTTCAGATATAGATGCTGTGCTTGTCATTTATGAATTGAATTCTCCCTGATTTTTGTGACAGTCAGCAGATAACTGTAAAGGGATGAACCTTTGGACATTAAGTCATTAAGTAAAGATGTGTAAAATTCAGTAACCTTAAACCTGAAGGTACTTAACCAAGCTTCAGTAGAGACTTAATAGAACTGTACCTTTCAGCATTTTCTATGTTCAGACATTATCTTACCAATCTGAATGAGCGGAGCACAGACAGACCCTCCACATTGGACAAGCCAAGTTCCATCAGACTCAAGCAAACAATAATCCCATCAAAGATATTCCAGCCCTGCTGGAAGTAGTAGTATGGATCCATAGCGATGAGCTTTAGAACCATCTCTGCTGTGAAGATGCCAGTGAACACCTAAAGAGTAGCAACAAGGCAAATAATCATTACTTAATTAATTAGGAGTAATAACAGATTTTAGTTTAATGATTTTTGTTTAGTTCAGTATTTGACTGATAATACAATTTAGAACAGTTTAGTTAAAACTGAACATTTTAACCTGATTTTGCTTATTGCTTATAATAAATTTCTCAAATATATATAGCACTTACATGCAAATGCCTCTAATACTGGCCCATGATGCAACAACCAAGAAAACGCAAAATTTATGCAAAAAATTCCTTTTTTGGTTTGCTTAGATTTCTGTACCATTTCAAAATTTCTGACAGCAGATTTACAAAACCGGTAGTTACCAGTACCGGTAAGTTCTGGAGTATGCAACATGAAATAACACCAGTATGTCATTACTCTGAATCATCTA
Organism: Semaprochilodus insignis; assembly: GCA_034552555.1. Classification (NCBI taxonomy): domain Eukaryota; kingdom Metazoa; phylum Chordata; class Actinopteri; order Characiformes; family Prochilodontidae; genus Semaprochilodus; species Semaprochilodus insignis. The sequence continues at coordinate 8,245,427 of CM067493.1, read as the reverse complement.
AAATTTTATTATTTAGGTTCAGAATAGTTTTCATAAATACACTGACCGCACAAATATAGACAAACTTTGTATGCAGTAGTAGAATGCAGAAGGTATGCAAATACTTTAGAGACCACCCTTCATTGATCTAATTTCTGGTGAAAACAGCCAAAGTGAAGTTATTCATTTAGGGCCAGGACAAAAGCACAGAAAATTACAGTCTCAGTCTGATTTTTCAGTATTTAGTGTGTCCATCCTTTATCTTTATTACAGCTTCCATTCTTTACTTAAGACTTGCTTTCAGTTTTCAAAGAAATGGATTGGGATATTTGTCCACACTTCCCAAGTTCCAAAATCTTCACGTGGTTTCAAAGTCCCAAATCTGCATGTGGGTTATCAACTATCAAATCTTCTCAGAAATATCTGAAAATTTAAAACTTGTACCTAATGGCCATTTTGAAAAAAATGATAAGGTCATCGGACAAAAAATTAGTCACCATGCATGTTTAAGTTGGTAGTAACTTCAGGCAGATGGTGCTGCAAAAGGTTGATCAGGCTGTAAATACCTGCGGGGTGCGCGATGGGATTCATAGATTGAGAAGTGTACAGTGAATGCGGTACTGTGCAGTGAATGTCATGTTCGATGTTTGGTAAATGGGTCCAAAAGCAGATGTTAATGATTGGCTAAAAGGAGTGATTGCATTCAGGTGTGCTAAAGGCCATAACATGCAGGAACGCAATTAATAGATGCCAATGTGGCTGATTGATGTCACCTACATCCAGAAACTTGTCCAGTCCATGCCAAATCAAATCGCAGCTGTTATTCATGCTTGTGGAGGTATTATATGCTATTATGTACGTTTCAGTCACAGGTGACTTATTTTATGTCTGGTAAGCTTATAAATGAAGGGTAGTCTTTGACTTGGGCACAGTACTGTACTTTATTAAATATTACTATAATTCATTATAATCAATTTAAACATTCCAAAAATGATGCTGTTAAATCGGCACCTTCACTTCTTTTTTTTTATTTTTACACCCCTTCTCAGGAGATTACCCTGTGTATGTTCTCACCAGGTTCCCCACACTGAGCATGCCGTTGAACTCATCAGTCATGGGGTAATGCTCCAGTGCCATGAAGAGTGTGTTGAGCACAATGCAAATGGTAATGGCCAAGTCGAGGAAAGGGTCCATCACCATGACCTTCACCCCCTCCTTCAGTCTCAGCCAGGTTGGAGAGCATGTCCAGATCAGGTACTTCTTAGCAAACTCATACCAGCATGGAGGACACTTCTGGCGAGACTCCTCTAGCTCTGAGATTAAGACATGAAGCATTAAGATTTGCTCATCTGTGCTGAGTTTCCAAAATTCTCAGTTTGAACAGTTAATTAGACCTGAAAACTATGATGCTATGAATAGTGAATGAGAAACCTGGGAATGAGATTCCTCATATTATTTTCATTCGCTATACAATACCAGACATGTTAGGACACAAATACTTCTTATATTTTAATTCATTAATTTATTTATGTATTTATTTATTGATACTCTCTTAGTAGTCTCTCAGCTGTATAAATGTTCTTTCAATAGACTTGAAGAACTTCAAAACATGCTGAGCGCTTATTGCTATAAACTACTCTTAAATAAATTTTGTTTTGGAAAATCACACACCGGTATCCATGTCGATATTTATATTTATCTTATAAACAAACTGCAGTATTTAAGTATTTACGCATGATCATTTAGTTCAAAATGTCTTTAAATTATGAATAACATTTACTTCTGACTGGTGTTACATGAAAAATCACCAATGAATATGGATCAACAATATGAAACAGTTCATTAATTAATCTAATTAATTTTGTACTATACTACTCCTTGGAGGTAGTATCAGGGAAACTACGATCAGTCTAAAAGAAAACTAGTAACATCACTCACCGTCTATAGCATCACTGAAGAAGCTGATGGAGCTAAGTCCTCTCTTCCTGCGAGGAGGTAGTGATTCCACCTGCACTTCCTGTGTGGGTTTAGAGGCCTCAGTAACACGCTCTTCCGAACACACTAGCTCCTGTTAGCCACAACATATACAATGCATAATCAAAACACATATTTAAATCTATACACTGTGTAGGGCTATGCAATTTTGATGAGATTTAGTAATAATAATTAAAAAATCATAATATTATAAATAAATAAACAGATAGATTCCACCATAGAAAGATACATTTCCAGAAATTAACCAATCAGAAAGTACCAGAATGGACACAGGGACACCATTTTATGGGCATTATATTGTGGATGCAATGCTCAATATCTATGACTAATGCCACTAAAACCACTAAAACTATTATTACCCAGCCCTAACCTAGTTGTTTCCAGTCCTGGTCTTGAGGTACCTCTGTCCTGAAATATTCTGCATTTTCTCTACTCCAACACACCCACTCAACTCAAGAGGGGCTTGTTATTTAGTTGATCAGTTGGATCTGAGAAAAACAAAATATTTCAAGGAGAGGTCTGAGTTACTACATGTGTAAATAAAGCACTCTGGTTCACTCGCGTTAGTGTTTGGGTGAGTCTTTAAGCTCTCATTGGATTTCCCTGTTAGTTTGCATTGGCCCTTCCCCAAGGTCCGACCATTACTGTCCACAGCTGCTACTAACCATGTCCTCTTTGACCTTTTCCATGCTGCAGCCAGGAAGCGAGGTGGGAGTGTGGGGGCCGATGCTGGTGATTCCGTTTTGTTCAAGTGAGAGATTAAGACGGCCATTAACAGTGAGCGTGGGCGTGAAGACCTGTGAACAGTGACTGCGAACGCTACCCGTGCGGCGCTTGTGCCACGGTGTGACGGTGGACCCCGCCCTACTGCGACCATCACCAATCACACTGGTCTCATCATCTGCAAAGTCAGCCTCAGAGTTATTGCGCGGGCGGAAGGTGAAGATGCTGATGTTGCTGCCCCGCCGTGTGCTCAGAGGATGGGAGGACAGCGTGGCCAATAGCGGGTGTGCCGGCTGGACCAAATAAAGAGATGGTTTGGAGAGATGAATAGAGGTTGGAGAAAAATTAACAGATGATGAAGAATAAACATGAGGAAGGAATGGGTAAAGACATACTTTACCATACTACGTAATTATGTCATTACATAATTTTTTAATTATTTCCATAATAAATTTATATTCAGTTTGCATTCTCTATAGGTTCAAATCCAGACTCTGATGCAGCACCTACTCAATGTGTTGACTAGATGATTTAAGATTTAAGTTGTTATCATGACACAGATTCGCTTGCACAATGTAGTAGTCTCAGCCCGAAAGCTATATGTTTGGGGTGTTGCTTTTTCTGTTAGAAATGCTTCCCTGTTGTACATAATTACGTAATATGACTTATTTTACTTTCTTAAAAGGAAGCTCATTTTTTGCACAATTGACTGTTCATCATAAGTTTCACACTTTCATGTTTATGAACATGAGGCTTAATCACAGCTTGAGTATATAAAACCTAAGTTAATCGAGAACACTGTTAACTGCTATTGTGAAAACAAGTTAACCATGGTTGTATTTCTGGACAGGTCCCTGTCAGGTTCCCCTAACCATCTTTCCCTAACAAGAGCCAGTCTGTCTCCCCCCCTAGATTTTGGACACAGACTCTTACCTTCTCGTCGAATGGATCAAACTTGGGTGATCTGAGGTCCATATCTTCCTCTGTCTCCTCTGACATGGTTCTGTGGGACCTGGATCTAGACCGGTGCTCTCTGGACTCTTTACGATTGATGGGTGATGGAATCATCTCTTGTGCTCGAGCCAGCTCAGCCTCCTTGTTTCTTTTTGCTAATGCCTAGGAAAAAAGGTTTAAAACTACTGTTTCAACTAGTTCTAATGTCTGTTATCACAGTGAAAGACTAAGCGCATGCCTGCTGTCAACTTGAGTATACTATGACTGTAGACATTTGTGTAAAGCAAAGTGATAAATGGGTGTTACAAAATCAGCCACATAATCTCACTGGTGTTACATGGCTCATAATTTTATCATCATCCACCTCCTATGATAATCACCTTAGCAAAATGGCTGTAAAGTAATTTCAAACGGCTTTTATTTCAAAAGGACAAGCCAGTAACAATAGAAAAAACTGGTTGTGGTTGTGAGTAATACCCTCTGCTCTCTGCGGAGATGTTCCATGGCCAGCTGGAACTCTCTTTCTTTCTGCCAGGCCTCAGCGATGGTGGCCTGGTTCTGCTCCTCGTAGGCCATTGCCACCACAGCCAGGATCAGGTTCACCAAGTAGAAGGAGCCCAGGAAGATCACCAACACAAAAAAGATCATGTAGGTCTTACCTGCGGAACGCAGGGTCTACCAGAAAACAAAGGGACATAAAATAAGTGACTAAACTAAGTCAGAGACCATCCTTTCGTTTATTCAATTTCCAGTCAAAACAGCCTTTAAGTGCAAGTTATTTAATTTTATTAATTATTTTCAGTACCAGAAAAAAGCAGAAGGCATAAATATTACAGCCAATTAAGTGTAATACCAATTCTGTCAGTAATTAGTTGGTCCACTATTTACTTTTGTGCCACGCTTTTTGTGGGTACTTCAGTAGTTCCATCTTAACTCTTCCATTCTTCCAATATGGGTGTCAGTGACATTATGTTCCCCTTTAAATAGACACTAACATTCATACAAACAACTACCCAACACTTTAGCTGCCTTGCATTACTAATGACTTTATATATAAGATAATCCACTTCCATAAGGAGTGGGGAAAGTCACAGGAAAATAAGTAAAAACAGCAATTTTCCTGGAGTCTGGAGATATATAAAAATGTGTGGAGTTTTGATCTGTTTTTGACTGAAGGCATTATGAACACTGATAAGTACAATCACATTTAAATATACTGTATCATGCAGTATCCTATGAAAATCTGAAACAATTTAATACAGCAAAATAACAATCCCAAGCATACAGTTGGGAAAATCAAGATGTTCTCATCAAACAAGAAACTGCTGGTGTTCAGACCTGAACATCATTCCTTGTTTTGAAATGATCTAAACAAAGGGGTCTCTGACTTTTGCAAGGTACTATGAAAGGAATTATAAACTGACTGAAGAAGTTGTAAAAATTGCACAAACAAATAATACAAACAAAACAAATCAACACTCCGCTTTTACAACCATCAGAAAATGTTCCACCTATTACTAGCCCCTATCAAATATGGTCACTAATTATTTACAGACTATTTTGTTAAGTTTTTTTCACTATTTGAATTTTCCATCAAAACAAATGTCTTAAAAAATATTTATTTACTTTTTTTACTGGTACCGTATTCAGTTGTGTATGAGCAAAGTGTACTGAACAATTTAGAAGTCTTCTCAAGTTTCTCTTAAACATATACACATAACAAGGGTACACCGATGTCAGTACATACAAAAAAAAAAGGTTTATAAAATGTTTTAAACCTTAAAATATATCACATATATAACATATCGATATTCCAGTTTTGGCAGATTGATAATTGAAAAACGTTATACGGTGATATTCCACAATATTCAAGCATCATATATATGAAACAGCTTGGGTTTTGGTTTGTTATTACCCCAGGCTTTTATAACCCTGTCTTATAAGACTACTATTTAGGACACACACATGATATTTCCAGTCTTTTGTTTTGAAATTAAATGTGCATTGTCCTGAGCCAAACCAGTGTAGTTTATAATCAGAGCTAGGTAGAATCAAGAATTTGAAGTATTAAAACATCCAAATAAATATTGACCTTATAATCAAAAATATGTGTATTGTTATACTCCTAAATCATGCAACTTACAAATCTGACAGTATACCTGGTGGTAGAGGTTTTCCCAGTAGTCTTGTGTCATTAGCCTGAAGAGAGCCAGGAAGGCCCAGCCGAAACTGTCGAAACTTGTGTAACCATAATTTGGATTTCTTCCTGTCTTCAAGCAGTCAAACCCATCGGGACACTTTCTGAAAGAAACAAAGCGAGTGGGCAATACATAGTAATGTACTCTAGAACATACTCTTGTCAATTTGCTCCTTTTGAATCCATTGCTTTTGGCCTACTTTGGCCTAGGAGTGACTGGCATACATAACTACATAATTCACTTACATAATTCACTCCAACGTGCAAGGATTTTTTTTTACCTGACATGAGCGCTTGATAATTATCCTTATATCATATGTAAATATTTATATTTCCATAAATAAATATAAAAATATAAATATTATTATTATGAATATGATGTATTGTGTGTATTGAGTACTTTGCGGATAAAATTCACATTGTTTAACAACACAAAAATAAATGCAGACGTTACATTTCATACTACTCCTACTAGCAGAGGAACTTCAATCTGGGCCTCACAAGACACCTACAATAGCATGTACAGAGGACCAAAGGGGATTATAATGAGACAGATGGGTATCAAGTTGCAGTTTAAATTTTTTCCCAACCCATTGCCCTCGGCCCGTCCCATCTCTCCGATACCATAGTGGCATTAGATTTGAGTGACAGGCGGAGTGGAGGACAGAGCTGTGTCAATCTGAAAGAGGGATCATTTAGTAATGGAACTATCAACAGCTGGAGAGAGCACTGCCTCATTTTGAGGACATGTGTAAATCTGTCAGAGAGACCGAGAAAAGGGGGAGAAGGTAAAGGGGAACACAGAGACAGGGAGAGAGACAGAGGTAAGGGGAACAAAGGGGGAAAAGGGGAAGAGAGGGAGAAAAAAAAAAAAAAGGCGATAGATTCAGTCTAGGGCGTACATGATTTATCTTCCTCAAAATACAAATTTCTGAATTAAAAGCACTTATCACAGAACTGTAGATTCAGAGGGAAGTGATCAGTATACCACATCCATACAATACTCAAGTTAAAGAAATATTCACTGGCAGGCTCAGCTCAGTGAAAAAGGAGAATGCAAGCAGATTAAGGAAAGCAGGTCTAAATTCCGTGCATTAGGACAGATCAGATGTGCACAGGGTTGCTATGAGGACACTCAGAGTCTCTATAGTAACAAAGTCTCAGAGGCAGTCACCAGCAGAGACCGTGGTAGGAGTGTCTCTTGGGTTTAGCCTCTCTACGGCAGAGGGTATACGTGTGTGGCTGTGTGTGACTGCTCTGTTCAAGTCATGTCAGCAATACTTTTGGCTCAGTGATTACACAGAGTAATTTGATGCGATGCCCACTTTTTAAATGAGCTCTTTCCGATAACAATGCAACCATGTAAAAAAGTTGATACACATGAAAAAATAAAGTACTCGCTAACACGTGGTTAGTTGTTTATTAAATATGGAAAAATCAAGTGAATTCATTAAATTTCTTTATGTAAGCTAATTCTATGTCACATTATATACTTTGTTCCACTCCTATCAGTGCAGCACACATTAACACGCCACCAGCACATCAGTGATGACAATTATCCACCGCCCAAATGACATCTGCTCTGTAGCTGTCTTGAACATAGAAGAACAGGGTAAAAAAGGGATAACAAAGTAAGCAGAGCAACAGATTGACTACGGTCTGCAATTGTAGGACTACAAATACACCTATATGGTAAGTAGAGCTGATAAAATGAGTAATCAGTGTAGATACAAGGATGTTTTAATGTTATGGCTGATTGGTGTATCTCTCTTACCATATATGTGTATTGCACCCAGAAGGAATCAACCGATCAACCGATAGGAATGAAACTTGGTGGGTAGGTTTGACAGTGTGAGACATGCAAAGGATTTACATTTCATGCTCTGCCACGCATGTGGTGTAAGTAAGGATGGGTCTTATCGCCGGACCTGACTGACTGTATAAGGTCAAGCAGTTGGAAGAGTTCAATAGGGGTCGCCTCATACGGCTCTGGGAAGGAGGATGGTCTTATCAACGTATTGTGTGTCATAACGGTCATGTAGATATTACTATAGCACGCTGCTGGACTAGTGACATGAAGAATCGCACCAGCAACATGAAGGATCATCTTCAGTGACCCGCTTTTGTCTTGGTGGAGACGACTAACGAATGTGTGTGTGGAGGCACTGTGGTCAGCATCAAGATGAACAGTTTGTTGTCATGACCAGAAGGCCTGGTGTCACTCCACCTCCACCCCTAACACAAAATCTGCAGGAACTGTGTGATTATTCAAGCTGCATGGGATGGATTATCACAGGACAACATTAGGAACCTCACCAACTCCATTTTGAGACGTCTGGCATGTTGCATTAGCAAACATGGCAGCCCGACACCATAGTGAGAGACACTACTTCTGTACGTGTAGCTCAATAAATATTACCCATATCAGTCTAAATTTATCATTTATTGTTCTTGGTAACCTTTATCTTCCCTCCCAATAGCACCGCAATATGACACTTCTTTCTGTGTGCAGTTATGTTTTTTTGATGATGAATGTATGTATAAAAACAAGAGAGAGAGAGGAAAGAGAGATGGTGTAGGAGCTTTTAAACTTTCTAACAATTTAACCTGACAAGACAAACAAAAAACATAAAACAAAACTCTTTGTCATCAAAGGAAATATGTAATGAGCAATGTATCGGGACATTTTAGAGACAAATTTAATCTCATGTTATGTTTAAACTCATTTTATGTTAATCTGTATATTTTTATGTACATAACAAAGAAACAAATGTCTGAAAACTTTTTCCCTGTCGCTATAACCACTGTATATATGTACATAGTGCAAAGTGTATTCACTAAAAATACTCAATACTAATATCAATATCAATAACTTTTTGCAACTATCAATAAGTATTTTGAAAGCACATTTATTATGCAACACATAGATTAGCTAAAAACTAAAACATAATATGTAAAATGTGGGATTAACAACATGTAAATTAGGTTTAGTTTCTTGGTAAAACTGTTCTCGATTAAAGTTATGTAAAGTCTTCATGATTCCAGCAGCTAGTGAAGCACATGTCATGCTTTGAAAAAGGGCATACAGCTGGGAGACAGCAACAGCACATGCTGCTCTCTGCAGTGATTTACCTCAGACAGGCCTTATCTTGTCTCTGATCATCTGCCAAATCACACACACACAAGCACACACCGCATGCACCATCAATAGTGCTGCGTTGCATGTTAAAGGCATGAACCAAAAACATTGTACCAAAAAACATCTACTCATACTCCGAAAAAATGGTATCAATGCATTCCTATTGTTCTCCATTAATTATACTGTTTCAATACTGTAGTTGCATTTATCTAAGATGTATAAAAAATCTATTTTGAGTTTTGATTTACTTTATGTCACAAACTACATATTTGAACAAGAAAACACAATAATAGGAATAGGAATCTAACATGCTTACATGCTCACTTGGAAAATAATTACAGTGCATCCATCTACAAAGGAAGCAATTTGTGTATGTTGTAAATAAATGTTCTATATTTTATACAGTGAAAGAAAACATGGTTTTGTTACTCTGCCTTTTAGGAAGATATGTGAAAATGGCTTTCGTTCTGACCTCTGTTTCAGGCTTAACTGCTGTCGGTTGAATGAGCAGTCACATGTGAATGTGTCAAGATAACAATATGTACAGTATCCAACAGTTTCAGGTACTTGAACAAATGTTATTTAAAAAGCTATTTAATAGGTAGTATGTGTTTATTTGATTGTATGTTGATTGTATGTATGTCATTGTGTTGGTTTAATTCTTTCAAAATGTCTCCTTATGGCATCCCAATAAATTCACATGATGGGTGGAGGTGTCCTAGTCAATTTTGGAACCAAACTTTGTACTTAAAACTAGTGCACAAGACACAAACTACTTTTCTGAAAACAAGAAACTGTTACCTTTTATTGTCTTTATATTTATTTGCATTTATTCTAATGATATATGGTGCTTTACAGACACAAACACAGTCACTGCTCAGGAAAACATTTTTAAACAATGTGCTTAGGTGCCTAAACCTTTTGCACAGTACTGTATATTTGTATGATCGACTTGTACCAGTACTTACAGTTTAAGCATTAGACATCACAATAATAACAGGATCATAGCGTCATTTTATTTTAATTATTTCTCACCTCTAACTCCTTGTAAAAGGGCAGGAGAGAGAGTAATACAGAAAGAAAGGGTCTGGAAATGTATTGTGGATGTGTGTGTGTGTGTGTGTGTGTAAAAGAGAGAGAGAGAGAAAGAGAAAAGAACAGCAGCTCTAATCCCCAATGTTCTGTTATGGTAGAAACAGCCATTAACGAACCTACAAAAGGGCTTAGGCAGGATCAGATGTGAATTTAGAGGGAAAATCCTCTATAGAGCGGGTTTGCAAATGAGCCATGAGCACAGCAGGATACTGTGCCCGATCCCACAAATGTTAACACTGTCTAGCATTGCTAAATTACAGAGCAGAACTACAATAAAACCACAATAAAAGGTAACACATACCATTCACACCAGGCTTTGCAAAATGTCAAGAGACGTGCCAATTTCTACACTACTACAATGCTTGCAAAACAATAGAAATACAGGATATTGCCAAAAGTATTCACTCACCCATCCAAATCATTGAATTCAGGTGTTGGGAACAACAGCAACCCAGCTACAAAGTGGTAGGCCACATAAAATGACAGAGCGGGGTCAGCGGATGCTGAGGCACAAGTCAATCGCTACAGAAACTTCAAACTTCGTGTGGCCTTCAGATTAGCTGAAGAACAGTGCGTAGAGAGCTTCATAGAATGGGTTTCCATGTCCGAGCAACTGTATCCAAGCCTTACGTCACCAAACACAATGCAAAGTGTCAAAGCAGTGGTGTAAAGCACATCGCCACTGGACTCTACAGCAGTACAGACGTGTTCTTTGGAGTCACGAATCATGCTTCTCCGTCTGGCAATCTGATGGATGAGTCTGGGTTTGGCAGTTCCCAGATAAACGGTACTTGTCTGACTGCATTGTGCCAGGTGTAAAGTTTGGTGGGGTTTATGGTGTGGGGTTGTTTTTCAGGAGTTGGGCTCGGACCCTTAGTTCCAGTGAAAGGAACTCTTAATGCTTAAGCAGACCAAGAGATTTTGGACCATTTCATGCTCCCAACTTTGTGGGAACAGTTTGAGGATGGCCCCTTCCTGTTCCAACATGACTGCACACCCGTACAAACCAAGGTCCATAAAGACATGGATGATCGATTTTGGTGTGGAAAACTTGACTGGCCTGCACAGAGTCCTGACCTCAACCCGATAGAACACCTTTGGGATGAATTAGAGTGGAGACAACGAGTCAAGCCTTCTTGTCGAACATCAGACCCTGACCTCACAAATGCACTTCTGGAAGAATTACCATATTCAAAAATTCCCATATACATACTCCTAAACCTTGCGGAAAGCCTTCCCAGAAGAGTTGAAGCTGTTATAGCTGCACAGGGTGGAACAACATCATATTAAACCCTATGGATTAAGAATGGGATGCCACTCAAGTTCATATCCATATGAAGGCAGACAAGCGAATACTTTTGGCAATACAGTTTATGTGGGCATGTAACAATACAACCTATTTGTATCATGCTGCATTACTGTGACTACAGCAGTGACTACGGCAGTAGATTGCATCAGTTTTGTTCAGACGTCATACAAATGTAATATTGTAATATGTAATGTCAAAACCCCTAAATACACTGAGAATAGCTGCAGAATTTATCCATAATTATGGCTTGGAATTAAAGGAATTGAATTTTTTATTATGCTTGCTATATCTGAATATTGAATCTGAATATTGTAATACCTAAATTATTGAGTTAACAGTATTCAACTACCCTAACAAGACACGTTCAAAACATCACTTTTCCATAGCAGCTTATCCCCTGTAGTGATCTCCGCAAGCTTGCGTTCAGCAAACTGGGACATAACAAATACTAAGAAATTCTGAAATATTGATACTAGAATGAATGGTTCTGCTTTTTTTTTAACTCAAATTGTTACCCTGATAACAGCATCTGTAACAAAAAACTTTGTATTCAATAAGAAAGTAATGCAAAAGAGTATCTTTGTCACTAATGGTCATAAACTTTTGGACCCCATTGTTCATCTCTATTTCCCTCCATCTTGAAAAGAAATGTTTTTTTGTTTATATTTTTTATGTTTCGTTATACTGTACAAGTTTAACTTCTGCAGAGCTGTGGCTGATACTAAGTACACAGGTACACATATTATGTACAACAACATTATCTTACACAACAATCACAAGTATCTCACGGTTTAACATGAACAAAAATGAAAAAACAATACAACTGGCCTACAATAACCTGATCATGAACCTTACCCTACTTATTCACAAGACCCTTTTTACAATGAAATGTACATTCTATTTTTAAATTACAAAATATGAGTTTCCGTTTTTAATTTTGCAACAATGTTCATCACGATACTAATTTCTGCTGCCAGTTATTTTTAGATCTCACTCAGATTTGTAATAGTGTATATTCTATCTGGTCCAAAACAGCTGAGGATTTAAAATTAACACAGATGGGTATTTAGTTCAATAAAATCCTTGAACCAGCCCTGGCAACATAAACATCATCCCATGGCCCTTGCCTGAAAGGCACTGGGATTTGTGGGATTATAGAACGGACGACTGCTTCAGGGGGGAGACACTTGGATGTAGAGAGTTGCATTAATTAAATATGAGTCATTTTGACACACAATTGTCTCTATATAACAAAAGCATAACCCCCCCAAGACTAATGTGATGTTTCGCATCTGGTTAAGTGACAATTTTACAGATTTTTCACAGTATTGACTAAACACATCCTCCTCCTAAATGAAACCAATGTTATGAATAAGACTACAGTAGACATAAAATGGCCAATATTCAGGTATTTATGGATGTATTTAACATGAGTTGTCTGGCAACATAAGAGGAAAAGATTTCATGTAACTAAAAGCACAGATGTGGTAAACTGTACTACATGGTTCTAAGGTTTTAATGTGAAAAGCTGAAAAGTTAAATGAAACTACAGTTACCCATTGTCACGTCCTCGGGTCTCCCTGACACCACCGATCTCCCGGACTCCATTTCATCTGTCTATTTGCTTACTGGTTCTGACTTTGTTTCATTCCCGATTCTCCCTCTTCGACTTCTCCTTTTATCTTGGTAGCCTGATTGTTTGTCTCGCTGGTTTTCGATCCTGTTTTCATCCTCTCGACTATTCTCTGGTTATCTCCCTCTATTCTGTCTGCTGTTTGCCTGACCCTCTGGTTCTTGACTTCCGCTTGTCTCCTCTACTCATGACTTAGCAATATCCCTTTGCATTGCTTACTCGTCCTTTGTTATTGTGTAAAGGTTCTGGTCTGTTCAATAAACTTTTAGCTTTGCTTGCGTCGCACCAAGTTCTTTGCGCCTGACACCCAAGCATTTTTTTCTGATGCAAACTAAGAACTTTTTGGTGTTCTCAGCAGGCCTAAGACTATCCAAACTGTTGACAGGCCCACTCAATCAAAGGTAATGAAATTCACTCTCCGCCAAGCTTCTGACTTCTTTTCGAACCCCTTAATAACTGTTTAGCAACAGTTGTTACCATTAGTATTTGCATCCGAAGCTCCAGTTCTTGTAGAATATGCCATTTTCACCTATCCAATAGCAAAAACTAATAAAAAAAAATCCATATTCAAGTTTCTGTTAATACAGTACTTGTAACACTCTTTTACTATGTAGGCTATAATGGGTTACACAAGGTGAAATGGAAACATCATTACTTAGAGTACCTAGTAGGCTTTTCCGTTTTTCCCTTTCCATTACTGTGTTATGTCACTTTCTCTGCATGTAAACAGTCTGCAAAGTTCTAAAGTACATGCCAGAGGAAGAAATTCTCTCCCATAGAACTCACTTTTCTTAGCTGCCTGAGATGTCACATTGTGCCCGCCCACATGCAAGTTTAGCATGCCCTCACACAATTCTACCACTTTCAAACATTTTGGTAGGTGGACCAATCAGAACAGAGCTAGTGAGCTGACCATTTAGAGCACAACAGGACTCAGTGGAGGCATGGCTTAACGTCACAGGAGCACTAACAGAATGTTTTACAGAGAGGTACAGTATGAGAAAAATAATATGTTTTTCGAATATTGCAACATGTACATCTATTCTTGTAAACCCAAAACTATGAACACTGAAAATTAGCATAATAGGTGCTCTTTAAGTGCCGTCATTAATATTTCATGCGTTTGTGATTAGGTTTAGGTTTCAAGTTTGTTGTGTTGCTTTTCCTCAACTTTGCTCATCATATCTTAGTCATGTCGTCTTCTGTGGGTCCGCCCACTGAGCCACTAAGCTTTAGTCTAGGATGAGTAGTTTTAGGTTTTAAACTTACAGCTAAGCTGTTTTACTGGGACAGTTCTGAAAGTGGTGCATTCTTTATGATGAAAGGGTGTTGCAGTGTTTGTAAGATTTATGTGAATCATGCATTTTGCCATCAAAGGATAAAAGTGTTGAAATAGATCAGATAATGGTACCGATGTAAGGATATACAATGACTATATATATATATATATATATATATATTTATATAGTTATATAGTTGAATAAATGACTGAACAAAATACACAAGACTGAACTGAAGTTTCAATTGTTCTATATTCTTCACAATTGTGTTTCAAAAACATGTCCTCTATAATTTACGTCATAACTTGTGTCGTGTGTTGCTTAGTCAACCATAATCACAGCAAAAATCACTTAAATAACCACAATTTGATTAAATACCTTATCCCAAACATCTTATTAGAGTTATGGAAATAATAGCTCAGTGGTTTTAAGATAAGGCTGCTGTGTGCTTTCAGTATAATGTTAATGACCGTGTGACAATGTGAGACCGAGCTGAGAGAGCATCTTACCCAGCATCGCTGCTATATCCACATATTAAGGCATCCTTGGCTCCTTCTATTTTGTAGAAGTTCTCTGAGGAGAAAGGGAAGAGTGCAGTTTAATGGCAGAAAGAGAAACATACTAAATAACAAATGGTAAAATTCCAAGTGTAAATAGTTAGTTTCCATACTGTACATATGTACTAACATGCGCTTCCTCTGCTGGGCAGGCTTTAAGATCAGTGTGGGCACTCTTGCAGTAAGAATGGCGTAGTCACTAGTTTTAATGGTATACTAAAGTTTACATCCAGAAGATTATGTTTTGTTATGTCATCGTGGAAGCCCAGAGCCTACAGGAGCTTCAGTCTCTCAGTCTCCTAAACTGCTATTATGCTTAGTTTGTCTAAGGTTTTTCCTGAATTCTTCCCCTCTTTCTGTCAGAGCCACATATCACTTAGCTCCCACACAACCATCAGTGACCCGACATCACTTTTAAATACTGCTGTATACCTTATTTCTGTCATACTGCCCATCCCTAGTAAACAGCCAGTTAGATGTGACTTCCATGAATAATAAGCAAACATATAGGTATACTATTAGTTTAGTTCTTCATTCCTTCATTCATCTTCTAAGCCACACAATTCTAAACAAATACTACTGAATATACTTTATGTACCAGGCAAGAATACATCATTATACTTCTAAGTATACCTTGATCAAAAGATTAAGCACAAATATAGGCCAAATATACTTAGACTTTTCATTACACTTGTCAGTGTAAGCCAATTGTATTTAAGAATAATTGTGTTTAGTATATAGCTGATAAGTACACTGAAAGTAAACTGAAAGCATACTTATTTTCACATTTAAAAGAAGAATACCAATAGCACACCTGAATAAATTTCTTTAGTATAAGGGTATACCACCCAAAAAAATTTTTTTTATTGGCATTTCACATACTGGTCCAACTTTTGGAATTTGGGTTAGTAAATAACAATGTATAAGGATAAAAAATCAGAAAGAATTCAATTGTATTAAAATAAAGATGATTGGTTGATCAATAAAAGCTTTATATTTGCAAAATTATGGTTAATTTTTTCTCTTTTGATGTAAATACTAGAAAAAAGTGGGAAATGAGGACACTCTTGAAACATTGTCGTATATTTTTATATTTATGTTGATTATATCAGCAGGCCTGCATTATGCATGAATGGAGCTATCAATTGAAGCTGTAACAAACATTTTAACACCAGTGTTGAGCACATCTATGTAAAGTGTAGCACATTTCAAAGCAGAAGCAATAACAACAGCAATGTCCTGTGAAAGCAGCAGTTTGTGTACCTTCACTAGTAATGAAGTCCTTCATGGACTGCCAGGTTTTGTTGTTGCAGATAAAGCTTCCGTTTCCTGGGTAAGTGGAGTTCACACAGTGGGCGGTACTGCGGACACACTTTTGCCGTAGGACACCCATGAAGAGCTGGAGACCAATCAGAGCAAAGACGCTGAGGCAGAAGACAGTCAGGATCATCACATCTGCTAGCTTCTTCACTGACTGGATTAGAGCACCCACAATGGTCTTTAAACCTATTCAGCAAACAGAGAAAAACAAGTTAGCACATATATAGAAACTTATAACTGTGGAATCATTTTTAATTTAATGGCAGTTGTGACGGGAAGCTGAATAAATGTGTAAAGCCTCAGTAAAAGCGTAAAGCCTTAGTAAAAGTGTTAGCTTCTGCCTTTCAGCTCTTACCTGGGATGACAGATATTGTTTTTAGGGCTCGTAAGACTCTGAATGTGCGTAATGCTGAGACGTTGCCAAGGTCCACAAACTCTGTTACATATCTACAGAGTGAAAGTCAGAAAGAGTTTAGACCTAGCTCCCCTTAAAAAGAAAGTCAAGGTATACTAAGATGTAAGCTTATACAACAGTGGTTCCCAAACTGTGGTATGCATATCCATAGGGATACGATGAATGACATTGGGGGTACATCAAATAATTATGACATCAATATTCAATTAATTTAATTAGCCAGCTGCACAAATTCTGCCTGTACTTCTCTGATACAGGCAACAGAAATAACTCCCAACATATACTTTTCTGTCATAGAACATTGTACTAAAGAAGGAAAGTGTTTCAGTTCGGACCCCTCTGACGCCCCCTTGTTCAGGAGAAACTAACGACAGAGTGAACTGTTCTGTGCATAAATTTAGTGAGTATCTTTTACTAACAGTTGTTAAGACCTATATTATCCTTGTTAGTTGTGCGCTTGAGTTAGTTTCACTTTCACTGACTTGGTGTAGATTGCAGTTATAGTGAGATATTTTCTAGCTGGCATGATCAGAACGTTAATACTTTCTCACACCCGCACACACATATGCACCCTCATAGTAATGCTGCAGCATTTCTGATCAATAAAGTTGATCCTCAGCCTCTCTATGCCCACTGGGCTCTGACAGGAACTCCAAACTGATCCACACTTATTAAACAGTTAATACAGAAGCACTAAAAAATATCATTCTTTTCAGAAAAGGGTACCTTACTGGTTAGTAAATATACCTTCAAAAGCACAGTAAAGCTTTTAAGGCTCAGCTGTACATCTTAAATGTGCTTTAAAGATACATAATAAAGGGACATATTTGTACCTTTTCATAAAACAAACATTGTATAATGGGCAAGATAGTGTACATAGCACAAGGTTTAATGTCTGATGGGGTGCAGGACTTTAAAAAGTTTAAAAACCACTGCTGTAGAATATATTGTTTGATAATCATCAGTGTAGTAGTGGTGTTTGCAGTACCGATATCACAAAAAGGCTCATGCAACATGCAACCTTCTTATATAAAAAATCCAGAACAATGTCAGATACTCTACACAAATTTTTGTATGATCGTGGTAAGTAATAAAAGTCAAAAATAGCCTTTAACTTTGCTATATCAATGTAATTTCAGTATATTTACTGACAATGAGTCAATAATCAATATATTTGCTGATGATGTGTTAATAACTAGCCATTTTTGGTGTTTTGCACAGTTGTAGCACTGGAGAGCCCAATACCAGGTACAACAAGTTCAAATATTTCACAGTAATGCCACTACTGAATCAGAACCCAAAACACAATCATCGTTAGTATTACAAAACCATTGTAGTTTTAGTATTAAAAACATGTTATAAAGCATGCTTGTGTAACACTTCAAAAATAACAATCATATCAGTCAGTAAAGCTTTTCTGACTAAAACTAGTGGACTATAAAAGTAAAATATAAAATCTAGACAAAAATTATACCAGACGATATTATCTGAGTTTTTTCTGTTATATGACCCACCATTTTAATATCAAATCAACTGCAGTTAGGTTTTAGGCTAATGAAGAGAAACTAGATGAGTTTTTGGAAAGATCTCATACTCTGTAAACCTCTTTCCTGCTCTCTCTCTCTTTCTCTATGTTTTTCGGGCTACAAATATGTGCCTAGGGTTAAGCACTGCTGAATATGTAGGTCATCTGACAAATGCCTCATTGGACACCTGTAACACTCTTTTTCTTTTTCCCATTTTGTCGATCTCTCTCTCTCTCCATGATTCCATCCACCTTTCACTTATATTTTTCTGACCATATTTCTCTCTTTTTTTCAGAACCACACACTTGTTCACTGCCACTGTCTCCCCTCCACCTTCATTTTACACCTGCATACCCCTTAATTAACCATAACTTCAATTCAACCTTTTTTGCCTTTTTTCTCCAAATATAATTCAAACGCTACACTAACTCATGTCCAAAACAGCTGCTCATGCTCAGCTGCTCACACTGTGTTAAGGTCATGTTTTCAGCACCATGGACAGGGAAGTGATCCATTTAACTTTTATGAAATGTCATCAGACTGTATCACCAGCTTTTAAATACCTATTTAATTTGGTCAGTATAATAGCAGTCACTCTCAGGTCTTATCAGTAGTAGGTCACGTGACAATATATTATAAGTGTCATATTATCATACCAAATTATGTCACAACATACTAGGCTGAGAACATTACATTAATATCTCCAGAACACTAAACATTAAACAATTGCATCATAAAAAGACAAATTTGGACCAAAAAGCTGAATAACAGGAAAAAGTAAGTGCCATACAATTCATGATCAGCGAATGTCTTAGCAATACAATAAAGCTAAATCCATCCCCAGTGAAATGAACGAAAACAGAGTTATTACCAGTCTTAGGTGTCAGTTTAACACTGTTTAACTGGACTATGCAATCATTTTCTTTCTGTTATAATGACCAATAAAAACCTTAAAACAGAGCCATTCTGGATATGATACACCAAGATACAAATAATTATGAGTATTTACAGCAGGTTACACAAGACATACTTACGCCATAACAATGACGCTGAAGTCTAGCCAGTTCCATGGGTCTCTGAGAAATGTGAAGGGCCCAAGACAGAATCCTCTTGCCAAGATCTTAATGACTGACTCAAATGTATAAATTCCAGTGAATGTGTATCTGAACAAGCCAAACAAGATGAACAGAGCAATACATAAGGAAGTTCGCTATTACATAGTGACATGGACTGACAAAAGGAGAGGAAAATAAAAAATATACACAATTAAACTGAAGAAGAACTCTCTCAATTAAAGTGAACATTTTTAAGTGGATTCCTACATAAACACTCAGGGCGGTCTGTTGTTATTTTTAAAGCATGCATGATGTATCTCTGTTACTAGCTATTTTGATATTGGGATGCTGTGTGTTAGCAAATCAGCATGCTGCATGCTCAGTCACATTCTTTTCCCAAATCATCTCCATGCACATTCATTATAAGTCAATGAATGTAGAGCTCTCATGCCCAATGCAAAAGGAAATAAGCAGAAAACTGGGCACTGAAAGTGTTCTTTTAGAAATCTATGGCTGACATTATGCACAATAGGCCCATAATGCAGTGATACAGAGTGAATTTCTTGTTCCTATCTGGTTCGTGTTTCAGTGAGCATAGTGAGACAGAGGACAAGTTTAATAATCCTCTACAGGGAAAGCACGCCAAGGATTTAGCTACTTTATGCACATGTGTCAGGCCATCTTTCACTGATTCACTTGTTCTGCTGGCAGCATAAGCCTTTAATGAACAACTGTAACAAGAAGTGACTCTAAACCTAAAAGGCATAATGGGAAGAGTTACCCCAAGTCTTAAAGCGATAGTTCGGCCAAAAACAAAATCCACAATTTACACCAAAGCCTGCTTCTTTAGGTTTACGCTGGAGCTAACGTAGCTGAAAAGTAACAGAAACATCAGAAATTGGTATGGTGCAAAGTCTAAGCCATCACACACTTACATCACACAAATAACTTGGTAATGTTTCTGGCACTGTAAGACACACTGTTGTCTACAAAAAATAGACAAAAGAACAGGCAAGTTTCAGGCTTCAGCTTTTTCCTATCAAATAAATATTTACAAGCATTTTTTATACTAAAAGGGCCAAGAGAGATAAGGGCTGACAAAATTATATATTAAGTTAAATCAAATTAAATTAAAATGTTCTCAATTCATTGGATTCATAAATAGTTGCCCAATCTGATTTAAAGACAGAGTCTCCTGATCAAGATGGATTTCGCAGGTTCAAGATTATTTACGAGGTGGGAGCAATTAGCACTCAATTTACATTGTGAGCATCACTCAAAAAGAGGAAACCCTCATCACCAGAGTCTCATGACTGCAAGTATGTTCATAGTTACAAATTATGTGTATGAGGTGTGTATGAAGTAAAACTAAATGTCTGCAGTTAAAACTGGAATGGATATCAAGGAAAACGTGTATTAAGAAAAGAGGTTTCTTTAGTTAGGAATAGGCCGAAAAGTTCTGCAGACAATTAAAAGACTAACAGGCTCCTCCAAAATCAAGAGTTAGACATTAAACTAGGGCTGTATATGATGGTGAAGTTTGTCAGTCGAAGTGGATTTGGCTGTTAAATGCAAAGATTAGACTATTCTTTCCTCTTGTTCTCGTTGGGGATCACTATGGAAAATGTCATCTCTCCTATCCTCTTTGTGGCAGCCTTTGAGATAATTCACTTAAGAACCAGGCAAGCGGTAGGATGTATCAAGCTACCATCAGGCAAGAGACCCCCTCTTTTGAACAACGTAACAAGCATCTTCCAGACAGCACCATGTACTAGGAGGCTATTCATCTGGAGAAACTCTTGATTTGGGCCCAAATGAAGATAACGCCCAAAGTCACAAAGCCTGTCAATCAGGAAAGGAGTGCGGAATGACAACACCTCTTTAGTGTAGGAGGTAAAAGCATCCTATTATCGGCGGAGCAGTCTATCCAGAGCCGTGGGAGGCAGCATTCATCTAACATCTCTAACAGGCGGATGGGGAGGTCGGCAAAACAGTAGCTGCCAGATGGCCTCTTAAAAATCGACCAATGCCATTTGTCCAGGAAGTACAAGGGGCGGGGGGACCGGGATATCAGCATGCTGTAGGTCCTAGAGTCCCGGTAGGCAGAATAGGATTGGGCTGGGGGAGGGCATAGTTTTGGTCCAAAGCCACTGTGGGTGGCTGTGGATGAAGTGACCAGTGTAAATTGCGACCCATTGCTTGACTCAAAGAATCTCTGACAGGTCTCCAACAGAAGATTCAGGGCACAGCCCTACTTCAGACAAGAGGATTCTCTGTACAATTAACATTTTAGTACATACTAAAATTGTATGTACATTTTAGTACATACAATATGCCACCTGAATGTCCATTTCCAAAGTAGTACAGATGAACCAGTGCAAAAGTAAAGAAGCAAACTTTGGACCTCAAACATGTCTTGCCTGATCAACTACACTTGGGGCAAGGGGGGAAATTTTGACAATTTGATTTTTCACCAAACTATTGAATTAAAGGAATGAAAGGAAGTGACTATACAGATGTCTCAATTTAATGGGGCATTCCAGTTGTAGTAGACCATGCCGTGACATAAAGTTTATTAAAAATCATTACCTTACCCAAACCTTTATCATACACCAAACAGGATCATCCTAGCAGAACATCACGTTGAGGATGATTCAATTTAACAATGTAGATTACATTTCCATGAGAATATGCAATGCTGTTACATGACACAGATATCAGCGGTTTCAAATACAAAGGGGTAAGAATAGTGAGCAAAAAGTGTACTACTAATACTCACTCCAGGTACTTGGTCCAATGTGCTGGGTCCGACATTGCCATGACACAACAGTTGGTCAAAATTGTGCACATTATGAACAAGCTAAATAATGTAGACAAGAGTTAAGGAAGCTTACATTTTCTACATCCTTAGAAAACCACGACCACAGCCAAATGCACTATAATTTTCCCATTTTTCTTTAAAGCGCCACTAAATTAATCATTCTGACATTATAATAGCATCAGGAAGTGATGTCATCTCCTGACACTAGCTCATCGCTTTGGAGAATAAATCTAGGATTTGACCTTATTCCGGCCTGCAGGGTGATCCTTTATCCATTTTCAGCATTACAGATTCAAGCGGCAATGAATTTCCAGTATTGACCTGGACTCAGGGGGGATTTGAGCAAGTGGTATTTGAGGACTGTGTGAGATAACTCTGGCTCTGTTTAAGCTGCCAGTACGTTTTTCACAAAAATGCAAAGCTGCCCTCTGTATACAGTGCTAAGAATGTGTATAATCGCAGGTTGGCTGGGATACAGAAAAGTCTCAACCAGTTTCATCTTCATGTTGGTTGTTATTCGATCAACAGCTTAGCAATAAAAATTTTCTTAAAAAGATAAATTATGCCAAACAAAGCTATTTTTATGTTTTAGGCTGTGATTTAAAATTCTCAGTAGTGAGCAAAGCAGCAAGAGCTCAGCTCTTCTTCTCTCATCCCCTCTAAGCATAAAAAATGCTAACTATGGGTAGAAAAAGTTGCCATAAATATGGTCAGCATTTCAAGCCATAAAAACGCGAAATGCTAGATTTTTTTCCAAAATAATCTGCTGGAATGACATTACTTCCTGACCAAATCAGCTGCAAAGATTTCAAAATGCTATAATGCCTATTTTCAGCCAAAGATAAATTTCACTTGCTATTTTTAGTTGGCTATTTTAGTAATTACACAAAGCTTGGTGTACTAATTTTATAGTCTCGATAATGGATAAATAGTTTCTCCATTCACATTTTATTCAGTATAAAATGTTGAAATATAATATTTTACAACACTGTGAAGTGATTTGTAGCACTAATTGAGGCTAGTAGTCTTGTATATGCTACATGGCCCAAAAAGGCTTACAGCTTAGGTTGCTATAGCGTGTGGGCGAGCAGGATGGGTCTTTGACACCAGGGTGCATTAGAGCCATGGCTGCATGTAAAGGCCCAGCATGCAGCACTGCTCCGCTTAGTCGGAGGCCTGATGTGCAGCCGTCACATGATGCCAAATCTCCTTGCTCTTATTTCATTTGGAGGATTAGAAAAGGGATATCAGAGGATTTGGTTTGCGATGCCAGGGAGGAACATTACAAAGCTGTTTCAAAAATGGGACTGAAAAAAAAATCCAATAGAATAGAGGGAAATGTTAAATATGTGTGATTGGCTTAGTGGATGGTATAGGCCACAGGCTGCAACAATGATTCAATCTTTTAAGAGCATTAAAAAAGATTATTTCACGTGAGCTGTCAATAAAGATGCCTTTTGACAATGTATAGGAGCCATTTTTGACATCAAAGAAAATGTTGACAAATTAATGGAATTCAAAAGCTATTGCTGCATTCTTGTAAACAATGTCAGACACCCATATACATAGTTTAAAAGCCAGTAAAAGGATATGAATGGACTAGTATTCGTATGGAGATTCTTCTTATAAGGTGAAATGGGCTAAAAATGTACAGAGCTGATGTGGCACTGAAGCGAAAGATAGCCTTCCCCTTGTTTAGCACTATAAAGGTCTACAAAGAAAAAGACACAAAGGCGTTTTAGTCATTTCAGCAACAATTTGTAAAAGTCGAAAAAATAACAATGAAAAAAAAATTCTAACAATAACAAAATAAAAATAACAATAATAAATGAGTTCCTGTATTTGTATACTGTAAACTGCAAATGTGAAATACAGTGTAATGATGTCAGAATTATGAACTACAGGACTACATATTGTTTCTTAACATACTTCAGAACAAAACAAACAAAGCTGCCACTGTATACATACACTTAAAAACAAAGGTGTTGAGTGAAAACATCAAAAAAGCTTATCAAAGCATTGCAATCTGACACATCCTTTAGGATGCAACTATTCTTTTGATGCAGAAGGTAGTAATATTTCTAACATTAGCCTGGCAATCACCTTCATGGTTAATTCACCAGGGTAGCTTACTGTGCTTACAGTGCTGTAGAAAAAGTATTTAACATCTTTTCACAGCTTCTTAATGGCATTTTAATCAGAACATTGACTCGGCCACTTCAAAATCTTAATTCTGTATCTTTTGAGTCATTCTGAGGCGAATTTGCTTGCGTGCTTTCTATCACTGTCCTGCTGCACAACCCAAATGAGCTTAAGCTTTAGGTCACAGACTGACAGGCAGACATTCTCCTTCAGAATTTTCAGATAGAGATCAGAATTCATGGTTCCATCAATTATGACAAGTCATCAAGGTCCTGCAGAAGCAAAGCAGTCCCAGACTATCACATTACCACCACCATGTCTGACTTTTGGTATTATGTTCTCATGGTGAAATGCACTGTTAGCACTAAGGTTGATGTAAAAAGTTCCACTTTAGGGGGTCATCTAGATATTTTTGGCAAATGTGAGTCAGGCCTGTGTTGTTTTTGGTCAGCAGTGGTTTGTGCCTTAAAACTCTTCCATGGATCCATTTTTGCCCAATATCTTTCTTACTGTGGAATCGTATACACTGACCTTAACTGAGGTAATTGAACCCAAAAGCCAACTGAATTTGGTCAATAGCTTGATTTAGTAGCTAAGGGGGCAATCATTTTTTCACATAGGGCCAGTTATGGCTGAACACCATTTTTCCTTTAATAAATGGAATCATCATTTTAAACAGTATAGTAGCAATATCAAGTCTTTAAAATGCATAACTAAAGAGGCCAAAAATTAGAATCTAAAGTAACAACGATATTAAATATAATTAAATATACAAGACATCCAGTGTGACTCAGTGTGATATTATGAGCAACCAGCTTTGATTACCTGAATATTATCTGTGTGCTAATAAGCCTAGCAAATCTATTTCCGCTCCAAAATTTCTAAACATTATAACACATTTTTCATTAAATATTGCACCCATGTCCTTATTTTGCCTTGGTAAGCATCGCTAATGATATAATAATTAATGAGAAAGAATGAATGAATTGGATTAGTCATATAGGATTCATACTAATCCCAGAACTGGCTTTTGGGTCATGAAAATAGCAGCAATATAGCTGTGCTACATGTTTGGTTCAGAATGCCTCACTGAAGATGAAAAATCTTCTCTCTTCAACGGGTGCAGTGTCTTGCAAAGATATTACAACACTGTGCCATTAAACTTATTAAAACCTAGCAGTCCAAATGACTCACTCTTCTGCTAGAAGCTAGCAGACTAGGTGACTCAAACTGTTGCTGGAAGCTAGCAGTCAAGGTGACTGAAGGCCAGATGTCCTAACTTTTTGCAGTTTCAGGTACAAATAAGAATATTTTGCTGTACTATCTTCACAAAAGGTATGCAAACCTAAGCATGCAAGTTGTATATGCATGCTTTATGCCTGCAAAAATGCACTTCCAATGCTCCTTGTTATACTGAATGTTAATGTCAGAAGCATTGCAAGGGAATACTGCAGTTCCATCAAAGCACATTTTGCACTGCTCTTGCTCACATATGCACATCCTACCCCTTAATTTGCTGCTAGAAAATAGCAGTCTATGTGACTCTGTTCTGCTCTAACTGTACCCTGTTACCACCAAATGAACATTCAAAATGAGTTTCAACCAATCTCACCTTCTGATCCTTGAAGTAAAATGGATCAATGTCCTCCAGCGGGACTCCAACCAGTCCTGTGGGGATGTCGCCAAAGATGCGAGGAAGCACCTTGCCGGCCTCCAGGTCTGCCTGAGGCTTTGGCTCCTCTGAATTCCCCCTGTTTGCTGAGGATTCCTTGGCTTTCTTGGCCTGCTGCTCAGCAATCCTCCGCTCGATGGCCGCCAGGGACTCGCGAGTGAACCGCCGCAAGGCGTCTGGACCCGCTGGTAGCAGCATGGTCGCCATCTTTTCATCCTGATTGTCCTGTAGAATTTACTCACAGCTGAGAGCACAAGAAATAAAAGAGAGAGAACATTTTTCAATTGAAGGCTTAATCAAAACAAAAAGAGGATTGGTACAGATTGAGTAGTTGGGCTTAAAAATCAAAATATGCATTCTTCATATATTTATCACTTACAAAGACCACATGCTCATTCAAATGTATTTGGTCTGTAAACTATGACATTTAGCAAGGAACAAAATGTACCACAGCAAGAGTGGGAAAAAAGGCTATGAAAAAACAAAAGAACTATGACTTTTTCTACACCCTTGTACACAACAAACTTGTCTAACAATTGATAGGAACACCTAACAATTGATTGAAAATCAGTCATTTTAAATGGGCTGAAGTCAATTTAAAGGGGCTGTAAGATTTATTTACTTATTTATTTATTTTTTCCCAAATTTTACTTGTGGCCAGTTCCACCAATTAGCTAGCTTTGTCCCATCACACATTATTACTAGACTCAGCAGACTTCTCCTTGGAAACTAACTAAACATCAAACTTTTTTGTAGCTTTAGCAGAAACAGACATTTGAAGCTTGTAACAAACATTCAAGTGAGATAAAGAAGATGAAATGGATACAGCTGATACAGTGAGTTACAATTCTTAAACAAATAAAGAAGAACACAGTTTGGTGCCACTGGGCTTCAATGCTAGCTAGCTAACATTGTGAACCTAGCTATCCTAGCTGACATTAGCACACAATGGCAAAAGTCAAACCGGTCCTTTACAGATACTCTTGATATAGACCAGTGGGGACATGAAGATGCGGGTTCATAGCCAGAAACACCCCATAAAACCCGTAGTCTACACTCACCAGCCACTTTATTCGGTTTACCTTACTGTATCTACACAATTAATTCATTTAACAATTATTGTTTTGATTAGTACCTGAAATGGAGTATTAATATTTTTACTTAAATATTTGACTTTAAATGTAAATGTTAAGGTAATAACTGGCAGGGCATTTTTGCATCAATGTATTGCAGGAAAAATAATGAAAACTGACTGTAATCTAAACTATCCTTTAAGACATTTTCTCACTCATACCCAGCCATTAAAGTAAAAAAAAAAAAAAAAAAAAACACACAACACAAGGACCACCACCTCTAACTAGAGCTGAGGCTGAGCCAGTGATACTGCAGGTGTCTCTGTAGGTCAGTGGGGGAGTTCAGCTCTGCATCTGCTTGTTGCTCCTCTCATTATAAAGGACTAAATGAACTGAGGTCATATACAGTTACTGTAACGTTACTCACAGTCATTCTCAGCCTTTCAGCTTTAACTTCTGCATGTTTATAGATAGTGTATAGCTTTTTGTTCTTCTCTGCAAGCGAGATGGTTCTCCTGTCATCCTGACGCTGTTGGGGCTGTAATTATGACAACAGAGCTCTGATTGATCAGTCTGATTTTAAAACATCCAAACAGCAGAAATTAGAACAGATTCAGATTAAAAATGTTTATGCACCATGTGAGTTGAACACAGTGAGTTGAACTCGGTATAAAAGATGGCACTAATAGACGTGTGTTATTCTTTAAAATATATGTGCATTTTAATCTGTAACACTGGTGTGAGCAGGCCTTTATGGTGCTGTTCTGCTGCTGTCTTGACAAAGTGCTTGAGGACGTTTCAGGTGCTCGTGCATAGCAGTTGTACTGCTGTAATAAGCCATCTCCACTCTGCAAATGTTACAGAGCACTACATTCTTGAGTCTCTGTTCAAAACGATCCCATACTTTAGATGACTGGTACGTTTTTTTGTTTCAACGCCTGCGGCCATCTTTGCAACACACTTTATGCAACTCAATTTTCATAATCGATGACATCCATTATGTCGCCAAATCACCCCACACCTAACTCAGAGACGAATGCTCATCTGTTGCCGCACAGTTTGTGTTGGTCAACCTCTTGTCCTTTATCAGTGGCCAAATACACTGCCAACAGGATGCTGTAGTAATTGAGTATTTGTTTGGACTTGATTCAAACAACAAAGAACACAGAACTCCAGCATGCTGAAAAGATGAGAGTCTCAGTTGGCTCAGGAGAGGTTTGGATCTGCATATGTTAGTGAAAAGGTTGGTAGGGTCTGTGATTGTAAATTTGCCCTACTTGCCACCAACCTTACTGAACTATGAAATTAGAGCACAAAAATGTGCTGAGTGCATTTTACAGAGCACCTTTATAAAAAAGAAAAAATCAAAATCCTAAAATCAAAAACAAACGAGTATACAAACACTCAAATACCCGTGGCCAGCCCTAGTTAGCTTGCTATTGATAATGTTAACCTTCAGCAATTCTAGCATTTAAGTACAACCCGTAGCAAGCTGGTTAGGTAAAATGTTCCTGTGCACATACATTGGTAAATGTGCACACTTTACCGTGTCATTGTTGTGCCTCCAATAAGACAAGTTTTACACCACAGTACTATGCTATGCCTCACATACAATAATAAAAAAACTAAAAAAATTATAATAAGAATTAAAAATTAAAAACAATACACTTATGTGTTATAAAAATAAGCTTATTATGAGTAAAGTGCAGTAAGAATAAAGTGCAAGTGTGGGAGCTATTGATTGCTATTATTTCTTTAGCCCCCCCATGCAATATTATAACCAGCTATCATTGAATAGGACTATCACTTAGACATCTGCCAGTCAAGAAACTCTAAATACGTTTTTTGTATTTTTATATTTAAAATATATTTATCACAGTATTTATAACATATCATCAAATTAACCACATATAATGGTATGTTACAGCTACAGTACAGAAGTGTATTTGCACCATTGTCATGTCATACATCTCCTCAGTTGTCCCACAGGCCTCTGTTTAGCCCCCTGGATTAACCACAGATTGGATTTACAGACACTTAAAAACATCTTTCTTTATTGACATGGGTGGTTTAAAAACAGAGTTGCATAAGTACACAAAGTGGTGAGAGATTGATTTGCAGGTATATGGTTAAACCCCAAGGGACAAATGGGAAAGCATAAACAAATGTATCTCTCTCTGTATCTATTTATCTGTATGGTTATTTATTCTATACTACCAAAGCAACTGCTACTCACTATTTATTAGGCTGGACAGATTTTCATTCTTTTAGCTTTTATCTAGTTTTGTTTTGATAATGGCATTGATGGTCTTCATTTATAATGGTCTCATAATCCTGCTATCTGATGTTGGGTATTCATAAAAAAGAAAGTCACACATCAGGATCTATTTACTTTTTCCTGCCATATCCTAGGGTCATCAAACTACATTTTTATTTTAACTTCTTGCAAGTTTATTTTTACTCGCATTTTTACTAACTTACAACTTTAAACTGTAAAATATATAAAATACTATCTATTTACAACTAATTTCATCATCCTGTTTTCACAATTTCTTTGCTTATATAAATATTGCATAACTTTCATAAAACTGAGATCCTGGACCTTTTTTCCACAGTTATCGAAAGATGAATCATCAAATGCACTTATATGTTACATAAGCCTAGGTGAATCACTACCTAGAATAGGTAATGTATGAGCAAGAACATCACCACCTAGACTGAACAACTGCACTCGTACTCTCTCTGTTCACTTATTCCCTGTTCCAAACCAAAACAGATATTCCTTTATGTGTGATTTCCTCTTAACACAGTAGAGTGTCCTTCAACCTTAAACGTGAAAATGGAAGACTCCATGTAGTAGAGCTTCACAATATACCACTATAGCACCTTTATCACAATGTGTGCATGTGCAACAGTCACAATGCAGGATGTGTGATGTCCAGCAAGGCAAACTTAATCAAACACATCATGCTACAACATTTTTGCTAATTGATAGAAAATAAATTCAGTTCCCATTTGACTAAACTACAAGAGAAATCTGTCTCACATAAAATAATAAAACCCCTGGGAACCTAACTCTGAGTTTTCTTTCTGATTAAGTCAATCTTGTTCCTCTTGCCCCCAATATACATGTCTTATGAACATATCTGCTTGTATCTTATGCCTGAGGTTCATTCACCCAGCTGAAGTTATGGCAACAGTTCATGAGTGTGCATTCCCTGAATGCTCAACTAGAATTAAAATGTGTTAAAACCGTGCCTTCTTTACGGTATCGACACATAAAAACTTGTTAATTTGTTTAACACATGATGGACTCATGGACTTAGCGGCAGTAGAGCACATTTCACTGAGGAGCTTTAGTAACTTTACTCAGAAGTCTAGAAGTCTAGCTGTTGTTTCAATACTGTTTGGCATTGTTTTCTGTTCAGTGTGTGAGCCCAAGGACTTGATTTGTAGGAATGTATTTGAGGAACTAAGCAGATGGGATTCTTGCCACATGCGCCGTTGAGTCCAGTATGTATATGTAGGGCTGGGCTGGAACTCAATTGCAAATATCATAACTCTCAGTAATCCTACAGATGTGTGACTGGATAAATCCAAAACCACAATTCAGAGTTAAAAGCTAGAAAACACAGCTTCTCTGGCTATGTATGCTACCATAGCAATGTAAACAAAAAAGCATGAGCAGCAGAAATAACATGTGATCAGCTGCTGATATTGTGCTGTTTTTTATATTCACTTTAGGAATATTTAGGAAAATTGAAATAATTGTCCAAAATACCATGTTTTATTTCATAATATAAAGACAACATGTTTGGTTTGTGGTGAATGTTGTTTGGCTTTCTATCAGTGATGGAGGGCTACCGGTCACCCATGTTCATTCACACCCAGACCATTATCAGAGAGGAAATAACAGCAAATTTTCAATTTCAATTTAGTTTTTTGTTTTTTTTCATTTAAACGTTGCTGGACGTTTAACATAATTTTAGTGTTATAGAAAAATATATCCTATATATTTTATATAAAGGGGTTTTAAGGGTTCTTGGATACAAAGGGAACAGTCCTCACAACGTTCACCTGCTTTGAGTTTGGTGTGTTGTAGAATGATTAATGATTAGGATCATTACATCTTTCCAAAAGATATAAAAATAATTTATTATATACATTAAATATATTGCAGGTAAAAAACACATTGCTGCTTAAAAGTTATTGCAGCATTAACTGATTTTGTGTGTAATAGCAAACAACCCTCTAACCAATCACTTGGAAATAAAGCAAGCATATGGTTAAATAGATTTCAACATATTAGAAGGAATATTCCAATAATAGTTTGGAGGCTAAAGCGGTCTACGTGAGAACAACTGAGGACCTTTCACTAATATTGTCTTATACTGGGTGTGGCATGGTATCCAACACCTTTCCAACCACACAATTGCTGATGAAAACACCTCAATGGACGAGGAGCTTAATTGTTTTGTTGCTCATTATGAGGTAAATGCAGAGACAGACAAGTCACCTCCACTGACCTCCAACAGCTATATGCTCATTGTACAGGAGCACAAAGTGAAACACATGCTCAGAGAAGTTATCGGAAGGAAAGTTGTTGGTCCTGATGGTGGGAAAAGTGCTGATGGAATGTGCAGACCTTGAAGATTACGTTCATTATGAAGTGCTTTAAGAGGCTGGTCCTGAAGCACATCAAAGCCAGCCTCCAACCCACCTTTGACCGACACCAGTTTGCTTACAGGCCAAATAAGTCTACAGATGATGTAACTGCTCCTTACACTGCACTCTCCCGCCCTGAACATCAGGGGATGCTCTTTATAGACTTCAGCTCTGCATTTAACAGTCATACCAGGAAAGTTGTGTTAACTTGCTGAGTTGAAACTTTTTATATCCCATCTGCTTCTGGATAAAAGACTTTCTGACCAACCACTCCCAGATTTTCAGAATGATCTGTCTGTTGAGCCCCTTTCTCTATGTCCTTTACATCTACGACTGTTCCCTAACACATACAACAAACACCATCATTAAGTTCGGAGACAACACAACTGTAGTGGGACTCATCTTGTAAGCAGATAAGGCAATCTACAGGGAAGAAGTCCAAAGACTGGCAGGGTGGTGCTCAAAGAACAAGCTCATTCTGAACTCTAAACAAAAATAACTCATTATTGACTTCAGGAAACATAGGGCAGACCCTGATCAATGGGGACAGAGTAGAAAAGGTCCCTGCTTTCAGGTTTCTGAGTATGCTCATTGCTGAAAATTTCTCCTGGACCAACACCACCACCGCAACATCCAAGAAAGCACAGCAGCAGGATTTCCTTAGGATTCTCAGGAAAAAAAATTCTGTCTCAGTGCAGGGTGCCAACTGCTCAGAAGCAGACAGGAGATCTTTTCAGAGGGTCATCGCTACTGCCCAAAAGATTACTGGCTGCTCACTGCCCTCTTTAGAGGACCTTTTCATCTTTCGCTGCCCTAACAAAGCAGCCATTATAATCAAAGACTCAACCCACATTGGACACAAGCTATAAGATTTGCTGCCCTCTGGGAGACGCTTCAGGTCACGCAGACAGACTCCAGAACATGTAAACGGAGAATCATCTGTTCACACAAGAGTATGGTGTTCCACAGGGTTCTGTCTTGGGACCTATATTATTTGTCATTTTCAACTTCATAAAATAAAAGACATAAAAGACTAAAACCTTGGATGTCAAGTAATTATAACTCAGACAAAACAGAAGTTCTTCTTTTTAGTCCAAAAGACCGCCTAGAAACAAACTGTCCGCATTAAGGCTTAGCCTAATCTTAATAGCTTCTCGGTCGCACCAAGTACATCTGTACAAAGCCTTGGTGTTACGATCAATCCTGATCTGCTATTCAATAAACATATTACTATTATTAAAATAGCTTTACTCTACCTCAAAAAACACTGAACAGTACACATATTGTTACGAATAGACGATCATTGTAGGCTTTTAGCAGCAGTTACTGACATTCAAGTTTTTTCACTGTGATAAACCACTTTTTTTGCTTTCACTGGTAACAGTGACTTTCTAATTTGTTCCGAATTGTTAGTCTCACAGGACTCAGTTATTGTTACTCCCATAGGACTCTAAGAGTTATCGGTTATTCTGCTCAACATTGCATTAAATAGTAAAATCTTATCATTTTTATATTGCTTTGGGTGCTTGTCTTGCTATCCGGTGTGGACCCGAGGAGGATGGGTTCCCCTTTAGAGTCTGAGGTTTCTTCCTCTTGCTCTGAGGGAGTTTTTCCTTTCCACTGTTGCTCTTGGCTTGCTCACTGGATGCTTGGACACGGATCCTCTGTAAAGCTGCTTTGTGACAACATCTGTTGTAAAAGGCGCTACATAAATAAACCTGAACTTACTGCTATTGGTATTTATGTAACATTAATTCATGCTACTTTTTCAAACGGTTGGTGCTTGATTGGATCAACAGGATGGGTACTCTGCTGCATGTCAATCTGTGATCTCCGGTCATGACTGAAAGTGTATGACGTTCAGAAATGTAGGCTTTTGTTGCTAAATATATTGAAAATGCAGCTAAATGCAAAATGTGTGAAACAGTAGTTGTACGTAAAGAGGGTAACACCAGCAACCAAGAAGCAGATAAGAAGCCAACATCAGTCTTATGTTAACACTAAAGGCAGGATTGAAAACACTTCCAGCATTACAAGAATAATTAGGATATTTGTATAGCCCAAATTAGCTCAACAGGGGGAAGTAGCAGTATTAGCTACTTATTAGAGCAGTATTAGAGTCTTTAGCATAAATCATTAACTGCAAGATAACTTAAGTGTGAACTTTGAGTGAGCTGTTCTGACAACCAGGGGGAAACTAATTTTGTATTGCTTATGGTTGTTAATATACTCAACTGTAGGGAGATTATTGCAGCCTTTTTAGACCATTTCATTTCAAATCTTTTACCATCTGTTTATGTCTTTGTTTTTTCGATATCGATATCAGTAAAAGCCTAATGATACCCATCCCTAACAATGATGCCACAAAATGTTGGTATAGGTGTAGTTTATCAGACATTATGAGCATGACCTATAAAGAGAAGGACGTAAGAGTGAGACTAATTAAGGCCCTTTCAAAATGTGCTGAAGTTGAAATTTACAGTTCAGAAGCTGATCTGACATCAATCCTGCAACTAGCACAGGGAACAGAGTCCCAATTCCATCTCCATACAAACATGTTTAAACTCTTCACCCAGAGACCAGTGCCAATCAGCCCCAGCCGTCTCACATAAAGTAGGCCAGGCAAGGGCCTTGGTCAAAAGATTTAAAAAAAAAAAAAAAGCCTTCGCTATGTCAGTTCAACCCAACACTGCCTAAAAAAAAGGCTCACTCATATGAAAAGTGTGTTCTTCTTAGCATCTGCATTCTGTTATTCCCAAGTTACAGATGCACTGCTATAAACAGGTTGACATTTAAAGGATCAAATGCATTGCATTAAACAGTCATTTACTGGGAATAGCTGTAAGGACTATTTATATTCTATTTTATGTTACGTGTGAGCTACAAGGCTAAAACATTTAGCAGCACAAACATTTTGCTGCATGCAGAGGACTATATTTAAAAACATTTATTATTCGAAAATGATCAAGTAAAATCTCTTGATCACTGCAGGTTAAACTTGACAACACATCCTTGGAAACAAGCTTTTGTAAAGGCTTACATTTCTGCAAATACAAGCAAAACTATTGCACTTTATAGCTCCCTTCTAAAACTCGGTATATATTTGTCTTTTTCTGATGCAGCAAATACTCAAAGGTAATTTCGCTATTTAAAAAAACCTGGAACACTCAAGAGAGTACCCCTGCACACCCCTAAAAAGTACAGACAAAAAAACTACTCATTTTTATCAACGAAAGTACATGTATTCATTTTTATAGACAACAGTGTGTAGCTACAGATAGATACAGTGTCAGACACCACCATAAACACTAGGAGCAAGGGAAAGTCAATACAGCATATTATAACAATATTTTGTGTGGTGATATCTTACCGATATATGGACACCAAGTTTTGATATTTCATTATATGAATTGCAAACACAAATTCATGGTGCTAGAAAAATAACTACTTGCCGTGCAAGAATTGCAAAGGCAGTGGATTTCTCTGTGACTATAACAATGCAAACTACTGATTTACATGAACAATCACATGAGTCTTACTGTCAGGTTCGCTTCTGCTGACTGCTTTCTCCAGGGTGGATAAAAAATGCTTTTTGTTTAGACATTCAGCAGGCAAACATCTATTACAGCCCATGTCAACTCTCAGGAGTCCAAATTCAAATGGACTTTAAAGAGGATTATATTGCACCATGTCAGTGGTCTACTGGGGCCCACTTTAGTACAAAACTGACCTTGTCACTGTGCTAGACACTGTGCCCGGAGATTTACCCATTATTTGTTCCTGTAATACACAGAAACCTCAAAGCAGACTTGCTGATTTTTACTGTGAGGTGACTGCACATTAATTTGTGTCATATTTATATTATTATGTAATTGATTATGAAATTAAATCACAGTATGTATATTTTTATTAGTATATTGTAAGCATAGCAGGTATCTCCAACACTAAACAACTAGATATTTAAAACAGGCCAATTAAAAACCCTTTTTAACAGGTTCAGGTGTTTTGACCTCGCTGGTAAAAATGTATAATTGCAAAAACCGTGCATAAGAACATTTCGCAATGACGATTGTGCTTCTGACTGTTTCTGCTTACAGATTAACGTGATATGAATGCCTTAAAAAGAGTACTAAAAAGAAAACTCAAAACTTTGGGAAGGTTGTGTCTTTCAAGGACGTAAGTGAATTACTGCCATCATATCTTCGTCATTAATATGTGCTTTTGCATTTGACACCTAAACATGGAGCCTGACCCAACCTTTATGTGTGACACAATATGTAATGACATATGATGGGTAGGGACCAAACTCAGTACCTTTAAGTCCAAGGTGCAGTTAGAACAATGGGGAACTGAAATCAGGTTTAAGTGTGCTTACACTTTTCAAAACTTGATGCAGGCAATATCTGTAATGCAAAATGGAAAGCTGCCCATGACAACACATAAAAACAAGAGTCAAATGATAAAATATATCTAAAAGCTGAATGTACGCTGAGTGTAAGTATTACTCTGCCACATTCACTTGTAATCTAACAATGATCCCAGTACTTACAAGACAAAAACACCAACCATAACAAAGCTGCAACATTATAATTATACAAGTAAAAAACTGCCAATATGAATTGGATATGAATCCAGCGAAACAAAAGCTAAATGGTGAAGATTTCATACTGTTATTTAAAACAGAGCAATACTCATCAGACATGTTACTATGCAGGAAGGTAGGCAGGACACATTGTGTGGTTTGAGAATTAGATCAGCCAGTCAGAGGGAGCATGATAAGTCCGGGCGGATAATTCAAATACAAAGCGGGCAAATATGAAACAAAGTTCAGCTTCATATAAAAGTGCTTTGGCAGTGTGTGTAGCCTCTGGATTAAAATAACGTCCCATGTAACTGTACTTGTTGCTACGACTCTGGATTTTAGGAAGGATGTCACCGAGATACACAGGACAGCATGACACATGACTTAATATTAACATATAATATTAACATATTCTGGCATGTTGTTTTTCTTCCTGACTGGTAATACTACCACTTTCAGTTTTAACAAAAAAATCCTACACAGTGCAGATTTAAATGGCTAAAATATTGTGATACACATGTATTGCAAAAAAGTATTATGTTGTTATATTGTGACTCTTGTTTTACAATAAACATTTTACTATAATACACTATAACATTTTAACCTTAAAATTTTGCTTATCTGACCTGTAATGTATGTGAAGAAACTATTGTGACAGGCTTCATTGATCTTTGATCAACCATTTCCATGTTAGATCTGTTTTACTAACTGTAGTGGGCTGACATCAGCCGGTTTAGATGTAATTCAGCTCTAAAAAGATCCTGACCGTGTTTTTTATGCTCAGAACAGATAAAAAATCTTTAATCACACAATAAACATAGACAATCTCTATATCTAGATTCAGTCCCCCATAGTCAAGAAGGAAAGAATGGCTTGAAGCATAGCAGAAAGCATTTGTATTAATATATTATCCCTAAGTAGCATTAGCTACAATTTTTGAATTTATATCAATATGCCATTTTGTAATAATATTTGCAGAATTTTTCATGTTGACTTTTATTCAGTGTTTCACATACTATGCTGCACTAAAAGTTAAACAGGCTAATTCTACGATATGTTCAGAAAAGCATATGGTATTGTGTCATAATTTATCATAATAACAATATGCATAATGTCATATGGCCCAGCCCTATTACTTACGTTATCATATAGGCTATCAAATAATTCATATTTAATTAACAGTTGGTAAATCAGCCTAGACTTTAAAAGGTCAATACAGCAAAACTTCAGGAGCTTCATATACTAATTTTTAGCTCACCCCTGATTTCATGAAATTATCAGTGTATGACTGCACCATACAATAAATGTTAACTGTGTGCAACTTCTGCCTATTTGAAATGGTTGTTAAAGCTAAAAGTTCCCCAAATCCTTCCATTTTGAAAGAAGCGCCTGCTTAGTTCTGGGAATTTTGTGTAGTTTGTTTACCTTTATATCCTGTCCCTTTCTGGTTTTGGGGGCACAGTATGTGATGTTTCCCCTATTTTGTTTAATCTGTTCAACTTTTCAGCTCTAATTTCTTTTTCTCTACAATGTGGATTTCACAAAGCATATTGGTTTTGCAATAGTAATAAACGATATTGCTCTAAATAAAGCACAACAAACAGGTGTATACACTTCTGACAGACTCAACTTACCATGACCTCTAAGGCAGCTTACAGGCTGGGATTAACAGCTTTTGTTTTAAGGTCTATGATAGATAATGCCTGATTCAATGCTTTATTCTGAACTTGAAGCTGTAGTATTGTACTTGTCATTGTAACTGTCCAACCACTGCACCTAATTTCTGCTGTGTATCAGATACAGTATAATAAAGGGTTTCCAAAACTCAGTCTGAACGTATTTGTGTTTTCCTTACTCTAAAGTGCCTCATCCGGCACATGAGGAGCTTGTTATTGAGGTAGTAAGTTGAATTAAGTCTTTTTACTCTGGTTTGGAGTATTTAGATGAGATACAATATATATGCAATATTTATGCAGGCATACCACAATGATACATTTAATGCTAACAAGCTAGTACACAGTTGCAGTATCAGTGTAGTGTATGTTTATTCACGACAACAACGTTGGGGAAAGAATATACTTTTCGAACCATATCATGCCTCCTCTAGTACATATAAAAGAAAAATGAGGAATCACTAGGGCTGGTGTCGTCTCAGCTGAGGGGGCTTTCTCTTGTCTTTCTGCTCACCACTGCATTGTTGCACCTAAGTATCAAATGATCCACGGTTCAGTGCCAGTGGTTGTACACAGCTGGGAGTACAGAATGCCACAAAAGTATCAGCATATGACCGCAAGATCAAGTCTCTCATGTTGCACAGCGTACAATGGCCATCTCTACAAAAAATGTTTTTTTAGCTTTATGTTGGAATATTTTTGTAATGAGTGAGACTTGAAAGGTTTGACGTGACACTTAAGAGGTATAGTATGGGTGGTACTTTAGCCTGAGACAATTATTACATAATCACCAGCTCACAATTATTTGAACTGGTTGCAATTACTTTGCACAGTTATTAACTTTCACAATCAAGCTGATTGGCTATTTTTATTGAAGTGATACAGCCACATTTTGCCTCATGTCATGTTCCTGACAAAGTCTACTGGGCAAC
Organism: Semaprochilodus insignis; assembly: GCA_034552555.1. NCBI lineage: Eukaryota > Metazoa > Chordata > Actinopteri > Characiformes > Prochilodontidae > Semaprochilodus > Semaprochilodus insignis. Next base: position 8,206,690 of record CM067493.1, on the reverse strand, counting down.
GCACTTAGATTCATGCACTTGTGTTTCAGAGTGGTAAAGTGTAATATAACTTGTGAATACAACCAAGAATGTCTAATTTCACTACATTTTTAGCCCACATGTGTTCTCCTTCTTCCTGCTGCGATGAAATATAACAAACATTAGAGTTGAGTGAACCCTAACATTTGAACTATGTACTTTGGTACTACCAAGTACAGATTCATGCTAAATCAATCTGTGCCAAATTTTAGTTCAAGCTCCACACATAGGCCGTGCAATGGTAAAGCCAAAATTGGCTTTTTTTCACTGTGCTGGTTTGATGTTTACTTAGCAAAAAAAACTGTAAGATTTTTAGGCATGAAATCCTAAATTTTCCCAATCCCGTTAAGCTGTCCACGCTACTACAACTCCTGAATTTTGGGAAGGATATCACACGTCCTTCCTCCAACATACACATGATAGCCTGCTCATAGTATGCCCTGGTGACAGACTGTGACAAGCTGAAGGTTGCAGGGACACTTCTTTGAGGGAAAAGTAAGGAGGGGAGGGTTTTAAAATGTAAAATGTTTTTAATAAACAACAAAATAAATGTTGAAATTAAGATGTTGTTTGGCTTATTTTTTTGCAACAGAAATGACATTTCTGTTAGTACAGAGAGAACAAAACACCAACAAAGTACCGTTGAGTTCCGGTAACATATTCCATCTTGCCTTATCTTTAGAGGGCAGCAGTGAATTTGAGCTGTAGCTAGTTCTGTCATCAGTTGGGAATGTCAACAGCTAGGAAGCAAGACAGTTAATCAGCTTTTCTGTCCACTTTAGTGTTGTACTGTAATAGCAGCATACAATGGACAAAAATGCATTTAAATTGGACAAAAATTGCTGGTCTGGTCATTGCTGGCCTGTTAAATTTTTATGACAGTAACAGGCATAGTAACCCTGTTTTGATGTGGCATTGAAAGGAATGTATGGTTCAGTGATGAGCTAATTTGATAGTTTACTAGTTTGTTTTGCAAACATGGGCAACAAGTGGTATAATGCTGACTGAGGAGCAGTCATTTTTTCAGAAATAAGATTAATTCAAATTAACACAATGGAATTGGGGAAGCTTTACCAAACTTTAGGCACACAGTTGGCAATAATATGGGAATTGTAAGTCGATGCCAATATTGTATATCTTCCATGTAGGTATCTTGCAAAACCAATACCAATACACAAACATTTGTAAAATGTACAAATTAGATTAAATTCACCTAGATTAGCATTAGAGAGTATTACACTGAAACAACACTTGTAGACAGCTACACATGCTAAACAACAATTCACTACAAATTCACTTATATTAGCACAGAAGTTCAGCATCATCAAACACTGCTGCGTTTTATAAATCCATACTCAAATATTGGCATGAAATATCAGTCAAACTTAAACATCTGTCTGCTGCCAATATTTTAAAGGAAATACTTTGCAACGCCAATGCAATTTCAATGTTATAGTGAATCGCTAGTTGGCATAATACTTATTGGTGGCTATAAGCTACTTACTTAGCGTTCCACTACAAAACTAAAGAAGCAAACTTCATGAAATGACGACTACTCATTCTTGTGCTGATAATAGTCAATACTGAAATTAAACTACTTCTCTATTGAGTGATTGGGATTGGGATTAGACTTTGATGGTAAGACCGACACACAGCAAAATTGCTCATTTAGTGACAAAATCTGAACCACATTATCAGGAGGAAAATGCTGAAAGCCTCTGACAGACATCAGCACTTCAACAACATCTTGAGTAGCTGAGCCCTCCCACGCCTCATACTCAGGGGTAATAGGCAGCAATATGTAGAGGCCACCTACTGTGCTAAAAAGAGCACTGGCCATAGGTGTGGATGGAAATGGTGGGTGTCCTACAACACCAGGGCAGCCCAAAGTTGCTTAGTGGAGGGACATTTGACTTGGCCCACCAGAAAGTTAGCATAACCACATGTTTTCATACTATATCCTATATAACTGCATTTTTTCAATTGTATGTTTGGCATATTTAAGTCGCAACATATTGTGTTGATTCTAAAACTGTCTTGATTTTAAATCTACCTACCTTCTTTATTTGTATGTTGTTTTTATCTTTTTGCCCCCTAAAAAACTGCCCAAAATGACAAAAGGTTTGGGCACCTCTCTGCTAGACTGAGAGAGGCTTCAATGATGGGATCAGAGGAGCATTGCTTGTTGTTCTTTATTTTCTGTCGGACTGCCTTTTTTTTACTTTGGTCATTTTCAGCACAATTCCCCAAAATTTCTGACACATTGACCATATTATGTTGGCAATAACAGTCGGCCTCGTTTTAAATCGTTTTATCCACATTTAAATCCACGTTAATCCACAGGTCTACCACGAAGCTTAAGTTCCTTTGCGCCAGCTTCTTGTTCGAGTTTTCCCGCTCCACCTTAAAAGCCCCACTCGTCAGAATGTAATTGCAGCAGCATTTAAGGTGGAACGGGAAACTCTCTCAAGAACCTGGCGAATAGGAAGCCAACTTCAGCCTCGTTACAGATGGAGATTGAGAAAACAAACTTAATTTAACCTAAACTTGGTCCTCTCAAAGACAAAACAGTTTTGGCACATCTTTACCACAGGAAAACTTACTCAGAGGAGAAGGAATGCCAGCCGAGTATCTCGGCCCAAGAGAAGAGAAAGGTTTACTCACGCCTGAACTCTGCTAATCACAGCATGTCGCCCACAGCCGTTTTCTCCGTTTCTTTCTCTCTTCTTATGTGTCTCGGTGTCTTCAGTTCGCAGAAGCAACTCGTACCATCTCCAGCATCCAGAATAGCCCCATAATGGACATTCAACCAACTCTAGAAGTCTGGCCCCCGTTAAAAGTAGGTGTTTTGTTGTTTGTTATAGTTTTGGTAACGGTCCTCGACTTGACTAGGCTTCTAAACCGCACGAGACTGTTCCACAGCGAGGAGGCGGGAAAACTGAGCTCCGCGCGACGCTCCCTTCACGCATCCTGTATACTTTTGACCTGAACTTCGTGTCCTTATTTGGGCTCTTTACAAACACTAACGTGAAAGTACGACCACCACGAATCCATCCGTGCGCCTGTTTTCCACAGCGGAGACATTATTCCAGCTTTTTTTCCCCAGAAGAAAAAACCCCGCACGCGTCCCCTCCCGCGAGCAGCTGAGCCGAGCTGAGGGGGATTACGCAGCTAGAAACGCGCTGCTGTTTTAATTATTGTGATTATTCATCACTCTTAATCACAAATGAATAATTAAATAAATATATGCCGAGTGAAAGGGCAATTACGTTTGAACAGGTGGGCTCGGGTCACTTCAGGTAAAGTGTGACCCTGTGGGTCTTAATGACTGAAGATGTTACTAACACACGCTGCTGAATGTGAATCTGGCTGTGCCCAAAACTGAACACTCACCTACTGCACCGCTGAATGCACTGCTCTTGGTACTGTATTAACATTAAAGGGGAAGTCCACCAAGTTTCCCAAATTTCTGACTAATTCAAACCATGAAATGTAAACAGCGTCTTTAAGAGGGGTTTGATGTGAAGTGGTTCATTGTAGATAAACTTGCTGACTCAGATTTCTTTTCTTCTTCTTCTACATATACTAACTAGTTCTGGCTATGTAGTATATAGTACAGTTACGAATGGCAGTTGAGTATACTCAAAAACCCACAATGCACACTAAAAACCAGACGATGATGGACACTGTTGTCCCACAATACAACAGGAAACGGAAAGGAAGGAGCTTCTCACTTCTGTAAAATTCTGAAAGCCTGTAAAAATAAATATATTTTAGTAAATAATGTGTTTATTTGTTTGCGTTTTGTAAAATCCACTATTTTGCCTTACAGTGTTTCTCTAGAGCAGAGCATTTCACACCAAACCACTGTGAATGACTTTGTTTGCATTTCAAACATTGAATTATTTAGAAATTACAAAAAATATTGGTGGAGTTCCCCTTTATTATTTATTCCCTGCATTATGACTGAAGTTCAACGTTGTGTATTTGCAGAAGTCCAGAGACACAATTTTCTCCACTGTCATCTTGAGATCGCGACTCAGTTATCTTGTACACTGATGATAAGTTGTGATCTCCAGACTGTCATTGAGTGGCTCAGCACGTCAGCGGGTCATCTTCAGTGACGAGTCCCGATTTTGTCTTGGTGGAGATGACCAACATATCTGTGTGTGGAGGCACCGTGGTCAGCACCACAATTAACGGTTTGTTGTCACACGTCACATGTCCAGATAGCCTGGTGCCACTTCACCCCTACCGCAAAATCTGCAGGAACTGTGCAAGAATATTGAAGCTGCATGGGATAGATTATCACAGGACACCATTCGGAACTCCACGGTGGGAGTTCCCTTTTGCAGGGAAAAATGATTTTGTGTGGAAGTGGAGAAGGAAACTGTTGGTGGAGGTTGGGTGGGAGGTGTCTGAAGTCTGAGGGATTGTCAAAGTCAAAGCACGAAGCTGAGCTAAGCCATTAGCAAACCAATTAGTTCTTGAAAATAACTGCAATCTTTTCAAAAATCTAACAAGCCCGAGTAAACTTAAACATTAGCTAAAAAATACACAGCGTAGACGAACATAAACTTGTTAGATTAATGTTAGCAGGACGATAGCTAGCTATGTTCATTCAGTGTCTGACTGGATAATAATGTAATTTAGTTCATAGCTCAAGTCACGGCTGCTGGTCAGAGCTGTTTAGGCAGCTTTAGCTGGAAACTGTTTCAGATGAATACATTACTGTGGCGTCAATACAAAGAAGAAGTTTACATTGGAAATATCTTGCTTTTGACAGAAGCTCTTTTACTGAACCAACAGCAGTAGAGAACAACTGCCCAGCACTGACTGAAACAGCCAGAAAGCAAGCAGGTAAGCTCCAACTACTCATCTTCTATTACTGGTAGTCCCCCCATCTTCCCTACAACCTAGCACATCCTATCACATTCAGCATTGCTGTGTACATAATGTCCAAACAATCATGACTATATACAAGAATTAAAGTCTCTCTGACTGCATGCCTCCCAGCTCCTCTTGTCAGCCTCTGTGCATCCACAGTCACATGATAGTAGGATGCTCAGGGGTGGTCTTTACCCCAGGCAGTAGTGGTCAGCTGCCTAGAACCCTCATGAGTCATTTGCCCCATAAAAATACTATCATCTACATCAAATACATAATTTCCTGCAGGGTAGATGATTGTGTCACCCTGATTGTGTCTTCAAGGGGCCCATCCCTGTTACTTGCCATATTATATTTTTCGTAGCTTTATTCATCTCTCACTGTTTTTGTTGCTGTGCCAGTTAGCCTGAATTATTGAAATGAGCTCTTTTCGGACTTGCCCTGTATTGTGCCTCGTTCAAAAAGCAGTGAAACAATCCTTATAACAGCTTCTACACTTCTGAGGCTAATTTAAAGCTAATTAATATAATTAATATAACTAATCTATGTCAAAATGATTTTGGGGGACATTGCTATTTAACTCAGAGACAACTAATAAATGCATGGCAAATTTGCTACTTCTCCCTAAGGAATGTTTTATTGCTATCTTCCTCATAAATATCATATTCCTTATAAGAATTATTAATAAGATAAAAAGCATTGCATAAGTTGTACCTCAGTTGTAGCATGTGTTAAGTCCACTATGAGAAACAGACGAAGAAACTACAGCAGTTTAATGTTTAATGAAGTCTTTTCTCTGAATGTGCACATCTTATTCAGTGTAATATAAACTACTGAAATCTAATATGTTTACTCTGAGTTCACTGTATGAATTCTCTACGGCACCTTGTGTGGGTACGTGTGTGGAAGACGTATATTGAGAAGTAATGCAATCTCGCCCTCTTCTGGCACTTCTGGGTCTAACAGCCCTGAATGTTGCTGCAGTTCCTCAATGCAGTCTATAGGTGGCAGTGAAGAGTCGATCTACTTAGTTTGCGAATGACGTGCTGCAGCGAGTAAGACCGAGGAAGAAGGGTTGTTTTTCTGTCTTGTGTGGTTCTGAGGTTTTTATTAATCAGAATCAGCCATGTCGGAAAGAAAAGTCTTGAATGTGAGTTGTATTAATGTTCATTTTTCCTGCTGTGGTAAAGGTTTCGGTGTTGCTGATAAACTGAAAGGAATCATTCGACAGTTTGTTGTCTGTTAGCATCTTAGCTGGTCGGTACACGCATGTAGATAGTTAGCATAGCATAGTTAGCTAACATGTTTTCATTAGTTGTCTGGTGTTTATAGATTTATTTATGATTGTACTGTTTCCATTAACTGGTTAAGCTAACGGGTTTCGTAACGGCACCAGTTGCTGACAGGATACCGACGCTGACTAGACAGGTTTCTGAAATGTTTTGGTTAATTTTAGCCACGTATTTGGTGGCTGCTGTGTAGTGAAACCGTACAACCTACAGTCTTTTCCCTATAGTGATTTTTCTGCTTCAGTAATGGTAAAACATTGATATTTTCACTAGAAACATATTTGAATTACCCTTTACTTGATGGTAAAGGGTGTCAATTATTGAGACTCCAGTTATTAACTAAAACAATGAATAGGTGTGAAACTCCTCTTACACAAATCATTGACAGTAATAGTCTATGAGAAGTAGGCCTAAAGATTTTAAATTAGGGTAATTATTATAGTTCACTGCAGGATACTGCACAAGTATTAAATATTGTTAAATACTACACTAATACTACTGGGATGTTGTATAGGATAAAACAACTGTCTGTTCATCTTGCAGTTTTTATAGTAGTAATACGGGTGTGTTGTTCAGGGCAATGAGTAGCAGTTTATTCTGTTTTGATTATTATTCTTTCACGTAATTATGGGGATACTGAACACAGAATGCCGCCTACTATTTGAAACACATAAACATGTGTGTGAAATGCTTTGTCAGTATGATCTCTTCCCCCTCACTGCTATGTCTGCATGCTTCTGTTTTTGTAGAAATACTACCCCCCAGATTTTGATCCATCTAAAATCCCCAAACTCAAACTTCCCAAAGACCGGCAGTATGTGGTCAGATTGATGGCTCCATTCAACATGAGGTAAGAGGCTGTGCTTTTTGTTTGCGCAGTGCTGGATATTAAAATTCAGTGCTAAAAATACTTCAGTACTAGGAGTACCTGAAATCCATTTTCATCAAAGCTGCATGACGTGGGATTTTTTAGGAGAAAAAAAAGTCACCAAAATATGGTGGGGGGTGTGTGTGTGTGTGTGTGTGTGTGTGTGTGTGCGCGCGCGCGCTGCGCGCTGCATGCTGCAGAATATTCATGCTCAAAATATTCTTCTGGATGTTGTGTGCAATTACTTATTTCCACCAGAGGGGTCTTCAGATCCACAAATCCTAAAACGCGCAGCCTCAAAGCAGACAAACAATATTATTAGGCCTATAAAAACCAAATACCTACTCAATTCCAAAATGTTGACTGCTGCTTGGCTGAGTAAAATCAGTTGTGGTCAGGAAATGTAGCCAGTTGTTGCACCTCTCCTTAATTTTTGCATTAACTCACTTGCATTATTCAAGAATCAGTATGGAGTGTTGAGTGTGTGTGTGTGTGTGTGTGTGTGTGTGTGTGTGTGTGTGTGTGTGTCAGTATAAAAAAACAAATTCGTGCACTGCTATAAACTGTTGTGTTTGTCATGTGTAAGTCCCTGTAATCTTAAACGTCTTTCGTTTCAGGTGTAAAACATGTGGAGAGTATATATACAAAGGGAAGAAGTTCAATGCAAGGAAGGAGACGGTACAGAATGAGCAGTATATGGGGTTGCCCATCTTCCGCTTCTATATTAAATGCACAAGATGTCTGGCAGAAATCACGTTTAAGGTAAGAGAAGGATATTTAGGTTCTCATGGGAATTCTGGCTGCTAGACATCATAAATGTCTCTGAGCTAAAAAAAAAAGACATCATTATTAGTTCTTTGGTTTGCCACTCAGCACTCACTGTTTCTTAGGTGTTGTACTTGCTTCTAACATTTCATCTTCATGATGAGTTGAATGATATGAGCAACTTTGTGACTCTGCAGTGCTTGTGGTGATTGTTGTTTTTTGTTTGTCTCTCAAATAGACAGACCCAGAGAACACAGACTATGCTATGGAGCATGGTGCAACACGGAACTTTCAGGCTGAAAAGCTGATTGAGGAAGAGGAAAAGAAAATCCAAAGGGAGCGAGAGGAAGAGGAGCTGAATAATCCCATGAAGGTAATGTGCCTCATTACATTTATTTGTAATATGCCCTGCTCATAGTCCCATAAATCCCAGAAAGCTGCAAATCTTAATCAACACTTGAGCATTTATTGTACTATACTATGTTATGCCATGGTAAACCTTTTAGGGCTTTTTAGCAACTACCAGTTCAGCTTACTCAAGTAAATCAGAATCAGCTTAGTTATCAAAATGCTCTGCTGTTCCCCAAGGTTCTGGAGAACCGCACACGGGATTCGAAGATGGAGATGGAGGTTCTGGAGAACCTGCAGGAACTGAAGGAGCTTAATCAGCGGCAGGCTCAAGTGGACTTTGAGTCTATGCTGGAGCAGTACAAGGAGCTGGAGAAGAGACAGAGGGAGAAAGAGCAGGAGGAGGACGAGCAAGAGACCAAGTATGTGCAGAGTATAAAGTGATGTTCTTCTGTTGCTATTTATTTATTATTATGCATATTGTTATTTCAGTAACTTATACCAACTTTGCTGCAGAGCAAATCATGGAAAGGTTTATAAACTTCTAAAATTCTACTAACCAAGATTTTAATACTCAATAAAAACAAGGTGGTTAGTTTAGTGAAAACGCTGCTGCCCTTCACACAGCAGGCAATGGTCCAATATTCACTTTACGGATAGGCAAGATGACAGTCATTGTAATCATTGATTTTATTCACATTCCAGCAGAATTACAAATGCAGTAAAATCAGGTGCTTACGGTTTTCAAAATTATGACAGTTTACAGGATTTGAAGGAGCTGTTTTTTGCAACAGCCAGGCATGGATAATTGACGGTCTCTCTTTTAAATGTTGTCAGAGTTTTTTTTTTTGTTTGTTTGTTTGGTTTTTTTTTTTTTTTTGCTTGGTAAGACAGAAAGAAAGCCATCAGCCAAACATAATTAAAAGACTTTTAGAACATCTCATACATTGATTCATGTTTTATCTCTTTCTCTCCAGAGAGATGCTGGAGAGGGCTTTGGTGAAGAGGCTGAGAGATTCTGACTCAGACTCTGATCAGGAGGAAGAGAATAGAAAAGACCAGCAGAAGAAGCACTCTGCTGAAAAACCCACAGACATCCTGACCACAGACAGAAGCACAGACTCAACAGTACGGAGAAGTTGCTGACACCTCTTGCTGTCTTATTCAGTTCCATTGGTTACTTGTTGACCAGTGTTTACCATTTACATTTTTTTAATTTAAAATAGTTAGAAAATAGTTAGGAAATAGATATTGAATCTGGCTTTTTTGGCCAAGCAAATTTGCACATAAACCATTGTTTTCCACTCATAGGTCACACTTGCAGTTCAAAGTCCAAGTATATTTTAACCCTTTTAAATAAAAGCTAAGCATTTTATTGATCTGTTTCAGGGAAAAAAAACACAACTTGCATAGTTGTCCTGGCTGAATTTGTTTTCTCTTAGCTTGACAGAACGGCCAGTTGCGCTTACGCTATTGATTCATCTAATACTTAATTAGCAGAGGAGTGTTGAAGTATTTTGTGTGAAGAGGATAAGAATAAGATAATAGATCATGTACCATCGTCGATAAGCTAGCTAGTCAGAAGAAATGACTATATCTTAGAGAAGTGCATCATTGTCATACTAGTGGTTGATATTTGCGTAAGAGTAGTTTTGACTCAAGTTTAGGTTTTTGTTTTCAGCATGTGTTTAACTTCTTTTGCCAGAGATTATGGTCTCTTCTTTCAGCCATAAACACGTCAGTTCACTGTTATTCTCACACAAGAGCATATAAAAAACAGCTGGTAGGCTGTAATGTGACCTAATTGAGTTAGAAGGCTCAGAAAACAGAAATTGTCATCTTTTGCAGTACTAATAAAGATGCCAAATAAAAACTGAGGTAGGCAGCTGGTTTTGATATATATTTACATGACAGTATATAGTTTCACAGGGGAAAATGCATCACATCTTGGGTGGTTGTGTTGTTATTGTAAAGTAGCATTAGTTGGAAAAAACAGCACTTTGCTTGCTTGCAGCTTGCTTGTGTTTTATGGACTTTGTTCTGTGTTTTTTTCCATTATGACGTGTGGCTTCATACACTGTTTCCCTCTTCTGCAGGTCACTGCATCCACTGGAGTAAAGCGTCAAAAAGTAGAGAGTTGGGAGAGGAGTGTTGGGGGGTTGGGAGGCAAAAGTGCACTGGGCTCACTGTTAGTCAGGAAGAAACCTGCAGCCACAAATACAGCACAGCAGCCTGCAGCTGGAAGCCAGACAGGTACAGGTATGTAAATCTATACTGCCTCAGAGCTATTGCACTAGAGAAAGTGTCATAGAAGTGGTGCAAACAAGTCTAGTTTCTGCTACGATCTGAAAACTTGGATTGACAGTCATGTCCAGTCATATGCAACAATTTGAACACCCCAGGTCGCATGTTTTGCTGATTTTCTGAGTAAAACAAGGTAAAACATCCTCTTTAGAGAACTGACTTAAATGTGGCATTTTGATGAAAAACAGTTGCCCACAATGTGTATTTATTTGTCCAGTTCATAATGTCATAATAATAATAATAATGTCATATATGTCAGAATTTGTGCAGAGGCCACATTTAATGTTTTTTCTAAATATATAAAGTTTAGTAAATAAACAGTAATTTGGTCTCTGGAGAGGGAACCTGGTTTTTACTGCATACAGTTACAGATTGTGTAAGTGATATTTACAGTTTTATTTTTTATGAAAAATAGGCATAATTAGGTAATTGAACTCAACTGATTGATTACACCTTACAATCTTTATGAAAGAAGACATACAGTATATATGATATTAGATATAACTGTGTGGCAGTTTGGATCATGATTATGCCTTTTTTGTGCTGTGTTTACATCATGGTCATGGACAGTTGATGACAAACTGGATATCTGGTTGTTTGCAATCAAGCAGCATCAGCATTGACTCATTGGTGTCCTGACTTAGACTTGAGACTTAAGGCTTGAGAAATCAGCCTAAGAAAGAAGCATTGACAAAACGGATTTATATATGGGGACCAACTTTAATGAACAAAACTTTTCATTTTCAACCTACACGCTTTACTAAAGGCTCTCCCTCTTTTTTGTGTCTTATGACTTTCTATTTGTTGTTAATGTTGTTAATGTTAAAATAGTGGTAAATCCTAGTTTTCTTTGTGTATTATTTTGCCCTGCCATGAATATATTTAAAAGTATCTGTCTTGGACCAAACACGAGCATAAGAAACATCCACAACCAATTCATACTTTCTCTGAGTCGTGTGGTATTCAAAGCTTTAACCATCTGGTTCCATCACCACTGTTAACAATTGTGACTCCACATTTCTTTTGAAAGGAGCATATCACTTCAGTCCACCACCCCTCAGTGACATTGTTTACATCTGAACTACTGAATTATCAGATTAGCCCGAAGTCAGGTTTGTGCAGTAGGAGGCTAAAGCTAACAGGCGTGTTTTGTTTTTTAATGTAAAATCCTCACTTTTGGGCAGCTAACTGATTAGTTCTGCATGATGTAACATTGTCTTAGCGTGATGCATTTGGTAAATTACATTTCTCTCTCTTTTTTCTTCAGGTGCAGCTGCTTCTATACATGCTGAGACGTGTGTGACCACTTCTGCCAGCAGCAGCCAAACAGCCCCAGCTCATAACGGGTCCTCTCTCAGCCTGCTGGGGGCGTACTCAGACAGCGATGACAGCAACTCAGAATAAGCGTCTGTTAGTGCTGAAGGAGACTGTGTTTGATGTTAAATACACAGAGCGTAAGAAAAGGACATTGTAAAATTTAATGGATTAAAGGACTTCTGTTTGACATCCTGCTGGACATTTTAATTGGACACGACTATATTTTTTGAGTAAATAATCACTGGTAGTTGTTATATAAATTAAATTTTATAGATTCCTTATAATTGAAGTAAATATGTTTTCTGAGAAGTGTGAGTGATGTTGATCAAGTTTTAAATCAGAACATGCTGTATAACCTTTGTGCAGTTTTCACCTTTATAAAACACCACCACCAATCTGATTGAGCGTCTTTTGTGTGATTGTGTTTCTAAACTGTCACAACACAAAGGATAATATTATTGAAGCATACTTTTTGTGTACCCTAAGGCTTATAGCTTTATCTTCTGTTTAGTTTGTCATTTTCATTCCTTCTGATTCTCTAAGCTTGATTGATAAGCCTCTCATTGTAGTGCATAAGTCTCTAATCCACCCTGACTTTAATTGATTTTATCTGCACAGTGTCAGAGGGTGGTGTCAGCCACAGAGAAGCTGTGTGGATGGAACATGCACTTGACTCTGTTTACACTAGGCTTCATTATAGGCTGGTTGTCGGAGATCAAGACTCAGCCTGGACTAATGCTAGTAATTACATTCCCACAATGAGAGAGAAATGAATATGTATCCAGAAAACTGCCCACGGATGTGTGCGGCATGATGTTTTTTTTCCCCCCATCTGAGCCATTAACTTGCCACTACTACTTTCAAATTTGACTGCTTTAGCTAAACAGCAATCTGTAACAGTTATATTTTATGATCCACACAATATAATTTTAGTACATGTAACAGTAACACTTCATATGAATCCTGCATTTATAGTGCCTTCTAAATTCACTTACATGTTATACTGCGTACGCAGTACCCTACAATGCCAGACGTAAGCTTCTACAGTTACTTAAGTTAGTTAGAATTAAATGCATAGCATTATGTAACTTTATGATGTCAGCTTTCACAATGCACTGAAATATTTCTTCATAAGAACATTGCAAGCATGGACGTTGTAAAATGTTAGCTTTGGCTTTAAATAGTCTTTGCTGATTCAAGTCTTCAAAATTCCAGAATTGGGCAGAGCAGCATATTCACATTATATGTCCTGGATTACCAGTTAGACAATCTCACTTCACTTAGTGTGTCAATATCATTTACAATGCTCTGTGTGGAATAAAGTACTGAAATTAAATTCAACATTTAAAAGATGTTTAAAAAAAAATAAAACCTCACTTAAAGCCTGTAATAGCCTGGCATAAAACTCTACTATAAAGTTTTATTAGTATAAAGTATTAGCATTATGGCAATAGTTAGCAATAGTGTCTACAATGCTCTTATAGACAAACAGGCCTACACCAGGTATTACTAGTTGTTATCTTCACTATATAATACTATATAAACTATATAAAAACAATTTATATGAATGCATGATTTAAAGCAATTATTGATATGATAATTACATGTAATAACTAAAAAAAATCATTTTACTCATATAAGTCATAATTCATGCTTGTAAAAATGGTTCTACCCTTGAATATAACATTTTGAGACGTCATGAATTCATCCTAAAATCTGCTAGTAAATGTGGCATTTTGCTGTGTTAATTTTCAAGTTAGATGATCTACAGATGCTTCACAAACTGATTTGACTTTAGGTTTACCCATTATGCTCATTTTTAGTGTACATACGTTTGTTTTGGGGGACCTACTAGAACAGATTTACATGCCTTAATTTTTCCAAAACACGATATTTTTCTCATATTGTACATCTGTATTCAACTTCAGTCTGAAATGCTCTGTTAGAGCGCCTGTGTCTTTAAGCTCTGCCTCCTGACGAGCCCACAGTGCTCTCATTGGTCAACTGCCAAAGTGGCATCCTGCTGCAATTTCTTTCCCCACATTGCTGTGGCTGTTCTTACAAGGGAGTCGGATCTGCTTGAGTCCGTTTCAGTCAGGGTCCAATCCTTAGAGTCTGGCAGATCAGGTAAGCAGATCCAGCCTTGCAAGCTAGATTGGAGCAAGCCGTTACAGAGTGGTGCGTTTTTATTGTCTTCTCTATGCAAAGCTTCTCTAGCAAAGCTTGCTGGTAGGCGGGTAACAAGGTTAGTGTCACGAGATGACATCACCTTGTAACTGGATAAAAAGGGCTGGAATTTCAACAGGGCATTTCAGGCAGCTGAGGCTTTTTTTTTACTCTCGTGTGTACTTACACATAACCCACAAGAGAACCCACAAGAAAAACGGAAAAGCATAGCAGATCTACTACGTTCACCGTAAATTAAAGTGAAATTTGTTTATAAATAGTAATATAATGATCATGACATCATCAATGTCTCTGTAACATGTTTACAAACTGAATATCTGATACTTTGAAGGAACTTAAACGCTGAAGCATCCTGCTGTAGAAACACCATAATATCACACACTCAAGCTGAGAATAGGAAATAGGGCGACGCGTTTTGCTGGGTAACATTTCCATGCAGAACAAAGGAGGAGAAAGTAGCCTGTGGGCTCTCCTACAACTCGCAGCCGAGTGTAGGTGAACCAGCTGGCTGTCGTATCCGTCTCCTCCTATCCCACATTCGGTGCAGGCAGCCAAAGGCTCGCAGCGGCGGAGAGATGGACACCGGAGTTCATTCACAAGTGTCTTATTTTTAGCTGCTTTCAGCTTTTCCTCGGCAAGTCACTGGAAGGTGAGTGGAGCGATATAAATAACTTAACGTTAGCGGAGATTAAGTGCTGGCGGTTTGGGAATTTGGTGATGGGTTTATGGGGTTTGCTGCTACAATAGCTGGTTATGTCTGAGTTCACTGTCGACTGGCTGAATTAAAATTTGCTCACAGAAATTCGTTCCGTGAGTAATTTGCTGTGCTCGTCCTGTACTTTCCTATTTTAGCAGTTTTCCTCGTGTGGCTTTCCCTGCTTTCTGTTATTTGGAGGGATAAATATTGTGGCTAGCTTGTTGCTAGCTAGCACGTTCTGAGTGACCGTTGTAACAGCCTTGCTAGTCTGCTAATGTGCATTACGTACAGTTGAAGTTGTACAGTGAAGGAAAATAAACCTTTGCAGCAAATGGAAGGACTTGAGGAAGAATGTTGGTTTGTTTTGGCCGGGTGAATTATTGCTGTGGCGGGTATCGAAGTTGTCCAGTTAGCTTAGCTGGCTAGCAGTATGAATACAACTGGACACCGAGGAAACTTTCTGGGAGCTGGGTCATAAATGTCAGCGGTGGTTTCTGAATAAAATGAAGTGTCCGGACTAATTTTAGGAATAAAGCAGTACGCCATAAACGAAAGGCCGAAGGCGACACGTGAAACAGTGATAAGGGTTTGGGCAGGTCTGGCTGTGGAGGCGGTGTCCTTTAGGGATCCAAGTCCATGTAAGTTACTGTGAAAGTTGTTTCTCTCCTTTTCCAGGCTACCACACACAGCAGGAGTTGGATGTTCTAAGGCATCGATGAATTGGGCGTATTAAAGGTATATGATCCTAACTGGATAGTGCATTCATTACTTTCTGCTACCTTTCTAAGAAGTTGGTGCACTTCATATCCCTCCTAGAGCTGCACTGTGATCATCCAGTGCAGTGCTGTTCTGCAGTGAGGACAAATAAATCACTTCTAGTTAATGTGTGTGAGTCACACCCACAAACACACAAAAGGAAATTCAGAGAGTCACAATATGGATTTTCCCTCATCTGATAAGTCAGAACAGACCAAAAAAAGCATCCATACCAAACAATGATTTTATGTAGCTTCTCACATTTAAACGTTAAAATCCAGTGAAATCCAATAATCCAGTTGAATGCAGTTAGCTGGTATTCTTAAAAGGTGCCGTAGAATGGAAAACTGTATTTACACTGTGATAGTTGAATAAGGAGCGCTCAGAAAACATAGAACTGACATACCATGAACCTCCTGCAGTCCAGTTCTTAAATCCTATACTGTTCCTTGACAGTCTGGACTCATTTAATATTTACACCCCCCAGGTCACGTTCCAGCCCAGCAAAACAATAACACAACGGAGCAGCAGTGAAAATGGCAAACTGTGAAAGGAGTGCTGGGACTTGTCATACCCTTCCCAAGGAACAGTCAGCAGGCATGGTTGATGTTCAGCTAAAAGCAAGGCTGAGAACAGTTTAAAATACTGAATAAATCCGTTCTCTGGCACCGTTAAATACTGAGGATATCCACAAAGCACATCAGGGCATATTGTACAGCAGTTTATACAACAAACATTAATTATTGTCTCATTTTCCGGCTGTATCTGCTACAAGATCTGTACTATCTGCTGTATTATTTATTTTGCGGCATTTGTCACCCTATAGATATTGCAGTATGCTTCTTTATAATGCTAAAAGTAGCTGTTTCCAGTTTTTCCATTTTACTATTACTATTTATAGAAGTTTTCAAATTTTATTTTGGGACTTTAGTAATGTAGCAGATGTTTACACCTTTCTGCAAACTACACGCCTAAATCATCTCACACTTGCCTCAAGCAGCATTGTGATTTCTGACACTATGTAACAAATATGTATTTAAAAAAAAACTGAAGCTAGTTTCTTATTAAACGGCGCAGCAGTCACATTCTGGGACATGTAGGAACCGAAACATAACTGGTTAGAGTCCTTTTAGTAAAATCTGTTCACACTATGGCCATCTTTGCAACACCACTCAGCAGTTAATTCCAGCCATACAAGACCAGACTTCTCTGTCTTTGAATGGGGCGAGACCAAAATACTCAAAACTGAAGATCAAGTTAACTTTTCAAAAGCATATTTGAAATTATTAGTTAAATTTGACAAAAATGTCAAATGATTTGTAGTGCGAGGCTCAACAATGCACATTTGTCGGATTGTTCTGGCTACTACACTTGCACAGATCTCCATAATGAGGGGAGCTTTCCCCACTAGCACCACAACATTGTTGACCTTTTTCCATTCTATGGCACCTTTTAATAATCACTGGCCAACTGCGTGTTCCATAAAGAAGAGAGTGGTATGAGAGTAGTGAGAGAGCATAGTGTGTGCAATGCTGAATAAAGATCAGTGTAGTAAATGTGGTTCTGGTGCTTCTTTCTCTGCTCATAAGCCTCTGAGCTGGGGCATTGTTTAAGGTGGAATGGAAAATTTGTTGGCACCAGAGTGTAACTGGTGCACCGTGTTTAAACGTGGGATGGAAAATTAAAAAAAAAAAAGAAGCTGCTGAATAGGAAGCCAAATTCAGCCTTGCCTTGTAGCTGCAAGGCAAAAATAAAGAAGCAGCTTCAGACACCTTGCATGTGTAGAATGATTCACTACATTTGGGATGAGGCAAGTAAACTGTGTAAATCAGGTTTTTTTTGACAGACTATTTCTTTACGTCTGTTTCTCCCTGTACAGACCCATGGCAAAGTGGTTGAAAGATTACCTGAGTTTTGGCAGCAGGAAAGGACCTCCGCAGCCACCCAAGCCAGACTACACAGAAAGCGAGATACTCCGGGCCTATCGTGCCCAGAAAGAGCTGGACTTTGAAGACCCTTACGAACCCTCAGAGCACCGGGCGCAGAACTGTCAGGGGGCTACTGATCCGTTCCCTGCGTTTGGGACAGTTCTGCCCAACGGCGTGGAGGTCAAGATTGTGTCCCCTAAACACAGACTGATAAAAGTGGAATCTCAAGAATTTGGACGCTGCAAGATCCCACTGAGCATTGTGTCCTTCGAGGAGCCCCATGCCCCTGTAAGTATTCATGTAAAATAAGCCAAACCGTGCTGCAGTCCTTGTGCAGTCTGTTAGGCTGGTAAGAAAGCATGGATTTGCTTTGAGTAGTTCATAAATAAGTCATAGACCTGTTTTAGTATGCATCACCCTAATAAGTGCAGTAGTACTTGAAATAACTTCTTAGGCTGTTTTCATGCCTGGTTTGTTTGCTAAAGTCTACTCCAGAGTTTTTGTGTTTTTCACCTGGTTTCACATTACATTGTCTTAAGGGTGCCAGATTATACATGTGGGTGTTTGTTGATTTTGCATGAAAGCAAGAGCTCGCTCAGACATTTTTTACTTTTGCCTCCAGCAACTGATACAGACACTGATAAAGGCTCTAAGGCTCTTACCTGCTTCCTAACCAGTTGACTTCTCTGAGGTGTTCGTGTTGTTAGTCTCATAATTAATTAAGTGATCAGCAACTAGTTGACAATAAGGTTAAAGCGTCAACATCAAGCGGTAAAGTCAACTAGTCTATGCAGCACCAACTATACATAGTGCCAATTAAAAAACATCAGCTTTAACTAGCATATCATTATGTAAATTACAGATCTGTCCCTCATGTATGTTCTAGATGTATTGTCCTCCCCTTTGTTACATGAAAATAGAAACGTTTAAGTTACAGTCAAAGCAATAAAAATAAACCTTACTTGAACTCTTTTTTTAAAGATCTATTACATTTGCTATATGATATGACAGCCAGTATTTTTCATGTACATGTCTGCCAATTCTGATACTTAAACTTTTGTTAAATGTATAAATGGTAGCTACATCTACTTTGAGAGAACGTCTAATTTGATTATAGAGAAATATGTAATTCTGTTTGTGTTTCATTAGTTCAGCCAATCAGTTTGATGAAGACTGACCCTGCCTGTCAGCCATATGAAATAAAGTTTATTGCTTGTCGACTGCTACTGGCAGCAGCTAATGCTGCAGGAAATACGTAAGTGCCTTTCGAATCAAATGCTAGGCAGATTCTATGAACAGTACAGGGCTGATGTGCTGCTAGAAGAAGAGGAGAGTATGCTCTGATGTTGAGCTCTCTTCTTTGCTGAAGGCTATTCCAAAAATATGTTTCCACTATCAGCAAACAGAAGTAGGGTTCACTTTAAAGTGTGACGAGACCCGCAATTTTTGTTGCACCAACTGTTAAGTTCAAACCACATATTAACACCTGCCGAAACTAGGGATGCATGAGTACATACTAGTACATATTTTTAGAGTCCAATAAAATAACAAATTATGTGCTGAATAAAGTACATAATGTTCAAAAGTAGTTTTTGGTGTAAAAAGTGTTGGACCTCAAGGCACCTTAAAATTGAATTAATTAAATTTAGCTCATTATTATGATGTTCGTTTAGGCAAGGACTTTGAGATAAGGACCCCAAATACAGGTGGGGTGGTGGAGTTTTGGGGAGGGAAGAAAAAAATATTGATTATTAATTTTAGCCTATTTAACTCTGGAATAAAAGCTTTGATTATGGACCAAACCTGTGACCCTTGGAGTTTATTAAGGAGATCAGTTGAGCTAGGTGTTTATTGGCTCTCACTGCCAGCATTCTGTAATGCCACTACATGATGCGACGTGCCAGTTGTGTGGACTTTACAATTCTGTTCAGTCAGTTCTATTCAGTTAATTCAGATTATACGGACTTCAGTAGGAAATATTGACTTTTTTGTCCTCCGTGTTGCTAACCTCATCTCCACCCATATTGGGGGAGCTGTGTGTGTGTGTGTGTGTGTGCGTGTGTGCGTGCGCGTGTTTATAAACGGGATAAAGTCAGTGTATTGTTGGCTGAAAGGAATCTGCCAAGACGGAATGTTTAAAGTGACGGTCTGACCTCCATGCAGACCCACCAGCTTGAGTCTTTAGATCATTAGTTTGGCAACGTACATGTGGCTTGTGTCACGTGGTATCAGCTGGTGTCAGTTTGTTGGTGTCAGGGCATTTTCATGAGTACGAGTAAACAAGAGCGGTATCGGATGCGCAGAAGAAAGAAGAAGAAGAAAGAAACCAAAGAAAATGTTGATTGATCTGTACTAGTGTTACACCGATACTGTACCGCAATGATCAGGACAGTTTCGGTGCTCACTGTCCACTCTTACATACACCAAGCTTGTTCTTATACCTTGTAGATGTAAAGTTGGAGATGATGGCACATCTATTGCTGAACAATTTGTGTTGATCATCCTCGACCTCTTATCAGTGGCCACAGGATGCCACCCACACAATGCTGCTCAGTACCCTGTTGGCTGTATAGTTCAGGTTGGTGGACTATTCTTAATCCAGCAATGACAATAAGGTGTTTAAAAACATCAGCACTGCTATCTGATCCACTTGTATCTGCACTACACACGCTAACACAATATATTATATTCACATCATACGTAATATTCTCAAAAACATGTAAGAGTTGTAATAAAAATTCAATAAATCTGCTAATTAAACTAGTTAAAAACTGGAATAACTTTTGGGGTGTAACTGGAATAGATGATACTTTGCTTTAAGGAAATGATGCACACACTTCATTGTGTCTGTTTTTATGGGCATAGTTTTGCTTTGCAGTAGCTGCCTGCACATTGCACAAAAACGGCCACTTGGTTAGCTCTTTGTCATGCCTGTCAAGCAGACTTTACCTGTCAAAGCTACAGTGATTTCTTGCTATTAATCAGAGGTCAAGCTATTGTCTGTCCTGTCTGTGTTGGAGCTCTAATTTGAGGTGTTTGTGTCAGTTTTAAACCCACCGAACAGGCAAAGCGCTTTCCCTGATGCTCTGGATTGCTAGCTGGCATGCTCCCCACTGAGTTTGTTTCTGAGAATAAACAACAGAGAGCTGGCTGTCCATAGCAGAGAGAGAATTAAAACTGCACAAGGCTGATACAGCTTTTGGCTTTTTGTTTTTCAGAATTCGGCACATGTACGAGTATAAAGCATTTTGTATTTAGCGGCTTAAAACATCTTGGTCATATAGAATCTAAAGCATAGTCACCCACTGGCTCACTGACATGCAGACCACAAATCTGTTTTCAGTTTAGGACAATGTGGTTGAGAACACACTTCTCTTCTGTACTGCTCAGCGCTGAAACATTCAGTCTCAGCAACCTGACCAGGGTTGCCAGATCAGATAGTATCCCCCACAATAATATTTTATGGTATTTATTATGACAGTGGTTGTTTCATTGGCTCATAGTATTTTAAGTTTCATTAATAGCAATCGAATAGCAGAAAATAAATGTTCCTCATTCAGTCATTAATGCATGGTCTTTTCTCATTCCGAGGTGTAGAATAATTCGGACGAGTATTGAAAATGTTTAGTAGTCGCAGCCCTACAACACACACACACACACACACACACACACACACACACACACACACACACACACACATACTATGCCAGTGTTTTAAAAACAGTAGTTGCTACATATACACAAGGGCTTTGTTGGAGCAGTATGGTGTATTGATTTGTTTATTTCACATTTTTTGGTTTAATTTTGTTTTTGTTGAGGCTAAAGTGAACATGCGACCCATGTGAAGCATCAAGCCTCAGAAAAATGTGTTTGATGTGCTCACACTCGTGCTTTATTTTCAGAGCGTGGCATAATGGCACTGGTGCATTACTTAGTAATTATCCTTTGGAGGCAATGAAATATTGAGGTGAAGAGAGACAGAGAGGGAGATTTGTATTCATTAACTGAAGAGCTGAGCATAATCTCTATCCCTGCTGGAACTGCAGTGATTTTAGAAACACATTTCCTCTCTCATGCTTAAGCAGCCACCATTAGATTAGAGCGTATTAATATCCCCTCTTCAACCACAGCCCCATGTTCTCAAGCAGCTAACCTAGTTAGCCGGCAGGTTGATTGTCGAGTAATGATGACTTCTGACTGACTTCTGAAAGTGCTCAAGCTAAAACCACCCAAGAAATCAGATACAGATTGCCAGCATCGAGCCCTTGTTTGAACACATTCTTGCTCTGTTGCTGCCAGTTTTCAGACCATTCAATGTTGTGCTGATTTTTCTTTGTCAATTTGCAAAGCTGATGGATGCTAATTAGTGGAGGTGGTGAGGTCAGCTGCGCACTGACCTTCGGTCTGACCCTGTCACGCTGACTCGGACGTCAGAGAGTCAGGCATGCGTGCTAAACGAGAGATGACTGCTCGAATGAAAATGGAGCTTGCCAAGCAGCAGGAGCTGGAGAAAAGCAAACAAACACATTACTTTACTCGAAAAGTGGGTTAGAACTGGCTCTGAACTCGCTCGACCTATACGCAACATTGCCCGCATTATAGCTGTGGGCAGATCCAGTCTCAGGCATGCAAGGAGCTAGTAAAGCCCCAATGGCCTTGCTTGGGCAAGACTTAGCACTCAAGAGCAGAGTAGCGCATCAGCATCCAACACCTCTTTCGTCATTTTCTTGAGCTGTGCTTAAAGTGATGATTTGGCCAAAATCCAATGTACACAATTTTGTTTTAAGTTTACATCAAGCTCAGTTGACCTGCCAAGAAAGTATTAATATCAGGTATTTGCTACTGGGTTTTGTTCTGGGGCTATAAAGCTAATGTAGCTAAAATGTAATATAAGCTAATAGGGACCAGTTTAGCATTGCACAAGCTGCTTTGTTAAATTATTACACTGTAGCACGTCACGTATAACAGCAGGCATAATACAGTGGAGGCGGGGCATTGGAGGTAGGGCTCAGGACTCTTTACAGCTCTTTTGTCTGTTATGTTCCTCCTTCCCTCTCTCATGGCCGACATTGTTGCCGTGCAAGGTTCGGGCACCAAATTTCTGCCTCCTCTTGTGGCTGTTGTTGGTGCCTGGGGATCAGGTGCCTGGAGTATTATGTTTCTATGTAATTGAAACTGGATGAATGTGTCCCCCCCCCCCCCCCCCATACTTTTGGCACACTCATATACAAAAATGGACATACAGACAACAATCAGTCTTGACACTGGCTACAGAAACTGTTTTTAGCTATGCACCATACTTTTGTCTGTTTTATGAATACCAGTACAGAGTCAGGAATAAACAATAGCATTCACTGGTGAAATAAATGATTAGCTGGTTAACCAACAAATAAATAATAATTCTGTTAGTTGAAATTTGTACGCATGAGGGCATGACAGACAGTTGGTTGCCACCAATAGTAATGGCTTTTGGGTGCCACTGAAATACACAGAGCCAAAACTAGCCCTGATCATGGCATTTATGTTCATTTTAACTTGGGCTAGTAATGATAAATGCAGTAATGAACTCTTAATTATAGTGAGTATATTGTCAGAGCCACTATAAAATGGCTTTAGTTTGTACACACACATCACCTAAATATCTTATTATTTAATATCTTAGTATTTCTTGTATAGATTGTGGAATGTGGTATTTATCATGCTTGGTCTTAGTTTACTACCTCTTTGTTTTCCAGCTGAAAGACACAAGGCACACTTACGACCTACTGTGATTTTCTGTCGACTCAGTATATGGTACTAATTTAAAGTAGTAATGGCAGAATATACTGTGGTGCGTTGTAACGCGCTGAGGAATTGAGTGGTGCTTGGGTAAAGTGGAAAAAGGTCTCCTGTTCACTCATTGTTTCTTTGTTTAAGTCAGTAATAAGCACTAAGACTCTTAAGCTTTGTGTTCTTTTATCCTCAGGCACAGCTTAATCTTCCCCCTAGAGCCTCCTCTTCTGTCTATCCATCTTTTGTCCACAGACGGTCCTCAGACTTATGCTCTCTGTCTTCCGTTCTCTCTCCTTACCTCCCTGCCCCCACCAGGTGGTTCCGTCTGCTCCAGCAGTGGGGGACACGGATTACTCTGATCCATTTGACGCTCGTCCAGACCCGCGGACCCGGCCTGGCTGGGATCGCAGCTCTGTAGAGAACAGCAGCAGCTACATGGAGCCCTTTGAAGCCCAGAGAGTCATTACTGGTGAGGTGCTTTCCACAACAGCACTGGAGAGTTACATAGATGTATGGAGGCCATAAAGAGCTGCATTACCAGAGCCCTCTAAAGAGCAGGGATGCATTACTGTGAAGAGTATTCACTCAGGAGGGTCTCTGTAGACGTCCAGGAAGACATGCGTGGGGTATATTTCGCTGGGAGAGTAAGCCTATACAGAGCTTATTATTGTATTTGAGGAGCTTCTTGCTGCATTAGTGCCAAATTATTTTCACTCTTGCTGAGTCCAGTCCATTTCTGAAAGTGGATAGAGTGCTGATAGGTGTTGGAGATAAAATGGGAAGCATTTGTCAGTATTTTTCCCCTGTAGACACTACTGCAACTACTGAAGCTGCATTTTTTTTTTTGCCACTATTGTCCAGATAGACGCAGAGTTTATGTTTAATAAAAGTTGCAAAACTGTACAAAACTTTAGTGTTGTATAACACTAATCCTAAATTGTTTCCCAAGTGTTTTGTTGTCACACTGTTCATTTTGCTTCCGCAATGCATATATAAAGACCAATGATCCTGTAGTTTACTAAGCACGGTTTGCTAAGTATGTCTTTGGAAGAATCTAGTAATTTTGTATTGGTGTAAATAAATTGCCAAGAAATGTATGGGAATTCCACTCTTACCAGGTTTGAGCAGATAAGCCGTAATTAAATAGAGATGGTTAAAAAAATGCGGTCTGAACTCTGCATGAAACTTTGGACCAACGTGAAAGCAAGTAGAGATTTATGTGCAAGTGATAACCCAGCTTCAGTATGTGAAATCAAGGGCCAGCCTACCAGTAGCTAATTTACATATTGTTTACATGAGGCACGCCCCCATTCATGCAGCTGTTTTGGTTGGGAGCCAATAAAATGACAACATTCAGTGACTCCTGAGCCAATGACTTTGCTCATAGGTGGAGTTTGAGGTCCACAGCTCCACCCGCTGATCAGATTTTATGGTATGTTAAATTTATGACTGGAAAAAATAAAATATGAAATAAACAAAACGTCTTAATTTATTAGACGGTAGAGATGTGATTGTATAGTGTGATTATTTTCCTAAAATGACATTAAACTGCAGCGCAAGAGATGCTTCTGTACTAGCTATGCTTTGTATTGTTTATTTTGTGGGCAGGGTCAGTAGAATAAAACAATAGCATAGAATAGTTGCACCAATGTGCATATAAAAATAAAAATTATTTTTTGCTTGATTTCCATTTGCATTAGTATTATAGTTATTGTCTATGTTTATTATTATTATTGGTATTATAGATGATGTTGATAATAGTTGTGGCTGTGTTTCAGGTCACAAAACTACAGTATTATGCTCAAATTTCTGCATTCCTACATGACATGAGTTCATCATACAGATACACCTAAGATGAACTTGTTGAATGTCAGTGAAATTTGCCTTCGCTTATTTCACAATTAGATTTGACCGAATTTGAGTTGTGTTGAACTGTGATTTACAAAGGAGGGTTTGGAAAATAGCCTAGTTCAGCAGAACGTGTTTAGGCAGTTTGAGGGGGGAAAAATGTAATTGTCAGTTAAAACTGGTCTGTTTGTTTTTGGCAAAGTGTGGCTTCTCACAGTTCTCCGTCTCTCTTAATAGGGTGTGGTGCAAGTGTGGACAAAATTACTTTGCTTCTTGGAGGCTTTAATGGGCTCTTAAAACAACATTATAAAGCACTTAATTACTGCCTAATTTATAGTGCCGTGGTTGTAAATTGACTGCGTACTGCCTTTTTATTGCTGCTGCCAATAGGATAAAACACTGTTTTTACCATGCAGAGCTGCAGCACAGTTCAGAGCGTGGCCACTCTGGCTCTCGAGGCAGCCCTCAGCTGTATGACAGTCCATACGAGGAGCGAACCCGCCGTCGTGCTGTCCCCCCAGACGATGAGAGAGAGAGCCGACTGCCCCAGGATGATGAAAGGCCAGCGGACGAGTATGACCAACCCTGGGAGTGGAAAAAGGAGAACATCTCCAAAGCCTTTGCTGGTGAGCTTGGCCAGAGTCTTGGCACTGTATTATACTTGATTTGAACTACTCATACACTTGATATGAGCAAAATTTATATTGCAGTGTGATTGAAAATTTCTGGTGCTGAATGTTGTTTCCTGTCTGAAGAAGATGGCTCCTTATTTGACAGCTTTTTGTTTGAATTCTTGGTTTCGCCATAAATAGACCAAAAGTTCTGTTCTGCCACCTGTGCAGGCACCTGAATGTAACTGCTGCAGCATTTAGGCTTCAGTTTAAAATTTCTTAAATCATTTCTGTGCATATGTGCATCCTGTATACTCATAGCTCCAACACTGCTGGAATTTTGGGGAAATAATATTCATGCTTCACATGGCTGCAACCGTGGTATCGTCTGATCCAGCTGGCTGAGTTAGGGAGCTTATAAGGCAGTACAAGAGGGAATATAATGGCGCCAATCAATCTGGTGGTTATGTTTGGCTAAGGTTAACCCCAAATGATTGACCATTTCTTTGTGAACGTTGCCTCGGAAACAATGTGAACTACTTAAGATGAATTAATGGAACAGCAGGAGGTGATTGCGAGACTCCTGCTTTTTTGTTTTCATATGAAACGTGACTCAAACATCCCTGTCTCAGCAACTCAGCTTAACTGGACTACACAGTACTAGCTTACACATGGCTCCTTTGCATGTTTTGTATTCATCCGAAACATTGATTGTGTGCGTCTGTAGAAGTAAACATGACATGTCTGTAAGATGCAATACCAGCATAAACAGTGGAGGCACTATACCGCGGTGTGTGTGATGTCAGCAGTAGACAGAATAAACAACGGCAACAGCCACTTCTTTGGTCTATTTCTCAAGATAAACAGTATGCCCGTGCCAGCTGGAAATCTTTAGCCCTGACCTATTCCCTATTGGGTATAACTTTTAATGCTCCAAATGGACTAAAAGTAAGCGGACGAGAAATTGACACATTTGAGATGGAGAAAAAAAAAAAAAGAAGTATCCACGGCCAAAGTGACGTTACTGAAGACAAAACATCCAGGCCCGAGGACGCGTACCACTCGAAAACTGAAACAATGTGGCCAGTCCATAGAGATGCAAATATGTCTTGATTACTCGTTGGCCAGAAAGTCTGTTTCCTTTGTTCCTAGTTTCTGCTGTGCTGGACTGAGCAGCTTTCAGCAGCACAGCGCCACCCCAGCTCTAGCGTCAGGGTACATGGTCACCAGGGGAGGTATAAACATCAAGCAGTGTGGATGGTCCAGCACTACGTTTGCTTATGAACCAGCCTTTAATTAGTGTTTGCTTTACTACTGAAGTAATCCAGTATTAAAAGAGTGAAGATTACGTGTGCGGCTTGAACAAAAAAGATCCATCCCTCACCTGAGATTTCAGTGCATTTCAAACCACATCTGAGAACGGAGCGTCGGGACCTTCATGAAATGAGTTTTGCAGCTGCACATAGGCCTTAGATCACTATGCGCTGTGCTAAGTGTCAGCTGGAGTAGTACAAATCATGCCACTACTGGACTCTAGAGCAGTGAAAACTTGTTCTCTAGATTAATGAGTCATGCTTCAGTATCTAGCAGTCTGGTGGACAAATTAAGGATGTCAGAAAAACGCTATCTATTGGCATGCATAATGTCAGTAAAGTTTGGAGGATGAAGGAATGATGGTCTGGGGCTGCTTGGGCTCGGCTTCTGAGTTCCAGTGAAGGGTAATATTGATGCTGAAGCATACAAAGACATTTTAGACGATTATATGGATTCAACTTTGTGGCAACAGTTTGAGGAAGGCCTTTTTCTTTTCCAGCATGACTGTGTCCATGCACACTTTGGTTTGACATGGTTTGATAAGTTTAGTAGGAACTCTTGTGGCCTGCACAGAACCCTCATGTCCACTGAGAACTTTTGGGATGATTTGGGATGTTGATTGTAAGTCAGGCCTCCTCGTTCATCATCAGTGCCTGACCTCACAAAATGCTTGTTTTCCTGGGCACAAATTCCCATAGACACACTACACAGGCAGCGGTTTTGTAGCAGTTATTGCTGCAAATGGGAGGTAACTCCATATTGATATCTATGGCTTTGGAATGGGATGTCTAATAAGCTCAAATACGTGGGATGGTCAGGTGTCCACGTAAGTTTGGCCCATATAGTGTGTTTTACATAGCTGTGCAGCCCTTGCTAAAATGTTTTGTTTAGCCAGCACTTTGGAGCTGAACTGTGGCGAAGGCATGTCTTTTTAAATGGAGCGATTAGGGCATACTTGGCTGTAGGGGGAATGGTCTGGCTGTGGTGCAGTTTTCTACTCCCTTTTTAGATGCTATCTCAGAGAAGATTATAGGAGGGATGGAGTGTCCCTGGTGGGAAATGTGGGAGACGAGATGAACTGTTGGGGGGAGGGAAGGGGAGTTGAGAGGGAGGGGAAAAGAAGAAAATGGATATGACGGGAAGGATAGCTCAGGATGAACAAACAACAAAGAAAGAAGCCCATGTAGATTGAAAGAATATGCAAAAAAATACAGAGGAAAGGTAATGGTAAGCAATGGGTAGAGGCAGAAGTAAAATGCTGTACCTGGAATTTGGTAACGATTCTAAAACCGCCTGTCATATTTGATTCATTTTGTTACTTGCAGCTGTGTAACGTTTTGTGTGCAAACCATTCGGTTTTCTGTTTGATATGTATCATATGCTTTTCTGAGGATGTAGTTGATATGTTCACAGAACACTGAACAACTGTGTTTTATTAAAGGTTATGACAACTATAAATTAAAAACATTGTATTCATAGTTTGGGTAGTGCTATTCAGATGTGGCACTACTAGTCCTCATTTCTTTTCCAATTTATTAAACTTAAGAAAAACTTAATGTTATGATGCATATTGAGCTTTATGAAAATGTTTTGAATTATTTATTATTTTGAATGATTTAATTATCCTGATGTTTTGTTTTTTCCATGATACCCACCTCTGCAATGAGTTCAGCCCTGTTTCTGCAATGACTTCAGCCCTGTTGGTGCGGGAATACCGTTGCTTGGGTTGTGTAATTTTTCTTTGTAATGTTTCTTAGTAAAGATTCCGGTGCCCTTTACCTTCAGCCAAGTATACACCTCAGTGTATACTCATTGGCAAATGAAACTAGCAAAACTAGCGAAATATAGTTGTAGGAATCGAATGAAACTTTGTCTGTGTGAATGTAACGATGATGTACACTCATAGCACTACAGTGCCTCCACACACAGATTTGTTGGTTGTCTCTAGCATGACAAAAGCAGGACTCGTCACTGAAGTCTAGCATTCAGCATTATCCTCCTAATAAATGCCAGTTGAAAACCCTGCCATGAGAGGCAATACATGAGGCCAGAGGACGTCCTGCACGTATCACTGAGCTGTTAGTGTCCCTTGTACCACTACTAGGGGTGACTGACTGTCATATGCAATGTCTTGCCATATCATCACCCCAGCAGTTGGGGTAGTGTGTCGGTCTGCAGCAAAGGCAGGATTTAAATACTCAAACCTGGCTGTCATTGGATCCCAAACAGAACCTGAATTTGTCACTATAGACGGTTCCAGTCTGTAGCAGTCCAGGTTTCTCCTAAACACCACTGCAAACGAAGGCAATGGTGGCTGGCTGTGAATGGCAGGACACATAATGGGCTCTGTGACATCAAATTTCCTTCTACTAAGCGCCTGGAAGTGNCTATAGACGGTTCCAGTCTGTAGCAGTCCAGGTTTCTCCTAAACACCACTGCAAACGAAGGCAATGGTGGCTGGCTGTGAATGGCAGGACACATAATGGGCTCTGTGACATCAAATTTCCTTCTACTAAGCGCCTGGAAGTGGTCCGGGGAGAGACGGGGTGTGAAATGAAAATGACTCTGTCTGGATGGTGGACAAGGAAACTGTGGGAGTTGCTCATGCTTGTCAGCAGATCAAACGATCCTCTTATTTAGTGGTCTGTTTGGGATGTCCGGAGTCTGTTCGCCATGTGTGGGTGCCTCCACATAACCAGACTACACTTGTGATCATGTACATATCTGCCTGTCACATAACTGCATGCTGAGTTTTGCAGCAATCTGGGTATGTTATTTGGTTTTTTTGGTCACTGAATGTATATATTACGCAGTTGAGTCACATTATGATGTCCACCAGCTAATATTAGAGTAACCACCGTGTGCAGCTAGACGGGCTGGGAGTGACTCAAAAAGGTCCTGGTAGGTTGTCACAGGTATCCGGAGCCATGCTGACTGCAGTGCATCCCACAGCTGCTGGGTGGTGTGTGGGGGAGGATCCATAGAGTGAACATGGCGATCGAGGTGGTCCCACAGATGTTCAATTAGGTTCAGATCTAGGGAATTAAGGGGCAGTGTAGTACTTGGAAGTATTGGCGTGTGACATGTTGCACGACCTTTCTGGAAGATCCTATCCAACTTACTTCATGAGCTACATGCTGCCGCCATCAAAAGTAGGAAATGGTCCTAATAATGTGACTCAACTGTGTAATTGTTATGTGAACCAACATGTTAAATATTATTTTATGTTCTGTTAAAGTGAGTTACATATGTATTAAGGAATCTGATGGTTCTGATATGTACTGTCCTGCTCAAATGCACAGTTCAAAACATAAGAATTACAGTATAACGTTAATTTTGTGACTGTTGTCTGTGAGTTTTCATCCTAATGTAAATGCGAGTACATACAGATGAAGTGCATTGACTGCGAGTTGCTGATTTTTAGTGCCTACAGGAGAGGGAGAGATGGGATGCTGCTTTCCGATTTTGGAGTAGAAATACTATAGGCCGATTTGTAGCCCAAGTCCAAGGTAGTGAAAGTTAATATGGGGAAGGTGTCTGATATGAGACTGAATGTAACAACTAGCAGTTGTCAGACACCTTTTATTATTATTATTATTTTATTTATTTTTTTTTTTTAAGATGAGGCATCTATCTGGAAAAACACAGGGCTGTGCATCCAGACGGGACAGAATTTAGCAGAGCTGCTCTGGATTGGCATAAAAAAGTTGGTAATTCATCCTTTAATAGGTATGACCAATCCAGATGACAGTAAAATCACAGAGGAAACCTTTTAAAAACAGTACACACCTGTAAAAGGAAAAAAGTCAATTTAATAGGTCTCAGTCCAAGCCACAGTCCGATGGCTTAATAAACGTAATTAACTTTGATCCATCAACTCCACATCTTTATGAAGAAATACACAGAAAAGAGAAAGGGGGAGCTGTAATACTGCAAAATCAGTCATGCTGTGGGATACCTGTTCTCTGAGTGGTCTGTCTGAACATGCACATGCACCATCCCTTACATAATACCTAATGAGTCTAAAGCATGCAGCCTCAGCACCGGCCCTGACATGACTCCTAATGCACACCCCCTGCAAAATATATGCTAGCACCTGTAAGTCCTGGAGCATGTTGCCACAGAGCTTTCTTTATTCTTTAGTGGTGACATGGTACATTTGTACTTGGTGTTTATGCTGGGAAAAGCTCCCTTTTTTCCACTTATGATGTTTGTATATCAAACCCTTATACCACATCTAGATTTCAAAACAAGTGGACAATTCTTTGATATGAAAGTGTTCAAAATAAAACTCCACAGAAAAATTTACTTCCTGGCTTTGCTTTGCTGGGTGATGCGAAATGCAACAATGACCAGGCTGGAGAACTTTGTTTGCCATTTAATTTCACAAGAAACAAAGTGTTAAACCGTATCCATGATTTAATGAGACCTGCTAATCAGGCCCATCAGACAAATGGCCATGCCCTGCTGCCATGCATGCTTTCCCCTTTGTCGTAATGAGCAGCCGTTGTGTGTCTGTCTGATAGCGAGTGCTAAATTGGTCTGACAGTCCTGCAGGCTGGTGAGTCACATAGAGAGCTGAAAGGGGAACTGTCCAAAGATGGCTTACAGCAGGGATGCTGCGATCTCAGTCTATAAGCTCCTGCAGCATTTCCACCCTCCTCTCTTTAGAGTTCATACATGATGACCCAGTGACAGTTAGTCATTTTGGAAGAAGCAGACTTGTATTGGTTTGAACTTACATTACTGTGTTGCTAAAATAACATAAATATAAATACATAACGTGGCATTTTCACAATATCCAATGTGTTACACGGGGCTGGCCTGAGTAATTTGAATTCCTGCCTGTTCGTTAAATTGGTATTCATTCCGCTATGTGGAGTTTAAAAGCTTTGCCTTTTTTAAGCCACAAAAATTGTAGCATACGATGAATTTCATCAGGCCAATACCTGATTTCCAAGGCCAGTAGGTAAAATAGTTATTGTCAATTTATAGAAAGTTGAAAGTGTTGAAATAAATTCCAGAGGATTAATTGTAGAATACATCACAAATACATGCATCCACCATCAACTTCTCCTTGTGTATAAACTGCCTCGCTTTCCACACGGCCTCTGAAGCTAAAAGAGTGAAAAAGCTTGAGAAATCGCACATGGGAGTGCTTTAAATTATCGAATGATAAGGAAAAATGCGTTGGGTAAAATCAACCATATTTGCTACCCGTTGTCACTCTCTGTCACCCTTATTGCTGCCTTCCATTACAATAATGACCAACTAGCCAAATAAAATAACTTCAAAGAAATGGAACCTATGGTAAATATAACCATTTCCATAAAGGAAGCTGTAGTGAAAAATAAAATAATAATTCTAATTTGCTACACCCTCTACCCATCTACATGCCTCATAAATGCTGTATTTGAACAATGGGACCACAGTAAGGGCTTCTAAAGTAACACACGACACTTGAGCGGCTAAGCTTCAACCTAACTGTTAATACTGAACTGCAGTAACAGACATATTTAAAAGCATATACTTATTAGCCATCATTTTTAGGGTGATTTTGAGGATATGTAATGGGATACTTATGTTCAAAAATAGCATGTATCCAAAGTCTACAAAATGCTGAAACAGTAGTATAAAGACATGTTTCCAGAGAATTAGATTTTATGAGAAAAGGAGAGATAGAAGAAAAACACAGTATATATGTGCTGAAGAGAGAGGGGTTGGGGGATGGAGTGTGGTCCGGGGGGAGTTTGAGAGGAAAAAGCAGATAGGATTTAGCTGATATCCTGCTGTCAGTCGGAGGGTATAGAGGAATGCCCCCTGTTGATCCACTCAGCCAGATCAAAAAGAGTAGCAAAAATGGCAGAGCCTGTGTAATCATCCAATCAAAGGTAATTCAGTGTACAAACCATGTTAGTCACAATGGCAGCTGTTAGTAATTGCAGTGAGTGTAGAACCGACACCATTTCACTTTGGCATGAAGTAGAGTCATGCTTCAATGGTTTGTTCTGCTTGAACAACTTTTTATATTACATGGAATTTTCCATTTCAGGTCTGCACAGCTCTGCTTAGCCCTGGCCTGGTTGAAATGTGCTTGATTATGTCTGTGTGTTTAGTTCAGTTCGACGGTGGTGACTGGGACCGGTCCACACTGCCACATGCAGAGCAGCAGAGGAGAGCTGGAGCCTCTAGAATCAGCCCTCCTTCTAGCAAGGCCACCAGCCTGCGCAAACCAGGAGACCCCCACACCATTCTGGGGGAGAGAGTGGACCCTACCCTACCCCTGGAACAACAAGTGTATGTATTCATGAGCCGTGAGGCCTTGTATTGGAGTGATATTACCATGATTAAGGTGCATTGTTAACACATCATAAAATGTTCAACTATTAATAATAACACTTCAAGTGTTATTCAAGAGCAAAGTCGTTTAATAATAGACTGTGGATGCCAAGTGGCATAACAGTCAGTGGTTATTCCATGAACACTGCAGTAGTTTTTAATCATTTGGCATATCAATGCAGAATTCAGTTTGTGTGTTCAACCATACATGTGTAAATTGTAGCAATATGCCAACAAGAGATCGCGTGCTACAGTGATATTATCATAATACACCCCAGTTGTGTGGTGTCTAAAATCCGGTTACCTGTGATTAAGTCACTGTAATGTGCAGCCTCTAAGGGTCTTTTGCTTTTATAAAAAGACAGACAACATAAAATATGATTAAAATGCATGACCATGAGTATGTCAGGTTATTTTTGTTAAGCCACAGACTGCTAAAGGAGGACAAAAATGCTTTGCCATTGGTTATTATATTGCAGTTGTGTCATGTGTCATATCATAATGAACATTGTTATAATATTGCACTGTTAACAAGTAGATTTTGCTCACCAAATTAGCAACACGACAACAATGCTAACCTCTGTTACCATCTGTGTAATTTCCATTGATATATTAGCCCCAAGGTAACAGCTCTGTACATCCCTTTTTACACTGAGAGTGAATCTCAAATGGCTTCCTACTTGGTATATATTGCACCATGTAGGGATCAAAATGCTGCCTTCTGCACTCAAACAGCGCCTAATATGTCTAACAGAGAGACTTGTGGGAGTCAGCCATGTGTGCACAGGCATTTGAGGCATGTAAGACATAATCTTTACTTTTCCTTTTGCAGTTTTACAGAGAATCACATAGTAATTATGCCAGAAAACTGAATATTTTGAATTCAATTCTAGGAAAGCCTGTTTTCATTTATTGGGCATTGTTTATTGCATGAATTGCTATGAAGCACAAGCACAACACCCCGGTTGCAGGTGCCTTTATCACAATGCTGTCTGGCTCATGAGACAGAATGTGGAACAAGGCATCAAAACGGCTGCCTTCAGTTTCAGACACAGTGTTATACTCTCCTATGGTTACTAACTAGACAAGCTGAACGGTAACATCAAAATGTGTGTGTCTGTCAGGTGGTACCATGGTGCACTGACACGTTCTGAAGCAGAGACTTTGCTGACGCTGTGTAAAGAATGCAGTTACCTGGTGAGGAACAGTCAGACCAGCAGAAACGACTACTCTCTCTCCCTCAGGTACTACTGTCTCACATCACACCTCGGCTACAATAGTAACCGTCTCACATTCTCACTTATACTGCAGGAAGGCTGCACTGCACTGAAGGTAGTGCTTCATTTGCATTGCTTTTGGGCTAATAATATTGTTTGCAATCAAGCATATTAATAGAATTGGTTATAAATTATATATAACATGAAATTACAAAACAAATTTCTCTGTGTTGTATGTATTCCGCTATGTAGTGATTATTACTAGTCTAGTATTTGTGTATTCAGTGTTGACCATGGTAGTACCAGATTTCCCATACGTTGGACTCCTGAAGCATTAAAGTGAGATACAGTGTCATATGCAAAGTTAGGGTACTCCTGGTGAAATGACACTATTTTGGTAATGACAATATGGAATTATGGAAAACTCACTTTCCCTCACTTTTTTTTTTTTTGTTTCATTTTGTGAACATTGTTACAGTTAAAATGTACCTTTCACTTGCCTTAGACTGTCCATACAGTCCATGCAAACTAAGCTGCAAAAATAGCCTGATTCAAATGACCTGTTTCTATGTTGTCGATATATGTCCATATATATATTATATATGATGTCTATATATATCCATATATATGATATGCATATGTATATCCATCTATTTAGTCTGAAGCAGTTCAGCTCTGCCCATTCACACTGAAGTTAGAATTAGTGTTTTAGCTCAGGGTTAAAGGGAGAATAGAAAATGAAAACAACTTTATAAGTGGAGAAACAATAAAATGCAAGATAAATGTAAGATATCCATAGTTTCTGTTTATTTGCTCAATGTGCCGTGTTGAAAATGATAAACTATAACATGTTAAATGTGCCATCATTTTTGCAGATTTTTTTTCCAGTATGTTCAGTTTAGCAAATAAACAGTAATTGTGCATTATGTGCAGAGTGTTCTCTGTAGTGGATGTGTTAACTTAGTTTCACATAGAAAATCAGCAGAAACATGTAATTTGACCAGGAGTGCCCAAGCTGTTCTGTACAGCTGTACAACCCGATACTGGAGTTAAGCCTGGCAGTCTCTCATGGTTACAATAACTCACACACTCAGCACACTGGCAGGTGCTACAGTTACAGACTCTCATATTGCCAGTCTCTCAGCAAACACAATAATGTCTTCCCTTACACTTCCTTGAGTGTTCAATAACAAATGCTTCTGAAGTATTACATTTTTATTTCTCTCTCTCTCTCTCTCTCTCTCTCTCTCTCTCTCTCTCTCTCTCTCTC
>CM067493.1:8140588-8170574 GCA_034552555.1 Semaprochilodus insignis | reverse complement strand
AAAAAAAAAAAAAAAATATATATATATATATATATATATATATATATATATATATATAAATATATATTTGCCAGCTTCCCATCCTCCTTAGGCAATGTACACAGAGGCCGCCAATTTTGGTGCAGTACCACAAAGAGGAGAAACGTGTGAGGGCAAATTCATCTCAATAGTTAGGTGTGGTTTATTCCGTGTGAGTAGGCAGTGATGGATTTTCCAGGGCTTTCATCTGCCAATATGCCTGATGGGTTGTCAGAAATTACACCCTTTTGGCTACATAGATAGTAGAGATATGGCTCATTGGCTAATCTGCGGTTTGGTGGTTCATAGTTCAGATCAGGAATTTTTGTGATGTCTCAGGTAGTTTTAACTCTTTTCAAAAAGCGGCTTTTAACCAAACATGCATTTGTCCACTTTTTGCAGTGTTCCACTACATGTGGACGTATTTAAGATTAACGGTAAAAGCGTGAGATTCTTTAGATATGCGGTTTGGACAGATGGGTATAAGCAGTCAGTGCTTTCTAAGCTATATAAGCCTCCATTAGGAAAATAGAGAACCACGCTTTGGACACCAACCACCGTCATTGCTGATCAACTAGTTTTGGGGTATTTTATTTTTACCATCTCTTTAGGTGGAGTTCTGTTAACACTGCAGGATGCATGTGTGCCACTGTGTCTCATACTACCATACAGCTCCCATGTACAGTTGTGGTCAAATTAATACATTGTCTGCAGAGAACAACAAGTTTTGCACAGGCCTGTAGTGTAGTGTGTTGTCTCTGTGGCTTACTTTTTTTTTTTTTTGTAGTGTAGTGTGTTGTCTCTGGGGGCTACTTTCAACAAAACATGTGATTCAAATCAACGAAACGTGTCATTTGCATGTGTCAGATTGCATCTCTAAAGCATTCTGCACTGTGTGATTGAGGCCATTCATGTGGTTCAGCCATTTCGGTTTTGTTAGGAGTCCATCCAGTGGAGGGGTGTGGGTTTGAGGCTAATGCTGTCTAACTAGGAGGAATTCTACACAGCGGTTCTTTCTGTGAATCATATTTCTTAGTGGGTAGAACAAAAACTGTTTTGTATGCTAAGCTGGGGTGACTAGTATTGCAATATAGACTTCCCTAGACCTTGCCTTTATCTAAACTCATTGTGTATTGTATCAGCTCCATTTACCATATAGGTGCACTTCATAGTTCAAAAATTACAGGCTGTCGGTCATGTGTTTGTCTGCATAATATTTTAGTGCTACTTTACTGTGTTCATCTGTGATCAGGACCACCACAGAGCAGGTAGTATTTGTGTGGGGAATCATTTTCAGCACTGAAATGACTCTGACGTGGTGGTGGCATCATGTTGT
This sequence comes from Semaprochilodus insignis, assembly GCA_034552555.1. Classification (NCBI taxonomy): domain Eukaryota; kingdom Metazoa; phylum Chordata; class Actinopteri; order Characiformes; family Prochilodontidae; genus Semaprochilodus; species Semaprochilodus insignis. The sequence goes on along the minus strand of CM067493.1, from coordinate 8,169,220 downwards.
TGGTTTGTGGTGTGCTTGTACAAGCGGATCAGACACAGCAATGCTGCCAGCCATCATTAGGCTTGACAGTTCAAACCAAACATGATGCTGTGGGGAACAGCTAAAATAATAACTTTGTAAACATCAAATTAATCATGTTTATGGACCTGACTGAAATGCGTATAATCTTTCATTTGTTCAGGTAAATTGCAGAAACATTGCAAAGCAGAAGTATAATCAGTCTTATGTCGTCATATCCACCCCTCTGTTGAGCTTGCTGAATGGTTTGCAAAAATCTAAGCAAAGTCAGACTGATTGCGTGTGCATTAGTTTATTGGAAACACCACAGCAGGCATTGTTCGTACTCAGCATGCCCTATGCTTAGCTGGAAGCAGTGGTTTCATTTATTCCTACTTGAATTTCATGATGAAGTCAATCAGCCAACCAAACACTGTTATTTCCTCACAAGAAATAATGACCATGAATTAGTGGTTATTCAGGCCATGCCCTACTTATTTGTCGAATCACATTTCTAAGGTTTTGTGTTGCATCCTCCATTGCTGTTCTACACCCACCCTCCTTTCCTCTTTCCTGACCTTCCTTTCTCCTCTTCCTCCCCCATGATCTGTGTTAACTCTCCCCCCGCTCTATCCATCCCACTAGTAGTCTATGAAAAGACTAATCCTGTACAGCTGTTCCTCTGTGTTTGCACAAAGACTGACCGGCTCAGCAGAGACAGTGTTCAGCGACAAGGCACAATATCACTCCCATTCAGTTCATCATTTCCTTTTTTTTCTCCCCTGTGAACATAGTTCATAGCTCTCTGCTTTGGGTTTATGCTTTCACTTATTTTATTGCTCCACCTACACATCATAACTGAAATGAATGCTTACAACTGCACACGGAAAACAGTCACATGCTTGTCGTGTAATTACAGTGTAATTGAAATGATTTGAACAATATTGTTCTTTTCAGAAAAGTTGAAGCAGTTATGCAGATAAGTAGAAATTGTGTACTAAAATCAGACCAGAGCCTGGTTCGTATTCTTTTCTTCCTTCTCTCCTTCTTGTTGTGTAGTCTTTGTTAGTTGCATTGGCTTTCGTGTCTGCATTTAGTATGAACATTTTAATCTAAAATACAAAACATTCCATTAGCAAAGGCTTTAAGACAGAACCCTTATTTATTGATATAAATATTAATATAAAGTCTGTTGTCAGTCTAGCGCGAGAGGATGATAAAGTAGTTCTTGTCCGGCGGCATAATCTCATTTCTTGTCAGTCATGTTCAAGATCCTGCTTCCTGTGAGATCATTGTTTGGAGTATAAATTTCATAGGTTGCGTCGTCTCACAGATTGATCCGTTTGTTTCAAACTGTGATTCTGTTGTCCTCTGCTGAAGCTTTGGTGAAGTTCTACATCACTGACATTTTTAGGGCATGATGATGCATGTGTTAGCAGCAAGCCAAAACTGGGTGCTAAGTTACTGGTTCTGATTATTGACTGTAGTTCCTGTAATGAACAGATAAAGAAAAAAAAGAAATTTCCCATATATACTGTGTGCTTCTGTTTTATTCTAGTGTTTCTATTCTAGACTTATCTTTCTAGCTAATCTTTCTTTCTCTGTCTCTGCAGGAGCTGCCATGGCTTCATGCATATGAAGTTTTCTCTGTCTCGTGATGGAAAGTACATCCTTGGTGAGAACAGTCCTCCCTTCGACACAATTCCAGAAGTCATCCACTACTATACTACCCACAAGCTGCCCATCCGTGGTGCAGAACACCTCTCCCTGCTCTTCCCTGTGGTGGTCCAGACGCTCTGAGAACACACACTAGCCTACACATGCGCGCCCACACCCACACCCACACAGGCCTGGATTCCTGCTTGCTTACACACAAATATATATATATATGCACACTCAGGGCCTGATTTGGATCAACTTGCAGTAGCGCTTTGTACTTGGTAAGAAGTGTACTTTATGTGGATTCGTATTAATAGGCACCACTGATCTTTCAGTATTTGGTTTGAATCTGTTTTGAATGGCTTTGAATGGTTTGGAGTGCCATTGCCACATAGTTTTACATTTGAGTGATTACGAACTGGGACTAACGGTGTTGTACATTATTGTAAAACTCTTTTAAAACTACATGAAGCTTTCCACAAATCTGAAATCAGCATTTTGCTCACCTGCTTCTTAATGGAAATTTTTGTTCTGCCTTAAATTTTTGGGAGTTACATGTAGGCAGGTAGGCACCACAACGGAACTGCCACATTGTTCAAAGGGGAACGAATAATTAGTATAATAACCCGTCAAATGCAAAGCTGACTTAATGACAGCTTCATTCACTTTCCTCTGCCGGTCTTCAGACACACAGAGTTGGCAGCAGATCTGCACTGAATATGTTAGCTGTGTCATTTGTACGAAGGATGTTAGACAAACGATTAAACTTTGTTCATCAAGAGCAGATAAACACTCAAGCTTCTCAATTACAGGTTTGATTACACTTGAAAAGACCACATCCTGCTTGATACAGGCAGATAGCAGCCTACATACTTTCACGTTGATTTTTATGTAAACAGTTTTTATTTATTGTCATTTTTTGGGGGTTTTCAGTCAAGAATTTTCATTTTGGTGTATTACTTGCTTTCACTTTTCCCCAGTGTTCTCAGTGTGTAGCTTTGCACTACTAGAAGACTCAACATAGATGACTTACATGGACCCTTTACTTTATGGGTTCGATGGGAAATCCCTTCACTAACTTGGCAAGTCCTTATCAGTAATGTCACTCCACGTATCTGTTAGCTGTACTGTATCTATGTTTTAGTGAAAAAGTGGTCCTGCCAAAGTACGAAGACGACATGTCAATAATTCAAATTGGATTTAGGAGTAGAAGCATGGACAAATCCATTTGCTAAATACGGTAGTATGTGAATGCCTTTCTGCCAAGGTAAAGTTTTTTTTTATCTGTTATGGCTACAGATAAGGTATACTGCTGTAAGAGCAATGCCCCAGTGTTTTTCAGCTTTATGTCTGTCTGCAGCATCTGTAGTGTATGGTCAATTGTTACAGATTGAAATCTGATTATATTTTATGGGAATTAGGAGTCGGTTTTCTGTTCTGTAACAATATATGGAAATGTGTCAGAATGATTGTCAATGGTACGATTTAGGTGCAGCAGATGGAGGTTAGGTTTGAAAAACACTGGAGTGTCTTAAGGAAATTGGGCAGTGGGAATGGAATGTGTAGAATTTCTTCCCCTGGAGCAACTGACCAGCCTGAAAGCAGTGACTCAGACATGAGTCTGGTGCGAAAGAGGTGAAAACAGGAAGAGAAAGCTCTCGCCTCTCCAGAGCCAAGCTCTTTCCACTTGGCCGCCTGTCTCCTCTCTGCCCCAGCAACTTCGACTCTCTCTGGCGGGAGAGAGGAAGCCGCCCTTTCCATTGGGCTGCACTTCACCGGAAGTGACTGCAGCAATGCCGGGGGGCCAGCCACGTTTAGAAGCTGAAGAAAAGAACTTAACCTTGCACTGCTTTGTTCAAAACTACTGAACTCTCGAGCACACTTTTAACACTTTTCTCTGTTCGTGATTGTAGGGTTTTCGTGCAGTAGTTGAAATTCTATGTATATAGAAGCAATAGAGACATGTTTGGGGAGGTGCGGATGGGAATAAATAAATATACAAATGTTGTATATCCTTATTACACAACTATGATTGACGTCCTGCTAAGTTCACCTTCTTTCTTAGAATAAATAAAAATCACTACAGTTTGTTTTGTTTTGTAGAGATAGGAGTGTTGAATTTAGTTTAGGTTTTAAGCCCCCAGAACAACTTGACTAACAGTAAATTTTGGGATGTTTTGTACTGTTTAAACACCTACCAGATACACCAGCTCCTGATTGGAGTTGTAAGGAGAATGTTCATAATACTTTATCTTGAAGGCGTAGAAATGAAATACCATGCTTTATGAGCAGGTCTACAGTGAAGTAAAGCAGAGCCATGCGGGGTCTTATCTCCGTGTATTAGAAAGACAGGGAGGGCTCTATTCACCTCCCTTTACCTCTATTTGCCAGGTAGTCCTGAAGATATGGCTGACCTAAGAAACCCCTGGTTAATACAGAAGCTTCCCTTGTCAGATCGGATCATTAAAACGTCTCTGAAACGGCAAATCCTACAAGCCCTCACAGCTGCAAAGTAAAGCTATTACACCCATAGCACACGCTTAGCATTATTGCAAGGCCTAGCTTACTCTGGTGCAGAGTGTAATGTTGGAGAACTACGCTGTAGTCTGGAATTACGACTAATTGACTGATTTTGTGGACTATTGTTTTTAAACGTTTAATTTCTTTGGAATAAAGTATGATTCTTTTTTTAAAATAAATAAATAAATAAATAAATCCTGCATTCTATCATTCTTGCATGCTGCACAAAGTGGATGAATGCCATGTGGCTGAATGTGACCCTGGGCTTAGAGAGTAAATACGCTCTCAGGGGAAGTGAAGCATGAAGCAGACAGGGAAAACACAGCTCTTTCGTTCTCTCTCTCTCTCTCTCTCTCTCAGCATAAAGCAGAATCAAAGACAGTTCCTTCAGGCCTCCAAACAATAAGCACAGAAAAATAGGTCACGGCTCCCACATGCCTCTGAGCCTATATGTGCTGGGATGTTGGTATACGGGACCTAATGGGAGGGTGTGTATGTCGGTATTAGCCTTTCTTCTTGTAGTGATTTGGTTCTCATTTGAATATTGTCTAATCTGATGGTTAATGTCCTATCAAGACGGCGACCTCTAGATTTCCAAGGCTATGCATATAAATTAGTATGCAAACATTTGGGTGCTGATGGTCAAATGACATGTGTTGGTTTTAAAGTTAAAGGTTCTCTCTGTTCTCTACAGAGAACAAATGTTACAGCACATATTTTATTTGATGTTTCCATGTTAATCAGTATATTAACATGTTACTGCAAATAATAGAAATTGTGAGCATGTATTTTATAGTTTAGTTAATAGTTTCATTCCAAAAATGTATTTCAAACACTAAAGTACATAAAAAAAATCTTATTTGAGTTTTCCATATTGATTTGCAAAAAAAAAAAAAAAAATCTGTATTTATGCTTGTGATCAGTAGAGTATGTGTTGTCACTTAAAACATCAACAAATTATGTCATTGGGCCGTTCAAAGTTTTGCTTACAACTGGCAGTTGTAGTCAGTTTTAAATGGCCCATGTTCGGCCTTTGTCTTGTATCCCCCCACTTGTTTTACAATAACTGCAGTAACACCGCTCTTCATTACTTCAGTGTGAATGGACAGAATAAAGGAGCAATTTGTAACATTCCTTATTTTATTCTTATTTTTTTTATATTCTTATTTGTTTATTTAAGCTCGGGTTTACATTGTTTACTTGGGTTTATATTCTCATTTACAATGAAGGCATGACCCACAGGAGGGTAAAAAAATAACAGCAAACTAAAACAGTCCCAAATAATGAAATACAATAGTTTACATTTACTGATTTCACTGGTCACAGTGTTTCATTCAAACTTTCAGGCCAGTTTCTCATTGTTACTGTCATAGGACACTAATAGGTATCATTTACTCTATTCAATATTGCATATAACTGCTGTAAATTCTTCTTCTTCTTCTTTTTTTTTTTTTTTTTTTGCTATCCGGTGTCATGTTTTGGTTCCCCTTGAGGTTTCGTCCTCTTGTTCTGAGGGAGTTTTTCATTGCCACTGTCGCCCTTGGCTTGCTCATTGGGGGCTTGCAATGCAGAGTGCCTCCTCCTCCTCCCTCTTCAGTCCTTACCAGTCTAGAAGAAATGTTGTGAGTTCAGCATTAAACTTCATCCCTTTACTCACCATCTTCAGCAATGGAAAGGAACTCCAACACTCCCAAACTCCTTTTGTTTTGCTTCTGTTTACAGTATATCACTTCCTTAGTTTGCTGACAAACGAGAATTCTCGATGTGAATCGGTGGCAATGGTTGTTTTAATGTTTGCTTACAAAGGCCTTCAGACATCTTTGTGTTTGCTCTTCCTTTCATTGGCTACCTGTCCTTAAATGATCTAACCAGGAGCAGAATCTTCAACATGGTTGAGAAGGTTAGAATACGCGGTCAGGACAGCATCGCTACTTCTTCATCCACTCTTACTGAACTGATTACAGTGACTCACTGTCACCTCTTGAGGTACAAAGTGGTATTGGATTTATTTGGATTTATTTAAAAACTGGTCACATGATGCTTAATAAATACACTCATCATCAAAAAGCGTTGCACCCAGAGGAAGGCAACAGACAGGAATGAAACTTGAATGAAATGTGGGTAGGTACGGACCTTATCGCTGTACCTGACTGACCGACTCTATAAGGTCATCCTGTCGGGCATGCTTTCCATTCTGACTCGTGCTGTTGTGTTTGTAGCATCCTTTGCAAGTGAACTATGCCTCAGAGAAGAGTTCGAAAGCAATTCGAGTAGTTGGTAGAATTTGAGAGGGGTCGCATTGTAGGGCTCTGGGAAGCAGGATGGTCTTATTGACACATTGCGCCTTACCCGTCGATACTACCATACTACCATAGCATGCTGTTAGCGGCACTGGATAGAAGAAGGCGCGCACCAGTGACATGATCAGGGAGACCCACACGAACCACGAAGTGGGAGAACCAACGGATTGTACAACATGTGCAATATAACCCGACAACCACGATTACGGACATTCAGCGAGCAGCACCATTGGCAGACAGCTGCACAACGCAGGACTACATGCACACAGACCGTTATGATAAAGGCCCTTAACACCACATCAACATCACCAAAGACTGCTATGGTGTCGTGCCAGACTGTCATGAAGTGACTCAGAATGGCAGCGAGTCATCTTCAGTGACTATACCCGTATTTGTCTTGGAGGAGACGACAAACGAATCCGTGTGTGGAGGCACCATGGTCAGCACCAAGGTGAACAGTTTGTTGTCACATGCCATGTGTCGGTGTTAAGCCGCCTCCACCTCTACCGCACAATCTGCAGGGGACTGTGTGAGAATATTCAAGCTGCATGGGATGAATTATCACAGGACACCATTAGGAACCTCTATAACTCCATGCCGAGACATCTGGCATGTTGTGTTAGCAAACATGCTGGCCCGACCCCATACTGAGAGACACTACCTCTGTGTGTGTAGCTCAATAAATATTGTCCATATCAGTCTAAATTTATCATCATTTATTGTTCCTGGTGACCTTTATCTTCCTTATGAATAGAATTGCAATCCAGCCCTTCCATCTAGGTGCAACTGCTGTTTGATGATTTTAAAGACAGTGTTTAAAGACAGAGTTATTGCACATTACTATTACTAAATAGGACATTATCTATTACTAAAACATATTACGTGTTATAAAAACACATAATTACTAAAAAATTATTTAATAAACATTATCAAGCCTGTTTAATGTAATTGCAAGTTCTTTCCTGCAAAATTTTCTTTATACCATTTTAATGTTCTTTTTTTTCCTTACTTGTTATTTCTGTCATTTTTCAGCTAAATGTCCCACATTACCGAGTCCTCAGTGATGTCGAAAAATAAAAATCTTAAAACGTGGAAATGGTTGTTTATGGACAGTGACTATACAATCCTATCATTTTTCTGTGTTCTGGGCCGTTTAATGGTGTGGCCTGCTATGTCACGGCAGGTAAAGGTGCACTGCTACATTTTAACGGTGTCGTTTCCAGCTCAGCTCTGCTGTATAATATCTGTGTTATGGTTAAAGGGGTCTGCATGGTTGCAGTGGTGCGTGGAACTGTTGAAAAATGTGCCTGCTATCTCTCTTTTCCTCCAGACAGGCTGCCCAAAGTCAACATCTGGCAACGGCGCTCTGAGCTCTCATCTAAATTGTTGATACCCATCACATCCTTGTATTGTACGATCATGAATGTGTCCAGGGCTTCTACAACCACAGTGTGTTTTTCTCACATCTCTGTTGAGACTAAACCTGAAGACTGAGTCAAAATAGATCCAGTTTCCAGCATAACATACAGTTTCAGCTCTGTGATGCTGGCTGGCTTTGGTAGATAGATGCTGGAGCATGTTTGGGGAGGAGAGGTAAATGTCTATACCTGAGCACAGTGTGTGTGTGTGTGTGTGTGTGTGTGTGTTGACTTTGGCGACGTGCTGCGTAAGAGCAGGTGTGAGCTGTAGAGAGCGCTGAAGCAGAAAGAGCTGGAACATTTCATCAGTGACGGGTCACAGAAGACTCCAGAATATCCACGGGAGTGGCCACAGTTGCCACAGCAACAGCAGCATCTCAACAGCACCCCTCCCCCCTCCAACCCCACCCCAATCCATCAATCTTCTCTTCCCATGAAGTCCTACATTGTTTCAGAGAAGCAGGTAAACAGTACCTTATATGTACTGTACTGTATGCTGTATATATAAACATGATGGAGGCGACTCAGTGAGCACTTCAATAGGAACATCACCTTGTTTCTACACTAGGAGGACTTTGTAGTTCAGCAGTTACACACTGTGTCCATCTGTTTCTCTGCATACTTTATTAGTCACCTTTCACCCTGTTCTTCCATGGTCAGGACCCCCACAGGACCACCTCGGTGTAGGTTCTAGTTGGGTGTTGGATCATTCTCAGCACTGCAGTGACACTGACGTGTATTTACTTTAGACTAAAATCCTCTTGCTTATACTTTAGTTATGTTTATTATCAATTCAGTAATAACACTTCCAAAACTTGACCAAATGTTCCGGTAGTGACTGTTTAGTTGTGACAATTTTAGCTAATTTTTAACATACATAAAATCATTGATCAACCAACCTTTATTTTTACTCGGCAGTGAGGGTGATCCTCATTTTCAGTGCAACCGACCATTTACATCTTGAAGGGATTGAATAAGAAAAAGGAATTTAGTCTAGTTAACTAAAATAAAAGAACATAAACAATCTGACAATAAAATTAAACAAGAAATAAAAGAAGCAAGGGATTTAAAATATATAAGATTGTAATTAAGAAGGCGAAAACAAATAGAAATTGTAAATAAAAAAGTCTAAATAAAAAGGATCATAAAAACTAATAAAAATAAAAACACTAAGTTGAGATCAAATAAAATAATAATGAAATAATAAAACTAAGAATATAAAATAATGAAAATAAGAATAATAAAAGACTAAATAAAAAATTGATAAAGGAAATGATAAACTTAATAAAAACTGTCTGTAGTGGCTGGAAACTAAACGTTTAAATGATTCTGTGACACCAGAGAGCTGAGTTTTAAGTCATTTTTAAATCAATGATCATAATAAAATCAAAAGGTTTGTTTGATAAATTCCAGTATTGCCAATTCTCAATGTTACACACTGATTTTCAGACATTGGGACATGTTTACTTTACAGTTGAGAACTGCATTACATAAAATTTCTGTTAATTAAAATAAAACAATGTTTAAAAACAACATGTAAAATGCAATTAAGATTTTTATTATTGATTAGTATTTTCTTACTTTCACAATGTTTAATGTTGTTATAATATATAATATAATGTTTACTGTCTCAATTAATGCCTTGAGTTTAAAAAGACCATAACATTATCCTTCTAAGTATCTAAGCCTGAATATATCATTGTGTTTAGGAGTAGTTTACCGTAAGACCCCAGTTTAAACTGGAATGGCCCACATGTATTGTTCATTGTTGAGAATAATTAATAAATAACGTAATATATTTATTTTCTGCAGAAAAACGATGCACACACCAAGCCAGATGTCAGGCTCTTGCCATGGAAAAGCAATAACAATGTAATTAGCATGTACAAGTTCAGACATTTCATAAAATTACCTGGACTGGAGATGTTATAAAAGATAACTTATATTATAACTTATATTTGGACGGTATGCCATAAACGTCTACAGCTCTGGAAAAATTTAAGAGACCACCTCAAAATTATCAGTTTCTCTAGTTTTACAGTTTATGGGTTTGTGTTTGACCAAAATGAGCAGTTCTGTTTTAATCTATACACTACTGGAAACATGTCTCCCAATTTCCAGATCAAATATTGTATTTAGATCTGTTTATTTAGAAAATCACTAATGACGCCTCCAGAAGCCTGTTTTTTGAATCATGCTCGCTGTGCATTTCACCCCAGCCACCGCTCGCCAGTCTTTCTGTAGGTCATTTGAGGTCATCTTACGGTGGTTAAGTGACATTCGGATGAGGTGGCGCTCATCACGGTCAGTAGAGAGTGGTTTTCGCCCTCTGCCAGTTTGTAGCTGTGTTGTCCTGTGTGTTTGCTGCTTGACCTTGTTCTTATGAACCAGACGCTCACTGTATCTGCCAGTAAAGCTAGAACCGAACCTTCTGTTCCTCACTAAGAACCTGCTGTACATGTGGAGATGCTGATTTAAGAAGAAACTGGAGTAGTATCTTATTTATTTCCAGAGCTGTATGTATCGTGTTGCAGAGATATCTACTGAAGTTAACATGCTAACCAGTTAGCCCCAGCTTCCTGTCTTGTAATACCACCTTACACCTCAAGAGGCAAGAAGTGAGTCACTGTTGACTAAGCCGAATCAGTCCAACATGAGTGGTTGGCTTCTTGTCAATCATGTTGAAGGTTCTGCTCCTGGTTAGATCATTTAAGAACAGGTAGCCAATGAAAGGAAGAGTAAACACAACTATGGCTGAAACTCTTTCCAAGCGACCGTTATAATAACTGCAGATGTCCGTCCTCAACAAGACTCCACGTTCAGGAGCAAACAAAAGAAGAGACACAAAAAGAAGCTAATTAAGAGTTAACATTGGCGTAGCTTTCCACCACTGGAGACGCTCTTGCTGAGTAAAGGGACTAAGGTTGATGCTGAAGTTGCAACGATTTTTCTAGACTGGCATGTAAGCAGCTGTTAATTCTAACATTGAGGAAGAGGAACTGTGTGTTTCCTTGTTTCTTATGATAAGGGTGCACACCACAACTTTCTGGTGATATGTTGACCTCTATTGTTTCAGATATGAATTTGACCGTTTGTATCATCTTACACATTGCTCCTTTAAGATGGACCCATTGCTGACACAGGTATTCAATCCTGTGCACACAGCTTGTATAATCTCCATAGAACAGCATTGCCATAGAATGGAATGCTCTGGAGCAGCTAAACATGAGCCTAAGGCCACCGGCCTCAATGTTAAGCATCTACTAGAGCTGTATTAATCCTTCCAGTACAGGGCTGTGTAGCCCAGGAGCCCCAGGAGCCCTGTGGAGTCCTTGGGCTGTAGAACTGTGTTCTTTGGAGTAATGGAGCCCAATCCACTGCCTTTAGGATGAGTTGTACTCACCATCTAACCAAAGTACCTGACCTAATCTTTGTATGGCTACAATCAAACTCTTACAGCAATGTTCTAACCCTTAGTGCAAAGTCACTCAAAGATAATAAACTTCTTGTATTTTTTCTAGAAGGAAAGTTGGTGTCTACAAACCTATGGACATGTAGAGTTCCAGACAATTCACAAGGCCACACGGTCCAGTGTAGACAGCGTTCAGAACAGCTGGTGTGATTATGTCCTGCTATCTCAGTTCAGTCACCAGTGTGCTGCTGCCTTTGACTAACCTTCCCCTGAGCATGTTTGCACTGCCTCACGTTTGCCCTTTGGCCTGTAACATCATTATGCAGGCTCAGCCCCAGGCTCCATCTGCCACTGTATCTGAGTTGTGCGGGCATGTGTGCCCAGACAGAGTAGCACAGCTGATGGGCAGGGGGAGGACTAGCTGGCCTGCTTTCATGTTTGATCTCTCCACTGTCAGGCCCAGTAAATGTCACTGTGATGGTATGCACTGATGTTTCCATAGGCCTGTCAGTGCTTGGATGTAACATGTAGAAAGAAAAATGTTTTTTTAATAATCTCAGTCACTTTTTCTACCACTAATTACAAGAAGAAGAAGAAGAAGAAGAAAAGGAGGAGTATTCCCAGTGACCTTTCATATACCAAATTCCAGACCAAGGTATTCCATAGTGTAAAGAGTGATATAAGAAGAGTAATAAAAGTAATAAAATAGGCAAAAACTGCTTGAAAGTGAATGCACAAGGTTTGCTTTAGACTCTCTTCAGGTCTTTGGAGCATAAAAAACAAAGCAGCTTCACTATACGCCTATATGTTTTTTTATGCAGCACGCAGTTTATTGTCCAATATGCACTGAAGGCTTAGAACAAAGGACACAAGGGTCTTGGGTGTATCTCAGATGGTTTTATGCTCCCTACACAGTGCACTACATGAATTATGAAATATTTGACTCTAAGCAAAAAGACTGTATACCTTTTCCATTAGTCTGTGGTTTAATATACCCTGCTCAAAAAAAATTAAGGAACACTTTGAAAACACATCAGATCTCAATGGGAAAAATATCATGCAGAATATCTTTTCTCATATGGGCTGGGTAATGTGTTAGGAACGAAAGGATGCCACATCGTTTGATGGAAATGAAAATGATCACCCTACAGAGGGTTGAATTCAAAGACAAAGTGAATTCAAAATCAAAGTGAAAAAATGATGCAGCAGGCTAGTTTATTTAAGCAAAATTCCATTGCAGCAACTTAAAATGGTACTCAGTAGTTTGTATGGCCTCCACGTGCTTGTATGCATGCCTGACAACGTCGGGGCATGCTCCTAATGAGACGACGGGTGGTGTCCTGGGGATCTCCTACCAGATCTGGACTAGGGCATCACTGAGCTCCTGGACAGTCTGAAGTGCAACCTAGCGGCGTTGGATGGACCAAAACATAATGTCTCAGAGGTGTTCTATTGGATTTAGGTCAGGTGAGCGAGGGGGCCAGTCAATGGTATCAATTCCTTCATCCTCTAAGAACTGCCTGCATACTCTCGCCACATGAGGTCAGGCATTGTCGTGCACCAGGAGGAACCCAGGACCCACTGCACCAGCGTAGGGTCTGACAATGGGTCCAAGGATTTCATGCCGATGCCTAATAGCAGTCAGGGTGCCGTTGTCTAGTCTGTAGAGGTATGTGCGTCCTTCTAGGGATATGCCTCCCCAGACCATCACTGACCCACCACCAAACCGGTCATGCTGAATGATGTTGCAGGTGGCATAACATTCTCCACAGCGTCTCCAGACCCTGTCACGTCGGTCACATGTGCTCAGGTAAAACCTGCTCTCATCTGTGAAAAGCACAGGGCGCCAGTAGCGGATCTGCCAATTCCGGGGTTCTATGGCAAATGCCAATCGAGCTCTACGGTGCTGGGCAGGACGTTGGGCCCTCAGGCCACCCTCATGAAGCCTGTTTCTGATTGTTTGGTCAGACACATACACAGCAGTGGCCTGCTGGAGTTCATTTTGTAGGGCTCTGGGAATGCTCATCCTGTTCCTCCTTGCACAAAGGAGCAGATACCGGTCCTGCGGAGGGGTTAAGGACCTTCTACGGCCTTGTCCAGCTCTCCTAGAGTAACTGCCTGTCTCCTGGAATCTCCACCATACTCTTAAGACTGTGCTGGGAGACACAGCAAACCTTCTGGCAATGGCACGTATTGATTTGCCATCCTTCAGGAGTTGGACTACCTGTGCAACCTCTGTAGGGTCCAGGTACTGCACCATGGTACTAGTAGTGATGCTGACCCAAGCCAACTCCAAAACTAGTGAAAAATCAGTCGGAAAAGATGAGGAGGGACAAAATGTCAATGACCTCCACGTTTTAAACCATTCCTGTTTTGGGGGGCGTCTCATTGTTGCTCCTCTAGTGCACCTGTTGTTAATTTCATTAACACCAAAGCAGCTGAAACTGATTAACAACCCCCCTACTACTTAACTAACCAGATCAATATCCCAGAAGTTGATGCTATACTCTGATTAAAAAGTGTTCCTTAAATTTTTTTGAGCAGTGTACATTTACGGCATTTAGCAGACGCTCTTATCCTGAGTGATCTACAAAAGTGTTCAGTCAGAGAATGTATCCTAGCTAGTACAAACAGTTTAACTCCCCTTGAGGTCTGATGCTGCCCAGACAAGGGCCAGTGCTGTTACCTAGAAAGAAGAATACAGAGTTAAATACAGAAGCGCACCTTGTATGTAGCAATACCTAGAGAGAAGAAACATTAAGCTCAGCAAAGGTGCAATACAATGCATTTCAGTATATACTTAGATTAAATGCTTCACAAAAAGATGGTCCTCAATCTGCGTTTGAAGGCCGTGAGAGAATCTGCTGTTCAGACAGCCAATGATAGGTTATTCCACCATGTTGGTGCCAGTACAGAGAAGAGTCTGGATGCTTGTCTTCCATGCATCTTAGGAGATGGCAGGTCAAGCCGAGCTGTACTTGAAGCTCAAAGGGCTGAAGCTACAGATCGACTCTTGACCATGGTCTTAATGCGGGGAGGGGCTTTTTTGCTTTTTGGCTTCCTGGCTTTTTGGGCAAGCATGAAAGTTTTAAATCTTATGTGGGCAGCCATTGGAATCCAGTGAAGGGAGCGCGACCATGGAGTGACAAGTGAACCTAGGAAGATCGAAGACAAGGAGAGCTGCTGCATTCTCTTAAAAGGGAATTTCAAAATTTCTGAATCATTCATTCATTGACATGTGAACAGAGTGGCGTGATGTGAACTGTTTCATTGTTTTATTTCGTTACATTCGATGGGAACCAGGGGTCACAATGTCTACAAGGCAAAACCAGACATTTTATTGAACCTATACGTGTCTTCTGAGATTTTGTATTTAATGCCAGTGATGGTAAGATGGGCATATATCTGAAAATACAAGTTTTCTGTGAGGACTATTTTGTCTGATCATGCCCTGTGTATACCCTATGAATTGATAGACTCCTCAGACGTCTAGTTACAATCACCACCACTGTAAACTATTCTGATTCGGTAAGTTAGAACACCAAACCACTCTTATTTTGTTTATATCTCAACCATTTAATTATGTAGAATTCCCTGTAACTCCTCATTCTAGGGAGCAGTGTATAGGGTGTAGGGAACTGTGCATAGGGTGTAGGGAACAGTGTATACCGTGTAAGGAGCAGTGTGTAGGGTGTAGGGAGCAGTTTATAGGATGTAGGGAACAGTGTATAGGTTATAGGGAGCAGTGTACAGGGTGTAGGGAGCAGTGTAGAGGGTGTAAGGAGCAGTGTGTAGGGTGTAGGGAGCACTGTACAGGGTGTAGGGAGCAGTGTATAGGGTGTAGGGAGCAGTTTATAGGGTGTAGGGAACAGTGTATAGGGTATAGGGAGCAGTGTACAGGGTGTAGGGAGTAGTGTGAGATTTGTTTTTGGAACGCGACATAAGTTACTTGTTGCCATAGTAAAGTGCCCGCGTGCCCCCGCTGGCATTCTGATTACAACGCTGCGCTGTTTACAGAGTCTGAGTTAAAGGGAAGTTAAAGTACAGACGGAGGGGAGTTCAAATTCTTCATTCTAAGTAACTTGGTTTCGCTAGTCTAGCTGGTCTGCCTGTAACCCGTTAGCCTAGCTAGCTGTTTAGGCTAACTAACGTCCCCTGTTTACTTGAGGTGAGCTGCTGACAGACAACGGTAATTTGCGTGTGGTCCTATCAAAGTAACATAGTTAATGCTCTTCAAAATATGCGACTGTATACTGTGCACTGTTACCCCGACGTTAGTTTATGAGTATTAACATTTATTTTATGTGCTTTTGTTTATTTGTGTCATTTACTCTATTTAATCTGAGCAGAGAAGCTTATTGTAGGATGTGTTCCTCTCAGGTGTTTGGCCAGTGGTGAACATTTGTCCCTTCTGCAGGCCTCTGCTCTTTCATGGCAACCCGCATCGACCAACTCGCTCGACCTAAACCCAACCTGCTCAAGTTCCCTGACAGGTGGGATTCCAGCAGACACTGTAGCACAGAGGTCCATGTAGATGATCCCTGCAAACCTTCTCTACAGATATCCTGACCGCTGATTGGACAATGAGCTTTTTTCACAGAGTTTCTTCATAATTAAAAGGTTGAGATGTGAACAGAGTCATTCAGAGCGTTTTGCTGTGCAAGGCTCTGTCCTGGAGAAAAATGCCAGGTCAGAATTAACAAAGTGTTTAATTCCTCTAAAAGCTGCCTTACAGAAAATGACTGCATGAGACTGGTTTGCAGATGCTGCTGGATGCAAGGTTTTAGCCTTATTAAACTTATTCGATTTCCCACTATTTTATCTCAGACGAATGACAGCTTAGGTGTGGCTAAAAGGTTTGTTTTACTTTAGAAATAAGTTATGTGTAAGTTATGGATCCTTTGTCGATCTCTAGAGCGGTGTGACTTGTCTGAACAGTTTGCTCAAAATTTGTTCATAATGAATCTGCCCTCAGGATCTATGATTATGTGGACTTCTTTTGTATTTGCAGACGCTCAGTGTACTGGTTGGATGAGCTCCCAGCAGAATCGTCAAGCAGCTCCTCCACTGCCTTTGGTACCATAAAGCATGACCTTTGGTTCCACCTGCATCAATAAAAAGTGGTTAAAGGTTGTTTTTATATGCCAATGATTTGTGTTTCTCCACAGATCTGACTCCACGTTGGTCAAAGCTAGCGGAGAGTAAAAAGCTTAGCCCGCACTTTGATGACCACAGGTGACTGTCCTATAATGCCAGAAAGATATAGAGTATTTCATAATATCAGAACCACTTCCTTGTATCTACACTACCTGTCCATTTAATTGACTCCACTTACCGTATAGATGCACTTTGCAGTTCTACAACAACAGACTGTAGTACATCTGATTCTGTGCATACCTTGTTAGCCCTCTTTTACCCTGTTTTTCAATGGTCAGTACCCCCACAGGACCACCACAGTGCAGGTATTATGTGGCTGGTGGATCATTCTTAGCACTGCAGTGACACTGAGGTAGCAGTTGTGTGTTAGTGTCTGTTGCGCTGGTAGAAGCGGGTCAGACACAACAGTGTTGCTGGAGTTTATGTGAACTTTGATCCTGGCCATTCAGTTTTGTTTTGGTGTTTTGGCCACGTTTCTTTTGCGAAGTTGACGGTTCCCTTAGCCCGTCAGGTTTTAATGCATTGGAAAAGTTCTTAACCTAGTTCTAGACATTTTGTTTTCTTTCCAATTTGACCCGTCTGAAACACACTCATGCTTGCCACATGGTTGTTTAAGAATAAGAAGCAACTCACAGGCGCTTAACTATGTGCTTATTTAAATCCAAATGGCAACATTTGTTTTTGTACAGGTAGTGTAATTGTTTACCTTTAGAATAGTATTCAGTAGCGTTCAAGCTAGTTTGAAGAACAAACTTTGGTTTTAGATTTCTTCTTAATGCCCCAGCCATTCCATGATTTAATGTCAATTCCATTACCTGCACGCATGATTTTACTTAATGAAGCACTAATTAGCTGAACCACGTATTGAATGATTACCCCAATAATCATACAATAATACCAGGCTTCCTCTAATAAGTAAGTTATTTATTTATATAGCACTGTCTCACAGTAATTAAAGTAATTAAATCAGATATGTACTTTAATCTCAGCAAGTACATTTCAAGCACATTATTGTTTTGTTTGCTAAATAAATACAATATTTATTTATTTATTTATTTATTTATTTACTAATTTGCACTCCCAGGCAAAAAAAAAAAAATATATATATATATATATATACATAGAGAGAGAGAGAGAGTATATTTTAATGCACTGGAAATGTACTTTAATATGTACCTAATATGTACTTGTATATTTAAGTGAATCTTAATGGTGTCTCAAAATAGTACAGTTAAGTAAAATTAGTTCTATTTGTGCTAAGTGTGCTTTAATAGCTAATGATATATATTTTCCATTCTATGTAGCTGGTATATTTAAAAAATAGCACGCTTAAGTTAAGTATGCTTCAGTGTACTTTTTCTCCTGGGAAGTTATTTGTTTTTATTTTGTAATTTATATATAAGTTATTGTAAGTTATCATACATAAAAAATAAAAATAAATAAATATATCAAATCAACTCATTATCATACATAAAATTACTGCTTATTGTTTTTACTAATGCTATTACTTGTTGCTTGTAGTACTGTTGTATCTATTGTATTTGTATTATTGTTTTTCAGATTACACTTACTGACAAGATAAATAGCTTTTAAATAGGTTATATAGCTCTCTCAGATTGTCCCAGATGCCTCAGAAAATCTCTTCAGTATTATCGTCACTGTCCAAAAAAAACAACTTTATCCATTTTTGTCATTTTCATTTTTTGACATAATCTGAAAAAAACAGATGCCCTTTACAGTGTGTGATTTCATGAATGGAGGACCAAGAGAAATGCTCCAAAGTAGCTTGAAATAAAATCCTTTTATATTAATTTTCATTAAAAGTTAAGAATGTTTTTGCCTTGTCTTGTAAAGTTGCCATTTTGCAAATATCCATTTTCTTTGGAAAGTTACATGTATATACAGTATATCAAAACATTTAGAATCAGTGTTTGCAATAATTAAATTAATACAATAATGTAATGTCTGAAATCTGGGCTTTTGGGTCAGTCAGGTACAGCCATAAGGTCTGTCCTTGCTTACGTCACATGCACAGCCGAGCGTGAAAACTGAATCATTTGCATATCTCACAATGTCAAACCTACCCACCCAAGTTTCATTCCTGCCGGTTAATTCCTTCTGGATGCAACTATTTGTGCAACTACTCTTTTGATGATGAGTGTAATTCAGTCTGTTATACACAAGTTATTATTGTTTATAATCTTGAATGGCTGAACATATACTACAGCAGTAATAATCAATATAGTAATAAAGTTTTTAATCATCGTTGTCTCGGTCTCTTTAGGAGGCCTCCTGAATGGAAGGTGAGTGCAGCAGCATTAAAGGCTTGTCCCACTGACAGAGTGTGTGCGCTCGCTCTACCCCGCATGCCTGCTGCTGGTTGGCAGCCTGATCGCCCTCTGCTGCCCACAGTGAGTACTGCCGTCTCACCTATCTCTGTAGACCTCTTAGGATGTATCATTTTGTAGCTCTTTGTCAACAGTACTCAGAATATCACTGTCATCTGGATTATGAGATTGTTATGTAGTTAAGAATGTTGCTATATAGAGGAAAAGCCCCTAGTATGCCCACATATAAGTAAAAGCATCATTTTTTTTAATACCCAATTTTAATCTCATTTTTAAAGTGAATTAACCAGTATATCTGAGGGCATTGCTTCCTTCTATTTGATTTGTTGTAGTGATAACAAATAATGGCTGAATGTAAATGTATTGCTTCTAAATGTATTGCTTCTGCTGCATCCCAGAGTGGCATTAATGTAGTAGGTGATGTATAGAAGTGTGTGGTTTGGGACACAGCACTAGATTAGCTAGTGAGACAATTTCAACAGTCCTGCAGCTCCAATTTCTGATTATAGTTCTGCTGTGCCACTCATTGGCTGCTCATTAAATCATTCCCAGTGAAAGTCTAAAGTGAAATAAGTGAAAGAATTTCCTGATTAAGGATGCATTTATTGAGGTACGCTGGTGTTAGCGCCTTTTTCCTAATTAGTTCTACATGCTTACAGCAACAATGACAAAACAAGGTTTGTCAAGTTGCAGTTTGCTTATCAAACTGGCTGCGGGACATTCTTTGTACATGAAAGTACTAAATGCAATTAATTTGATACTAACTATGAAACTAATGATGTATGTAATTTAAGCAGGTTATAAGACTGGGGAATTGAAATCTAGTAGGGTTTAAGTTAGAACTGGTCTTCTAATCATCTTTGGTGCTTTGTTCTCGTCAGATGTGTTGTTTGTTACTGTAACCTCACTCTTACATGTAACAGTAACACATATAGTTACACAATGGCAGCCACTCTTTTTTTGTTCTTGCACAATCAGTCCATCAGTGTTCATGACACACCCACGTTTCATACCACACATGCTGTCGGTCTCTCTGACTCTCTCTCTCTCTCTCTCTCTCTCTCTCTCTCTTTTTTCTCAGTTAAGTGTGGCAATGAGAACGGCCAAGGCAAGCACCCGGATTTGCCAGTTGGCTCGCTCAAGGAAGATATGTACGGCAATGACTCAGTTATGCAACAGTTCTGAAATCTCAGTGTCAGTTCCATCTTTAGCCAAGCCTTCCCCTCGCACAGAGCTCCTGGCCAGTAAGTTTTAAATGACATGTTAGGCATAATCGTTGCTCTGTAGATCTGCTTGTATCAGTGTTACATTTACTTCAGTACCTTTTATCTTATCATTCCTAGATCTGACTTTGATCATTAACTTCTGCAGCAGTTTTTAATTTTTACTGTCAAATATTCCACATTGAGGTTGTCACTTGCAACTGGTGTTTTCACTTACTTCTAATAAGCAGTTACATGCGCTAGCAATCAAGTCTGGTATGTTTTCAACAACAAAAAAGAGGGCTGTCAAAGTTAACAAGTTAATTGCAGGAGACACTGGCAAAAAGGGAGGGCCAGCGGCAGCCAGAGTACTGTATGTAAAACACTATGATTTATAATAGATTTTTTAGAAATTTTAAATCTGTTTTTGACCTGTTTTGGAGGTCATTTAGTTCAGCTATTCATTCAGCTATTCATAATAATGGTAATTCAATAATGCTAATTATTGTGCTACTTAGAATGTACTTTGATAGAAATGTGTATAATGTACAAAACCAGAAGTTAACTGGATTTTCATCTGTGCAGGTGAGCAAGCAAGTCATAATTTCTAAAAGTACCTTTATTATGTTCAAAACCTCTTTTATTGTGGCAGTTGTACGATTATTTGATATGAAGAAAGCTGCGGTTGTGCTGCTCATTTATTTCACAACGGTCGTCTATATGGTCATCCTAGATAATCTGATAACGGGGAGAAAGCAGGGGAGAAATATTTTACTTGATTATAGTAAGTCAAAATATAAATGTGATTTATTCTGTATGAATGGGCCAGTCAACACACACACAAATTACATTACCAGGCAATCTTTGGTAAAAAACTAATCCAGCTCGAATAGTTAATAGTTAACCTAACAGAAAGGTTGGGACACTGTGTAAAATGTAAATAAATGTAAAGAAAAACAGAATGCAATGATTTGCAAATCTCATAGATCCATATTTTATTCACAGTACAACACAGAACACATATCAGACAGGAGCAATGAATCTCAAAAATGTTGGAACAGGGCCATGTATACCATTGTGTAGTATCCCCTCTTCTGTTAACAGCAGTCTGTAAATGTCCGGGAAGTGAGGGGACCAGTTGCTGAAGATTTTGGAAGAGGAATGTTGTCCCATTCTTGTCTGATGTAGGACTTTTAGCTGCTCAACAGTCCTGGGTTTTTCATTCCATGATGTGCCAGAAGTTTTCTATTGGTGAAAGTTCTGAACTGCAGGCAGGCCAGTTCAGCACCCGGACTCTTCTTCAGCGAATCCATGCTGTTGTTATTGATGCAGTATGTAGTTTAGCCTTGTCTCACTGAAATATGCAAGGCCTTCCCAGAAAGAGAAGTTGTCTAGACAGAAGCATATATTGTTCCAAAATCTCTATATACTGTTTAGCATTGATAGTGACTTTCCAGATATGTTAGCTGCCCACACCATAGATATGCAGAGACGCAGGCTTTTGAACTTTGTGCTGATAATAAGCTAGAAGGTTCCTCTCCTCTTCAGTCCGCAGGACATGATGATTTTAATGCAGTGCTGCCTGCGGGCCTGAAGATCACAAGCATTTGGTATTGATTGTCGGGCTTGTCCCTTGTGCAGCGGGATTTTTCCAGATTCTCAGAATCTTTTGATGATATTATGTACTGTAGACGGTGGGATATCCAAAGTCTTCGAGTTTTACGTTGAGGAACATTTTTCTGACATTGTTCCACAAAGTTTAGATGCAGTTTTTTATTGATAGGTGAACATCAGCCTATCTTTGCTTCTGAGAGACTCTGCCTCTCTAAAATGCTCTTTTTATACCAAGTCATATGACTTCACTGCAAATTGCGCCTCCAGCTGTTTTTCATTAGTAACACTTACTTTACCAACTTTTTTGTGTTGCATTGCCGCAATCAAGTTCTAAATGAGTTAATACATTTCATGAATTAGTAAAATATCTCACTTTTAACATCTGGTACGTGTTCTATGTTCTTTGCATTCATTGCATTCTGTTTTTATTTACATTTATTTACATTTTACACAGCGTCCCAACTTCTGTATGTTTTTATGCACAGTTTGCTGAATTTGAAATTCATTCATTTATTTATCTTCTGAGTCGTTTATCCTTCTGGGTTGCAGTGGGTGCTGGAGCCTATAACAGTCCTCATTGGCCAAAATGCAGGAAACAGCCTGGACAGGCCACCAGTCCATAGCAGGGCAGACACACAGACATACACATTTACACTTACACCCAGGGGCAATTTAGCATCTCCAGTTCACCTGGCAGCATGTCCTTGGACTGTGAGGAAACCAGAGCACCTGGAGAAAACCCACGCAGACACAAGGAGAACATCCAAACTCCACACAGAAAGGACCCTGGATGCCCTGACCGTTAATCCAACCGAGGGCTTTCTTGCTGTGAGGCAACAGCGCTACCCACAGCACCACTGTGCCACTGAATTTAAGATATTGAGCGAAAAGATGAGGTGTGGCCTGTACAAAAGATTCATGCATTTGTAGATTGACATATTCATGTTTTTTTTACCCTCTTCACTGTTTCTCCCTCTCCCTGTGTCTTTCTCTCACCCTACATGTCTTTTCTCCCCATCCCTTTATCCTGTTCTTAGCCCCTAAACAGGACCATCCACAGTACTGTCCAGACAGGCCTATATCATGGCCTGTGCCAAAGTCTGTTCTGGAGGCTGTAGCCAGTGAGAGGCTGCAGGTGCTGGCCACGCCACGGCTCCGGAAGCCTCTGTCTGATGGATTCGACCCCTACAAAGTGAGTTCAGCTGCTCGTGCTGCTACTGCATCTCCCAGGCTACAGGAGCTGGCCCTGCCTCCAGCACGCAGGTGCAGGACGAGATAAAACAGGGATGAATTATGACCTGTTTTATCATGCTACATTTGTTGTAGCTTTTAAATAATGTAACTTGCTTTAATTCCACATTAAAATAATTAGTGCTTCACCGCAAGTTAAGAAAATTTAAAATGGTACTATACAGTGTGTCCAGTGAAACAGTGTAAGGAAAATGAGTATTATCTTCCCTCCCCTACCCAGTCTTTTATGCTATTGTATTGTGGTGTGACTTTTTTGGTCTAGTCACAATAAGCCCATTTTTAAATTGCACACATTATAATTCTGGTATGTTAATGAAACCAGTGAATAGAGTTTTATCATCTCAATTTATTCTTTTTTTTATATTTTATTTAGATTTTTAGATTTTTACAATGCTACAAACAATCAATGACAGTAAACTATGCCCATTCCCACCCATCCCATCAGCTTTGCCAGATACCAAAAAAAACCAAAAAACACATCAGCACATTTATGCATTTTATAAACATTTACACATTTAGTACCCACATACACGTCAGTCAGTACCTGTTAGACCTTGCCTGCCATCTAGATGGCAAAAAGAGGGCTCCTGGTTCTACTAGATTTCCCAGCACATTCATTTAGAATCTTCTCCATACGCAATGTACTACAAAGCTCATTGAGCCAAGTTTCAAACTTTCACAATTTCTTTGTTCCAAAGCGTTTTTTTTGCTATTGTCATACCATGCTGGATCGCCTGAATCTTACAGCGACCATAGGCCTCTATGTTTGGTGACCAACCTAGGATAACAACTGCAGGGTCTGGGGAGAGTTCATTTTTATACGCATCAGAGCAACAACCAAATACCTCTGACCAGAACTTATGTAATCTGGGGCAAAACCAGAATAAATGAGCCAGAGTTCCCTCATAGCTCTTACATTTAACTCATAGAGGAGATATAGATGGATATATAGAGTGTAACTTTGTTTGAAGGTAGTGTAGTGTATGTATTACTCTGTATTGGATTAGCTGATAATTTGAATTAACGGAAATCTGTAATTTATTCTAAGATGTACGTCATTAGTCTTGACTTTGGTTTTACCAACAATTTAAATACTTCACATTGTATGATTTGGGGGGGTTTGGGGACCTCTCTGTTGAAAAATGTACACAATGTGCAAAAGAAGATTTTGCAACATGAGTTGTGCTCATGAGTTATGACTCCTTCCTCGAGGGCATGAATCTGAAGATTATGGACGTGTTGTAAGAGTATTCAAAGAGAAGTCATTTCTTCCTGTCTTCATCAGAAAGAACATCTGAAACCTAAACAGTGGGCCAGACCTTCTTTTTGAGCCTCTGCATGTGACGCTAATACGTAAAGCCGTATGACGTTGTCTGAAAAACTCCTGCGATATTCGACCTGACACCTTTTACTTTTGAGTTACTGTTTCAGGCTTTGCAGGGTGACACACAGCAGCCATATTTTGCTTCAATTATTTTAATCCTAACAGGAAAATCTTACAGTGCAGCTTTAATTCGTGCTTTATTTATTTATTAAATAATAAATTATTTTTCGAGCTTACTTGAAAACAGTGTGCTGCCTCGTTTTTGTTGGAATTGTGCTCAATTTCCTCCTCCCTTTAATTCACATAGACCTTAAAACTTCAGCCTTCAGGCTGTGACTCCCACACTGTGTCCCCTGGCTGAGACAAGTGCTTCCTCCTTCCAGGCTCCCATTTACTGTATGGCATTACTAGAATTGTGAACTCACTGTTCTCCTGATTCTGGAGTCGTGAAATTTCACAAAGAAAAGTAAACTAATTTCAGTTTAGGTAACTATCCTTTATCTAAATACAGACAATGCTCTTTGTCTGATCATGATGAACCTTTTCATTCTTTCTTTTGAATAACTTTGTGGCTCTGTAGTGGCACAGCTGTCTAACCGCTCTGTATGCAGGTCAGTCCCCTGCCTCACAGTTACATCTGCACAATGTCCCCTGTTAAAGTGTTCATAACTTTCATAACTTCAGCTATTCATCTGTCAGCGCAGCTTTCTTTTTTGTTGATGTCAGCCCTATGTAACAAAAAAAAGTTTTCCTGAGTACAAAGACGTCACAGGCCTGATATCAAGGATCTCAAAACAAATGCTACTACAATACTTGTAAACTACAACACACAATTGCCACAGGTGCAAAAATCTCAAGGTCTTATCTCTAACAATGCACCATAAACAATGATAAACCAAAAACACTCGGGTAAAAGTGTCACAACACCTGTGTATGTCCAAATAAACATGCACATCCTTATGTGATGCCAGGACATGATAATGTTAACAGTAGCAGGACAAGGGCAAGATCTTTTATAGTAATTAAAACATAAGACAAAAAAATAATTAGGCTTTGCAAATAAATTGGCAGAAAAATGTTTAAACATGTAAACATGTTCAACATGTTTACATCATAGACATCACTGTGAACGCACTGAACAAATTAAATGTTGTAGCAGAAATATGAATATTGAATATTTAAGTGATGTTTAAAGTAAAAGAGATATGTAAAGTATGAAAATGTAAACAGTCTAAGGAATAAAAACATCTTGTCCGTTTTAAAGCAACAAGCAGTGTATGCGTTACAGGTAAGGGAGTTATTAGGCAGGAACTGCAGCACAGTAAAATCCTCTTACTCATAATACAATCACTTTAAAGTGTAATGTGCAGCCTTATTGTTTTTATAAAACGACAAACAACATAAAAAATACATTTTTTTGAAAATTAAATACATAATTGAATTATGTATCACATCATGCTAACATTGTTGTATTTCCCTTTTGCTATGATGAGTCTGTCAAGTCAAGATTTATTTATATGTTTATATAGTGACTCCTACAACAGATGTTGTCTCAAAGCAGCTTGTCCAAGGCAGGGGCGACAGCGGCTCAGAGCAAGACGAAGAAACCTCGAGAGAAACCAAGACTCAAATGGGAAACCCATCCTCCCCAAAAAGCAATTGTTGAGCAATTGTAGCATTGAGAAGCAGACCTGAAAGTCTGAATGAAACTCTGTTACCAGTGAAACCAGTGACCACTGTAAGTAGTTTATCACAGTAAAAACCTTGAACATCAGTAACTGCTGCTAAAAGCCTACAATGATCATCTTGACTCAACATGAGTAGCGTTCAGTGTTTTATAAGACAATGGAAGAAATGTCTGATTCGTTTGTGAAGCAGGAGAAGAATTGATGCTCTGGTACCTTTGGCTAGATGACAGGAGGGTAAAGAGCTCCTGACAGGGATCCACAATGCTGGCAGACTTACGGATGCACCGTTTGTGGTAGGAGGTGTCAATTTAGGGTACAGACACTGCGATAAGACAGCTCATCAGGACGCTCTCTAATGTGCCCATCTAGAATGCAGTGAGAATGGAGCAGAAGTGGTTTCCTGTCTTCATCCTATGCAGGAAGTGAAATCGCTGCTGGGCTTTTTTTGGCTAGATGCTCGGTGTTAAGGGTCCAGGTGAGGTTGTCAGTGATGTGCTCACCATGGAACTTGAAGCTTTTGATCTTCTACACAGATGAACCATTAATGTGCAGCGGGCTGTGATCTCTGCCAGTCCTCCTGGAGTCAACAATCATTTCTTTCTTCTGATCCACTTTAAGAGATAGATAGATAGATTGCTGTTTCTACACAAGTCTGCAAGTCGCTCCACCTCCTTCCTGTATGCTGATTTGTCATTGTTGCTGATAAGACCCGCCACTGTAGTATCAGCAGCGAACTTGGAGGATGTGATATTTAAGCTCTGCTTTGCAGCAGAGTCATGAGTCAGCATTGTGAATAGCAGTAGTCTGACCACACAGCCTTGGAGAGCACCTTCTCAATTGTGACATACTGAGAAGAGTACACCATTTTGGTTTTTTTGTTGCTCTTGTTATTACAACCGTGAACAAGTTGTTACTACAACCATGTGTATTTGCACAACTTTACAGATGTTACATTTTGCAATGTTTATTATTCTGTATATAATAGTTTTTACATGTCTACTCAAACCTGCACGTATAAACACTCGTCATCAAAACAGTAGTTGCACAAAAAGTTTCACCCAGAAGGAATCAACAGAAATGCTGGTTAGGGTTGACAATGATTTGAAGTTCCTGCTCGCCCACGCATTTGGTGTAAGCAAGGAGGGGCCTTATCTTTGTATCTGACTGACCCAACAGCTGTGATTGTGGACATTTAGTGAGCGGTGATGCCCTCCATGAATCATCCTTTTAGTACTAGCACCATTGGCAGACGGCTGCACGATGCAGGACTACATGCAAGGACTGTTGCAATGACTGCCCTTAACTCCACGTTAACGCCGCCAAAGAGTCAGAATGGCAGTGAGTCATCTTCAGTGATGAGTCCCGCTTTTGTCTTGGTGGAGATGACCAATGAATGCGTGTGTGGAGGCACCGTGGTCAGCGCTAAGAAGAGTGGTTTGTTGTCATGCGTCTCATGTCCAGAAGGCCTGGTGTCACTTAACCTCTTAGGAATATTCAAGCTGCATGGAATGCATTATTGCAATACACCATTAGGAACCTTTACAACTCCATGCTGAGAAGTCTGGCATATTGCGTTAGCAAACATGGGGGTCGGCTGCCATACTAATAGACACTACTTCTGTATGTGTAGCTCAATAAATATTGCCCATATCAGCCTAAATTTATCTTAATTTATTGTTCCTGGTAACCTTTAGTTCCAATCCGACACTTCCTGGGTAAGTAATCTTTTGATGATGTGTGTGTTTGTTTATATATATATATGTAGAGAGACAGAGAGAGAGAGAGAGAGAGAGAGAGAGAGAGAGAGAAAGAGAGAGAGAGGTTTTCTTTTTTTATCTGGGGATAAAAAAAAGTTTCTAAATCTGGGGCTCAAAAAATGATTAAACAGTACAGAGAAAATGGAGGCACTGTCTAAAACTCTAAGAAACATGTACTGAGAAAAAGAAATGGACAAAAAAGAAGAAAATGTACACATAAAGGAAAGAAGCTGCTGCTATTCTCAGAACAATGGACTGACCACCGCAAAGGCCTGACTTCGACATCACTGAACGTGTTTGGGACTATTTTGGCCATGTGAAACAGAAAAAGGCTAAACCAACTTCTAGGGCTGAACTTTAGAGGTGTGGGAAAATCTCCCTGTAGATTTCTTTGAAGAACTGAAAGCAAGTCTCCTGAAAAGAATGAAGCTGTAAGAAAGAGTGGGCACATAATGGTGGGCAAATAATAAACAAGCATCTGACCAGTAATGTAGTTCATGCTCAGTCCTCTCTCCTACGAGATGACCACCAGAACATTACAGGCTGCTTAACTGCACAGACTGCACAGTTTGCACATATCCTGGTGATTCAATGTATCAGTTCTATATAAGGACCAGTATTATTATTATTATGGTTGCGCATTGCAAAGCAATGCGCAACTATACTGTTATTCGATTTATATTATTCTTCTTCTTCTTCTTCTTCTTCTTCTTCTTCTTCTTCTTATTTTTCTCCCGTTTCATCGCCGACTAACTCGCCCCGCAGTTTTCGAGATATCGACTCCGTTCCAACTCCAGTTTGTCCGGTATGATGCGCTGATGCGTGCTTGTATACAGCTTTTTGATCGGATGCCCAGATTCCGTGTAGGAAGGAATTTTCCGGGAATTTTTTCCCATAGAGAATGAATAGGATCGCAAAACGCGTGCCCATCTACCCTACTTCCGCTCGACCTAAAGACACCAAATCGGATACACTGGCTCGGGGC
>CM067493.1:8128449-8140263 GCA_034552555.1 Semaprochilodus insignis | reverse complement strand
TTTCTCCTTCACATGAGAGGCGCGAAACTTCACATACTCACTAAGGGCAGGTCCCCAAGCACTAGTGCACAGCCATACTGACGCGCACTCATCTATCTGTCGTTTTTTCATCCCTTGTTCCTCCCATAGAGTCCCAGTCATTTTCGACCCAAACCAAGCAGTGATGCTTTCGTTCGCCCGAGAGCCACCAAACTTCACGTAGTCACCAAGGGGAGGCCCCCAAATACTCACCCACAGCCATACCGACCCGCACTCGTTTACTCATCCCTCGTTCCTCACTGAGCAAGCTGCGCAACCATCCCGCGTTTCCTTCAGGAAATGCACTTTTCTAGTTATTATTATTATACTGCATTATGTATGTGTATGATACATGTATGCCTAATAAGGATACTTGAGTCTATATTTGGCTGCTACTGCAGTAATATTGCTTAATGCACAAATGTTCTGCTCCTATACCTTTCAGACTCGCATTGTACACACAGACTGTATAGCACATAGCATTTAGACCTGTACAGTTTAGTATATTATACATGTGTATTTCTTTTTTTCCCCTCTCTAGTCTTCTTTTTGTGCTTCTTTATTCAGTACTTAGTTATTAGTTACTAGTATACTTACTTATATTGTAATTGTTATATTGTACCGTGGAACTGCTTGTTTCTCTGTGCATATGACAATAAATGCTTGAATCTTGAATCTTGAATAGCAACATCCAAAACATGAACATATGCTGGTTTTGCAGGTGAACAACAATGATGGCCTATGCTGTTTGTATGAGGTAGATTACATTACTGTGTAGGATTATTTTATTGTACTTTGGTTTTATGGTGTGGAAGCTTGAATTCTAAGACACATGATTAAGAATAATGAGGTTTTCTGGATATGGTCCCTTAAAGCATGTTTATTTTCCACTCTACATCCTCTCAGTAAACTGTTACCTCTTCTGATTTTGTAGTCTTCATCCTCTAGTAAACTTTATATTATGCTTGAATATATTAGTGACTTTTGAAGTATTTTGAGTTGTGTGAGATCTCAGTTAATAAGTTAAAACAAGATATTTGGATGCATTCATGTATAAGTCACCTGTGACTGAAGCGTACCTAACAGTATCTAATACCTCCACAAGCAGGAATAACAGCTGTGATTTGAATATAGGTCACAACAATGTTCAGCCACTCTTGCACTCTTGCATCAAGGAATTTGGGCCAGATTTGGTGGATGCCTTCCCTGGCACAATTCTGAGGAGAATTTCCTGTAGACTGTGATTTTAGCCACTGCTGGTAGACCCGTATGACCATACGCTTTTATACACCTGCAGATTCAACTATGGCCTTTGGCACACCCAAATACAATCATTCCTTTTAGCCAGTCATTAACATCTGCTTTGAGATATATGAATATAATCTGAATCTCATTACAGTTACAGGTAATGAATTATACACTAATGCTAACATAAGTGTGTGTACTATACTTCATTTCTACTAATATATCACTCCAAACCTTACACACTTCCCTTTAAATTGGCCATTTTAGTTTCTTAAATGAAACAGCAAGAATCTAATAAAGTGTTCCGTTGAAAGTAAGAGCCAGTTAGTAATTTAATTCAGTGAGTGATACATAATTGTGCTGCAACAATTCAAATACACTGCAAGTGCACTTACCTGCCACTGAGTACAATCTTGGCCGATAAAGTTTGTGTATCCTTAAATAGAACTGATATGGAAGATATGGAAGTTCAAATTCGAACATTACAAACGTGCACATCTCATTTACAAAAATGGTTCCTCTCGCCACTGGAACCATGTCTCAAAGTACTGGGGTGATGGACTCAACACTTTTGGAAGTAGTTTAGGACACGTACAATGAAAATCACCACTTTTTAAACTGCACTGAATGCTGATCTATAGACAGTAAACTTGGGAAAAAAAACTCATTGTCAGAATCAATCAAAATCTCTATTTCAGCTGGGAGACATAACAGCAGTAGAACCTTTTTTGAGTTCACTGGTGCAGACTTTAGAAACTTAAGTTGGCATGATCCCCTTTAGGAGGTGCAGCCTATCCTGATCTAGAGAACCATCCTCTGAAAAGGTCCTATACAGAACCAGTAGCTCATCTTCCATGGGATTAATGCAAATAACTTACTTTAGGTAATGGTTTAGGCTGGACATCAGCTTCCATAAATTACTGACTAGCAGAGGCCAACATAAACATCTCAGAGTATTTTTATTTTTGGGACTGTACTCTGAGATGTTTATGTTAGCCAGAATCAATAATTCATGGAAGCTAATGACCAGACTGAACCATTACCTCATTGTTGGGTCATGAGCATTATTAGAAGATATGATTCATGCTAATAACTCCCATTGTCTCACGGCATATAAGTCAGTGGTGCTCTTGGTACTGAAGTGGTGCTTGTTTGATCTAGGTGATCTACCTAAGAGCATGCGAGAGGAAGTAGCCCAATGCAGGTGCTTATAGGAAACATTCCCTTGAATACACTCAGACACTTACAAACTACTTAGCAGTGGTGGGAATCTGTAGACATCTCACAATTCAGTCAGACTTGGTGGGTAGGTTTAACATTGTGAGACAGGCGAATAATTCAAGTTTCACGCTTGGCCGCATATGTGACGTAAGCAAGCACAGGTCTTATCTCTTATTTGACTAACTCATCAGCCATGATTGCAGACATTCAGCAAGCAGTGAACTCCTCCATGAGTCATCCTGTTAGTGCGAGCACCTTTGGCAGATGGCTGCACAACGCAGGACTACATGCACACAGACCGTTACAACGACTGCCCTTAACACCACACCAACGTCACCAAAGCCTGTTGTTATGGAGTGACTCAGAATGCAGCGGGTCTTCTTCAGTGATGAGTCTGGCTTTTGTCTTGGTGGAGACAACCAACAAATCTGTATGTGGGGGCACCGTGGTCAGCACCAAGATGACCCGTTTGTTGTCACGCGTCACACATCCAGAAGGCCTGGTGTCACTGCACCTCCACCCCTACCACAAAGTCAGCAGGAACTGCATGAGAATATTCAAGCTGCATGGGATGGATTATCGCAGGACACCATTAGGAACCTTTACAACTCCAAGCCAAGACGTCTGGCATGTTGCATTAGTAAACATACCAGCCCGACGCCATACTGAGAGACTACTTCTGTATGTGTAGCTCAATAGATATTGGCCATACCAGTCTAAATTTATCATCATTTATTGTTACTGATAACCTTTATCTTCCTTCCTAACATTGCAATCCGTCACTTCCTTCTGGGTGCAGCTGTGCTTTTGATGATGAGTGTATATTACAGTTTTACAGTTAATTCCTATGCTCAAAGAAAAACTCCATGCGCAGTGGTGGCAGTCAAACAAAGCTGTGTTCTTTTATTTCATATACATAAAAAACTGTCAACAATTTATGATGGCAAACACTTTGGAATTGTTCCTAAGAGAATCACAATGTGTAAGACTCAGTATTTTACTAACCTCTACGCTGACTTTATTATACACATTATCGTGTAATGTTAGAATGTTTGACTGTAGACTTGTCTGGAAGCAGGTCTTTAAACACCAAACATGTTATGGTCATTGACTTTATATTTAATCCCTAACTAAGCCAGCTGTGAGGCTGGAGTGAGTGAATTACTTTCTGTTGCATAATGAGAATGTAATGCTACCTCAGTGTTTAATGACCTGGTGCTCATGAGGTGTGTGGGAATTGGAACTTAATGAGGAAAGAGCTGCCTTAAACCTCCATTGCATCAATCTGATCACTTAAACTCTGCTTATGATTATGTTTGAAATATTGTTGCTATCTCGGATGAGCATGAGCTTTTCATAACCCTTTATGAACAGCTTTTAAAGACCTTACTGTGAGGTCAGTCCTTTGACACATGCTGCCAAGGTTGGTTATAAAACATCACCCTCCTGTTCACTTCATCCCGATTCAAAGATTCAATCTAGCGATAAGTGGGCCCTCTGAAATATGTGGTCAAGCAAGTTAGTAAAGGAAGTGCTTTACAAACTTATACAAGTGAAGAGCACATAGACCCTCCCTCAAATAGCCAATGGTCTTTACTTCCAAGACCTGGCCTCTAAACACATGATATCAGAGCAGCATTACATGGTTTGATATTAAGCTTTTTTGAATAGCTATCCTACAAACAAGTAAAGCCATATTTTACTTGTCCAAAGGGCAAAATCATAGAGACCAGAAGGGGCACTAACGTCAAGCTGTTGACTGAAACTAAGTAACATTAGCACAACTCAACTCATGCTTCTTAATTCTACATTAAATAAATGTTATCAAAAGATGTGCATCTATAACATATTGTGTGATTAGCCTATATGGATTAATGGTTACTTTGGCAGCTAACAGTAGATGCTTGTTGCTTATCCTTTCTCTTTGTCGTACCTCAGCTAGTCAAATTCATTCTGCCATGTTGGAATAGACCATTAAAGTTCTGTAGTCTGTGTCATGCCCATATTGGTGTAAAGATAACCTAGCTGTTAACTATGTGTTTGCATACCCATGATGGCTGTTCGCCCAGTTCGCCAATGAACTAAAAAATAAACTGAACAGTGGCTGAAGTTCTTGGCAAGCAGCCGTTATAACAACCACCAGGCACTCTTGGTAACAAATCATGTTCAACAGCTAACTGAAGAAGTGACATAAATAGAAGCAAAATAAGACTTAACATTGGCATAGCTTCGAGTCACTTGTTTTGTCGATTTTTACTTTTATGCATCATTTGAACGCAGCAGCTGCTGTTTACACTGTGTGTAAATTTCAAGATGAATGGACCAACAGAAATGGCCCATTTGCTTGGAAATAAGTCTGGTTCCATTGACTTACATTATAATTAAATGAGGTTTTTGTCCTTTCCTGTAAAGTTGCCATTTTGAAGATACTTGTTTTTCTTTGGATGGTGATGATATGCTGTCTATGACGATGTTCTTAAAGTGTTCACTCCTCTGAGATTACATTTATTTCTGTTTTGTAAAAGGCTTTTTTTTCCATGTCTCGCGGTAATGTTGGGCTCTGCCTTAGTGGTATTTAATGGTGAAAATCTTCCTAGAGGTCTTGCGACAGGAGACAGAACCCACAAGAAGTTCCGTACTGTTGGTTGTAGTTCAGATTCAGTTCCTTGAATCTGTGACCACAAGCTGTTAAAGCTGAAATGCCACACTGTGTACCAACGTCAACTATAACTGTTCTCTTCACCACTTTATATTCTATATATAATCTAAAGCAATAGGTAATATATATTCTAAACCAATAATCAGGGGTGAATATGTCATGACATAAAAGTTCACATTTGAATTCACACCCTTTCAGTGCACTGTACCATAGATTATGTATTTAAATGAAAAAAGTCCAAGAAAGACTCTTTTCAATATATAAATATTGTTTCAAAATATGCTTCTTTTAACATATGATATTCTCAGGCATGTAGATCTGCAAGTGTCATGTTCTTAAGGGGTATCAACATGAGATTATTATCTAAGTACATAAGTATTTCATGTTAATAATATTGTTTTATTGTGTTTTACATTAGATATCATGAGAATATGGTAACTCTGCACTTTGTTTACCTAATTTTATGCATGAAATCTGCAACTTTTATGTCATGCTAACATTGTGCGTAAGATATAACCTTTTGCTGTTGCCCCCACCTCTTCCCAACATTACTGCTAAACAACGTGTCAGACATCAAACAGGACAGTGTGTTCTTAACTCTTCTGTGTAATAGCTTTCTGTGAGGTAGACTTTAGAGTAAACTCCTCAGATCTCTGGTTCCCACCACCGCTGCTGTGTTCTCTACAACAAAGCATTTCACACCAAACCACTCTGGATAACTTTACTTACAACCATTTAATTATACAGAACTGTAGAACAATTAAATTAAAACTATTTTAATGGTTCTAAAACTCTCTCACAGACACTTTGGCTATATTCCGTCTGTAGGCAAATCATATATGTTACTTAAATCAGATATTTTGAGACGATTGTCCACACTGTTATTTGCAAGTGAATAGTTCAGATCTGTGTGTCCAGACATCACCAACCTATCTGCCTGGGTTGCTGTAGTAATGACGCAGGGTACAGTAACTATATACCTACACTGGATTTCAAAAGCAGGTGCAGGAGAAATGAAGGTGCAGCACTTTGTCTTCCAAACAATCGTAAACTCACACAGACTAGCATGGCTTGTCACCAGCAAAATCACTGTATGTTGTGTCCTGGATGTTGGTATGCTGGTCAACCAGTATCACCATGCTTGGTGAACAGCTAAACCAGCAACAAACCAGACACAGACCAGTCAATGCATGCTTTTGCATAGTCGCATTTCACATATTTTAAATTAATCATATTTCACATGTTTTAAATAAGTCATGTGTTTTGGTTTTGTTTGCTGTTTGGACTATCAAACATCAAGCTGGATATACCAAAATTCAGAAAAGTAGTTCCTATACTACAACTTCTTTTACAGCGGTATTTTTATTTTCATTGAGAGATATGATATATACTGCCTGGCCAAAAAAAGGTCACCACCTGATTTAACTAAGCAAATCGGTAAGAGCCTCCCATTGGATAAATACTGCACGGGTGCTTATGTTTCAGCTGGCAAGTTATTTAACCCTAACTGATGCAGTGAGTAGCTTCTCATTTGTTAAACAACCTTGTCGAGAGACACATCCTGTGGTCGTGGAAAAGATGTCAATCTGTTTCAGAAGGGTCAAATTATTGGCATGCATCAAGCAGAGAAAACATCTAAGGAGATTGCTGAAACTACTAAAATCGGGTTAAGAACTGTCCAACGCATTATTAAAAAGTATAAGGACAGTGGGGAAACATCATCTTCAAGGAAGGAATGTGGTCGGAAAAAAACTTGAATGATCATGATCGCGATCACTTAAACGTTTGGTGAAATCAAGTAGTAGAAAAACAACAGTAGAACTCAGGGATATGTTTAATAGTGAAAGTAAGAGCATTTCCACACGCACAATGCGAAGGGAACTCAAGGGATTGGGACTAAACAGCTGTGTGGCCTTTAAGAAAACCACTTTCAGCTTCAGTTTGCTATGGAGCATAAAGATTGGACTCTGGAGCAATGGAAGAAGGTCACGTTGTCTTATGAGTCCAGATTTACCCTGTTCTAGAGTGGCGCATCAGGGAAAGAGAGAGTGACGGCTGAAGTGATGCACCCATCATGCCTAGTGCCTACCGTACAAGCCTGTGGGGGAAGTGCTATGATCTTCCTGTTGCTGCCCGCATCAGATTTAAAACTCTGATGCTCGCCTACAAAGCCAAGAATGGACCAGCACCTCCAAACCTTATGGCAATGTTTAAGAGTCGATCATACCTCGAGCCCATCGAGCTTCGAGTACTGCTCGACTCGACCCGCCATCCCTGAAAACGCAAGGAAGACAAGTGTCCAGACTCTTCTCTGTCCTGGCTCCCAGATGGTGGAACGAACTCCCACTGGCTGTCAGAACAGCTGAGTCTCTCGCAGTCTTCAAGCGCAGGCTGAAGACCCATCTCTGTGTAAAGCACTTAAATGAGTGAGCACTAGTAGTTGCGTATGCTGAAATACTTTGCTTTTGCGCTTATAGATGTGTACGTTGAAATACTTTGTTTTGCACTTATACTCACCATAACCTTTCTTCTCGCTAGGTATGAGCACTGGGTTGGGTTGCCAGGTAGTGCACTTATGCTACATATGTCTGTGTATCATTCTCTCTAGGTAGCAGCACTGGCCCTTGTTCGGGCAGCGTCTGAGCTCAGGGTGAGTTTTAGACTCCTAACCTACTTATACTAGCTGGGAAACATTATCCGTCTGAACACTAAGCACAGTTGTAAGTCGCTCTGGATAAGAGCGTCTGCTAAATGCCGTAAATGTAAATGTAGATGTAAATCTGGGGTTGCTGCAGTTGGTCAGGTCTAGGTTCAGCAGCGTTATGTGCCCAAAGAATGAGGTCAGCTGACTACCTGAATATACTGAACGACCTGGTCATTCCATCAATGGATTTTTTCTTCCCTGATGGCACGAGCATATTCCAAGATGACAATGCCAGGATTCATCGGGCTCAAATTCTGAAAGAGTGGTTCAGGGAGCATGAGACATCGTTTTCACACATGGATTGGCCACCACAGAGTCCAGACCTGAACCCCATTGAGAATCTTTGGGATGTGCTTGAGAAGACTTTGCGCAGTGGTCCATATCTCTCATCATCAACACAAGATCTTGGGGAAAAAAATGTATGCAACTCTGGACAGAAATAAATGTTGTGACGTTGCAGAAGCTTGTGGAAACTATGCCACAGCGAATGCGTGCCGTGATCAAAGCTAAAGGCGGTCGAAAGAAATATTAGAGTGCGTGACCTTTTTTGGCCATCCTGAACCCAGACCACTCTGAATGACTTTCCAAGACTGACTTAGGCAGAAATCCCCTCCACCACGTCCCACACCATCATCTAGTCTTTAGTCACAGAAGAACCAACGATAATCTCGTTTAGTTCTCTCAGTAGCTCTGACTCAATGTGGAACCGGTTAGACTGAGGCTGAAGGCAGCAGCCCAGCATACGCGCTGTCTGACTAACTTAGTTTACAACCTGCTCTGCTGTTCTAGGTCCTCAGGGCAACACCAACGAACAGCGAAGTGTGCAGGGTGCGTGTTTAGCGCAGGAAACACGACTGAACTGCAGGCTAAATAGCCATACAGCGAGGAAACGAAAGTCCCCCACGCAGCCCGCGCAGCCTATAGGCTCTGAGCACAGCTTCACGTGCCGAAGGTTTTGAAGTGGGTGAAGTAGGAGGAGTGGGAGGAGGACGAGTAGAGAGTGAAGCAAAAACAGGAGTACGAGCAGCACTACATACCATCAGCAGAGTGCGGGAGCCTGTGCGTGTAGCACTTTGAGTTGACACATGACTGTTTTTTAGATAGATTTTTGCAGTGGTCCTGAAGGAGGTTCTGCAGAAGTTCAGTGTGACACCAAAGAGGAACCCTGGGAGAACCGGCTTATTCTAAATGTGTAGCTCTCCATTAGGCACCGAGGTGAGTTCCACTGACATTAAAGTCTCCTCTCCGAGTGATAAGTGACCAAGACAGCGGCAGACAAACAGTGAACTCAGACAGCAACACTGACACACACACGAGATGTGAACTTCTCCATTCTCATATACAGGCTACTCCAGGCTTGATGGCTCTGTAGACCTCCTGGGTGAGCCAAGCTGGAGAAAAGTGATGGGGGGAAAGACACTGAACATGGGCAGATTCGTCTCCTGGATATGTGGGGTCTGCATGAGCCTGGGCTCAGGTAAGAATGAATGGTGTTCTGCTTTCATGTGTCCTGCGTTTGGTGTGTTGGTAGACTGATCTTGGACAGTCAGGTTGTTTCATAACCTATAAAATAAAGTTAACACAAAGTGCTTATACTGTATGCCATGCTCTGCTGATTATTGTGTAATGCAGCCCATACGCTAGATTAGCTAATTCCTCTTCTTCATACTCTTGCTTGTGTTCCCTCATACTAACTGGCAGGAACTGTTAGAGTTGGGGAACTTCCTTCACTCAATGACATGTTCTGATTAGTTGGATAGCTTCAAGTAGATTTACATTAAAATGCAATATACATTCCGTATTGACAGCTTTGAGTTTGTTCTTTAGATTTCCTTCCTGTGTTGTCGTTCGTTGTCAACAAATAATAAGAACATGTTATAAATAACTTTTATGACATTTTAAATCAGGCTTATATATATATATATATATATATATATATATATATATATATATATATATATATGCAGTTTTTTTCCAAAGTATTTTCCAAAGTATTTGTAACATTAACGTGATTATTAAAAATAGACCTCATTACATATATTTCATCTACATGTGTATGTAAACAGCATATATACATACAATATATATATAGATAGATATATATGTGTATATACTATATTTAAATATCTAAAAATAATTGCATATATTTAGCACATTTTAAAACATATGTGCATACATTTACATTTTCTTCCATATGGATCCTGTTACACTTTTGAACACCGAATGTAGTATCACTAAAAGGAATCTGCCCTTTTGACAGAAGTCCTTATTTTAATGAGCTATGACTGAGAAATAATTAAATGGGAGGGTTAATGACTCTCCTTGTAATTGCATTGCACAATTAGATTTATCCATCTGTGGCACATCAGTCCTGTTATTGCTTTGAAGCCAATCTCTGTCCAATTCTAACAGTGAAAATGTTTACATGCCCTCAGCATTCCCATCGTAATCGGATTTTGGCAGTCATCCGATTATCCAGGTGGTCATAGAAACAGCATACTGTTATACTCTTATCATACTTTTATTAGGTTGGACAAAGGCCGAGAAATCTGATAAAGAGACCTGGATATTAGCTCGAAAATTGGGCTTTTCAGTGCATGTATACCTTTATTCTGATTTCTTTCGGTTTTCTCAGTCTGTGTATGCGGTATTGTCCCCAAAACAGTGAGCAGTGTTTAATAGAACAATCTCAAAATGGCTACAGTTTTGTTTGCTGAAACCAACTACATAATTTAGATGCCAAAACCAACTACATACTTGACGAAATTAAGGATGACTTGTTAAAATGTGATGTATGATCCTTCAAGTCCTGGTCCAAGCCTCTACCGAACTGGCTGAGACTGTCGTTGTTTGAAAAAAAAGTGCTTAGTTATCATTCCACCAGTTTCTTTGTGGTAAGAAAAAGAAGAGTTAATAAGAAGAGTTTCAATTGTTAAACGAATGAATACAAAGCTTACTATCTATCCTGGTCCTAGCTCGGCAGCACAGAAAAAGGGCTAACAACTGAAACACAAAGCTGTGGGTTTATAGCAGGTAACACCTTATAAAACTGAATTAAGGGAACCCACAATGGGCCAGTTTGGCTTTTGCCAGTGGGTGCTAACGTTAACTAGATTAGCTAGCTAGCTATCTAACATTTGAGCCAACTGGCATCAAACTTTGTTTTTCTTCTTTAAGAATTATAACGCACCTTATCAACTGCAGCCATTTTCTTTTCTCTTTGTCATCACAAGCAAAGCAACAGAGTGAGCATTAAGTATTGTTTAAAGAATTTAGGCCCTTTTTAAACCTCAGTGGTGCCCCACTAAATAAGGAAGAGGTTGTGAAAAGATTCACAGGTTCCGTCATTGTTGGTCGATATTGGGATCTCAAGAAGAGTTTGGATCCAGAAATAGATATTACGGCATCTGAAGTGACTGGATGTTTTAGAAAGCACGGCATGCTGTTTGAATTTTACTTTAAGCTTATGTCCAGTCTTATTCTGTGAGTTTGTTGGCCAGTTACAAAGCAGAAATCCAATTACTGCTTACCTCCTATAGATCAAGAGTTTTCCCACTATCCAGTTACCCAAGTGCATGTAAATGTGTTAAATGAATTATTGACAAAATCTATTTTTAAGGTCTTTGGATTATCAAGTGCATGCAAACGCACTCAGTGTTTAAAAACGCTCAACCTTTGGACGCTCTTTATTTGTATTTCCCAGCCTTGACAGGTTTGTGCTGTACAAGCTGATACTAAACTGTTGTAGGTTATATGTAATTGTGATTACATATGCATATGTATTGTGATAAATATGAGCAGAGGCGGGTAGGCACTTTTACAAGTTTACTTTTACTTCTTTTTAACTAAGCTGCTTTTCGCTTACTTACATCTTTGCCAGAAACTTTTAATTACAAAAGGCTTTTTGTGTTTAGTTTTTTCATAGGTTGCTTTTGTGACAGCATCTGTGCTGCTTTGCAATTGGTCA
>CM067493.1:8095172-8113946 GCA_034552555.1 Semaprochilodus insignis | reverse complement strand
TGACTCCACCATGGATACTGCAGTGTTGTTGATGTGGAGGGGGGGAAGGGGGGGTGGATTGCGTCGGAAGTCCACCACCATCTCGACAGTCTTTTCTGTGTTTAGCAACAGGTGGTTGTTGCTGCACCAGGACACCAGCTGCTCAATTTCCTTTCTGTAAGCAGACTCATCACCGTTGGCTATAAGGCCCACCAGAGTGGAGTCATCTGCAAATTTCAGGATCTTTACAGCTGGATCTTTGGAGACACAGTCATTAGTGTAGAGGCTGAAGAGATGGGGTGAAAGAACACAACCCTGTGGGACTCCAGTACTGAGTGTCCGGAGATCTGAGGTGTGCTTCCCCAGCCGCACCTGCTGTCTCCTGTCTGTCAGAAAATCCACGATCCACCGACACATGGAGTCTGGCACTGACAGCTGGGAGCGTTTGGCCTGAAGAAGCTGCGGCACAACAGTGTTAAAAGCCGAGCTAAAGTCTACAAACAAAACCCTAGCACAGTTTCCATGGCTGTCGAGATGTTGCAGGATAAAGTGCAGGGTCAGGTTGACCACATCGTCGACAGACCTGTTTGCTCGGTACGCAAACTGCAAGGGGTCCAGCAGTGGGTCTGTGATGGACTTCAGGTGGGCTAGGATCAGGCGTTCAAAGACCTTCATGACTACAGAGGTCAGGGCGACAGGCCTGTAGTCATTCAGTCCAGTGATGGTGGATTTCTTGGGAACTGGAATGATGGTGGAGGTTTTGAAGCAGGCTGGAACAGAGCAGAGTTCCAGTGATCTGTTAAAAATGGCTGTAAACACTGGAGCTAGTTGGTCACAGCAGTGTTTTAGGGTAGATGGAGAGACTGAGTCGGGCCCGGGGGCTTTCCTCACCTTCTGTCTGCTGAAGAGCCTGTGAACATCCTGCTAGTTGATGTAGAGATGAGCATATTTATAAAGAAATAAAATTTATAAAGAAAGTAGCTTAACATCATCTGGCACTGTAAGAGTGAAGACAGAATTCAGACAATGGTCCAAAACCTAATAGATGTTCCTAACATGAAGGTACCAAAGGAGTTCTTTACCATTTTAGGGTATTTAATGCACTTGAATATCACAATATCATGTTTTGTGATACTGAGATGATTCTCAAAAACACATAATTGATTTTTAATTAATAGTTTACATATTAGTAAAGATTAGTCATCTGACCGCTAGGGCTGTGATCTTAAGGCATTGGACTCTTCCACTCCAACGTAAAGAAGCAGCATAAGGGCACACTGCTAACATGAACAAACATCAGCATTAGGAAACTTGTGCATGTGGTGGTATGTCCATTGTTCTTCGATTAGTCAGCTCACTCACCCTATTCTGATTGGTCAACCACCAGCGCAGTTGAAAGCGAAAGCGACATCCTGCTTCAAGTTCCGTCCCTACAGGT
This sequence comes from Semaprochilodus insignis, assembly GCA_034552555.1. NCBI lineage: Eukaryota > Metazoa > Chordata > Actinopteri > Characiformes > Prochilodontidae > Semaprochilodus > Semaprochilodus insignis. The sequence continues at coordinate 8,112,529 of CM067493.1, read as the reverse complement.
GGCTGATGATGACAAGGTGACGTCTGGAATTCCAATGACGCGTTTCAGGTAGCTGAGAAAAGTGGTTTCTGTGGGAGAGAGTTTCCCTCTCTAGCGTGTAGTTGGGGCTTTATAACTTTGTAGACCGTTTACATGTGCAAAAAGCTACAACACACTCTAAAAGAAAGTGAGGAAAGGAACAGCATAATAGGTTCTCTGTAAAGTTGAACAAGCTTCCACATGACGGAACTGTTAAGAACATATATGTGGAGGTTATGCTCTTTGCTGGGTAGTGTTCAAAATTATACACTAACCCTTATTACCAATTTACTGAACAAACCTTTTTTCAACACCTTTTAAATAACAAAAATGACACTGTTTAGTCACCTCTGGTAAAATGACATTTTTGGTGATTCTCTAAGTGAAAATGTGTCACCTTTTAATGCTTATTTGTTAAATGTAACATTTAACAAATAAGCATGTAACATGGGGGAAAATAAAATATAAATTGTGGCCTGTTATAGCAGATTTTACATTTTATATTTTCCTCCAGTATGTTAAAGGCGGAGTTTGTAAGGTGATGCGTCAATGCCGTCAGATTCATGCTTCAAACAAAACAAAAATTAAATTATATATAGTGCACAGGAACTGACAGAAAGATGCCTTATTTAAGTGCATTCCCTATAGAGGATATGAAAATAACATGATGCATGACATGATACATTTTTTTTTAATGGATTATTATTATGTAGTGCACAGTTCCAGGCTTATAACATCTTAAGGTGTACTATGCAGTTATTTGTTTGAGTTGTTCTTAAATAATAGAAGTTTAAACTTATGGGTGGATCTGGGCCATTTCATATCTCAACAGCACTGTGATGAAATCCGAATTGATACGTTTCTTTACAGTGAACCACCTCCCATCAAACCACCCTGTTTCACTTTATTTGCAGCCCAGTGTCTGAATAGTTATGTGACACTCCTCTTCAAACGTGTATATCAGAGAGTACCCAGCAAAAACTCATATCTTGACACATAAAAGCACCTTCAGGTTAAGCAAAATCTCTTTCATGAGGATACTGTTTAAGGAACGTCTTCTTCTGCAAAGCGATTTAATAAAGTGAAGTAATCTTCACTTTCAGGTTGTTTTTGAAGGAAATAAAGTGATCTGCCAGAGCAGTGAGATCCCTTCTCTTGATAAGATCATTTTGTAGCAGTAAAAGAAGACTGAAGTAGATCCTCATCATGAGAGATAATCAACTAGAGTCTAACTAAATGAAACATACTTTCGGTTAACAGGATGTATTTGGTGTAGGATAAACAGGTTCGCTCTCAAAGTACTTAAAATGCATCAGGATCTGCACAAGCTGAGTTGAAACTAGTCAAACAGGAAGACTCTGCAAGGCAAGGTTCCGACCACATCAAAAGACTTGACATTGGCAAAAGTTATAGCACATAGAGGGTCATTAAAGTGCATATAGACTAGTCAATGCCTGAGCATAAGGTGTGAAGAACATCTGGTATGTAGGGAGGGAGTGTGCCACACACATTTCTACCGCACTACATATAGTTTTGAATTGAGGGTAGTTGTGAACTGAACTTGATTAAACTTTTATTTTTGTATTTTAAGGGTCTATATGTACCCTGACTCCTCAGTCTCAAAATTACATAACTTGCATGTTAGTTTTCATTCAGAAGGTTAACTCATGTTGAACTGTGTACTGTTAATGTAGTGCAAGGTAGTGTTGGATCAGTTTTAACAGGGGCAGTAGGAGCTCTAGGCAAATAATCACAGGGTTCAATACCCGGGGCGCTAAGTAGTAGCCAGTGTTGGGGCCTTGAGCAAACCACGTAACCCTCTCTGCTCCAGAGGTGCTGTGTAATGGCTGACCCTGTGCCCTGACCCCAGCTTCTAAGCTTCTAACCTGTTTTAACCCCTTAAACTGTAAGTGCCTGCATGAAGGCTCAATCTCATAAATATATGGGTAACATATTCGATTCATAACTGTTACTGAATAATTCACAGTAGACACTGAATAATTAGGCTTGAGGTTAACAACTGGATAGTGAATCTAGGGTGGTTCACTCACCAGTTGAATTCCAACGTAAAAAAAAGCTATTTCAACCTGTTAAACACATATAACCTTTAAAAAAGCAATTTTAACCTGTTAAAGTCTCATAACTACAAATCTTACATATTAGATTCATAGTAGCTACCAAATAATGTACAATAGCTCCTAAATAGTAGGATTACTTTACAACAGGCTTGGGGTTCAGGAGGTTAAACAGTTTCTTAAAGTCAGTTCTAAATTTTGACAGCTTAGGTGTATTATTCTAAACCTGCTATAAAGTAATAATCAACTGCAGTGAAACTAATACCCAAGTTGTGTAGTTCTGAGAGTGAAGAACTGAAGTGTAGGTGTGGGGGTCTTGAACTCCTGGAGGGCTAGTGACTTCACTGGGGCTAGTGATTTCACTGACTCTATTTACATGCACCTAAATAATACAATGGTAATTATATTTCTGCAGTTATCTGATTATTTAAGTGGTTATGTAAACAGCATACTCTAATTTCATAGATTGGATTAAGGCCTAGGCATCTGCTTTAGCTCAATAATTGGGTTTCTCAGGGCATGTATACACCTTACTCTCATTTCTTTAACACTACTGGAAATAAGCAAGCAGCGTTTAACACAACTGTGATACTCTGAGGTTTGTGTTATGTTTACACCACATCTGCTTCTGTGAGTTTATAGGCAAGTTGCAAAGCAGCAATCCACATAGCAGAATTACCCATTATCTGATTACCCATTTCTGTGCACATGCCCTGAACGAACTAGTGACAAAATCAGATTTTCTGCAGTACATATAACTGCACTCATTGTTCAAACACACACACACACACTATACCTGGTAATTAACTGCTGAGTTGTGCCAGCTATGTTTGAACAGAGAAATCATGAATGGGGATTTGCTCAGGTTGAACACACTCAAGCTCTACATTGCCTCTATAGACTTGTTTTTCATCTGATTTTGCTAGCTGCAAATTTGAAACTTTCAACAGGATTTCTACGCTGTATCTTTACTTTATTATATATTTATGTTTACTATATTATATCTACTATACTACACTTCCTGTTCAAATGAAATTCCTGGTCCTCTCTCTGCAGTGCCCCTAGTATCCAGTCCAACAGCAGAATGAAAATAGACTTGAATATTTTCAATGAATATAATCAAATGAAATGTATTTCCTTCTAACTGTTTTCAGATTAGCTGTTGGCTCTGTATTGAGATGCTAGTATGCAAAAAGGGGTGAAAGGGGAGGGCCTAGAATTTTTTGCTCTAAAACAATTCATACCTCTCCACAAAATGGCCTTGCAATCTGCAGCTTTGTTGACACTGAACTTATGTATAACTACCCCATTTTCATTCTATTGCATTTTATGGCTACTGTGAAAAAAAGGGTAAAGTAATTCATTTTCATGTCTTTACAGGACACATTGCTTGAATTACACAAATTACACTCCCATGGGTTCCTGCTACACAACACACACTCATTGTTCAGTGAGCATTGGGTCAGTGTCTCACTGCTTCTGTGTGGATGTGGTGGCATCTTCTCCAGATGGAGCCGTCAGATCAGCTCGTCACTGCCTCATTGGGCTTAATGAAGGTATTATAACTCCTTCGCAATAACTTCACATGCATTCTTGGAACATAAAGGTGCCTCAAGGGTTTATTGGAGCAATGTCAGAGAAAAAGCACACTTGCTTGCCTGAAGAACGTTTCTGTGGTGTGGTTCTTAGACCTATTATAATCACTGCAGACAGAAATGTAATGCTTTTCCCTAAAATAGAAAATCTGTTGACTCAAAACTCATAATGGATGAAAATGGGCAACTTGTTTTCAGTCGTTCGGTTTTCTTTACAAAGAAACATGTTGAAATTATTGCCCAGGCCCTTTAGTGGGTATTTTGAATTTAATAACGTAAAATTATTTTCACTATAATTCTGTCATCCAGTTAACTAGGACACTGTTTGCTGTCTGTCAGAAATGTTGTGACTCCAGGCCAGATACACTTATGAGTTCAAAATGTGCCTTATTGCAACGTCAGTATTAGGACTCGCTCCACAGATCAATAAAACATATGCTGTTTCCTATGGAGTTAAATTTAACCCACAACTGAACCACAAACTAGTACAAACTGATCTGTAGAAAATGCAAAAGTATGCCAAGTATGCGATGCAAAGTAGAAAATGCTAATTTGTACATCTGAAAATGAAACTGAATGACCTATGACCCCAAAATTAGCCACGTAACTCACTTTTAATATCGGCGCTGTCCAAAGAAAAACAGGTATCTCCAAAATGGCAATAATTTAATTTGAATGGAAGTCAATGGAACCAGACGTCTTTCCAAGCGGTTTTGGGCCATTTCTGTTGGTCCATTCTTTATGAAATTTCCACACAGTGTAAACAGCAGCTCATGTGATCAAATGAGGCATAAAAGTAAAAATCAACAAAAATGGAGATACGTGTTTTTCTTTGGACAGCAACGATATGCACTTTAGTAAAATTACATTCAAAAGCTGATGTACGCCTTTAAATCACAATTCACCAATATGATGCATTGTGGCTTAATTCTAATTCCATACTTTTCAATGATGGGAAACATTCTTTCAAGATTTGTTTGAGGTTCGTCCCCCTATTCAGCCAGAGTATCTACTCCCATAGTTAAAGGAAGTCTCTCAATAACTCATCTTTCGAGACCCTAAAGCTACTTTATCTCTGATTTACTTTAGTAAATGTGTTTTAATGAGGGTAACATGTAGTCACACTCCTGATATCTCCATCAACTTTTAGTGCAGTCTTCCTACATTTTTACATGGCCCTTCTGCAGATGCATATGCATGAGAATGAGAAGCAAATTTACCACTACAAATTTAGGCTTTTGGTACTTCGTACATAACACATGGGCGGAATGCATCCGGTTTGCACCTGGAACTGCCACAAAAGGCAGAATACATTAGTACGTCTGTGTTGAGCTGCTAATGAGCAATGAGACTTGAAAGGGGAGGAGAAAGAATCCCCTGCTTCAGAAACAATTCACGCATCCTCACAAGGACAGCCAGGCTAAGATTAGCCAGACAGGACTGTTGCAGCTTTCTTGATAGCAAAACATGTTGGCGGACTGCCACAATAAAAAATAGCATTTCAATTCACACACAAAAAACACTTTTATAAAAATTTCTTTGAAGAATGCTGTTGGTGGTTTGATTTTTAAGTGTGTACACAGATGTGATACTTGGGACTGAACCTCATTGGAATTTGAAGGAAACATGTTATGGCTTTCTTCACTTTCCCCCTCTGGCTATGCTGGCATGCAAGTTGTGGCACATGTGCTTCCCAAAATACATAGTCTTGAAGCAGTTAAGGTGATTTGTATTCTATAACCACCAATCCTATCTTTCATTGCTTTCATTTTGAGCAGTTAAGATGTACCCACCACAGATCACAAGCCTTGCCATAATACCAAGGAAACCCCACTGTCTGAAGCTGGAATGGATGGAGGACAGCTACTCGCAATCTGAGAAGGACCTTAGTGTCCTACAGATAGAGTACAGCACGCCTCACCAGGTATGAACACACAACAAATACCAGCTGTCTTAGCACCTATACACTATTTCTTACACATGTACATACACAAGTACAGTAAACACTTCACTAACACTTTTTTCTGGCATGCAAATGTCCAGATGTTGTAAGGTCTGCCACACAATGCACAGGGTTCCTGAATGAGCTTCACAATACCTAACAAAAGTAGCCACAGGCAACTCGTTTTATGGTGGTTTACTACCTAACAAATATAGCCACAATTAACTCATTTTCTAAAACTTTACAAACTGTTTTGGTTTTGACCTAACAAACAAAACCACAGTTAGCTCGTTGTACAAAGGTTTCAACCTAATAGACAGAGCCACAGTTAACTCATTTTACAAAGATTTATGACCTATGAAATATTAGTTATTTTATTAAGGTTTAAAATCTACAAAATATAGCCACCATTAACTATATTTGCAAAGGTTTATGACTTAACATATATTGCCACTGTTAACAGATTTACAAAGTTTTACAACCTAACAAATACAGGTGTAGTCAAATCGTTTTATGAAGGTTTATGAACTAACAAATATAGTAAGATGTCACGCACAAAAACTGGGAGCGACGCTTGCCGAGCCAGGAGATGGAGTTTTAATAGGGCAGTTCGGGAAGTCACACAGCAACAAAACACCAGGCAACGGAAAACAAGGACAACACCGGGTCACAAAACGAGAGGGCAGGCGAAGGTCAGAAACCGGAAGGTCAGGTAGACAGGCGAACAAGATCCGAAGGAGAATGGAAAACCGAAAGCCAGGAAGGCAGAAGCAGGGTCGAGAGCCAGAGATGAAGTCAGAATCATGCAGACAAGTTGAAGGGGAAGATCCAGGTAGCGTAGTAAAGGTGAAAATCAGGTCGAGGCACAGATAGTCAGAATTAGGATTGAAATGCTCAGGATTGCAACGATAAGGTTGGCAAAGCTTCGCAAGGGTTGTGTGTGAGTGTGTGGCTTAAATACTACTGGTGACAGCTGTGGTCAATCAATACACGGGGGAGGCGGAGCGGGGAGGATTAGTGGAGCGCAGGCATGTGGGCGTGACATCATCGGACGGTGCACTCTGGGAACTGGAGTTCGGAGGAGCGACAGGGCCAGGCAGACCCGCAGGCGTGACATAAGATGACAATTTTTACAAAGTTTATGACCTAACAAATATAACAAATACATAACACATGTTATAAAGTTTTATGACTTAACAAATGAACACATTTGACTCTTTTTATTAAGGTTTATGACCTAATAAAGCCCTGCACTCTAAAAATGAAATGTTGGATTTACTTAAAATGTTATGTCAACTGGTCCCACGCAGCCCAAGTTAAGTAGCTTTTAAAATACTTAATTGAGGAAAACATTCTTAACGAATTCAAGTAAGTCATTCTAAAGTGATTTGAGTAGGTTCTAATGAACTGGCCAGATTATATTCATGTATTACCCAAAAATGAAATGTTGGATTTGATTAAAAATCTTATGGCATGTGGTTCTTTGCAGCAGTATTAAGTAACTTTTAAAATGCTCTTTTGAGTAATATGTACTGAGTGAATTCAAATAAAGTTAATAAAGTTAGATTTACATCATTTTGTTAAGTTACTATTGTGCTACTGAGCTGTCATAGAATTACACTCAGCAGTAGGGTGCACGGTAACTTGCACTTACAGCCAACAGCAATGCGGCTTGGCTGAACTCTGAGCCAATGAGAAAGATATTGAGTTTTACTCAACAAGATTACACTGACCAGCAAACACTTACGGATTATATCTACAGTTTGCCTAATTTCATTGAAACAACGCAACTGACTCAGTTTCACTCACATACATTTGTTAGTAGTAAAAAAGTAAAGTAAAGTAAAGTCAACAAAAAAAAAACACCGATTTCATTTCTTAGAGTGTGGTTAACTCATGTTATAAAGGTTTATGACCTAACAAGTATAATCATGGTTAACTCATATTATAAAGGTGTATGACTTAACAAATATAATCATGGTTAACTCATATTATGAAGGTGTATGACTTAACAAATATAATCATGGTTAACTCATATTATAAAGGTGTATGACTTAACAAATATAATCATGGTTAACTCATATTATGAAGGTGCATGACTTAAATATAATCATGGTTAACTCATATTATGAAGGTGTATGACTTAACAAATATAATCATGGTTAACTCATATTATGTAGGTGTATGACTTAACAAATATAACCACAGTTAACTCATTTTATGGCTTTACATATATAGCCAGTTAACTCACTTGGAGAAGGGTTATGACCTAACAAAAATAGTCATGATTAACTCAATTTGTATGGCAGTTAATGACTTGGTTGGTCCTGGAAATAGAAAATCCATGTTTAGACTGAACTAAGTCTAAGCCAGAAATTCTGCTTCATGAGACCCCAGGTTCTACAGTGGAAATATTAAGTATGTACATCAAGCTTATATCAGCAGATCAGCTATTGGCTTGAGACTTCCACTTCAAACTGGTAGAGTGTTCTAGCTATCTCAATTTAACGTTCTAATCCTTTTTAAATTAGGTTATGTGCTTGCTACATATTTTAAAGGTAATAATGCTGGTGTAAAGCAGGAACAAGTGGTTTTACTGGTTACCTTGTAAATCATCTCATTTTGTTTCTTACCCTTCTTATATCCTTATACAATTTAGAGGGAGGGTCATACAGGTCTGCTTACTGATATACTCTGCTTTGTGCCTACTTCTGCAGCCCACAGTATACTACAGGTTCATTAGCGATGCCTATGATGATGATTGTTTTGTTTTGGGGGCTGATATATCTACTAAGACTGGGTTGCTTTTTTTGAGATTGTGAGAGATTCTGGGGTTCAAGATGCAAATAAAGAAAAGTGAGCCATGGGGGCATGGATGCAAAAATTCATACCCAAATCAAAACATTGCTTGCCATCTGAAAGACTCCTCAGTGTTCATTGAACACCAAATGACACTGCCTGCACTGCAATTATAGAAGTAATTGCTTAAGAATGGGAAGAATTTCTGGCTGCAAGGTGTGGCGCTGGCACACTGGCAGAGTTCTGCATCTATAATCAAAACACTGTAATGAAGTGCCCGGGGTTGTTTTTTGCGCTCTGGCTTTATTTTTGCCCTGACTCTGAGCAGTTTAATTGTGCATTGTGTGCTGTAACAGTATGTGTATTTCCCCTTTACTATGTGTATTTATTCTGTTGTCTGAAATGATTAACAAAGTAAAAAAAAAACAATCAGCCAGTTTTCAGGAGTCTTACTGTTGGTCAATTTCAGGCCCGGTCCTGGACAGCGAGAACTGCCCTGCACAACAGGCAGATGGAGCTGTGTGGGTTGTATCCAGGCACCAAGCACTATGTGAGGATCCGAGCACAGAGCAGTAGAGCCCCCAAGCACTGGAGCTCCTGGAGTGCTTTTCAAGAAGCCACCACAGCGGAGGCTGGTGAGGAGGGGCTGGGCAAGGACGGAGCGATGGAGGCAGAGATGGGTGTAAACGAGAGGAATGCTAGGCATTTTCCATTTGCTGTGGTATCCCTGGTGGTTGCTAAGGTTTTGCTAGGCTGTTTGCTGCTGTATCCCAGGAGGTTTGTATGGTTTTGCTAGGCCGTTTGCTGCTGTATTACAGGTGGTTGCTAAGGTGTTGCTAGGCTGTTTGCTATATTATACCAGGCAGATGCTAAGGTGTTGTTAGGCTGTTGCTGTGGTATCCCAGGTGGTTACTGAGGTGTTGCTAGGCTATTTGCTGTGGTATCGGTTGCTAAGGTGTTGCTATGCCATTTGGTGCTGTATTACAGGTGGTTGCTAAGATGTTGCTAGGCTGTTGATATGGTATTCCAGGTGGTTACTAAAATGTTGCTGGGCCATTTGATAAAGTATACCAAGTGGTTGCTAAGGTGTTGCTATGCCAGTTGCTACAGTATCCCAGGTGGATGCTGAGGTGTTGGTAGCGCGTTTGCTTTGGTATTTCAGGTGGTTGCTAAGGTGCTGTTAGGCTGTTGCTGTGGTATCCCAGGTGGATGTTAATATGTTGTTAGGCTGTTGCTATGATATCCCAGGTGGTTGCTGATGTTTTGTTAGGCTGTTTGCTAGGCCGGTTGATATGTTATGTTTAGATTTGAATTTCTTCATTTCCTATGAATAAACAACGGGTTTGACTGAATGCTGTTCACATAGCCAAAAGCACAAGTGCATGGTCTGTGTGTAGGCTCTATGATCTTGCAGAGTTTTGTGGTTCTAGCTCAAAAACCTGAAGCAGCCTGACTTGTCAAACTTAAAATATCTCTTTATGCACTCGCACCGCAAGTATGGAATCAAATGAAAGTTTACAATTTTGATATGCCAGCAAATAATGAATATATAAAAGAATGATGCCTTTGTTACTGTCATTAATAACTGTATCTGTGTCCCTCAGCCCCGTCAGCTGCGCCAGAGCTATGGAGACACATCCAGCCAGTAGACGAGAAAGGAGAGAGACGCATCACTTTGCTTTGGAAGGTAATGCAAGACCACTACCAAGAGGCATGTAGTATTGAAACCAGTGACTTTGAGGGGGACTCTCATGTGGTTTGAACCTACGCTTTTGACAGCTCACATTGTCGACGGTCCACAACTTGTAGAAAAGCAGACGCACAAAGCAAAGTGTTATTTCTCATACAAAGCTGAAAGTCATGACAAACTCATGGTCACAACAAGCCCCGCCTCTAAACATGTTGAAACCTACGCAGACTGAGTATTTCACCGACAGACTTGTACATTACATCACGCCCTCTAATATAAGTCAATCAAGTCTGTTTTATTTTATCACGTTGCCTTTTTTCACCATCAGACTTGGACGAGGCAGTTAAGGGTGATGATAACTGGTTTTATCTTTATCTAATTACCAATGTGGCAAGCATTTATATATATGTTCATCGTATATTGTGACAACATCTGGCCACCTACATGTCTATAAAGAATAGGTACTAGTACAGTGTTGCATGTTGTGTTTTGTGTTGGAACAGCTACACAGCTCTTGGTAAGGTTGTCCGTGTTCTAAGTAGGGCTGAACAATTTGGGAAGAATATCTAATTGTGATGTCGAAATTGCAAGTCGAGGCCTGTTATTTTGGTCAATAAGAACAGAACATTCCCTTTTTCTGGCTTGAGACTTCCCGCTGGCCAGGCTACCAGTTAGTCATGGTTGTAATGTCGCAGCATATAATTGTTTGGCTGCTTCTGATTGGTCTTGCTCACTATAGGTAATTTACAAGCTCTAAAAGCTTGTAAATTATTTGATATTTGATAAAATAGGCTATTATCAAAATTGCATCTCTTGTGATTTAAATATTGCACTCTTTTAAATTGGAATTTCAATATCAAATTGATTAATCTTTCAGCCCTAGTTCTCGGGTCCTAGGTTCTCCAGTCCAGGCCCAGTTCCAAGGCAGGTTTCCCAGTCCTGACTTCTGATAGTTATGTTTGAGGCCATTATGTAGGCAGTTTTTTGTGTTTTGATTTTTTAAGTTATTTTCCTGTAAAAATTGCATGAATATATACAATGCTATTTTACCAGCTATACTCATAATTGAGCACATTTTAATTTGGGATTTGTATTTTTAAATGCATTATCATGATATTATAATACCGACACTGATGCCATTATGTACACATGCCTTGTTTGTATACTCATTGTATTTATCAGCTCCACTTAGCAAATAAATAGTTGGACTTATTTATACAGTTACAGACTGTAGTCCATCTGTTTCTCTGTACAGTTTGTTAGCCCCCTTCTACCCCCTTTTCAATCATTCCGAAAGCAAGATCAAACAACAGGGTTACAGTGGTTTTGGCATCCTTTGTCTTTCAGCAAGCAGTTCTTTTTTTGCGGTAAGCCATTGAAGTCATTGATCTGTTCCAGTGGAAATGCACATTGTTCACAGTTTGTGTTTACCAGTAGATCACCCCATAACCACCTGAATGCAAATAAGTGGTACTTCTGAGGCAGTGTGCGAAATACTTCATGGTATTTGGGAGATCCTCTGTTGGCTGGCTACTCCAGCATTGGCTGGTTACTCGCTCACTGTAGCAGCACTGATGCTAGTTTGGTATAACAATTCGTCTTCTGGAAATGCTCTTTACTAGTTTGGTCATGTGGTCTTCCACACGTTCAAGCTCCTACGCATCTCCTCGTTTGTTCTCGGTTTGAGAAATGATTGACAATTCACGTTTACCACCAGACTTTATGGAAACTGGACAAATGTTCATGTTTACATATAGTCCACAGTATATTGCTTTACAGAGGTATTCTGGCCATAGTTATGGTTGTAAGGCTATGAATACCAGCTGGTACAGCACCACCCTGAGGTAGATCATTGCTGCCTCTATAGGTAGTGAAGAATTCCAAAGACAGAAGCTAAACAAATGACCTTTCCCTGAATTTTAATTTGAGTGCCTATTTTTCCCAAACAGACCTCATCGACCTCCCAGGACTTCAATTTTCAGACATTCAGAGGGGCCGAGAAGTTAATTAGGTGGCGCCCTAGTCTCACATTGCCGGACTGTCTATAGAGAGTGCGGTACCTTTCACCACTTAACATGACTAAGAACCGCCAACTGCTATTTAATTGACACAGAAAACAATCAATTACAATCTGGCTATTTGGCATGACTTACAGAGGGAGGAAACCTTGAAACCGTGAGTCGTGACATAAATAGGCCCTCAGGAAATGCATAAGTATACAATGGGTGTCTGTTACTAATGTTCACTTGGCTGAACTTAGCTAGAGCAACAAAACTTTGAATTACGTCAGACCAGTGCAAAATGGTACACCGAGGTGCGTATACATGGAAGTGCAGATCAGAATGCAACTGGGAGAATCCTGATGGGGCAGCCAAGTTTAAGCACAAGATATCAGACCCTCTGAGACTAGGTCGGCCACGGATCCCCTGTATTTTGTTCTGAAGCTAAGAACACCATACATCCAAACAGAAACTCTGAACTGTTCACGTCATGTCCTCTGACAGCCTTTTAACTGGAATTATCTTGTGTAAACCTGAAAGAAGATGTGTAATCAATTTTACAGGTGAGCTCAGGTGGCTCTCACTGTAGGCCTGTATGGGCAGAGCAGGTTATTTAGCTAAATGTCATGAAGGAGGCACGTAAGCCTCCACCATTCAAATCGGGCAACTACCACCCAATTATGGTTGCAGTGGTATGAGATTTTCACGGTATGATAACCGTCTCAGAACATTTCGCGGTATTGCGGTTATCGCGGTATCACTGTATTTCACACTTACTTACACTGACCCTTAAAGAAATTACAGCAAAAGGTTTTTTTGTTTAACAAACTATTTATTGTAGTTGAAACTTGGAACCTTTTTTAATGACAGTTACGTATAAAATGTCTCCTTTAAAAAAATAATAAGTTGTACACCTCCTGTTTCGGTACAATTATGTATCACCGTGAAAAAATATTTAATATCTGAGAAACTGAGCCTGGGTCCAGCACGGCACGCGCTTCACGGCCACACGCACCGGCGTGCCTATACGTTCGGATGACTCAGCACTTTTGCTGGTGCGTACCGCGTGGATTGAGCATGAGGAAAGAGACAGGTTTTATAGTCGAAGTTTCACGCATTTTTGTTAGGGAGACACCTACTTTGATCTGCACATAGGGATGGTGTTCTCGTAGATGGGAGAACAAGTTTGAGGTATTCCCTCCTTTAGCTGCCACTTTACGCCCACATTGTTTGCAAATGGGAAGGAGACTGGTTAAATCTGTCGAATTTCTCTCTGCCATTTTCGCCGCTATGGGCTTGGCGCCAGTGGCCGAGGGGCGGCCGAAGCGGAGCTGCGCATGCGCGGGTGAGATTCTCATCTGGCTTGCTTTTTTCGTTTAGTACGGCTAATAAGGAAACGCTCACGGTATGATAACCGTGCATTTTAATACCGTGGTATACCGTGAAACCGGTTACCGCTGCAACCCTACACCCAGTACAGGAGAACCCAACGCCATGAAAGATTTGCTAAGACGAATGATTGCCTAAGGAACTGTTATTTTGGGTTTCCTGAGTGTGTGCTTTCGTATTTGACTGCACATTTCTTAGAGATTCTTGCCATCGCACGAAACCTGTTTCTACCTCAAGACCACTTCATCTTTTTTTCTTTTCCCCAAGCCAACCAAAGCTGTATGTGTCAATGCTGTGGTCGAGTTCCTCTGTCATAATACGCTGCATTATGGACACATGGTGGGGAGACGGGGACTGCGAAATCTAGTTGAAGCTTCTGTAGAAGTAGTGACTGCTTAGCATTCAGTCAGTGGTGAGAATGAACAGTAGCTGGAAGGACATTAGGAATGTTTTAACTGGTTTGATTAGCGTGTGGTTGTAGTGGTTGTGTTAAGAATGACTTGAATTAGATTATGAATCATGTCCATTAAACAAAGGAATAAACAGTGTCAACTATTACACTGGTGCTGTTAAATAATGTTTGTTAATCGAACCATCACCTCGCTCAGTAGTACTCTAACATAACATGCATACAGTCAGAAGTTTGGACACTCCCACAGTGCTGTTCAAAAGTCAGAGACCACTCTTCATTTCAGCGTCGGGAAAAACATATTTAACAGAAAACTTCACAGAAACCTCAATCAGATTTTAATCAGTATTAAGTGTGTCCACTCTTTGCCAACATTAAAAGGTCCATATCTTTTGGGGGACGTGGTGGTCTTGCTTTCAGTTTTTCACAGATATCTGCTGCAATATTTTCCAACACCTCCAAAGTTCAGTCTTAGAACTTGGTTGCATTTTCTGCTACAGTGATGCTGAGGTCTGAACTCTGGGGTTGACAGTCTGTAGTTTTAAGTTGCTGGAACTTCTTTGTTTAATCTTAGTATCTCTTCTTTTCTCAGTACTGTCTTCTTGACATTCTCTTAGTGTTGAGTTGTCTTCTCACAGTGGAAGCATCGACAGAAACCCCTGTAGATTTCCTCAGACCTTGATTTTGGAGCTTGATTTTGAGATGAAAGTTTTACCTCCTGTTTAACTGATGAGGAAATTGTTGGTGGTCTACCAGGTCTTGCACGGTTAGGAGTTTTATTACTTTGATGTTTTCCTCATGTAAGCAAATTATCTTATATCTAATTTAATCCTAAATATATGAAAATTGAGCAACTTATAAGTGGCGTTGTGTAATAACAGAAGTCTGGGGTAGGAACATGCCTGAAATCCCCTCATTCCTTCAGTCTAACACCTATTAATCACCATTCTCACCTTTTGTTCTCACTTTCTGTTTTCATGAGTTTTCTCACAAAGTGGTATTATGCCGATTACAAGACACTTGGGCCGCAGCTAGCTGGTTAGCATGCCAACTTCAGTAGATATCTCTTCAGCGTGACATGCAGTCTAAACTGTCATTTTTTTCAACATTCTGCTAATCATTTTTTTTACAATAATCTTTTTTTGTATTTTTATTTTGCTTTTTACTGAACACACAACAACCCTGCTGGCACACTTGGACATCACAAACACTCAAACAGACAAGTCAAAATATACAAATGGGTATGAATAAAATATATAAAAGTATATGAAGAGATAACTAAATGTGCTGAAGAATCAGAGGAGTAAACGAGTAAACCAGATCTGTCCATTCATTAACCATTGGTGAGTACTACTTCTTAAGACGTTTTCTTGTCAAAGCCATTTTACATGTGACCAATAATACTCAGATATTAACAAATTAACAGATATTTGTTACTCTTTGCACAGCAAAGTTTAACATCAAACTTCGTTTTTGTTATAAAGACAGTCTCTAGGACACTGTGAATGTTTCTCTAAAATGGAATTATTGAAGGACAGGTTCAAAAGATATGAAAGTAATTTGCCACAGTCTTTCCACAGGACCTCCAGCAATCAGTCTGATCAGATCCATAAGATTTTTGAACTGAGGTACAGAAAAAAACTAATCACATTCTTCCAGCTAAAAATATTTATAGTAATCCTAAATATTGTTTACATAATCTAATAAAACATCTAACAAAGCTCTTTATAAAATGTTATAAAATGTTTTTTTCTAGCACTAAGAGAACTCTAAAGCACAGAGGTCTTACAGGGCTGTCGCTGACGAGATCACAGACTCAGAAGTGTACAGCGACATTTTGGGTGCGATCCTGTCAGCAAAGCAGCTGCTGAAAGATAAAGATCTGAAACACACCAGCCACCATATGAAAGAATGTTTCACCATAAGTATTACACAAATGTCCAAATACTTTTGGGACCACTAAAAGCTGAGACTTTGCTGACTTCTGAAACTACCTCTTAGCAGTAGCTGTTTGTTTTAGACTTAGTCTCTAAATTCAAACAGACACGTTCAAACTGGCAAATCAAACAGAGCTCATCTCTAGGCCTGCTACCTAATAAACCAGAGGATCTATTTATTCTCCCGTTTATTAACCAATATGATGAATGTATAATTAATGTTGCTGATTACTTTATATAAGCAGAATTACTTGTGCACTTGCCTCATCTCGTTATTGTCCTCCTATTCATGGGAAGACCTCAGCCCTAATGTGTAATACCTGTTTAATGAGTCCGCATGTGGAGCTGAGCTTGATGAATCTGCGGTGGCATTGCGTTTTTATTGCTCAATCTGTTTCTGAAGCACTCATGAATTTGAATTATGACAGCAGGAAATGGGCCTCAGGATGTTTATGTTGTTTAAGATGTGTAAGTGTAAGTAGCTTAAGATGGATTACCATGCAAAACCTTCAGCAATTTACAGGCACAAAGCAAAAATCGATGTATTTCTGCACCCCAGATATAGTTTGTGTACCTTTGATAGTTTTGTCAAACTGCTGCTTTAAGTAGGGCTGTGCAGTAAAGCACATGCAATAACAAATGAGTCCTATAGAAATACAAAAAAGATCACAATGCCATCTTCATTCAGATATTTAGCAGACTCTTAAGTGCTCATGAAGGTTGGAGTCAGTTTTTATAGTCTGCTGTTTGTGTCTGTTATAGTCTGCTAGTCGTCATGTAATATTAATCATAATTTCCCACAACAAATCAGGTGTCAGCCACATTATCAAGGGCTTTCCACAGCAATTGTTGCTGATTTTTGTGCATTTTCTGCTGAACAGCTTTGGTCTGATTGGATTTTTGGAACAGAATAACAATCTTCATTGTTGAACTCAAAATTGAAGAAACATTTGTGGTTGTTCAAGAGCTTTTATAGTTGAGCTTACTAAGTTTTTTTATTGAACCAACCAGGAGTGTAGCCCAAGCTTTCATATATTCTATATATATATAGTGGGGAAAGTACGTATTTGATACACTGCAGATTTTGCAAGTTTTCCCACCTACAAAGAGTGGAGAGGTCTGTAATTTTATCGTAGGTACACTTCAACTGTGAGAGACAGAATCTAAGAAAAAAATCCAGAAAATCACATTGTGTGGTTTTAAATAATTAATTTGCATTTTATTGCATGAAATAAGTATTTGATACAATAGAAAAACAGAATTTAATATTGATTCAAAAACCTTTGTTTGCAATTACAGAGGTCAGACATTTCCTGTAGTTCTTGACCAAGTTTACACACACTGCAGCAGGGATTTTGGCCCACTCCTCCATACAGACCTTCTCCAGATCTTTCAGGTTTCGGGGCTGTTGCTGGGCAACATTGAGTTTCAGCTCCCTCCAAAGATTTTCTATTGGGTTCAGGTCTGGAGACTGGCTAGGCCACTCCAGGACCTTGAAATGCT
>CM067493.1:8065719-8094924 GCA_034552555.1 Semaprochilodus insignis | reverse complement strand
ATATATATATATATATATATATATATATATATGTAGTTATATGTTGCTGTCCAAAGAAAAACAAGTATCTCCAAAATGGCAACTTTACAGGAGAGGGCAAAAAACTAATTTTATGTCAGTGGAACCAGAGGTCTTTCCAAGCAGTTTTGGGCCATTTCTGTTGGTCCAAATATTTATATTTGACTATATTCAAAGTCAGTGTGTTTGTGGAGGGAGGGAACATACCATTTGAATCAGTGGCATAGCTGCATCTACTTTAATGCCAGGTGTCAATCCTCTAATCAAAATGGTTCACAGTTTTCAGTAAATGTGTTTTTTGTTTGCAACTGTTAGCATCTCTTAGCACTCTCTCTTTCTTTCCTTCTATCTTTCTGTCTACTCAGCCTCTCCAGTGGCCTGGCAGTAATGGTGTAATTCTGCACTATAATGCATCGTGCTGGAGTGACCTGAACTGGACACGTTGGAAATGCGATCATCTGTACTCATCCAACATGTCCTGTGTCCTTTCGGTTTCTGCCCAGCCCTGTACCTGCTCCCTGACTGCCTCCAACTCTGCTGGCACATCGCCTTCAGCTCATGTACACATACCTGGAGATGGAGATACAGGTGACTAACAGATTTGTTCTCAGTGCCAACATTAACTATCAAGCTGTACAAACAAGTTGATTCACTTTTGCCATGAGCTGTACTTGAGATATTTATAGACTCCATTATAGAGGTCACCATGTAAATGGTACAGCAGGTATTATAAGGCGCAAGACTGTATACGTCTGTCAGTTTACAATCTGTATGAAGGATAGAATTAATATACGTTTGATGTTTTCAAAACTTGTCATGCATTTCGTGGGAACAGACCATTAGTCTAACACAGGAAAATGTGTGTCTGTTTCTCACTCTTTTTCACTCTTTTTAAACAGTTTACTCTGCTCTGTCCTAGTGCTCCCATCTCCTCTAGACATCAGTGTCACCCCACTGGAAGACTTCCAACTAAAGGTGAACTGGACAGCAGCAGTGGACCAATCAGGGGCCAGCTTTGTGGTAGAGTGGTTTGCCATACCGGACAACACAACTGGTGGGATTTATTGGAAAATCTTGAATGAGTCTGCAAGGAGCTTTATCCTCACAGGTAAGGGTTGTGGAGTGTGCAAAAACTGACTGTGCAAAAGTTTATACACCCCGGTCATGTCACCTTGATACATGTACACTAGCAATACACTAGCAACCACCTGGAACACCATTGCAACCACATAGCAACCTGCTAGCAGCCATGAGAGAGATGATAGTAGCAGTACCCTAGCAAGCACCCCCAATACCAATATATAGCAATGATACAGACATGCTGGGTTTGCAGCATTTATGCAAATAAGACCTTTAATAACTCTCTACATGTTTGATCCAGACCAATCACAGAGTTTTGGGGTGTATTTTTTGTGAATTAAGGTAGTCATCTAATCCAGCAGACATAACACTTTCATCAGAAATGCAAGACTATATCTCATCATTAGTGTGGCTTTAATATTGAAGGTATACTAAAATATGAAGGCTAGCAATTTGCCACCATATGATCACAGCATGAACTAGCAAAATCAAAAAAAAATTCTTTATTAAAATACGTCAATTTCTTGGGACAGCTCCTGATATATGTGTTTATGTGTGTGTCTGTGTTTGCAGATGGAGTACTTCCTGAGGTCCCCTATAATGTGTCTGTTCAGGTCGTTTACAGAAAGGCAGTTGTAGCAGCAAGATTCGCCATTGCGTTTACTAGACAAGGAGGTCAGATATTATGCAAAAAGATCTTACGCAACACAGGATTTATCAGAGTGAAAAACAGTGTGTTTGAGAAGTGTGAGATTATGAAATTGCTCTTTGTGATTTCTGCTGCACTAAAATTGTGCTACATGGTGTTACCAAACAGCTTATTAAATATTGGCACTAAAAGCCAAAGAGAGGAGCTTGAGACTTCTTAATATGGTAACACTTTAGAATGAGAATTAGAATTGCAGAACTACTATGAAACATTGTTTCTAGAAACAGGAACCATTCATAACCATTCAATGTAGTTGCTTTCTTTATGCGGCTTTTAGAGGCATTAAACTCTTTAGACATCTGGTTCCAATCACTATAACTCGTTAAGTTTCTGTAGAACAGTAGATTTCATATCAACCACTCTAAATGACTAAATGATTTAGGAATTCTCTTTTGATGTCCCTAAAAGCTCCCTCTCGGAGCACAATAAGATGAAATGGTTTTGCATAAAGCCTTTGGGCATAACTTGTCAAAACACTCTAAATGATTTATTTACATCTTTACTATTTACATTATTGGAAATGATGCCATAGATACCACAGAGTATTGTTGGCCTTATCCGTGTAACTCAGCCAATAGGCACGCTTGTTTTAAAACCTATTTCTAATATAACCATCTAAGCAGGAATTGATAGAGAAACCACAAACCAGCACTTGCAGGAGATTTAAACCACAGCCTGTGAGATTTTCATTTTTCTGTTTCTTAGTGCCCTCTGTTGGCCCAACACTGGAAGTGATGAAAATAGCAGGTGACCATGTGATGCTGAAGTGGGAAACTCTTCCTTTGGAGAAGCTGCATGGATTCATCCAAAACTACACCATCCTGTATAAAACCAATGGCAAAGTTCAATGTAAGAGTTTTATTTTGATATTTGCAGGACGTGTGGATTATGAAACATTCTGAATTACACTATGTGGCTAAAAGTATCCAGACGGCTCATTACTACATCTGCTGTGAACATCTCTAATCTAATACAGTGCTATCATGATAGTATTGAATGTGAGATGTTTCAGTTTAAAAAACTAACAATAAAATAGACACGCTACTCTGAAAGTGTTTTTCCTCCTATGCCCTGGGTTTAGTAGAATACCTAGTTATTTATTTATTGCATTTAGCAGCTCTACATTCAAACCTTTCCTTTAAACTCAGATCCAAACATGCATTATTACACCTTCATTCATCAAAAGAAAGAATGATTAACCAGGTTGGAAAAAAAAGTCCTCAGTACATCTTTAAAATAGGCAGGTTGGTTGTACTAAAGATCACTGGTGTGCAGGCTGAAATGAAATCCAAGTCCATGTGTTTTTATAGATCATCCCTAATGTTACATGATTTACAGACTGAAATGTGTGGTCTGTCAAATGCGTTGAAGCTCCACTCAATAAGAAATGGATTTATCTTCAAGGCCAGCATCTGGTATGCGAGCAGGTGATGCTGTAGTCCATTAAATGCACCCGGGAGGTCAGAAAAATGTTATTCTGTCCACGCAGCCTAAAACGTCTAGCTGTGCATTGGCTCCATGCAGTAGATTAAACTCTGCATCATTCATGGCCAGATCTGGTTGATGCGCAGACTGCAGCATTCTGAACATTTTGCTATGTCATATTAGCATTAGCAGTGCGATACTCTGAGGTTTTCTAATAAACAGTAATTAAGTAAACAATAATTTCCTAAATGCAATAGTCTAAATGCAATATCAACTACTCTGGTATTAGCAATAGAGGTTGCATGACTTTTCTTCAAAGTTGACAGTTCTGTGATGAAAGTCGTGTAGACAATGACTAATTGCTAATGATGTCGTGAAACCACAGGAAAAGGGAATGCCAAACTTCAGAGAACCGTAGAGCGCAATGTTGCCTTTCGAACTCTGGATCACATTGCTAGCCTTCAGAAAACCGGAAATATGGACACTGAAATCTCCCAAATTTGTATCCGACCTAGGGACACCTTAGGCGGAGAGCCAGAGAACTTAAGCGCACCGTAACTTAGTGGAAACAAGAGTAATTGACTTTACAGGATTAGAGCATGATGTGCCCTTTGCAATGAGCCCTGCATTACATTGTGAAGCATCTATATTATGATTGTCTTTATAGTTGACCGCAAGCTTAAATCAGCAATGTCAACAAGTCTGTTAGCATCAATCTAACAGTGCTACACATTTGTGTGCTGGTTTGAATAGTACTTGTGTGAATAGTACTTGCTGGTTTGAATAGTGTTGTGAATCTCAGCTCTATGTATATTTAGGAGGAGGAGAAAATGAATCACAAGATCAATAGAAGAATAAACAGCGGCAGGCATTTAAGTCGTTACAGAAACTTTGGCTTAAAGAAAGCCTCGTTTGTTGTCTTGGCTCAGGATACTGTCAAAATGAAGAACTTTTGTCATAGCAGATGTGATTGGCTCTTTCATGAAACCTGTTTCACAAAGTTGAGACATATGCAGCTGTTCATACAAGATCATACAACTCAAGTGCAATGTAGGTTTCAAACAAGTGCAGTTTCTTGAACATATCACTGTGTAAAGCTTGTTAATTGATTTCAATACAAATTACAGCTAAATGGCTGTAATTGACCTGTAACCTCTGTACTCCATCATGTTGTTCTACAGCTCAAGTGCTCGGGAGCGACCATAACGAGTTTACTCTCAGTGGTCTTCCGACTGGAGAGTACAGCATCTGTGTGAAAGTCCACACTGAGGCAGGGGGCGCTGCAGGCCCATGGGTGACTGTGGCTGTGGGTAAGTCCAGAGAAACTCCTCTGGGTCTGGTCACAGACCACCTCGGGAGTTGGGGTGTTGATGTAGTTTTTGTGACTATGGCTGTTATTAATACCGAGGAATCTGATCTGAGATCAGCCCTCTAACTCAGGACTGCTTTGTGAATACCAGCCCAGGTTTCAACCACAAATGCAGTGCTAATTTGTGTGTCTCAGCATTGCACACAACAGTTGTGACGATAAGCTGCTGACTTTTTGATTACAATGCCCATGTGTGTGTGTGTTTGTGTTTTAACAGGTAGTGATTACATTGAGCTGGTGGCCATACTGTTATGCACTGTTGGCGCTTTGTTGATTTTGGTAATCTTGCTAAGCCAGGTTGAAAGGTAAGTCAACAACTACTTACGAGCTTGTTCAATATAAAAGCCTTTAAATATGTTCTTAATAATAACCAATTAAGTACAAACTTCCTGTGGCTTTCATAACAGCTTAAACATTTAGCCTGGTTCAGAATTCAGCCCATAGAGCCTCATGCAAAATTTTTGGGCCCGGGTCGCATTACATACTTTACATTTCTAATTGAAAATAAGTTGCACATCCTCCACAGAGAACACACCTCTGCACATATTAATGCACAGTTACTTTTTATTAGCTGATTTTAACATACTGGGGGAAAATATTTTATTTTATGTTTCATTTTAGATTTTAAAACAATATTATTTTTTTCCAGCATGTACTTGTAAGATGACACAACCTCTCAAATTCAAACAATAGGTGGTAATATATCAGCAGAAAATGCTGGTTAGCATGCTAACTTCAGTAGATATCTGTGCAACACAATACATAGATGTCTTTTTTGTCCATTTGTTTTGTCAAAAAATGTTATTTCTTCACTCTTTGTTGATAATTATAGTTAATTATGGTATATTAAACAGAAGAAAATGTGCATATTGCTCCTGTAAATAAATAGAAATGATCTAATTCTAATTATTAACTGGCAGTGTTGGAGCTTTTGCAAACTTTTGTATGTTCTCCTGTTTTCTGCTTGTCGAATTCGCCCTTCAGATATCAGCTCTCTTATGTGAATGTTAGTCTTAGATATGTTAAAGAAACCACAGCTGAAACTGTAACATTTAGAACAGAATGAAAGCATTTAATACCTTTAGCTTACACCACACTACTGCTGTTCAGTTTCTTTAAAGGTGAGCTTTTTGTTGTTGTCCATTAGGATTCAACAGTGCCTCTGTCCAGCTGTTCCTGACCCCTCTAAAAGCAGCCTGTCCACCTGGCCGCCTCTTTCCCAAAGACAGGTAATGTTAGACACAACCTTGTCATTAGCCATGAGCCGATAATTGATATTATTGAATATTGTTATGATTTAAATAATCTTTTAATGCCCTAATCAGGGTGCATCTTACAATATACTGTGTGTAAAGTGATTTTTTAGAGGTGCTTCTGCTTATCTTAATCGGAAAGTATAATGTTTGAGTATAATGTCATTAGTTTGAGGCAAGAAATTGAAAATGACACTCTGCATGTAGCCCCATTTTGCTTAGTATTAGCCCGTGAACTTGCTATGAATAAGATTGCTTGGACATTGGCAAGGCAGTTCTGGTAATGAATGACCAGTTAACACCAATGAAGGGAGAGTCATTTTGAATGTAGAATTAATTGCATCTGTGTCTCTTTGTACCCTGTAGCATATGCTAACAGTCTTGGACTTCAAACCATCCCCCTCTCTCTTTGAACTCATCTATGTGGGAGGAAAGACTGGCCATCGGGATCACCACCACCAAGACAACAGCCATGTCTGTGCTTACAGCTACCAGTCTGCACCAATCAAGTCAGTCAGTCATGAAAGCAAATTCCATACCATCTTCCAAAGGCCAGTAGAAGCCAAAACAGACAAGCGAGAGGCTGAACAAAGACTCAGTGAACTGAATGCTGAAGAATTCAGTGAAGATCTGACTGCTCACCTTGACTGTAGGAGCAAAATAGTGGCAAAACCACAGTCCTGTCCCCAAACCCAACCCACTTTTAGTTATCCAACAGTCTCTAAATCCTGTCTTGGAATAAGTGTAATAGACCCACCTTTGTGTGGGAACTGTGTGCCAAGATTAGACTCCTGTTCTCAAATCCATGTATCTCCTAGAAGCCCAACAGACCCCAGGTCCTCTCTTGGAGTGGATGCAGTTGACCTTGTCTATGAAAGGAACTTTAAGTCAAGCTCAGATTCCTCTTGCTATTCTCTTGTATCTGCCAGTTATCTTCCAGTCTCTGAGTGCTATGCCAATTTTGGAGCGGAGGCCGAAGATTCAGCTAATCTTATCCAGGGAAGCAAACTTTTGTCTGGACTAGAGTCCCATTGTTACACCCATGTATCTACAACCTATCTCCCAGTTCCTGGGCCAGCTGTAACCTATGCAGATTTTGTGTTGGAGACGGTGGACGCAAGTGAGCATGTCCATCAAAGTAGCCCTATGTCAAAAATGCAATCCCAATCCTACAGTCATGTACCTTTCAATTGTGTACCAGACCCTGTGTCCCATGCAGATTTAGGAATGAAAGCAGCTGAATCATCTAGCAACCAACAAGTAAGCCTGTCTTCATCCATGGGTACAGATTTTACAATGGTGGATACATATAGGCTCCTGGGTCCTGATGAGTGTCCACTTCTGTTGCAGTCCCCCCCCCCCCATTGAAACACAGCACTGGGGATGCATTAGATCTGCTAGGCGTCGTGAATGTAAACACCTGACAGTCCATAGAGACTATTGCTGATCAAGACTGCAGAACATAGATGAGACATTCACAGCACACCTCAGTTAAATCAGGTATTTCGTTGAGCATGGTGGTACTGCATAAAGGTGGTGCATCCTCCAGTTGTCCTGGGGTACTCAATGTGGCATCAATCAGCAACTGATTAATTAGATCATAGACTCTGATGAGGTGTCAGACTGCAGCACTGGCTGCTTATGTGGTGGGAGAGCTGCCTCCAGTGCCTAAACGCATTCCTAGGTACAGAAAGTACAGGAAGCAGAATGTGCTTTCAAAATGTTGAGATCTAGCCTCATGTTCACTTTAAAGCACATTCCAAACAGAAAGCTCAGCCCAGGTGTCCTTTAGATGGTACAGAATGTACTCAGATGGCACTTTAAGTGGTTTGAGCATATGCCAAAACTGGCACATGAGTGAACTGTTGTTTGGATGAGGGGTAGAGTTGGGTGGCATAACGGTAATGAGGTTTACTTCGGTAAATGATGCCAGTATTTAAAAGTGAAGATGGGACTTCACATTTCTTTTCCACTTCTGAACTGCCAGATCAACACATTCCATTCAGTCACTGTCACTTGGAATAGTGGTGTGGGAGTTGACTGATAAGCGGCACTGATAGAAAGAGGAAAAATATGAGCCGGGAAAAACCTCCGAAAAAAACTGAGCATCGTAGCTCATTGATGGCTAGTTCTGCATTCACACTAGCAGATGACAGAGCAACCAAGGACTAGTCGTTTCCTATGCAAGTACACATTTTTTAGCCATGATTAACACCAAGTGACAGAGCGACAAGTTGAGTCGACTAATTGGCTTTTCCCATAAACAGAAGCTGTGACAAGCTTTTCCCATTCATTTTCCAGTTAGTGTCTCCTCATTATGATGTCGTAGGCTTAGCCAAAATGCTGCAGCCTAAAACACCACACAACAGGTTCAATTCAGCTATCTGTCACTCCAGCACCGGCTACTCGACTTTGCTCCAAATGCTAGTTTTTATCACTACATTTGTTTCAGAAGAGCACCAGTTATTCAGAACCAAACCCGTACTGTGGTTTGTTCCACCTAAGTCCTTTTAGGAAATACTGTTCACTCTGTGGCCATCTTTGCAATGCCACCGGGCAGTTATGTTCTGTGACAGATCTTTTTTCACCTTTTGTCCCCTAAACAACAGTTTGAATCATTATTATCATCTAAATGTGTATCAGTGCTTTAGTTAGCCGGAACGGAACTCGTTCTGTGGTGAGCTGTTGGCATGCTAGCTAAGCTAATGCTAATCTAAACTCTCTCATAGAATAGAAAGCACTGTTTAAAAGTGGTCAGATGGAATGATGGCTTGAAAATTGTGCACTGTGTTCACTTATTGGAAAACATTTGGAGATGGTGTGAAGTTATGAAATAAGTGGATACCACCCAGTCCTAATGAGCTGTAATGAATGTGAAAGTGGCTGTTTTACACACTGAATTACACATTGAGCTCCTATTTTGTGCCAGTTGTTTACTGTATGTAAAAGAGATGGATGTTAATTTTGTTCTGTGTGAATGTGAAGAAGAGCATGCTACTGTACTTCCCTCTGGTTACAAATAGAGAAACTAAATAAAATAAGTATAATGTGATGTGAATAATGTGAATTCTAATGTGTCCTTTTTGGAAAAGTTTTTTTTTCAGAAAAAGTAGTTCAGAAATTGGTTTGGTTGATGGTCAAATTGACACCATGGCACACTTAACCCTGATGTAGATGAAATGGACAATGTTTAAGTCAATTTTTGTAGATAGCAGGACAGTGACATGAAGACAAAGTATTTGCCCCCTTCTGATATCCTGTATTTTAGTTATTTCTCACACTAAATCATTTCAGATATTCATATAAAATAATAAATAATGTGAATGAATAACTAATATAAGACACAGAAAACACACAAAACAGTTTTTAAATTATCATAATTATTTTAATGAAGGGAAAAGATGTTTTGTAGCACCTACGTCACCCATGTAAGAAAAACAATTTTCTTAAGCTATATAACTGATTGGACCACCGTTTGCAGCAACAAAAACAACCAAAAGCTTTTTGAAACTGGTCTTTCATGTCACTGGGGAAGTCCGGCCTACCTTTTTTTGCAAATTGCTTTTATGCAGCCAGCATGGAGGACTTTTGAGCACGAACTGCCCCTTTAAGTTCCTGCTACACCATCTCAATCCGAACTTTGACTAGGCCACAACAAAACCCTTGTTTTGCTTCTTTCAGGGGTGGACTTGCTCTTGTGCTTCAGGCTGTTGTCTTGCTGCATAACCCAAAAGAGCTTGAGCTTTCTAGACTGACAACCTAACATTCTCCAGCAAAATCTTCTGCTATAGAGCAGAATTCATGGTTCCATCAGTTTTGGAAAGTCACCCATGCCCTGAAGCAGCAAAGCATCCCCGCACCATCACACATTGTCATGAAGGCTAGTCAAGTCATTG
Source organism: Semaprochilodus insignis (assembly GCA_034552555.1). Classification (NCBI taxonomy): domain Eukaryota; kingdom Metazoa; phylum Chordata; class Actinopteri; order Characiformes; family Prochilodontidae; genus Semaprochilodus; species Semaprochilodus insignis. Next base: position 8,085,174 of record CM067493.1, on the reverse strand, counting down.
TGGAATGCTGTGTTAGCTGTACTAACAGATGAAATGGGGTTCCAGTCTTCCAAAAAATGACTTTCTCTGCCGAGTCAATAGAATGTTATTCCAAAAAGGCTTGCATCAAGCAGTTTTTGGCAAGTGTTGAACAAGCCTTTATGGTTCACCTGGATAGCAGTGGTTTTCAACTCTCCCATGGATATTATTTTTGCCCAGTCTCCTTATAGTGGTGGAACCATGAACACTGACCTTATCTGAGATAACCGAACCCTGCAGTTCCTGGATTCCTGGAAGCCACTTCCTCTGGGTTCTTCTGTGACTTCCTGGATGAGTAGTGAATCTGGGAAGATTCATGAGTGTTCCACCAAGTTTTCTCCATTTGGCGATAATGACTCTCACTATTGTTCATTGTAGTCCTGGAGTGGTTGGGTTACTCATTGTGGTTCTAGGCAATTATTTAATAATGTATGGATGTAGTTTGCACAGTGTTAATTAGTGTACACAAGCTTACATTACTTCCAATACAAAACTATGAAAGCAAGGTTTGGACCCCAAACATGTCTTGGCTGATGGACCACATTTGGGGTAAAGGGAATATCGTGTAACTTAGTTTTTTCAAGGGAATCAGATGAGCTGAGGAGGGCAGATTTGCGGATTTCGGACTGTGGCAAGAATCCAGCTGATGAAGCAGCTTGAGGAAGAGGAAGGGCATATGGACTGGACCATTTCTACAGTGCTTGTAAATCCTGACTACGTCGTTCTGTGTTTAGACAGATGGGCTGATTCCTCCATCCGCTTCCACAGTGCTGATCCGGCGACCCCCGCAACTCAGATAGGCGCCATGCCAGCTGCAGGATCAGGGATAAAGATGTGTTTTTTAAATCAGGACTGCTTTTTTGTGTGAAGTTGTTCTTTCACTTCCCCTCAAATTCCACATTAGATAAAATATTAGCAGCCTTCTCCTGAGCCTGGTTTCTAAAAACAGGTTCTGGACAGTTTTGCTGAATTGCTTCAATGAAATTCTCAAAAAACAAATCTGTAAACCTAAGACAGTAAAACCATTGTATAACACTGTATTACGTGTCTAAAAGAATTTAAAGCACTCAAAAAACACACACCACGCTGTTCTTTGTGTAAACATTGACACAGTAAATGCTCAGCAAAACTGGATTGACCACATGTAGTGCTATTTATAGTAACAAAACACTTTCCTGTGCACAAAATGTGGAAAGAAAGTCACAAATTAATGTGTTTATTAATGTGTTTATGCTACCAAACCAAAGACCCTTTTTCAGTATTTAGTGTCTGTACTCTGCCTTAAACACATGTGCCATTCTTTTCAGGTGGCGTGCTTTCAGTTTCAGTCACCTCCAAAGTTCAGTCTTAAAAGTTGTTTCTAACCCTAACCCTAACCCAAACACATTCAATGATGTTGAGATCTGGATTTTGGTTGTCCCTAAGCACACTTCTTTCTTTGATTTCTTTCTTTTATTTGCATTTTTGCATTTTTTTTCTTTTATTTTTCTTTTTGACAGCTACGCATCCTTTCAGACCCATACCATTGAGTTGTCTTCTCACAGTGGAATGATGGACAGAAACACCTATGGATGTTTTCAGATCTGAAGTAATATTGGAGCTTGATTTTCTCATCTCCCTCAAAGATAAAAAAGCTTTAAGTACTGATGGTGACCAGGTCTGCAAGGTGTTCCAGGTGGTTGTTAGGAGGTTGTTTTCTCTGTGTTATTTAATCATTTCATAAACTGGATTATTTTCTCTCTAATCTCCGCAGAAACATCTCATTGAAATGTAGAACTGAAGTACTTAATGGCTGTTATTATTGGAAATTAAATCAGTGAAGGGTTTCTGACATTGCACAGTATTGTATGATAATTGCATACAGACAAAATAAAACAGTAACAAAATCATCAGCGAAATGCTCAGCCTGTTAAAAAATGTGATGTTGTGATAATTACAAGGACAAAATCAGCAGGTAAACTCCTGTGTTAATCGCTGTACATTTAGTCTCTCCTTAGTTGGCGTCACTCTTGATAACCTGTCTTCCAAGGCACGGGGGAAAAACCTGGCCCCTGTATTTACCTCTGTGGCGACCAACTGTCTCCGGTTTGATGTCAAACATGAGCGTTTTAATGTTGTGTGGACATCTGGCTGCTCCCCACAAGAACATTGATTTTTCCTCAAGAAATACAACTTTTATTAGAAAAAGAACAAATATTGATTTTTGTTTCTAGAGTTACAGTAGGACTAGAGATGGATTAGATATGGCATTTACATAAACCTCCAAAAAATAAGTCAATGCAAACATCCTGCAAAGACAGGAACTAAGCATGCACCCAGTGTGTATGGAAAGATGGTTAATCTTTGAATCTAAAGTTTCTGGACATCAGAAATTCTGTACAAAGTTTGAACAAGCAACAATGTGATCATACTGGTAAAAAAGAATAATAATTTGACATGTAAAAACAAATTATAACATTAATATTTTTTACTGATATTTACTGATTTTATCATGTAAGATTTCAGTTCTTACTAGCAGCAAAAACTATGGCTTATTTCCCCAGTTCACTTTAAAGAACAGGCCAAAATTTTGTGTATTACATATTCAGATCAACTACTTCCTGGAGAAAATAATTAGAATTTGAACATGCCAAAACTGAATTTATGGATTAAAAAAATTCCTTCAATAAGATTTCAATTTGACCTTCAATAAGATTTGAAGCTGAACAGGCTCTCCATACAAGAGAAATAACACTGATTACAGTGTCTGAAATGTAACAAACTAACATTTTACTTTTTTTTTTTCTTTTTCATTTTCAAATTACCTCATTTAATTTCTAATAACATTTATAACATAAACTTACTGTTAGCTGGTTGGCTAACCTAATCTCACTAATCTCATCTGAAAAGCTTCTGTGTTCTTTTAGTACTTTCTTTTATCTTGTCAGTTTATGACAGCAGCACAGCATCAGTCTGTTACATCAGTCTGTTAGCCAATTTAGCTAATGTCAGCTAATGTTCCAAGTAAGCAAAATGCTTAACTACCTAAGAATTATGTGACAAATGTTAAATTTAACATACGCTATGAATTATGAAATAAGTATCAGCAGATTACTGGTGATACATTGAATTGTTAATTGTTGTACTGTCACCACTGGAAGCTTACATACTGCTCCTTTACTGTGCACACAGGAGACTCAAAAATATAGCCTAGCAAGGAACCCTGAATAGATCATAAACATAACAGATAAAAAGACATGATGTGAAAAAGAACTGCAAAAAACTAAGAAATAAAAAAGGCATAAAAATAGTGCACCTTATAAAAGGCTTTATAGTGAGAATGATATGATTTATCAAAACATAAATGCTGCTAATTTGGCTAACTAGAAAAGTAACTTTTGATTGTTTATGAATTGCTTTGTGGAACTGTCAGGTTCCACAGCATTTATGTTGCAGGCAACTCACATCATGCATCTAGCTGCAGGAATGTTTTACAGTGTAAGGACAGTTTAACTATGTAGTAATTTAATTTCACCCGGATGTAACCAATTCCACTATCAGAATTTAAAGGAGCCATACAATGCATTTATTCAGTATTTTAAATAGCTCTCTGTTGTCCACACAGAAGGTATGTGACTTTGGTTGGGGTGAGAAATAGCGGTTTTACACATCCATTTACACCCTATGTTTAGAATGAAACAAGAAACAGAGACAAAACAGAGACAGGCTGGAAAATGAACTAAACTGTTGTGTAATGAGCTCGGCCCTCATAACATTTAGTTATGCTTATGCTTAATTTAACTATGTTTGGACTAAGCGACTTAGACCTTGCTAGTAGCTAACATTACCTATGCTAGCTACTCGTGTTCGATCTGGACATCAACACAAAGTAAAGTTTTTACTATGAAACTTCCAATTTAAGAACTTGGCTTCCTTTTGGCTGGCGTGTATTATAGATTTTCCCGTTACGCTCTCTGGTGCCTGTACAAGCTGTACCATTTATGATTAAATGGAATATTTAATTAACAAGCTGGTGAACAGGAAGCTAACTTCAGTCTCACTTAAAGGTTCGGTCATGGCTGATTTGAGAAAAACATCTAATTGCAATTTTTCCGACTAATATTGCAACTGTGATTTAAATTAAAATTTTCATATCTATAAATACACCAGTTTTTTGCCAAGATGGCCAGAATATCCACTTTTTTAATGGCTTGAGACCAGTAGTATGTAGTGCACCAGATTGCCGGTAAGTTGTGCTTGTGATGTTGCAACACATGGAAGTTTGGTTGCTTCTCATTGGTCTAACTCATCTACAGGCAGTTCACACACTCTGTGTTATTAGGTTAAACTAGGAAAGGACATTTCCTGAAGAAAATGCAGAGAGATTGCACAGCTTAAACTTGTTACTGGCTACAAATGAATAGGACTCTATGGAAGGAACTAAAGGATGAACAAACGACACATAGAGGAGTGTGAGTCAGTATGGCTCTGGATTAGAATTTGAGGATCTGTCCTGAATGAGTACATGAAGTTTGGTGGATGAAGGTTAAAGGAAATAACACCTGCGAAAAGGTGTCTTTCGGTCAAGCAGAAGTGTAGTAGAGGTGGGTGCACTTTTCCACCCCATTCATTCTTAAAGGGAAAATGGGAATTTAAGTTTTTAGGCTGTGTACAAGTGCACCATTCCCGATCAGACCTAAAATTCCAGTGTCAGTTTTTAGAAAACTGCAGGACTATTTAGTGGCCAATTTTTATTTTCATTTTTTTTTCATTTTTTTTTTGAAGCAGAAGATAAATTGGTTAATAGTGTTGTGCATTGCAAAGTCAATAATCTACCATGCTAAAACAGAGGATGGCAGGCTATACGTTTAAAAGTCACAGCTCTTGCAATTTGAAAATTGCATTCTCTTAAACTGTGATTTTGAAACAAAATTATTTACTCAGTTTCAGCCCTACAGTCCACCTTTTTTCACTGCTGTTGCTCCGTGGTCGCATGTAAATGTTGGGGCTGTAGATATTATATATTTTGGAATAGGCCGTTTTACAGTGCTCTTATATAAATGCAGTTTTTGTATTTGCAGGAGGAGCAACATTGTTTGAGGTTCATGGTACATCAGCTAGTTCTATGTACTGAACTTTCCTTATTCATCTATGACACTGTAAATACAGTTTTCTATTCTGTGGCACCATGAAATGTGTAAACCTGTGAAAACTGAATGAGCGCCTCATTCGCCTCATTTACGTGAGTAAAAAGTGCTCCTTCCATCGCAATGAAGACGACCTGGGAAATTACACGGACTTTAGTGGGAACTGCTTTGTTTTAAGCATATGTCAGTTTCAGTAAGCACATCTCGCTTATTATTAAGACTGTATTTCGTATGACCTGCACTGTGAATTAAAAACTGGGGAAGGGGCGGGGTGGGGGGGTAGTGAGAGTGAGCGTGTCGGTGACGTCACCCCCAGGCGCTAGAGAGCCGCCGGCTGTAGAGCACAGCGCTGAGAGCGGCAGAGGTGGATAGACAGAGCGAGCGCACCGGTTCAGAGTGAGGAGTGTTTCCTGGAGATTTCCCCGCAGTCCTTTTTCCGCCTGAGGATCCTGCTCCTCACCGGCGCTGCTCCGAGAGCTAATGTTTACAGCCTGATCCCCACACACACAGAGAGCTGATAATAACTAAACCAAACCAGACCAGACTCTTCGCACCTCTGTGTGTGTGTGCGAGAAGACGTTCCAGCAATCAGTGCAGCTCTGTTCTGCTCAGGTGAAAGTAGCAGAGGATCCGGAAGAACTCGCACAGCCAGTTGTTGCGCTCTTTTCGCTCGTGTTTCCAACGTGGAGCTGAAGTTCCAGAGAGAAGGAAGGAGAGACAGTGTGGGAAGAGGGGAGCACAGCTGTTCAAACATGATGGAGCTAAAGAAGAAGATCTTCATTCTGATGGACGTCCTCTGCGTGCTCGTAGGTGAGTTTGATAGCTGCTGGTCAACATGGCCGACGGTGTCACCTATTAGTTTCAGGTTGGCTAACACAAGGAAAAGTCTGAGTACAGCACTAACATTCCCACTTACTGCAGGAATACAGAGCAATAGGACGGGCACAGACTTGGGACCAGTTTACAAGAGTAACTGAATTGTTATTTAATATACTGCAACTATGGCAGCACAGGTTTACATGCCCTAACTTAAACAAGACACCCACAAGCAGTTTGTGAGTGTTGTATTCAGTATTTCAGGATTTAACATGCTGAAATAGCATGCTGTAACAGGGGTGCACCGATACTCTCAGCTCAGCTCAGATCATGATTCCATAACTGGGTTTCCATATTCAAACAAACTTCAAATGTAGAAACATTCCACATTCCACAGCTTAGTAATGCACGTGACTGAGCTGTAGATTGGTGCTGTATGTATGTATGTATGTATGTATGTATGTATTTATTTATATTGTGAGATTTGTTGCTCGGTCAGTGCAGGTGTACTTGATGCCATCATTACTTCAGTGTCCATTCTCCATGATGCACACTGTCACATAGGTTAACGGTATTAAGCAGATTTATAGGCTCAGTGAGAACTGACAGCTCAGCCGAGAGCCAAAAAAGTTCAGCTTCCCTCCTGGATGTTACATTCTTATGTCTGTGCTCATTTATAAGACATACATGATCTCTACCAAGTTCAACATATTCATTCATGTTGTTCAGTACCTGCTGAGCATTGGTTTCCAAAAACAGTGAATCCTCATTTGATCTGAGGCCAAAAAGTCTCTCTGTCACCCTCTCTCATCCTTACTTTCAGACTTGCCCTTTTCAGGGTTTTTAGCCTTTATTTGCTGTTAATTTCAACACTTGTTCAGTTATACACAAGAATAAGAGGAGGTTGGAGGGAGCTGAATCCGGTAAGTCAGTGGTTCCCAGATTTTTCCCAGAAGTGCCAAAAAAGGTCATGCGCAATCCCATATAAAAAACGACTCTGGTTTGCTGAACTTTTCCATAGATTCATCTTTTGAGACCCAGTTTTGTAAATTTGAGCCTGAAGAGTCTTACAGGTTAAAGAAAATCCACATACCGTGAAGGCTGTAAATGTACACTCAAGTTCAATACTAATGGTTTTGGGTTGGTAGAGAATCCCTATAAGGAATATTTGGTCTCACATTAAAGAGCTCAGAAACTGAATTTTAAATATTGAATTTTGAAATAAAAAAGTCTAAAGTAATATGCAGACAATGTTAATGGTTTCCTATTTACCAAACATTCCTTCCCCACTCCATACAGTGCAAGTGTATGTAAAACTCACTGGTCTGCAAAGCTCAACTCATTTACATATATCCACCTAGGGCTGAAAGATTTATTGTTCTCATATCAAAATCGCAATTTGAAAAGGTGCAATTTTTAAATAGCAAGAGTTGCCTACATTGTTTAACTATCTCCACTTATTCAAAGGTAGAAGGTAATAGTATGGAGCTTGGGGGCCAACTATAAATGATTCAGACCAAACCAAAGAACCCATGTGCTATGCACATGAACACAACCCTAATTAACAGGCAGTCTATCTGGTGGGTTGACTAGCTGTGTTAAAGTCAGTGGACATAAAAAAGGGCCGGCTCTCAAATGATAGAAAATTATTGCAGTTTACAACACGATTGCAATATTGGTCAGAAAAATCCCAGTTAGATATTTTGTCCATATCGTTAGCCCCGCCCACCCATATTGAAGTTCTAAAGAGTGTTTCAGCTCTGAGTGTTTTTCTGCATGAGGTGCAATACAGGGCAGCCAATCAGAACAGAGCTCATTTGTCTTAGATCAGTCTTAAAGGCATGTTACCTTACACTTGTTCGTTTGGTGTAAGGTGGTCAGCATGGCTTTCTTAACCTAATCTTTTTCTCATCTTGGCTTTCCGATAAAATCAGAACGTTTTAATATAATCAGGTCTTTGGGTTTGACTCATGCAAACAGTGACATGGACATGTAAGAGAGTGTCAGACTTTAGTCCTTTGAATGTATTTTTAGAGGCTTTCTTTAAAGTCTTCTAGTGTATAGTCTGTGACTAAAAACTCTGTGACACACATGGATGTGAGAGGGTCTCAGATTTTAGTGTTTTAAGTTTTCTCAGAGTCTTCTAGTGTGTGGTAGGCATACAAACAGCCTGTTTCATCGTAAAAGGATAAAGGGAGCCTGAAAAATGGTTGTGTAAAAACGAATCATAGCCATACTTAAAACACATTAAACCACACAAAGGTTATAAATAAATCCAAACACTTTAAACACAAAGCAGCCTAGCAGTGTTCTTCAGCTGTTTGAAGCTGTCAGTGCTGAGTGGAACAATTTTGACCCTTCTTTCTGTAAGAGGTTGTCTGCAAGAGTTTGCCTACAAGTCTTCAACATTGAAATAAATGAAATGGAAAAGCTCTTCCATATTCACTTACTTTATTTGTGGTTTCTTGTTGAGTTACTGACTAATGATTTGTTGTCAAGACCATTAAAAGTTAGTTTGGTGTGCTGTGGTGGCATTCGCATGACCATCCCGCTTCCCGGAGCCCTACCATGTGACCCATTTTGAACTCTTCCAACTGCTCAAATTGCTTTCAAACTCTCCTCTGAGGCATACTTCGCTTGTAAAGGATGCTATCAACACAACAACACGAGTCAGAATGAAAAGTATGCAAAACAGGACTGCCTTATATAATCAGTCAGGTATAGTGATAAGGCCCGTCCTTGCTCACATCACATGTGTGCCCAATCATGAAACCTGAGTCATTTGCATGTCTCATGATGTCAGACCTGCCCACCCAAGTTTCATTCCTGTCGGTTGATTCCTTCTGGATGCAACTCTTTTTTCGATGATGGGTGTGTGTATATATAAGAGTGTACTCACTGTGATGTAGAGCTACCTGTTAGCTTTTGAGACACGTGCTCTGAGGTACTAAGGGTGTAATGAAACTGTATATGTCCCATGCTCTCTTTTGAGCATCTTTTGTTTGCCAGCTTTTGTGGAAACCACTGGCCGTGATCAAAACTAGACATCTGGATGCATCCTATCTATTTTTGCTGTGTTTGTAGCTCAGTTGTGGTGTTTTGTAAGATCCTGTTTTGCATGAGGGCATTCTACATTGCCAGTCTTTGTTTTGAAATTAATGTTTGTATTATTCTGTGCCCAGTCTGTTTAGTACACAGTTTACGGCTGGGCAGGATGACATTGTATATTGTTATTGTGATGAATTATGTCATCGTGCGATACACTATGCTTTTCTGAACATATCGTGGATACCATCAGTACAACTGCATGGCGCATTAGAAAAAGAGCAAATTTAGTCCAGTTTAACTGGGTTTAGTGCAATTCTGTATGTTAAAACTAAGCCTTAACTGTTCAGATAGAGAAAATAATTATCTGAGAAAATAAATATCATGACATCATACATCATAAAAATGTCTTAAAGTGTAGAAAAATTATATTTTTGCTGTGTCACCCACCTCTAACATAATTATAGCTGTGTAGAATTTATGCATTTTTAACATCTAAAATATTGTAACTTGACCACAACGTCAAAACTCACGTTGAAGCGAGTCAGAAATTGAGAGCAGACTAGTGGCTCTCTTGTCTGAGTCACAAAGCAAGGAGAAATAACGTTCTTGTTTTTATGGACAGTCTGGTTTGCTGTTCTCCAACATGTTTTACAGACAGAAGGATAAAGTGAGTTGGTAGCACTGATATAGCAATTGCCAACGTCGGGGTTTGGATCTACTCATCTATAAGACCTTCCCAGGAATAGAACAGCCTAGCTGCGGCTCTGGACCCCATTTTTACATGAGTCGTATTCATTCCAATACAGTCCTCCAGGAGCCCCCAGAGAGACCCCATTTTTACATTGTCCACTCTTCTAACACATCCAAACAAGCTGACAATGACTTATCTGGTGCAGTTGTGTTGTAAGCAGGGATAGAACAAATAAGTGGCCCAGCTGTAGTCTCTAAGGGCTGAACTGGGAAATGCTGAGATTAGGTTTAGCAATCCTCAGTCTTGCTGGCATGCTGTAGTAGGTGAAAGTTTCTTCAGCGTCACATGCGTCTGCCAAATTCCTTGTTTGAATTCTAGCTTAAGCAATCTACCGTTGCTTCATCAGTGCCAACACATTAAATGCGGATGCTCCAAGCTCTTAAGTTTGGATCAGCAAGCCATCCTGTGGTTTTGACAAGCAGTTACCTCAGAGTCAGGTTCATGTGGCTCGACTATATAAACTCTGTCAAAAATGAACTAATCATTATTGTCCATCGGTCATAGGTTCTCTTTGGTGGTAGTGGTATTTTGGGCATTTAAAGGGGTGTCGTAAATCTTAGGGGTTATCTTTACATGAGCCTGTTTGGGCCCTTATCAGGGCATTGGTGCCACAGTACGGGCATTATATAAGTACCAGGCTATCTGCTCTCCATCACTGGCTAACTGCCACAATAAGTGGGGAAATGAGTCTTCACTTTCAATTACGAAAAATATAAAAATAATTTTCTTTATGCTTCATTTTACTGGTCACCTGTGACTCACTTAAGGTCAAATTACTTGTGAACTTGTGAACCTCAGATTTAGGTCAAATGAAGGTTAGGTTCAGTGTTAGGTTCACATTTTGGACTAAGGTTAAGGGGTCCTTAGCCTACGTATTCCTACATTTGATTTTTCCCCCTGAGGTTCATCTGACATTTGTGGGACAGCAGTATGTAAAGTGATTATGAAGTGGTGTTACTTCAGAGGATGGCTTGGGAACGCTCATACCTGTATACGTTGTGAGGTGTTATCTGTTGAGTGAGGTTGAACACTGGCCAGCGTGCTCATGACAAGGTGAACCAGGTTATCGTATTTCGAATGAAGTGTGATGGTGCCAGACGGATGGGACACTAAATTTCCCTAGTTGTGTACCACCCATAGTGGACAGGGCAGAGGCCGCCCCACGGGTGCTTAAAGATTTTGACCAGCGGTGTCTGACTAGTCTGTTCACGTGGACAATTCAAGTGAGTGTCTGAAATCACATCCACATTCAAGACCCCACATGTATATCCCTTCAGAGGACTCACCAGGATGCCTCTGTTAACAGCATGACACTGGACACAGGACCTCACCTGGGCTTGTGAGGTTGCTAACTGGACCATAGACACCTGGCAACACGTGGCGTGATTTGATGAATCACAGTACCAATCGTTTCAGGCTGGTGGTATAACAGTATAACACAATATGCTTTTCTGAATATATCATAGATATCATCAGTATTAGTACAACACTGAGCAAAATTAGTCCCATTTAACTGGTAAAAAACCCTTTTTTTCTTCAGTTCCAACTAAATTTCTTAAAGTATTGCAAAATTATGCTTTTGCCATGCTGCCTACCTCTAGGTATTATGTATTTAAAAACAGTCATGATTTATTTACCTGCCCATTTCCAGCCTTTCTTTGTCCGGTAGAACAGGCTTCTCAAACTCAAATGACCTGAGGGTCACTAGCCAGAGTTTTTTTATCTGCTGTAACTCTATGACATGCTCTATGCATTAATTTTAGCATCTTTCAGAGTCCACAAAGGCAGATTTAACTAACTGTTGGTAAAAATTAGAATAAATACTTGGTTAAGTTAGTTATAGCTAAATTGCAGTCCTGCCTGCTTGGCCTGCATCATTTAAGCTGTGTCAGGTTTTCTGTTTGAATGGTTCCTCTTACAGCTCTATTTTTACTTTAAAACCTGCTGTCTAGGGTAGTTTGAGACCCCTTCCTCATACCTTCACTGTGATTGGGAAGAGCTAAACTGCTATAGACCGAACAGGACAATATACACAGCCAAGTCTCATTATTATGGCCACTAGCTAATATCCAGAGTAGCTGCCGTGTGTAGCACGAACAGCAGCTAGACGCGCTGAGAGTGGCTGAATAAGGTCCTGGTAGGTTTTCACAGGCATCTGAAGCCATGCTGACTGCAGTGCCACAGCTGCTGGAGGGTGCATGGGGGAGGATCCATAGAGCGAACACGACGGTTGAGGTGGTCCCACAGGTGCTCAATTGGGCTCAAGTCTGGGGTATTAGGGGCCAGGGTAATACTTGGAAGGCTTGGCCATGTTCTTCAGCCAATGTTGGATATTTGTAGCCGTATGACATGTTGTAATGACTTGTTGGAAGATTCCATCTGGCCCGGAGAAAACAGTCAGCATGTAGGAAGTGGTCATAGTAATGTGACTCGACTGTGTATATAAATGGGTTGTTTTTTTGTGACTTTACACAAGGAGTTAATTCCATATGCGTTATTTTGGTAGATTATTTACTGGGGAGTGAATGATGAATTTTGTAAACATTAACAGTCATTTAAAAATTCAGTTTTCTATGATACAGGCCTTTTAAAGGGGACCTATTATTCTCATTTTCAGTGTACATATTTATATTTTTGGGGTCTGCTAGAATAGATTGACATGCTTCAGTGAATACAGACACACGTCTGTATCCACCCTCTGTCTGAAAAACCGTCCAGTGAGCCAAGTGTTCTCTGATTGGTCCACCTGCCTATTCTGTTTTGACTGGTCAACCATCAGAGGAGCATCCTGCTTCTGCCACCACACTGCTGTAGCTGTTCTAACAGTGGCATTGGTTTTGCTGTATCAGTTTGAGTCAGAGTCCGATCCTGAAAGTCGGGCAGAACAAGTTGGTAGATTCAGCTTTGCAAGCTAGACTGCAGCAAGACATTGCAGAGTAGTACGTTTTTTCCGTCTTAGATTTTTTTTTGTGTTGTGTGAGGGTGGGCAAAGCTTGCTGGTAGGTGTGCAGTGGGGGTGGTGTTATGAGATGACATCACCTTGTAACAGGGAGATTTGGGCTTTCACTGTTCACATGCACAAAAAGCTACGTAGCACACTGAAGCAAATAGAAATACCGAAAAGGTCACATCAAACAAGCAGCTGTAGACTTGGTACACTTCTGTAACAAAAACCTTGTTCACTTTTCTAAAAAATGTGCCACTGAATGGATAGTACTGCATGACTGAACCATCATACAGTACTATGCAAAAGTCAGAGACCACCTATCACTGATTTTATTTCCAGCCCAAATGGACATTGAGTACAAGTGATTTTGCGCAGTAAAAGATTTTGCTCAGCACTGTGCACAGTAGAGTACTGCACACCCTGGGGCTGTGTTACAGGTGAGTGCTGGTGGTCAGTTGCCAGTCAGTGGTAGCTGGTGCATGGTTTCCATTGTGCCTGATTCAGTGAAGCAGGCCTAAGTATTTACACTCTTCTGGCATGTGGCTACACATTCCTGCACCTGTTTGTGTATGTGTGTGCGTATTATGAAAAGAGTGAATCAGGGTAGCTTGTTAAGACTTGCTGTGGACTGGTGAGAGTGGTGTGGGGTTTAGCTTTGCCTACTCTCAGTGGAAGTCCCTCAACCTTTTCTTTGTTCTTTTGTTCAAAAGCGAGAGTCCATGAGGAAATCCATGTTTACCTATATGCCCAGATGAGGCCAAATATTTGTGGATGGGTCTACTTTTCCTGGCTGATCTGTAAGGGACGCGCTTAAAGGCACGATATTAGCTTGTAGCACACAAACACAGACACAATAAAAGAATGCACAATAGATGTTTTTTAAACATGCACTACAATCATTTCCTGTGTGTACCATCTGAAATCCTGTCTTTGTTAACAGCCCAACCTTTATTTGGACAATCTAGCTCATAACTGTCTATTTTAAAGGACCCATATACCATGTGTTCCTTTGACTTTTCCCCTTTCTATGTACCAAAACCGGGCCAAGTAATTCATTTTCACAGACATAAACAGGCTGATTTTATTTATGTGCATCATTCAGAAAGCAGTCCAGGTTGAAACAGCCCTTAGCCGAAGTTGGATTTTTGGCATATCCAGGTTGTATCCAGATTGTTTGTTTATTTATTTATCTATTTATTTATTTCAGACAGCAAAAAAAAAAAAAACACATGAAATACAAGGTGTAAATAACAGTCTGAACCCAGCCCTTAAATCTTCAGGATGGGTGGGGCTAAACTGCTGTTAGCCGGATAGGTGGATATGTGTAAATGACTTGTTTTTTTGACATTGCACAAACACAGTAACTTCTAGGGCTGCAGGATATTGGAAAAAAATGATATTGCAATTTTTTCCTGTGGTCTACACTCATCATCAAAACAGTTGCACCGAGAGGGAAGTGTTGGATTGCAGTGCTATTGGGAAGGAGGATAAAGTTTACCAGGAACAATAAATGATGATAGATTGAGCAATACTTATTATGCTATGTGGTATTAAGGCCACTTGTTGTAATGGTATGCATGCATGTAGTCTTGCGTCGTGCAGCCGCAAATGCTGCAGGCACTTACAGGATGACTCATGGAGGGCATCACTGCTCACTGAATGTCTGCAATCGTGGCTTTTGGGTCAGTCAAGTGCGGCCGAACATGAAACTTGAATTATTTGTATGTCTCATGATTTCAAACCTACCCATCAAGTTTAATTCCTCAGTTGGTTCCTTCTGGGTGCAACTGTTGGTGCAGCATTGTGTTTTTGACGATGAGTATATATTGTGATGCTAAACAATGTTCAGGAGTTTTCACCAGTTGACTTAACATCAATATTTAGAGAACATTATTCATTGTAAAATGATTGGGCGTGAAAATAAAAATAATAATAAAAAGCTGAGATATGACTTTTTAACACTTGTGAGTGTGAACCAAATTTTCTGGAAGTTCAGTGCTCTGTAATAGGTTTCAATGCACCAAACACAATAGCAGGTGAGCAGTGTGACTCTTCTTCTCTGTGTATCCGAGAAGCCCTAAATCAGAGTTCAAGAACCGTGCTTCAAGAACTTTTTCTTTTGTATCAAACAACAAAAAAATGTTCCATTTCATTTGTCTTACTAGACATCGCACGTCGTGAGATGTGAGTATTGTGCACATTGTGATGGCGATGCTGAATCGATATGTCACCTTGCAGCCCTAGTAGTGTCCAAATGTACTTTTGGAATGTTTTTTGCTGCTTATTTTCCATACATGGACTTGAACATGAATGGTATATTGTGAAACGTTAACTTTAAACTTGGGAGGACAAGGCTGTTCTCACTAATGAGGCCCACTTTTGAAAATAACAATAAAGCTATAAACATCTATAAACCCATCTTCAAACCTGTACCCCCAAAAACATCAGCTGTTTGTGAAGTAGCAGGCTGTTGATCTAGCTTGTGAATGTCATCAGTGCAGACAAGAAGACACTTTTCGCATGTCGTGAAACTGGGGGCTCGTAATGAGCTTTGCACTGATCTGTCAGAGCCCCTTTTAAGACTCTTTTGGTGTCACCCACCACAGGCTTTTGTGGTCAGGAAATCCGCCATGGGTGGATTTGTTATCGTTCTTGAGCATGGAACCTGGGTGTTTATTTGTTGTGGCTCACTGTTATCTGTGTACACGTGAGCTCCGGTGTATGTGTGATTTGAACTGTGATAGCATGCAGTGATTTAAGAGGAGCTGTTGCTTCATGGATGGGGTAGAAAATGGGTGGGGAGGTTCACAGTTATATGGGTTTTAGTGCCATTTTAATATGCATTTGTGGAGAATGGGCAATATATAGCATCAGGATCCTGGAAGACTTTAAAATGCAGATTGTACACTCGTCATCAAAAGAATAGCTGCACCCAGAAGGAAGTGTTGGATTGCAGTGCTATTGGGAAAGAAGATAAAGGCTACCAGGAACAATAAATGATGATAAATTTAGACAGATATGGCCAATATTTACTGAGCTACACATACATAAGTAGTGTCTCTCTGTGTGTCTCGCTGTGCGTCTCTCTGTGTGTCTCTCAGTGTGGCATTGGGTCACCATGTTTGCTAATGCAATATGCCAGAGGTCTTAGCACAGAGTGGTAGAGGTTACCTATGGGGTTCTGCAGTAGGGGAGGTGGAGTAATGCCAGTGCATTTGCAAGTACATTGAAATAAAACTTGTGTTCAGTTATATTTTAATTATATATTTGCAAGAGGAACGGGAGGAAAATGTAAGGTAAAAAAGAAGAACTGAAAAAAGCTATTATTTGCTCATGAAAGCAGTTTGTAAGGTCATTTATCTTAGATTACTGTAGCATCGCGGCTCTAGGTACAGTTACTGTCATTGTCTCTGTTTTGAGGACGCAGATCACAGGGCTCATATCAATAAGAGTAAGCACTTGTGAACATAGCTCTGAAATCTCCATTCATTAGAGATGAAACCTTGTCTGTTTAATGAGGGAAGTGAGCACTGCCTGCATCACCCTGACATTTCAAGCAGATTTATACTGATCCACTTTACTCAGTTAAAGGTGCCTCAAATGTTTATTCAGTGTTTTAAATGGTTTGCTGGTGTCTGTATAGAAGGTATGTGACTTTGGTCAAGGTTAAAATGCCCAGGATCTCGGGAAATATGGCTAGCTGGCTTAACTGCAGCATAAAAAGTTATCGTCCAACGGTGGTTACCCCCTCATTATCTGCCCATACGTCACTGGCTTTATACACTATTGAACATCCTTTATCTGGAATTGTATATAGATTTTTTTTTTTTTTGATGAAAAATTTAAAAAATGAATCACAAAAAGGGTCATGTGTTTCTTGCATTATGTACATTTGATCAGGTTAGTTTTGGTTTCACACTGCAGTTTAGCGATTGCACTAAAGAACTTTGCATGACATTCCCATGTCTTGTTGTCATCACATGTGGGCTGCATCTCTCTATACTTGACGTTGATTGATTGGTTGTAGAGGGCCGTGCTTATGACGGTGGCATTACACACCTTTAAGGCAGTAAAGTGTCATGCGAGACTCGACAGGCGGCACATGAACCTGAAGGGAACACATTAGTGTTTGTAGCACTTGCATCGCTGCAACATTGCCTGTGAAATGATATAGTAGAACTCTGAAAGACACTCCGGTAGAGACTGCTAAGCAGTTCTCCCTTCAAAATTGTTGGCACACGGCTGTGTTTTACTTCGTGTCATATCCTCTCTCTCTCCCATCCTCTCAGAAAATAATGCTGACTTTTGACCGCATTACCTCCATGGCTCATTTTTACTTCTCTTCCGTTCTTTTTCTACTTCGATAGCTGAACTGGGGTGTGATAGCCTGCTTCCTGTAATTAGTCCAAAGTCTGAACTTTCCAAAGAGGTGTTTTCACACTGCATACTAACCAGAGCATGGGTTAGTTTGATCCAGACCAAGACGACCTCTTTTGAGGGACCTGAGACACCTTTCACAACTGCTACAGTATTTTGGTTTGGACTGAAACTGAAAAGTCTTAAGGTCCCAGCCTGTAGGTGTGAACGTAGATGTGAAAGCAGCCTTAGACAGACAGTGATAAAATCATACAGCATGGCTGCTACTTACAGGTTGCTGTTGGGGTGGTGATGCTAATAAAGGTGGAACTGCTCTTCTCTTCAGTCTCTTCGTGTTAAACGGTGAGTGACGCTGCTCGATATTCTCCAAAGTTTGAGAAACTGGCTTGAGTGAAATGTGCAGAGCAAACTAACAACTCTGAATTAAGGTTGTCCAGGATCTTGTTAAATAAGGCTTCATATTCACCAGTTGACACTCTTTACAGCCTTTACGTTACACACCTTATTTAACTATTGACAATGTAAATACCATTTTCCATTCAAAGGCACATTTCAATCAATTCAAATATTGAAAAAGAAAGATGTGGATATGTTTACTGTACCTAATAAACAGGATGTCCCAGTGTAATCTACTTGTGGCTTAAAGAAACCGAGCTAGCTTTACCCAGCTTAGGTAGTTTAGTAGCTTGGCTTGGGTCACCATTGCCTTTTATTGTGTCAGATGACCCAGGCCACGCGTTTATCTGAAATCTGTGTAAAAAATGAAAATGATAGCGCTTAGCTACCCTCTTTCCACACACGCTGCCTGGCTCAAAGCCTTGTGACGTTCTGCCCAATTTCCTAGGGGATCTTATCGAGCTTTTTCCTTCCTCCTCTTTTAAGCTGTGCTTTCATTTTGTGCGTCTGTTCGTCTGTCCATTCTCACTCATTATAGCTCTGTTCCTTTTCATCTTTTTTCACCTACGCCCATGTTTTTCCTCTTCACAGCATCCATAATCCTGCCAAAAAGCTGAGGGCCATTTGCACCGTAAACAAATAACAGCATTAGCCCCTCCCACTGTGTGTCTGTGTTTGTGTGTTTTGCGATTAGTGTATGTGCATGTTGCAGAACTGCTCCAGCTTCAAAGGTTAGTGAGTCTAAGAGATGAGAAAAGATTGCAGAGCATTTCACACCATAACATCTTTGTTCTCTCACCTCATCAACTAGATGTTTTCCCAACTGTATTGTTTGTATGTGGTACATGTGACAGTCGGTCAGTCATACAAACAATACATTCGTGTGATGATGTTCTAGTAATCTGCCCTCCCCCCATCTCCTCCCTGTTCCTATCCTAGTCATACTACAGTAACAAATTATGTCTATCAAGTCAAGTCAACATTTATTTATATAGCGCTTTTTACAACAGATGTTTACAAAGCTTTACAAAGAATCTGGTGTCCGAGCCCCCAGTGAGCAAGCCAGTAATTAAGTTTAGTCTGTAATTAAGTAGTTGGGTAATCGGATGGGTCAGCAGGACACAGGCCAAGCTTCCACAGTGCAGGACAGCCAGGAGCTCCGTGGTGGTTAAAGGCAAGCAGTGGCACCCAGTCAGAGCAGATGTAGCAACAGCATCAGACCACACTGGATGGGCAGCAGTTCAACTCAGTCTGTCCTACTGCTGCCTAGAACCTTATTTTACAGAACCATATTTGTGCAGTGCTGCGCAGAAGTCAGAGACCACCGTTCACCTACTTCATTTCCAGTCACTACCATTATGTACAAGTTATTCGTTTTGCAGGAGATGTTTCTGAAAGGGGGCGGCACAGTGGTGCAGTGAGTAGGGCCATCTCCTCACAGCGTGGCCATCCTCTGGGTGCTACAGGCAGAAGCCACCCAGAACTTCAGCCATGTCAGTCTTTCACCATATGTTGAACTCTATGAAAAATTTATGAGTAGTGATAGTAAATTTATAGTGATTTTTCCAGCCCTCTCATCAAGGAAGATCAGTATCATTAAGTACCTGGTTTGACTGAGTCTGATGTAATGTTCGGTTTGCACAGGCATGAAACTAAAGTCCAAACCAGACCTGACTTGAATCTACTCCCACGCTCCAACAAAGATGACTTATCATACACAGTTCCTCCTGCTACTGCAGAAATGCTAAACACACTTTGAGCAAACTTAACAAGCACCACACCATTTTTCCCCCAGCCCAGCACATTCCACTCATCATCTGAATGACTGTGACTGATGTGCTGGGGACTTGTCTGTCATTCAGGGGGATGTTCATCCACGTGAACTCTGGAGCAATTCTAAACACAGCTATAGACTATAACACAGATGGGGAGAGAGAGAGAGAGAGAGAGAGAGAGAGAGAGAGAGAGAGAGAGAG
>CM067493.1:7966926-8065325 GCA_034552555.1 Semaprochilodus insignis | reverse complement strand
AGAGAGAGAGAGAGAGAGAGAGAGAGAGAGAGAGAGAGAGAGAGAGAGAGAACCCAAAGTTTCTGGAGGCACAGTCCTTCAAATAAAAACAAATCTACTCAGGGCTCCCGAGTGAGGCAGCTGTCTAAGTTCAGTTCCCAGAGTTCTCAAAGTTATCCATAGCAGGGAGTCCAAGAGAGCATAACTGGACTATGTTCAACCCTGAATGACCAATGGCCGCCAATGGTGCTGGCACTAACAGGATGACTCATCGAGGGAATCACTGCTTGCTGAATGTCCACAGTTGTGGTTGTTGGGTCCGTCAGGTACAGTGATAAGGCCGATCCTTGCTTATGTCACATGCGGCTAAGCTTGAAACTTGAATAATTTGCGTGTCTCATAATGTCAAACCTACCCACCAAGTTTCATTCCTGTCGGTTGATTCCTTCTGGGTTATACTATTTGTGTAACTGTTCTTTTGACAATGAGTGTATATTGTTAAGAAAAGCCAAACTAGGAATCCATAAAAAGTAAAGAACAATATGGCAAAAAACTTAATACAGCTGGATATGTTAATCAGGCGGTGTGTCATACTGTAATGACAGCAGTAAAATTTAAAATATGCACAATTTTTATGCAAATTGCCAACTATCAAGAAGGTCAGCTTTAGTT
Organism: Semaprochilodus insignis; assembly: GCA_034552555.1. Lineage (NCBI taxonomy): Eukaryota > Metazoa > Chordata > Actinopteri > Characiformes > Prochilodontidae > Semaprochilodus > Semaprochilodus insignis. Next base: position 8,064,674 of record CM067493.1, on the reverse strand, counting down.
GCTAATTCTTCATTCATTTAAGTAATTGTAATGGTCCCAATATTAAGCAGTCTGTGCTATGTGGGTGTCGTTCCACAGAAATGTGAGGTTCAGTGGGACGTCAAGAGTTGCCGGGCTTTCCTGTAGTTTAATCAGTTAATCATCTCTCTCTGCAGCTCTACTGAGCACTCAGAATGCATGAACAAAACCACAAGCCACAGAGGAGGAATTACAGCTTAAGAGAACAGCAGGAGGCCCAACACGGAGAATGAGGGAGAGATGGAGAGATGTTCTGGTAAATGGCAGGAGGTAGAACGTTGAAAGAGATGTCCCGATGAGGTTAGTTTACAAAAGATAAAGATGTAAAGGGAAGGGCAACCCAAGCTTGGATGGCGATGAAGTGGGAGGGGAACAAGGTCATTAAAGGATTTAGGAGAACGGAAAAATGAAGAAACTTGAGCGAATGGTTGGATGATGGAAGGAGATAGGCAAGGGCCGGAAGCATGGAGCCGAGCCTTGGTTTAAGAAGGATGTGTCAGGTTTCACAGTTTGCTCATTGAGCACAAATGCACACACACACTGGCGTCCCGTCAGAAGTTGGGGGGCATCTTGCTTTTTTGAAGTGATGTTTGATTTTCTCTTTTGTTTGTCAAAAAGGGTTCTTCAGAGAGACGCCATTGAAGAACCACTTTCAGGTTCCTCACGTAGACAGTTCTTTAAAGGAATAATTTCCACTCTCCTTATGTGCAGTCATTTGGTCAAGACACATTTGGCATCAGAATTTTGCCTCTTTAGGTTTAGGAACTGGAGCTGCAAGGTTAACGTTGCCAACAAACACTGGAAGTCAATGATCACCAATACTGTTTGAGTGTATGCAGTAAGCCCCAGAGTGCTATCAACCTACCTAAACGTCCACATCTCAGTTCAAGTCATGCAAACAATCTGATAGCTTAGAACACAATATGACTCACCATAAACCATACAAACAAAAGAAACTTCTCAGAGCAGCTGAAAGAAGTGGCAGCCATGCAGGATAACTGGAATCGCTTTTTTCTCAAGGACAGTTTGGTATCATTCTGTAGAAGACAAACAAAGTCCAAAGAGAATTCACAACACAGACACACCACAGGGTAACAAAGAAACCATGAAAATCAATACAGTGTGTTCTGAAGTTCTAAAGTTGAGGACCGCATTTTCTGCACAAATGAGCCTTAAAAGTGTGTTTGAATCCGAACATACACATGAAGAAATGCACCAGTTGGATACTGGACCCACCAGTGGACCACCCAGATCCACAACTTGGCTGTAGTATGACAGTAATGAGAAAAACGAATATGGAAACAACATTACCTCGGATTCACATTTTAAAGGTGTTGTCGACCTGTTACATGGTGATTTAGCACAGTAACTTTACTAGACCTATCTCTTGCTTCTGAACGTCTCTTACATAGCTTAGCAATGTTTGAAGCAAATACACAAAGATTTTGGTTTGTATTTGCAGGTTGGTTTGTATTTGTCTAGTAGCACCTTAAGCCTGGGATTGGATTTAACCTCTGAGCTGTTCCTTTACAGGATGTTTTCGAAATTCAGACTTTTCTCTTTTTTATGACTGCTTTTATCCACCTATTCAGGATACAGAAGTTTAGCCTCCCCATTGGGCATGGTTTGCATCAATCATTTTCACTATCATTAAAGGGTCTTTCTTGATGTGAAGAGCAGTTTGGCCAAAAAAAAAAAAAAAACTGTTCTTAAAGCTCATAATGAACTCTGTTAGCTCAAAGCTGGTTTAAACTCCTGAAGCATTTGGCAAAAGAAATGGCAAGAGCTAAACTGAGGTTGGAGAGTTGAGATAACATACATCACATTATGTAACAATACACCTTTCTGAGCATATCATGGATCTCTTCAATACCTAAAGACTGCTATTTCATTAGCAAATTAGCATAATTAGGCCTTTTTAATTAGATTTAGTGGAGCCCAGTAAGAGAATGAATAGAAGTAGTTTTGTTCATGCTTATTATATATATTTTTAATGGTGGCACCATAACTTGATGATCCTGCAGATGGCATTGCATGAGGATGTGTGACAGGATTTATAGATTGAGAAGAGATGGTACAATGCAGGGAATGTCTTGTTCCATGAAAATAGGTCTCAAAGCTAAAAGGTAAAAAGGAGTGATTGAATTTGGGCGTGCCTAAGGCCATAGTGTGAAGGAAGTGGCTGAATTTGCAGGTGTATGGAAGCGTATGGTCATATGGGTCTGCCAGCAGCGGCTAAAATCCCAGTCTACAGGAAATTCTCCTCAGAATTGTGCCGGGGAAGGCATCCACCAAATCTGGTCGATGTGAGCAGTTCTTTGATGGAAGAGTGGCTGAACAATGATGTGGCCTACGTTCTGAAACGTGTCCAGTCCTTGTCCAGTTAGGTATGTTTCTGTCACAGGTGACACTTTTTTTTTTTTTGTCCATTTTTGGCATATACATACATGTGCTGTTGTGATGAATGATTTATGAGTCTTTTAAATATGGATAAAGAATAACATCACACATATGTTTCAAATAAATATTGCTCATGTCTCACAAGAGAAATCACAGAATAAACCATGACACTAAAATGAGCACATTAGAGTTAACAAATGTACCAAATATGAAGTTTATGGTAACTATCTATTGGGCAATGATATTCTTTCCTGAAAAGTCCTGCTCGAATTTGGAGTCCTTCAAGTCTGTATTCCTGTGCTATGTTGCCTTTTCTCTTTTTGTCTGTTTTCTTTCTCTCTTTCTCTCCGGTCAGCTGTGTGTAAGCAGATTTATGAAGTCCTCTGTGCTATGTCCTGTCTGGAGCTGAAGTGCATGTTGCTCCATCGTCCATCCGTGCACATTCTCACCCCCAATTCATCCTCGGCCTGACAGTGTTGTTTCCTCCCCAACAGAACAACAGCTGCAACCATGCTGCCCTTCTTTTTAACGCAGCTTTAGGCAGAAAGTTTCTTGACCTTAACACGAAAGCTAAGTTGGCTTGCTGTTTTCATGACGCACTTTGTTTTATTGCTCAGTGTTTTGGAAGCTGCGTTTTGCAACACTGACCTGGTTTAATAGAAATTTGACACAAGTAAGACGCATGCAAAAAAGGGAGAGTCAAAAGTGGGCGCGATGCTTTTGACAAAACAGATAACAGTTGTGATTTTGGAGTTATACTTTCTTAAAGGATGCCAGAAGGGATCTTCAGAGTGATATCATACTACAGGGCTGGCCAAAAGGGCCGGGGGAACAAAGTTGGCCCACAAGAATGTTGATAAGGTCGGCCAGAAAACTCTTCATCCAATACGAGGATGAACATGTTTTTTTTTTTAAACTTCTTTTTTTTTTTCTTTTAATCTTTTTAGAGAAAAACCCCCTCTTAATCTTTTTAGAGAAAAGGTTTGGGCACTCCTGCTCTAAGGAACCATGTTTGCTTCCCTAAAGAACCTTATTTTACAGAACCATTTTTGTGCAGAAGTCAGAGACCACCGTTCACCTACTTCATTTCCAGTCAGAACTACCATTATGTACAAGTAATTCGTTTTGCAGGAGATGTTTCTGAAACAGGGCGGCACAGTGGTGCAGTGAGTAGGGCCATCTCCTCACAGCGTGGCCATCCTCTGGGTGCTCCAGTTGCCTCCCAGAATCGGGTGAAGTGGAGATTGCCCTAGGTGCGAGTGTCTGTGAGTGAATATGCATGTCTGTGTGTCTGCCCAGCAATGGACTGGCAGCCTGTCTAGGGTGTTTCCTTGCTTCCGCCTGGTGGGTGCTGGAATAGGCTCTAGACCCTGCCACAAGCCAAAAGAATAAGCGTCTCAGAAGATGAATGAATAAGAAAAGTCAAAAGGAAATTAATATACAAAACAAGAGTTTCCAAAACTGGAGTTCACAAAATGATTCAAAGCTACAGAGAAAATGAGACTCCTAACAGACATGGAAGACCTGGTAGACCGCCATAACGTAAAGCGTTCGTCTTTGGTGGACAAAACACAAGTCTTTCTGTCCTTTCTGACTTTAGCACAGTGCTGTACAATCAGAGTATACAGTTCTAATTTGTAGTCTTATCCTCCAACATTAAGCACATCCCAGTCTCTGCATTTTATTCTGCAAGACAGGCACCGAAAATCCGCTGGAAAGACCTTTTAAAACCTGTTTTCCAGAACATACAACCCTCCAATGTGCTCCTTCCAGTTGCTCCAGCAACTTTGGACAAATGCCTGTGCTCAACTTGATAAAGCACCCCCATCAGCAGTTCATAATGATCCTTAGCTTTGGACTGTAAAGCATATTGCAGGCGTTTATCCAAAATTCAGCTTGCTCCTGTGAAGGCCTGGAGGGATTAAGTACTGGAACTGTGGTGCAGATACAGGTTCTATAGAACAGCTCAGAACAATAAATGCATGTGAATGTGCACACCTCCATGGTGCTGGCTGGAGCACAGCACTGTTCTAGGTTAGAATGGTGAATAAATGGATAGAATTGATCTTGGTATTATTTACTTTATTGGGTATTCAGATACGGTACATGTAGTCACAGAGGAGCTACAGACGAAAATAAGTCAAGCAAAAATACAAATCTGTACAGTGTACATGGGCAAGTAATTTTGCTGTAGGTCCCCAGAATGTGTATACCCCTAAAACACAAAGATAAATGACTTAATGGCTCAGTGACATAGGGGTCACTTATAGCTTCATGCAATCAATGAATATTAACCCATGAATATCTAGAATACTTGCGAATGTTTTGTTACCAGTTAATAGTGACTGAACTCCCATACATAAGGGAATGGTGAACCTAGGGATCAAGGGGTTTATCCTGTATTTCTTTTCTATAGATATACTTATACTTATAAAATCTTTTGGATACAAACAGTTCTACCAAATTACCAAAAACTATATTAATAAATGCTTCCCATCTTTTCATGTAACTAGTCCATAGGTGGACTTTTATTTTACCCATTTCTCATGGACACCTGGTGAAGTTAGATCACATTGTTTTGTAAATGTGTAATTTGAATGTGTACCAGAAAAGCAGTATGCAACACTAAGAACTGCAATTTCTGCAATTAAGTAAACTTTTTTGTGTTTTATATGAGAAATACTTTATTATTATTATTATTATTATTATTATTATTATTATTATTATTATTTGGTAGTGTAATGATTGTTTTGGTAGTGCACAAAAATGGAATGCTTAGTTAATTGAAATAAATTCATTATATTTAAGGTAGAGGATCATTCAGAGCAAAATGATTTTACTCTAAAACCCTAGTCAGTTAGAAGTTGAAGGTGGGTTTTTGACTCCTTGAACTTTTAAATCAATGCAATAGAATGATCCATATGCAAATCAGCGTCCTGAAACAAAAAGAATTTGATGTACTACAGTTTTATATATAGAATTAGGTCCCCTCATCACACAATGCTTCCAAGCTGGGGGAGTGAAGGCCAGAGCTTGTTTTTTCAGGGTCATGTAAAACACCATGGCGTTTTTTCAAACTGCCACTAACACAGTGTCTTTAGACAGCTCAACACACTTGGAGGAGAACCTGAGTAATGGGATGGGAGGACCCACACAGAGAGAGCAAGAACAGTGACTTGGTTTCCCGACCATGATGGCTGTGGCATCACTTCCGCTCGGAGCACTGTTCCATTTCTGAGCACTGATTTGATTAGAAGTGTGCATTTTCAAGTAGCAAAAATAGCCCAAATGCTCATGACTTCTTCAAAAGAACAGCTGCCAGAGTGTTTGTTACTGTGTAATTGTCCCTAATGCCATCTCATGACAGGCTCATTTATACTGAAGGTCCATTTCCCATGATGTGTTTGACCTGTGATGTCCTCCCGGGTGCCCGCAGTCAGTTTAGGACCATCGATTCATTGAAGTCACTGAATGTTCACTCGTCTTTTAAATGGAGAAGCTTATGTGTTGAATACAAAGGCTCTGTCTGGGTGAATGTCCCTCATTGCTTGGAGGCAAAAGCGAATGATCCAGTGAAAAGGCAAAGAGACACTGCTGACAGAGTGCTGCTCCGAGCATGACCTACCTTTCGTTTCCCAGCAATTCATCACTTCCCCTTGTCCTTTCTTAGCCCTGGTTTGAGCTTTGTCTGTGACTTTTGTATTTCTCTCAGTCTCTCTGGTCTCTCTCTCTCTTTGTCTCAGACATTCCCTTTCTTTCCTTCTCTTTACTGGAGGAACGTCCTGTGCGATTAGTCATCTGTGCCTTACCAATAGAGTGTATCCTGCCTAAAAAGAGGCTCAAAGAAACTCTATACAGACAGGCAACCTCACTCTGTTATTACACAGAAGAAAGGTGACCACATTTCAGGTGTGCTTTCTTCTTCTAAGTCCATGTCATAAAGAAGCCAGTAGTGGTGATTAGTTTGCTCGAAAGACAAGCCTATCCATAATGTGAAAACAATTCTGATCAATAACATCACATAAACAATAAAATGATTTCAGTACATGTGTTAGAATTACAGTACATGTGCTGGCCATTTCATTATTCACAAGGCTTTTAAATAAAAGCATGCAAACCTTTATTTCTATAACATTATGACTTACATTTACAAACCACTTTTTTAGAAAAATCTAGCTTGTAGCTCCAACAGACTGGTTGATGAAATTAGTAGTCACTTTCTGGCCAGATAGCTACTCTTGGTTGGCTGGTTTTGGCTTGTGGGCCACTTTTAATGACTTTGTTTGTGTTAAACACCAGCAACACCAGTGTCACTGTGATAATAATAATCTACCACTCAACTAATATCTGGTCAACAGTTTCCATGTGGTCAGAAACTGACCAGTGATAAATACAGTAGAGGAGGGGTGACGCATTGTATAGAAGTGGATGGACTACAGCCTGTAATTGAACAACTTTAATAGAGACATATAAGCTAGCTAGAGGGAGTGAAGTACAAGGTTGGTATTTCCGATAAAGTGGCCAGTGAGTGGAAGCACTGTGTAAGGTTTTCAAATAATGTGGCCAATGAGTGGAAGCACAAGAAAGGCGTTTCAAATAAAGAGGCCTGTTGGTGAAAGCACAAGGTAGGTGTTTCTAATAAAGTGGCCAGTGAGTGGAAGCACAAGCTGGGCGTTTCTAATAAAGTGGCCAGTGAGTGGAAGCACAGGGAAGGCGTTTCTAATAAAGTGGCCAGTGAGTGGAAGCACAAGGTAGCTGTTTCTAATAAAGTGGCCAGTGAGTGGAAGCAATGTGTAGGGGTTTCTAATAAAGTGTCCAGTGGGTGGAAGCACACGGTAGGTGTTTCTAATAAACTGACCATTGAGTATTAATAGAGGAACAGTTTTGTAGCTAGGCCCCAAGACCTCCAGTTGATGCTGCTTCTTTTGGCTTGTTCTGTTTGGTTTGTCCTTGGCACCCCCTCTTTCACAATCATTTTCTCCCACTCTGGTCCGTTCAAACAAGGCTGTGAGAAGTGGGGAAATGGTAACTTGAGTTTTCACATTCCTATGAGAAAATTACACAAATTCCAGCCGCGAGAGCTGCTTCTCACGCAGAGAATCGAGCCCGCTGCCAGTCTTTATTTATAAAAATATGGATAAAGTGTCCCTGTAGTGCACTTAGGTCTTATATAATATACCAAAAAGGGTTTTGTGATTTTGTGGGTATTTGAAAGGACATTTTGGAATGCCACAAAGGCATTCATCGTTCTTCCTGTGCTCGTCTTCTGTCCTTTCCTTCCTTCCTATCTAGGGCTAGGGTTAGCATATCTGAATAGCTTTGCTAGTGCAGAAAGATTGAAACGGACCACTATCTCCAAAAGGGCCTGGGAAAGGTGGCTTGCCCGATGCAAGTTTGTATTTTGTTTAAAGTGAAGCACTGTTGGTGTTGGCGCAGTTCATTTCCAGTTTATCGCTGTTTAGGGCTTTTTTACTTTGGAACCCTTTCAAATGTATAACACTGCACTGTTGTACCACTACCCAGGTACTGCGATTTGGGATGGTGTAAGTATTCATACTGATTACATGAGCAGGTTTTATGACTGCGTGTTCTAAAAACAAGCTTCAGACTGAAAGAAACCAGCAGTTTGGCTTGTGGGCAGTGATACCTCAGCAGTGTGCCTTTTGAGGAATCTCACTGGCTGCTGTTTCGTACTGATATGATTGTGATATTGTGTATGTTTTGGCAGGGTTAGGATTTGGAGAGGCGAATAACATGAATAAGTTCTCGCTTCTCCTTTTTGGGCCATGGGAAAGCAGCTCAGAGTCAAAGGCCACGAGGAAGGCAAACTGTGTCCAATTGTGAATTCTTGCCTGTTTGTTTTCGTAAAGCCATCTCACTTGGAACTTAATAGCCAGATGAGATTGCATAAGGCTTGGTGCGGACAATGAACGTTCTTATTCCATCAGCTAGAATCTCTGCTGACATTGACACAAAGAAGCTACTGGCACAGTTCCCCATCACTCTGCACTTTTAATAATCTGAAGTCGTTCTTGTGCTCGGTCAGCTGTGTAGCTGGGGTAGAGAGGTTTGAGGTAGAGGTTCTGTCATTTCTGCCATAATTAAGGGTTGTCGAAATGGCCGCACACAGGTGGCGGTTGGTTACAAAGCGTCAGTTGTGGGTTAGCAGGCTTTGGATTTCATAAGATAAGATTCTCAGATTCCTAAACTGAGGAAGGATGGGACTGTTACTGAGTTAAAATATACTGTGATGTAGATGACTGAACGGGACTGAGGTTAGATGACTGAACCGGGGCTGAGGTTAGATGACTGAACCGGGACTGAGGATAGATGACTGAAATGGGACTGAGGTTGGATGACGTAATTGAGACTGAGGTTAGATGACTGTATTGGGACTGAGGTTAGATGACTGAACCGGGACTGAGGTTAGACGACTTCATTGGGACTGAGGTTAGATGACTGAATTGGGGGTGAGGTTAGATGACTGAATTGGGACTGAGGTTAGATGACTGAAATGGGACTGAGGTTAGATGACTGAACCGGGACTGAGGATAGACGACTGAAATAGGACTGAGGTTAGATGACTGAATTGGGACTGAGGTTAGATGACTGAATTGGGACTGAGGTTAGATAACTGAAATGGGACTGAGGTTAGATGACTGAATTGGGACTGAGGTTAGATGACTGAATTGGGACTGAGGTTGGATGACTGAATTGGGACTGAGGTTGGATGACTTCATTGGGACTGAGGTTAGATGACTGAATTGGGACTGAGGTTAGATAACTGAAATGGGACTGAGGTTAGATGACTGAACCGGGACTGAGGATAGACGACTGAAATGGGACTGAGGTTGAATGACTTAATTGGGACTGAGGTTGAATGACTTAATTGGGACTGAGGTTAGATGACTGAATTGGGACTGAGGTTAGATGACTGAATTGGGACTGAGGTTAGATAACTGTGTTGGGACTGAGGTTAGATAGGACACAGGTTGTCACAGATTGTTACAGCCTGTGTTGCAGTCTTTTATAAATAATGTTGGCAGAGACGAACACTCGCCTGTCACAGAGCGATTAGATTTTATGTGTAAAAAGTGTCTTAATTCTAAAGGGCTCTACTTGTAAACTGCACAGATTGGTTTGGTTCAGCACAATTCAAATTTCACGGCAAAAAGCTTGCAAAGTAGCTTGTGGAAAACATTGATCTTAAGAAGCAGTGCAACTGAGCTAAAACCAACAAAAATTTTGACTGCCCCATATAAGACATTAAATAGCATGTTTCCATTTTCAGTCAACAAAAATTTAACCATAATTACAAGTGGGTTAATTCAATTATGAGACAGTACAGCTTTAAATGTGGCACCACTGTAAACATTTATTTTCAGGTTTTTCTATACTGTAGTGAAATCATCAAATCGCAGTGTTTACATGGGAATGATAAGCAGTAGTGTCATATGTAATTAACTACTGGTTAGAGTCACTAAATGTAGGAGTAACTTGTGTTTAGTGTTATAAAGAAATACAAGAAGTTTAAGAAAATTTCATTTATAAAGCCTGTGATGAAAATATCTCCATGTATATTAGAGCCTTTAAAGCATCTCAAGTCATGTGTCGCCACCAGCGACCCCAGGGTTTATTATTTATTTTAGACGATGGCCAGCATTGGTAATAATCATTCATATAATGATGGAAAGCGTATTGTTCCATCCATGTACTTGTACATTCTGAGTGCACTTTGTGCCATTGACCAAACTATGGTACAGAATAGTATGAGAACTGAAAGTACGGGGGTAAAAAAGACTACTTGTGCAGAACAAGATCTTGTAGAACAAAAATGTGTATTTACTTGCAGGATACAATTGCTTGGCTGGACAATGCGACTGGACAAAAAAAAAAACATGAAGTGCATAAAGTTCAAGTCTTTTGAAGGCAACAGGGGTCAATAGCTTTTAATCTTTAACTGAAGGAGTCCATCTGCTTGGAAACAGATCAGCTCACACAGAAAACACTTCAACTAATCACGTAACATAAAAGAGTTTCTGCCGAGTTACTCATCAGTAGTTCAGCTATTTAATAATCGTAAAAAGCCGCAGTTAATGCCCTCCAGGTAGAACAATGGCTGTAGCAAGTATTTCCAATGAAAAGTAGCACTATCCTGTACTTGCAGCACTTTTACTAATCAGAGTTGCATTGCTTGTGCAAAATCAGTATTGTGCAGGATAATGGGAAGCACATGCAGCAGTCACTTACCTTCATTCCAGTGAACATAAACTCAGAAAGGGTGTTTCAGACCTCTTGCTGTATGTATTTTGGCTTGATGGACACCAATACATCACTGCCTGAACAGTTTGTGCACCATTTGTTCCCACAGATATTTGCAATTAAAATTTGCAGTGTCTCTCGCTGGAAAATGGAAGAAGAAAACTGTTGAGGACACCCTTTACCTGGGGGCATGTGCTTATACTGCTTCCAGTTATAAACACTCTCTAGAATGAAAATGCCTGCTAGTCATAAGCTGACAGCTAGCAGAAGCAGGAAGAGAATCATCTCTGCTTTTCTAAGACTAGGCAAGACGTTTTCACAACACATGCATCACGACATTCTGTTTTTCTGAGGCTATATAGTCAAAGAAATAGTTGGACCCAGAAGAAAGTGTCTGATTGCAATGCTATTGGAAATGAAGATTAAGGTTACCAGCGGCAATAAATGATGATAAATTTAGACTGATATGGAGAATATTTATTGAGCTACACATACAGAAGTAGTGTCTTTCAGTATGGTGTTGGGCCGCCGCTAATCCAACATGCCAGACGTCTCCTAATGGTGTCCTGTGATAATCCATCCCATGCAGCTTGAATATTCTCACGCAGTTCCTGCAGTTTTTGTGGTAGGGGTGGAGGTGGAGTGACACCAGGCCTTCTGAACATGTGAGACGGATTCGTTGGTGGTCTCCACCAAAACAAAAGCGAGTCTTGTCACTGAAGATGACCTGCTGCCATTCTGAGTCACTTCATGACAGTCTGGCACAACAGTCTTTGGCGACGTTGACGTGGTGTTAAGGGCAGTCACTGTAACGGTCTCTGTGCATGTAGTTCTGTATTGTGCAGCAGTCTGCCGATGGTGCTGGCACTAACAGGATGACTCATGGAGGGCATTACTGCTCGCTGGATGTCCACATTGGTAGCTGTTGGGTCAGTCAGGTACAGCGATAAGGCCTGTCCTTTGCTTATATCACATGCACGGCCGATAATGAAACTTGAATCATTCTCATGTCTCACAGTGTCATACCAACCCACCAAGTATCATTCCTTTAGGTTGATTCCTTCTGGGTGCAACTACTCTTTTGATGATGGATGTACATACACCCATGCATTGCATATGTTTTGACAACCATATTTGGCATCATGTCGTTTATTTCCATCTAGAAATGCATTCATTTTGGCTGAGATGTTGCACTGTCGAAAGTCAAACCACTCTGTAAAGTCTTCTCCAGCACAGTTGGAGTCTTCTCTAAGACGTTCAATGGGGTTAAGGTCAGGTGGTGGACTTCACCAAGCATTTAAGTGATGTATTTGTTCTGTGAAGTTGAAGATGGTTTACCGCTTTGCTTGATTCAGGCCTATAAAATCCTGAAGGACTCTTTTCCGTGACCATGCGAGACGTCTTGGTTGTATAAGAAATGAGAAGTATTGCTTTCTAACATTAGCCCCGCAGATGAGATTATAACCGGTTGTTATGTAAGCTGGGAGGGTGAAGGCTAGCTTGTGCTTCCTTCAAGACATGTAAAACACCCAGGCAACTCTTTCACTAACGCAATGTCACTGGACACCTCAACACCCTTGGGGGAAAAAAACTGCCAATTCTATTGTGTTAGCTAACAGACGCCCACATCGATGGGTGAAAGGGAGGGCCATCCTGCCCACCCACAGAGAGCAGGACTCAGATAGTTGCGCCACTCAGTTGCTAATGACTGTGAACTTAGACTTGCTGGACCCCACACCCATCCTGAGCTACGCTTCAGAAGCACCAGAACATGAAAAAGTATATAATTTGAGATTTGTTTGTCGTACGCTTAAATATTTAAACAGCATAAATAAAGCTACTTCAGGCAGCTGATGCAATACAAACAGCATATCTAAATGATTCGATTATAACAGCAAAACTTCTGATGATCTTCTGCACTGTTTCTTATTTACTTTGGTGTTTTCACATGGGTAGATGACCAAGTCGAGTCCTACAAAAACAATCAGCACACTGCCCCCCGTTCTTCCAAAGTTTCCTCAATCAAAATGACTCCTCGCATTCTTTTGAGGTTTCTGTAGGATCTCGAGGGGGAGCTTTCCGCAAACATTCTGTTTCGTTTAGAAGCCTTTACTCTTCCCATGTTCCTGGTTTCCTGAGAGATGACTTACTGACAGTGCTGGGGGAAAATCGGAGAACAGAATGTGAACCACTCTGTGAATAATCACAGTGTAACCTTAAACAAGTAGGTCAAAAATGCTTAATTTCTCTTACATCCTGTATTTCCAGCAATGAATCATTTGAAGGGGGGTTGCTTACTGTATCTGTAAAAGTTGGTTTTCCATTCATTGTGACTAGCAGTAAAGTTCAGACAAGGTAGCTTGGCTGAAACACCTACAGATATTGCTGAACGATATGGGCAGATTATCTAATTGTGATTTTTCTGTCCAGTATTACAATTGCATGTAAATTGTGATAATTCGTCATTTGAGAGCCGGATAATCACTTGAGAGGCGGATAATCACTTGAGAGCCGAATAATCATTTGAGAGCCGGAGCTTTTTTAGTCTAAATCATCTATGTCATCTATATTTTAAATCATCTATATTTTACAAGCTCCATGTTATTACTTTCTACCATTGAGAAGAGGAGATAATTGATAACAATGGCTATGATAAACTAGTATATATAATAATAGTTTATTCTAATAATAAAATCTAATAAGCGCAACTCCTCCTATTTGAAAGTTCACTCTTTCAAATTTTGATTAATCATTCAGCCCTATCTACAGCTTTCAAATAAAGCATTCAAAGAATGCAAAGATAATGCTGGTTATGCACAAGAGTAATACAGTATGAATAGAGAGAATGGTATGAAAATGTCCAACCATGAAATCTGACCAAAATAACACTTTTTTTTCTCAGTCTTATCATAGTACTGTTAAAATATACATTCAGGTGGAGTGAGCCATAAAGCCGTTGTGCTATTCTGCTTACTTGGCAAAATGTACTTTTGCTCATTTAGAAATCTTGAGCTAAAATCTAAATGAACATATGGACCTTAAAGCTACCCAATGTAAGATTTGGCGATTTGGAGACCTCTCTGGTGGAAATGTGTAACTGCATGCAATGTGAGTGGCTGAATCTGATGATCATGAGTGTGTTGAAAGAGTATTCAAAGAGAACTCAGTCAAAACCTGATGATGGACTTATCTTCCAAGTGAATGATCTGCTATCATCATTATGTCTCCATACTATAATCACCTATAATAAGAAGTATAATCAATATAATGTCTGTTTTGCATTTGAAACCTAAAGACTGACATGGAAAAATCACATGTACTGGGTGTGTCCATACATCTGGATCAGCATTCATAAGAGTTTTCAGAACCAAATGCAAACAAACTGATTGCTGGATCAATGCCATGTATTGATTTGTGGTGCGCACAGTCACACAGTGAGAGATAACACCAAAACGTATACTAAACGGGAGATTCATTAAACGATTAATTTAAAACTTTTTTACATTACATACATAAGCTTTAAAAACAGTATTAGGCTGCTTTGGGATACAGAACTGGCCTATAACTCAGCATAGACTTTTTCTTTTGGCAGCTCAGTGTATAAGCCACGCACCCCCCAGTGTGGACAACGGTTTTTGGTGCACTGTAATGAAATTACGGCATTTATTGACACAATGCATGGCTCCCGAAATCAGCACCCCCATCTCCCACATCTCTGGTCACAGAAGTTACTACAGTTCAAAACGGTGCAGCTCTTACATAATGTATTCATTTCAGGCAGTATTATGTGGGGAAAGCACTGACAACATTCAGTCTATTACTGTAAGCTGAGGTTAGACCAGGGCACCTCAGACCTGAACTCAGAAGCGCTACACAGACATGCATTTCCTGATGACACAATGAAGCTACTGTGGCCTTCACACATGACATCATATATTAGGTTTTAGAAGAGAAGCAGTCATGTAAGAGGCACTGTGTTTTCCTTTCCCCTGCGTGGACCAGGTGCGCCTCATCAAACGTCCTCTCACTCCATGGAAGAGGATGTTGAAGTCCACTGAGCTTGAAAAGGAAGGAAGAAATAGTCATGTAATTACTCGTAAAGCTAAAAACCCACATGCACGTTTCAGTCTGATAGTTTCTGAGGTGAGCATTTAGTTAGGAGTAAGTTTTGTGAAATTGCTTCATAGAGTTAGGATAAACTATAAGCATAGGCCTCAGTCTGACCTTAAAGGGCCCACACCATGGAAGACCAAACTGACATTTTCTTGAAGTATGAATTTCATGTAATATGTTCCGACTTTTCACTCCCCAGAACATGCATAGAAACTGAAGGGCAAAATCAAAGCATAATGTATATAATACAAGGCAGCCAATCAGAATGCAGGTCTTCAAGGAACAATAACCAAAACAGCCTGACTGATTGTGAGGGGAGGTCAACACACACTAACACACCACCTCCACATCAGTGTCACTGCAGTGCTGAGCATGATCCACCATCCAAATAATACCTGCTCTGTGGTGGTCCTGACCGTTTAAAGAACAGGGTGTTATGCAGATAAACAGATGGACTACAGTCTGTAATACTAGAAGTACAAAGTACATCTATTTGTTAAGTAGAGCTGATAAAATGGACAATGTGTGCAGATACAAGGAAGTGTACCTAATGTGGCCAGTAGGTGTGTGTATATAAAAGAAAATAAGTCTAATAATTTGGACCCTTTAACCCGTATGCATATTTACATTCTCCTTGCTTTTAAACATGGCAGTCATCACACTGAGTGCTGCCCCTTCGTTTCGGAAATTACATCTGGAACTTGTTCCATTAAAGAAGTCACACTTCTTTAGCCAAGTCCTTTCTGTCTTTTCAGGCTGAGTGTTCGAACAGTGCTGCAGTTCATGTCCTCAGTTTGTGTTTATTTGATCTACAGTGCTGACCTCGTCATGAACTGCATATCAAGGGACTGCCCCTTGAGTAAAGTATCAGCGGAAATCTCCCACTTACTACAATTCAAAGCCAAATGGTGCTATTTGACAGTTGTCCTGAAATAAAATGCCTGGACTGTAGTTGGCTGCAGGAGCTGTTTTGGTGGCAGATTTTCAGTACTGCAGTTTGCAGGGCTACTAGGATAGAATCAGGGTAGCATACATTCAAACACTTGAATGTTAGTTTCATACTTAAATGAAAAAAAAAAAACAGTCATATGTCATAACAGTAAAATAACTTGCACAGTGAATGCTATAATGATATGTATCAATAGTACAGATTAGGCTAAAGCAGACTGCTTTAGGAGTGACTAACAGCACTGGGGAATTTTTGGATATGCTTGTAATGACTTTTCTTGGCAAGTGCAAAAAATAGATTCGAAGCTTGAAGCTGCGCCATGTGCCAATCGTTGTCAGCAGACAAAAACATGCTAAAATATGATGTGCATGCTTTACTGTGAGGCACCCTGCAAAGCCTGAAAAAGTTTTTTGAAGCTCATCATACAACAACATAATGTCCTCCAGGTATGTAACGCTCCTGTGTGAATCAGAAATAAATTGTGGTTCATAAGTGATGGAATTTATGTGTAAAATCATACTTACTATTAATATAGTGTATTGTTTTAATAATACTAATAACTATTAATTTTGTTTATTTTATCTATAATTGGTTTTTAGCCATTTAGATCCATTCATCTCCATTCACTGGGGATTTGTTCTTTGCCCCCCCTTTAGGGTTTTGCAGTCATGTTTTTGGTGTCAAAGGTGGCCAGAAGTAGTGACTTCACATAAAATGGCTGTGCAAGTGCCTACACTGATAGTTGACGTGCTATCACAGTGCTGTAGTGACCACTATAGCCATGGTTGGGGTTGGGTTATGATATGTAGCGATAAACAGTACATATCATGACAAATGTTTTGGCAAGCAAGTTAGAGCAAAGAGGGTGGAAAACTATACTTCAAAACTATACTTCAGTTAAAATAAACAGAAAGTAAAAAGGAACAATTGATAAATTACGATAACATAGTAAGATAAGGGTATAATGGGCTAATAGCTGAGCAAATCAGCTTTAATCAGTTTTAATTTGATGGTGTAACTTCAATAATAGGTGTGGACAGGCTGTTTTTATGCAGAATGCACTTGACCTGTGTGCAAGAAATGCAGATGATATGATGTGTTGTGATATGACTTATCGCAATAACTATAAGAATTTGTCATATGCACTTCTAGCTGTACTCTTGAGTTGCACTGTAGATGGGCCATGGTACAGTAACCGTTTTGTATAGACAATAATGATCATTTACGCTTTGTGGCTTTCACATCACACATGAACCTGTACTGATCTAGGACCAGAATCCTGATACAGCCTTCACACGTCTAGTTCCATACAGGGTCTTCCACTTCTGTGATACTCTCATACTGTGTATGAGTGTGTATGATTTGTGTGAAATACATGTTTTCTAGCACCAACCTGCGGTATTTTGTGCATTCTATGCTTCAGCTGTGGGTAAGAAAAGCCAAAGAATGGACATGAAAAATGGTTAGTTTAGACAGTTTATACTGTTCTGTGTGGAGAGAAATAACGCTACAGTTCCAGTGTGTAAAACCAGTCCTGAATCTTATGGTCCATAGCCAAATGGGTGATGATTGGTTACCTTGCTGGAAGCTAACAGAGAAGGCTTCTCTCAAACTCATTGATAAGATGTAATGATGGTGATGATTTGAAATTGTCTGTTTTTGCTAAGAAATTGATATTTTTATAAAATTGACTTGCGCTACTGTCCAAATGTCTCACCATTTTGTTTTCTTCAGTTCCCATTGCAGATGCCAATTATGTGCAAGTTACTCTTATTTTGATTGTCGGTAAAAAGCTGCAAGCATATATTTAACACAAAGTTGCACAAAAGTTTCTAAAGCTAAGTGTAAAGTGTAATCTTTTGGTATTAAGTTTGTCCACTCTTTCCTTACTGAACATGCTGGGTAAAAAGCAGAAATTGCAACAAACCTAAAAAATATCCCTGGAGATTCTTTAAAAAACCTGAAAACAAATTTCATGAAAACAGTAGGAGCTGTAATAACTGCAAAAGACCGACACAGTAAATATAGAAAAACTTAATATTATATGTAGTTTTTAAACTTATGTGTAATTTTAATTTTTCAGTTTTTTCCAATCTTGAAAAGTGAACTTGAAGGCTGTTTTGATTGGAAATGAAAGAAATGAAGGGTGGTCTCTGATTTGTGTACTGTATTACGTAATGAACCTGAAATGATTATCATTTGATCCTAAACGATGTGCATGTCGATGCTGTCGTATCGAAACCGTGTAAGTCTATATTTTTTTCAGTTTTTATTTCTTTAGAGTCATTTGGAAACACCTACTGCCTTTTAGTTGTGTAAACCAGCTGAGCAATTTTCAAGATGCCAAACCCTGATACGTGCTGGAATTTGGATTGCAACAGTTTATGACGAGCAGTCTGTAAAGATGGCAAGAAATGTACAGGAATTAACTGGTTAAATGAAGACATGTAAAGAACGTCTTTCCTACTTTCCCTATAAAGTTACTGTTTCAGGAATTGAGACTTTCAGACATTCACGTCGGTAGTAATGCATTGTTTTATAGTGTTGTTTTATGTGAACCCCAGGAAACATTTATGCAGGAAATGGCTTTTGAAATCAGTGAGTGTGCTTTTAACCATCACAAAAAGCTGCTGAACAAAAAATAAATAAATAAAAACAGACTTCAGTTGAATGCTGTTTGAGTGAGTCACGCTGTGGCTTCGCTTTTCCCATCTTGAGATTGTTGTAGAACAGAGACGCAGGATTCTTGCTGCAGTTTAACGAGCTTCTGAACGGACTCCCAAAACGTGTTCGTTGTTCCAGCCTTTCATTAGAGAGACAGGTTTATCGTCACACGGTTGGCCAGAATGTGAGAAACTCCTGCTGCCAGGGTGAACACAGCTTCTTCTCTCTGCATTGTAATTCACAAATAATCTATATACTTTAGATCTAAACTACATCCCTCAGCATAGTTCATGATCCTTATTCAGTAGAGATGTGGACTCAAGTCAGAGAATTGCTTTTCTTTCCTTGAAAATGGAATAAAACTGAGAACCCAGTAAATGAATGATGGTGCCAG
The DNA here is from genome assembly GCA_034552555.1 of Semaprochilodus insignis. Lineage (NCBI taxonomy): Eukaryota > Metazoa > Chordata > Actinopteri > Characiformes > Prochilodontidae > Semaprochilodus > Semaprochilodus insignis. Next base: position 8,045,874 of record CM067493.1, on the reverse strand, counting down.
CTGAAGTCAGTTAAGAATATCTAAGATAGAAACTGGCTGGTTATTGGTAAAGCAGATGAACAATGACTTGTCCCTGGATTTGTATCTGAGCATCTGTTTTTTCCTCAGCAAACAGTGTATTGTCATATTAAGTTTGTTATTAGGGACTCTGCAGAATTTTGATTTTGAGAAATTCAGGGGCTCCAAGAGGTCCCCACCCCCACCCGAGGGTATTTGTCACCCTAGTCTCAGACAGTGCATTGCCTATGGTTAATAACAAGCTAAAATTGTTTGTTATACTAACGAGTTGACTTGCACATGAGAATCTTGAGACTTGAATCAGACTTGCATGAACTGACTTGTTAACATCTGCTATTCGCACCATAAGAAAGTGTAGCTGATCTAACCACAATGGATGTTGTCATTAACATGTCAGCTAGCTTTAGTTTTCCTGGAACCAGAATCTGAATGAAATAACACCATAAGGGCATATGACATTTTGCTGAGGGTTAGTGTTTGATTTCACTATATTTGTGTAAGCAGAAAATGCAATGCAATATTTAATTGTGTGTACTGTATTGTGTGTGTATATTGCAACATATTACAGTTGTGATTTGCCTTGCTATATATATTAAAAAGTAAAGATAATAATACTTTTGCAATAAGACCCAAGTTATTTATGTGTTATGCCCTTTGAATGCAGTTGTTGGTCAGGATGGTTGTAGCACACAGTGCTACTTTTTTAGAGCCCCATTTACATATTGCTGCCCTTTTGCAGTATAGACATTGTGAAGGCCAATGGAACAGTAATGATTGACAGTGATCTGTGAGCACCAAGTCTCCACCCCTGCCCCACCCACAAAGCATCTTCCCTGCACCAACCATTCCAGCAGTGTGAAACCGTTGTTCCTCTGTGGCACATAAAGGCATGCCTGCTTTGTGATTCCACACTTTGTATCAGAGTCGTGGTATCATGAAACTTAAAAAGTTAAAGTAATATTACTCATTTGGGACCGTGCCCTCTGATCTGCCTGATCTACCAAGTTCTGCTCAAGTTCATTGGCTCTGGGGAGTACTGCTGAAAAGCGATACGTCTCCTAAGCTCTTGAACTGTAGCACATGCACGTAGCGTTGGGAATATTGAAAGCACAGCTGAAGTAGATGTTCTTTCGTTACAACTTTTTCCAAGTTTATCTTCCCGGACTTGTTCATCTGAAGTGGCATCTTTTCTCTTTTTTGTGTGGGAAAAGATTTGTCATAAAAGAAATAGACAATTGATTTCACATTAGGCCTATGCAATACAGAGTCACTCAACCTCAGCTGTAATCTGAATGCCAGACTTTGCAATACAGCTTCGCAGATGTGTGCAAACACGGCTGAGTCAAGGCGATGATGTTTCTGTGAATCAAGACGTTCACATGACTCATCACATATCACTCATTTTGGTCTAGTATTGCAGGCTAATGTTAAAATACATCAAAAGTTCATTTACGTCATATATAGTAGTGTAATTGCGTAAATGATATATTGTTAATATTGTGTAATTTTAATTAGAAGAGAGGGTGGCACGGTGGCACAGCAAGAAAGGCCTGGGTTCAATTCCCCGCCGGGGCATCTGGGTTCACTTCTGTGTGGAGTTTGCATCTTCTCCTCGTGCCAATGCGGGTTTCCTCCAGGTGCTCCAGTTTCTTCCCACAGCCCAAACACATGCAGTCAGGTGAATTGGAGATGCTAAATTGCCCCTAAAGGTGTGTGTGTGTGTGTGTGTGTGTGTGTGTGTGGATTGGTTGCATGTCAAGGGTGTTTTCTACCTTCCGCCAATTGAACGCTAGGATAGGCTCCAGCACTGCAAGCCAGAAGAATAGAGTGGTTTAGAAGATGAGTAGTAAGGAGAAACTACTTTCTTAGTTCCTACTCTTTTCATTGCTGGGGTGTCATTAGCTCCATTGGGAATCGTTTATCTAAGTACTCCTTGGTTATTCCAGAAACATGATGTATTACAGTGTGACTGTATTACAGTGTGACTGTATTACAGTCTTCAGCCGTATTTCACTTCCACAGCACTTGTGCTTTTCATGGGTGTTGTAATGCTGATTACTTCTGTCTGGGGACAGGGACGTCCCACCGATAACCAGCCACATTAGACACAAACACAAGATCCTGTGAGTGTTTCCTGGTTACCAGATACTGACTGCTGTGTGTTTCTGCAGGGTGGGTTTACAGAACCTGCAGATAAGGGTCACTATCAGCACTAAGGCGGATTGCAGAGGACAGGATTTGTCAGCTGTATTGAGTTTCATACCTATCAGTGTTTACACTGTGGTAATAGGTTATTTCAGTGCACTGTATGAGGGGTATATTCTTTATCCACTGTCCCTATGTGTTAATATTCACATTTCGCTCTCTGATATTGCACATTGTCATAGAAGGTTGAAGTTAAATAAGCTTTGAAGTATCAGCGCAATTGTATTATTATCATTTTGCTCAGACCATAAATAATGTCTTTGTGAGGTACCCCCCCCCCCCATTGGAGGAACTCAAATTATATATTATATTATATTATATTATATTATATTTCACTAAGTGATTCATGTTGGAATGAAAAACTCAATTTCTTCCTGTTTTTCAAATAAACGAGTATGATGTAGTATATAAACAATGTTAAAAATGTTAAAACTCCACAGTCCAGACTGTTCATATATGGAAAAAAGCTGCACAAGCTGCCTGTTTTGAATTATTAAGTTTTTTTTTTTGTATGTCCTGAAAACAAGCACACACAGCAGTTAGGGCCAGCTATTCATACCGGAAGTATAAGGAGTGTTTCAGCCCAGACTGCTTTTGGGCTTAAATACAATCAGCCAATCAGAATAGAGATTGTTTACATATTTTGGTCTTAAAGACACAGCAAGACAAAAACACCTGGGATAATAAGTTGGAAAATGAACATCTCTGTGTGATTCATATATAACATATTAATATTACAGAATGTTCTAAATCCATTACTGCTATCAGTCATTATTTAAGTGTCCAGTGATAACGTTAATAAGCCCATTCTTCCTGAGTGCTGTTACTCTATACTAATGTACTAATGACAGTAAAGGGTGTCTTGTAAATACTGTAAATGTTCCAGATTTCCCAAACAAGCTGCTTGGATAGTGAGAGACTTATTGGGTGGTAGCTTCATCGTGGATTTTGTGTACTTTGTGTATGTTGTTCTTCAGTCCAATATGGGTTTATATCACTTAAAAATGTATACCTAAATTGGTGGTCAAATATGATGAAAATAACAATAGGATTAAAATACTTTTTAGCATCAGTCACTTTTTCTTCTTTGCATTTTTCTAAGAAGGTGTTGTGTGTTTGTGTTCTCTGTTTTTCAGCTGCGATGCCCTGCATGATCTTGACGTTTATGTTCAAGCCTTACCAGCGAGGCGTGTACTGTGATGACAAGACTATCCAATACCCATACAAATCAGACACAATCTCTCATGGCATGATGGCTGCCGTCACCATCTCCTGCTCCATCGTCATTGTGAGTCTCCAACAGTAGCCTATGCAAGCTAGCGCACACACACACACACACACACACACACACACACACACACACACACACGTATATACATATACATGCGTACACACATACGGGCCACTGACATCTCAATATAGACATGCTTCTATTATTACCAGTTGTATTTCATTTTCGGTTTGTCTAAAGGATGTCCCTATGATGATGATGATGATGATGATGTTTATTATTATTATTATTATTATTGTTGTTATTACAAAAACTAATTTATTAGTGAAACACAAGAAATTAGCAAAACTTTGCCAAGAGTAAATTCAAAGTCTGTGCAATACACATCTTTGCTAGCCATGTTAGCATTTTTCTTTGATGTGTTCCTGTAAACATCTTATCAATTCTGAAATGCAAATGCAAATTAGCCTTGACTAGCTTTATTTGTTGCTGGCCATGTTTCATGTTTCTTTGATGTGTTCCTGTAAACATCTTACCAATTTTAAAATGATTTTAATGAGCTCTGGCTAGCTTTATTTGTTGCTGGCCATGTTAGCATTTTTCTATGAGGTTTGCATTGAAGTATTTTACCAATTTTGAGATCATGCCAGTTAGCCTTGGATAGCTTTCTGTTTTTGGTGGCCACGTTAGCATTCTTCTGTGAGGTGTTCCTGTAAACATCTTACCAGATTTGAAATCATGCCATTTAGCCTTGGTTAGATTTTGTCTTGAAAGTGACATTTTCCAGTTTAAAGACTAGGAAAGCCCCTTTTTTTCCTCCCTCCCTGTTAGCCAGATAGCTAGCATTACAAAACTGAAGATCATGTCTTAGTAGCTTTTATGTGAGTGGTGCATCAGTGGATTCTTTATCATTATGGGGGGAATTCCCAGTGTTTGTATGATGTATTTGGGTAATGCTGAGTATTGAACACAGTGCTGACAAGCCAATGAGGCTTCTACTCTGCTTTAATATATGCAGTATTAAATAACATTAAATGTTAGTTTTAGGTCAGAATGCCCCTTTAAAGATGTGTGTTTTCTGGTTTTCCTGTCCAGATTACCTCAGGAGAAGCCTACCTGGTCTACACCAAGCGTCTCTACTCAAACTCGGGCTTTAACCAGTACGCCGCTGCTCTTTATAAAGTGGTGGGAACGTTTCTGTTCGGGGGCTGTGTGAGTCAGTCTCTGACGGACATGGCCAAATTCACCATCGGACGTCTCCGGCCCAACTTCATAGCGGTTTGCGCTCCGACTGTGTGCCAGGGATATATGGCGAATATAAACTGCACCGGAGACTTGCGCAACGTGACCGAATCCAGGTACTGCAGCGGGAGACGGGAAGGCCAGGGCCGAAGGTCACGCCTCTGCTGACCTCTCTTCCTGTGTTTGTGTCTTTGTGGTGTCAGCTGTTGTTTTCACTTCCTGTTTTTTTTCTCTTGTGCAGTAGTAGGATTTGACCTTTCTCACAAGGGGTTCTTTTGTTCACACTGCGCGGGCTTGAGGAACAGCCATAAATACTCGCTCAAATGTGACATTTCTACTGGCGTCTATATTTATAGTCCTAAATATCTCTTGACATTTGAACAAAGACCCTAACCTGTTCCCATAAAGACCACAAGCCCCTCAATTGCTTCAGTTTGCAAGTTTGAAAACAAGAGTCGTAACAGCAAAACACAAGTGCCACACTGTGACAAGCTGAGTATTATGATTTTTTTAATCAACATTTGTGTAAACTCTTTAGAAGAACAGGGAGAAAACAGTCCCACACTTGATAAAAATAAATAAACGAATAAAATAAATGATGATATAGTGAATTGACATCAAGTTGTGGATTGGAAGAACCGGTGGACATGTACACTTGTAGAAAAGCATATTGTTGCTTGATTTATCACGATAGCAATAACATATACCATACTGACCACATCTAAAAGCTGCTTTTTGCAAATTATAGTTCACAGCTGGACACATACAAAGTGGCCTCAAATGGCAGAAAATAGGCATTTTCTGGAAATAGGTCCTCCGTTTTTTCAATACTTTCAATACTAATGAGTGGTTAAGATGTTAACAAAATCATTCAGAGTTGATGTGAAATGCTGTGTTTTAGAATTGTTCTCACTGGTGGTGATGGGATGCTGGATGTCTGAAGAGTTTAATGCCTCTAAAACATTAAAAAGTTGTTGCGTGAAACAGTTCCAGATACACTGACTGGTGTCTAAGATGTTGTTTTATGGTTATTTGAAATAAGCTTTTGGCCTAAAAAGTATTTTTAATTCCTTCATGGCAGAGAGGTAAACGTAGGACGTTCTGAGGCAAATAAATTCCAACAGAAAGGACCTTTTCGTTTTCGGATGTACCACTCTTTTGCCACCGTAGACATGTGGCAACATATGTCGTACATACGTATAAAAAGACATCAGTAGGTGATTCTAGATGTTATGTACTGTAATATGGCTTCATTCTGTGATATAGACATTGTGACCACTGGTCAATATCACCACTGTAAAGAAACTGGAGTCTGTTAGTTTGTCTACAGGGAACTATGTCACACCAAACCACTCTGAAATACTCTGTTGCAAAGTGTCTGCATAATTCAGACATTGAGATGTAAACAATCAGTGGAATTCCCCTTTAACTACCAAGCAGTTAAAGTTGTGTGTTACACTTGTAAAACACTCCAGGTTAAAGTGTGATGTTTACAGTTCTTTCTTCATGTCTCCGCTCCAGGTTGTCCTTCTACTCGGGCCACTCGTCCTTTGGCATGTACTGCATGCTGTTTTTGGCGGTGAGTTGTTGAACGCACCTCACTTTGCACTGATTTCATCTGATTGTATTGAGAAGTTTTAATATCCCAGTTATATATCATCATGATAACGTTAAATGGCCTCATCCTTTCCGAGTGCTGATTTCTTTTGTAGGAGCCACATAGTTTGCTTTGGACTGTTTTATTTTGGTTCCTTCTAGGTTTTTAGCAGCACAGTTTCCATATATGGGCTTTTTGGGCTTTATGGAGCTCTATGTGCTATATTGCCTTTCTGGGCTGTATAGACAGTATGGACTGGGAAGTGAATGTTAATAATTTATTAATGTGAAACATTAATAATGTTTGTGTATTTATTTAGACTCCTTTAAAAAAAAATAATCAATTTTACATGATATGGGCCCTTACAGTACCAGGTATTTTTCTGTATGATTGGGGAGGGGTCTGCAAAAAAGATATTTATTTTATTTAATTTATATAATAATAATAATAATAGCGCTTCAGTATTTAGTGTATTAACTGCTTCCATTCTTTTTGGGAGACTTGCTTTCAGTTTTTCAAAGAAATCTGCAGGGATATTTTTCCCACACCCCTGAAGGTCTCAGAAGTTGTTTGCATTTTCTGTATCATCTGACTCCAAACTTTGTTAGGATTTTTCAGATCTGAACTGATCCTAACAGTCTACCAGGTTTTGCAGAGTTGTTGGAAGTTGTCCCAGGAGTTGCACAGTTGCCCCATTTTCTCTGCATCGTTTATTCCCGTCTTGGAAACTCCTGTGTTTTTTTTAATAATACTTATTTTCCATTGGCTTTCCCTTTCCTTATTCAAGTGGGTTATTCTGTATCTGATCTCCTCAGAAATTTCTCCTCAAAAGTGATTAGCTTGTACTTAATGACTGTTTTCACTGGAAGATACCCCTCCATGTCATACAGTCAGGGAAAGTGACACATGGATAGTGCTAGACTGAACTGGGACTTGGTAATGACTTCAGCTTGATAAACCATCCGGGCTGCTGCTTGTATCTTCGTCTGTCGTGTCCAGACATGCTAATAGTTGTAACTCTGTAATGTTTTTCACACCCACAGCAGCGAGTGGATTCTGGCCCCTTGCAGAAGTAAAGCTGCAGGAAGTAGCACATTTGAGTTGAAAGAGGTTTTTTAGGTGTGGCCCTTTTTTTTTTATTTTTTTTATTTTTTTTAAACGGAAGTGAAGGATTTTTCATGCAGAATTGTCCCTGGGTGTTTTCCCTGTTGGCTTCTTTGGAAAAATGTCTTTGAGCAACTGTTATGGAGAACTGTTCCAGTTGGGTTTGCATGGTTTTTTTCCTGATAACTAAGCCTTAGTTTACCTGTTGACACAATTGCTTCAGGTGTGGGGGAACAGCTAACCTTTAAACTCATACTACAAATGTAGAAGTTATCTCTCTGTATGTTACACAATGCCTTATCTTCTCTCTCTCTCTCTCTCTCCCTCTCTCTCTCTCTGTGTGTGCGCGTCTGTAGTTATATCTGCAGGCACGTATGGCATTCAAATGGGCACGCCTCCTTCGACCAACAATTCAGTTCTTCCTGGTGGCGTTTGCTATTTATGTGGCATACACACGTGTGTCGGACTACAAACACCATTGGAGCGATGTGCTTGTGGGTCTCCTGCAGGGGGCGCTCATTGCAATCCTTAATGTAAGTGCCTTGTTCTTTTACAATGGTTGCATAAAAACAGGTATTATTTATAATGTACTTTTAACTTTAGAACGGAAACATTGGTAAGATAAAAACACTACCGTCTCAGTGAAGATAGCAGCACAAAAACCACAGAACACAGGGAGTCAGCCATGGTAGTTTAGGGATATGCTAGCCTGAACAATTGTTTTTAATCTGGATTTTAAAACTTATATTGCTAATATTCTCCAGAATGCTATTCCAAGCTATAGGAGCTATATATGAAATGACTGATATGATAGAAATGAGACTAAACCTAGTTTTGTTTGGGTTTTGCTATATCTAAATGTAGTTATGTGCAAGTGTACCTGTTCAGCGCGTTTGACAATGGCCAACTGGCAAAATTATAAGATGGCAATCAAACTGAACGAAAATCCATTCACATGAAACAAACCTGGACATGTTCACACTGCAAGTAAAAGTGTCCCAGACCTCGCAAATTCTGCTTTTCTTGTTTGGCTGTTCATGGTATCTTTTTAAATATGACCTTTATCCGACATTTAGCCTGAACTGATAGTACTCCTAAACTGACCCACATGTGCAAAAGAATGATGTGTCGCACACGTTTTGAGGTAAACAATCTTGACTGCCTATGGATGCAGGTCCGCTCAGTTTCATTTTCACCAGCATAACAGGACCTATCACAAACCTCCAGTGGCTGGCTTATCACTCAGAATGCATTCCAGCTTAGCATAAAAGAGCATGCAGTGCAGCCACGGCCACTTCTCTGGATCAGGTCCTTGGTTTCTTTAAACTTTACTTTCAGACTAATAACGGTTCTTGGTCAGGGTCGTTCTCCTGTGGTTCCCTGGTTCTCCACATTTGGCCATTTCTTTCCTGAAATCTCGTCAAACACAGAGCGGTTGTGACAAGTGCCTTCAAATTTAGTTTGAACAGAAGCAGCCCAAATGTTTGAAGTCTCGGCAGCGCAAAATTATGAGGAATGTTGAGTTGGATTGATGTAAAAGCTGCATAAATTCCGTTCTGGCTGTTCAGACTTGAAATAAGCCACATATTTGATTCATAGAATATTTCAATAGAGCATACAAAGGAAAATGACAGATTCATTATGTCATCTGCTGTTTGCACAGTTTGTACGTCTGTCAGTTTGTCAGTCTGTCACATATGAAAAAAAAAGACTTTTACCCCTTTCCTGATGTGTAAATACAGCTTTATCTGTATGCAAGACTTCAGTGCCCCTGGACAAATAATGAGATGTTTTTTTGATTTTCCAGGTGGTAATAAGTTAGCACACCTTCTAATGCATAATTATTGTTTATTTGCTGCTTCTAATTAACATACTGTTAAAAGAAAGTAACATGACCTGTGTAGTAAGTTATTGCCCTTTTTATACAGTATTTTATATTTTCCAATATATTTAATTCAGCAATTAAAGTTGTATACTGAAGTGTACAGAAAAGCACCATGTTTAAGTTTGTCCTCCATTTACAACTCTGTTGCTTGTGTTATACGCTCATCGTCAAAATAATAGTGTCACTCTGAAGAAAGTGTGGGACTGCAGTGCTGTTGGGAAGGAAGATAAAGGTTACCAGGAACAATAAATGATGATAAGTTTAGACTGATATGGACAATATTTATTGAGCTACACATACAGAAGTAGTGTCTCTAAGTATGGCGTCAGGCCACCATGTTTGCTAATGCAACATGCAGTAGACGTCTCAGCACGGAGTTGTAGAGGTTCTTATGGTGTCTAATATTTAAGATATTTGAATAAATAAAACGTTACATGTGAAATGTGTTATAACATTTGCACAGGCCACAAGAAAATTCTGCTTAAGGTGAGTGGGCCTCATTCAGCCACCGTTCTTAAGAAGAAATTTCTTCTTAAAACTCATTATGCAGTTTTCACAAAGATTCTGATGTTCGTCAGTGTTTTCTGATTCAGGATTTGTTCGGAGATAGAAACGGTATCTACACGCACTCAAGAGCACAGATGTGTGAACAATTCTGCTTTTTAAGAATGTCATGAATCTGACAGTCTATTTCTTTGCACCTTTCCTAAGAACAATTTAAGGAAAAACTTCAGAAGATTTTGGAGAATGACACTCGATGTTTCTCACACGGTGCTTTATTTTATGTTCTTGAATAATGAATGCAAATCAAGTTTATAATGGTTGTGTGCTACTTGGCAGGTGCGATACATCTCTGATTTCTTCAAGGAGCGGCCTCCCCTCTGTGAACACGACGAGAGGGCTGAGAACGAGGAGGTGGAGAGCAAGCCCAGCCTGCATATAGCCGAGTCGGAAAGAAACAACCATTACAACTTCGCCGGGACAGTATGAGTAACCTTTAACAGTTGAGCTTTAGGCTGACGTGTCCATTGATTGCAGCAAACCCCCAAAAAACGTAACCACTGGACAGGCTGCAGTGCTGTGCTCCCTGTGATGACCCTCCAATCCCTACTTTATTGTCCCAGAGGCATCAGTGCAGCTTCTGTAACCACCCAAACTGTGTGGCACTGACTACAGACTCTCCTTCGTATGAGGATTAAAACTCCCCTTTATATTCGTGAGTGTGTGTGTGTGTGTGAGTGTAAGAGAGAGAGAGTGAAATCACATGCAGTATTTCTATGTTTTTTGCTACCGAGGGTCTGACATATTTATACTTTTATTCTTTTATATCGTATTAATAGTACAACTGCTAAAAAAGCCAAACATCCAGATTTGTAGAGACTGTTAAACCTTAAAACCTATAACTGATCTGGCAACTTTAACTGGATGGAATTAGTTTTCACTTTGTATAGAACTGACTTATCCAAACTCCTCCCACAAGTTCCTGCATTTGTTGCAACTGTTGGAGGGTCGGACAAGCTTTATAGAACGCTGGCAAAAATTCGGCTCAGTGTAATGAGGGATTGCAGTGGCTTATGTTAAAATGCCAAAATTAGACCACTACAGCAGTGGTCTGGTCCTGGAGGGACCAGAATTGGGTGTGTTTTGGCACAAATACACTACAATATGCTGGGCTGGGGGTCCTCCAGGACCAAGGCTGGAAACCACTTATCTACTAATATTTGCTTGAGTCGCAACATAACCTCAGTCTCCAGTTTAAAATGCTCTGCCACTAAACCGGACTGTGGTCACCACAGTTAATGGAAACCAGGCAAAAACTGAATTTGCCACCATGCTAATGTTAGCTTGCACAGACAAAACCAGCTACATATAATCTGTCCAACACATGCAAAATAAATAATAATACGCTAAATATACAGTTCTGAGTAAACGTTTGGGCAGTTGTGGGCAAGTTACAATGCTTTGTTGATTGTCTAAGTGAAGATGAGTTAACACGGCCTCTACAAAAGCATATTTTAATGCGCAATCATGGTATATTTGCTGAATTTAATATATTGGGGAAAAGATAAAGCTTAAAAAGTGGCCTGTGCAAATGTTCACTGTAAGTGTGGTGTATGTAGAGGATGTATTAACTTGTTTTCAACTAGGAAATTAACAAAATGTCTCTTTGGAATGGGGGTGTTCAAGTTTACGGCTATGTATTTTGGCAAAAACTGAGCTTTCTGTTATGATTCCATGAGACTGAGATGGTTGTAGGTTGAAAGACAATGTTCTGTAAAGCTTGTTCAGCCTGGCAAAGAAGGCATTTGTGGTCAAAAATCATGGATAGGTCAGTCATGTGCCTTGTGTCACCAGCCTATGTCCCAAATCCAGCAGAGCAATCAGGTTTTTTCCTGTTATGGTTTGACAGTCCACTGTTTAAGACCCTTTTAAAGACATTTAATATCATGCCCGTAGCGATGGTTGAATCACTGTTATGACCCACCGTTTGGCAGTAATCTTGGTGAAATGTTATGCCATAGTTTATATTACCCCTCAGCACACTTCAAAGGCGGACTGCATTGCCTAACGAATTTTAATATGTTTGTCTTTTCTTCTGAATAAATACCACTAGCTATCTACTGCCTGTTTGCAGGCCTATTTACAAATTTCCTTCTCTTTTATGTTTTTAAAATGTGAATTTGGGGGCAGTGAAATGTGGAAGACTAAGACATAATTAGCCATATTAATTATGCCTCTGTTCCATAATGAGGATGAATGGAAACTGCCTTCCTTAAAGCACTATAGCATTATGCTAGGCTGCATTAGAATGATGTTAAGGAAGATGATTATCATCACGTTTACAGTTATCATCAGTCTGGATTGGCAGGGTTCTGCGTTCTTGGAAGATCATCTGTAGCATGATTGTTTTGGCTATAGCTGAACAATATCATGAGGACTCATGTGCCTGGTTCAGATTTTCAAGGTTAACAGGGAATTCCACGGATTTTTCAAAAACTCTCCGTAATTCCTTTGGTGGGATGTAAGCAGAGTCATTCTGAGGTTTTGTTTTTTTAATTATTATTTTATTTTTATTTCATAATAAACAACTCTGAATGACTCGTTGACATGTTTACCATCTAATTATGGAGTACTTTTGAAAAATCTGTAGACGTCCCTTTAAAACTTCAGAACAAAATGTAGCTCTTGGCAAACTGCTGCCTGACGAGCATGAAGGGAATTCATTTGTTCACCATACGACTCACAGTGAATATGTATTACAGTTATGTATGACTTCAGTACAGAAAGTGTTGGCATTTTATTCTTTGCTGTGCTCTTTGTATATTGATTGGTGTTCACCTGAAACCTGAACTTATGCAGTATGTTTCTGATTATTATTTGGGCCTGGTTTTGTGCTTTATAGCAAATAATCACTAAATAATTAGCAACTTGTAGTTCACTAAAACAACATAAAGACTCATTTTTAAAATCTGATTTGAGCACTACATCTGGCTATTTGAGCATTATAATAATAAAGCCTTAGCTTATGTAGACACGGATATCACGAGTCGAAAAATGCACCAGATATTGGTACATTGCAAAGCTCAGTGCATTAAGGGATTGCCGTGTATAAATATACAACACTTTACGCGTAGAGTCTTCACATTAAACACTATATTATGTATAAGCTTCATGTCCATATTCCATCCACATCATACATAAATATGCCGAATATACGTTTTGCATTCAAGTGTTGCATGTTCACAGATTCAAGCACATTAACCTTGCTAACTACGAGCTGTGCATTTCACTGATTCTGCTTGAGTTGCAAGATTTTTAATGGACTCTATATTTACTCAGTATGAGTGATTTTTCTCATTTTTTTTTCTCGCCACCAAACAGAGACTCACTCTGTTACTGTGGCATAGCTGCTGAAACCAGAAAGGCCTTAAAATAGAGCAGGGTCCAGCACAGCTGGGGGGTAGGGGGGGGGCTCACTTTCTGCGAAGCGTTTTAATTATCTGTATCAACTGAATGTGAAAAAATATGCAATGCATTACTACAGTTTCCCTTGTTGACTTATTACTGAATACTATTTGTGCTGATTTTCTTGTTGTGACATTGTGGCCTTCCGTTGTTTGTCAAATTAACCTGTCGCTTACCTTAATATCCTTGCTGTGTTCACTCTGTAATGCACAGATTATTGCATTAGCTTGCATTCTCTGTCTTGAGCCCTCGGTATTGCTGCAAGAAGCTGTTCCACTGTGAGTAAGGTTTATTATGACTTATTATTATAATACTACAATGTTATAATAATACGCCATAAGCCGGTAGCGCTCCTACTGCTGCTGTATGTAAAGACAAGAGCATATCAGTTTCTTTCGCGAGCAATCATTCAGAATTCATGGCAATTTCATGATGTATTCTAAACTTGGACTAAACCAGATGTTTTGTTTTTGTTTACTCTGTGCTACACAGTTTGTAAATATGGCAAGAATACAGAATGACAACGAAAACATAACAAATACTGACTAAAGAAGGATCTTTCTTCACAAACATGATGATAATTACAAAGCCTATTGTACTAAACAAATATAAAGACCCATTAGCCTGTAATTATGCCTAGATAACGATGTCCAAACCACATTAGTCCCACCTATTAGCATAGATAATGGAACATACATAAAGTACAAACTGTTCTAATGTTAGCCCTGCAAATTAACACAGATAGCCTAATGTACATAAATTAGAAACCACACTAGCGCTAGCACCACTAATTAGCACAGATAAAGTGAAGTACATATAGTGCAAACCATGCTAATGCTAGTGCCACAAAGTAGCACAGATAACATGCCGTACATTCAGTGAAAACCGTGCTAACGTTAATGTGACACATACAGTGCAAACATTGCTAACATTAGCTCTGTTGCATCTGAGGTAGTCTGCTTTCTTTATGGGTCTGTGGACATACAGGAATTGTTTTTTTTGGTGGGGGTTAGCCTTGGACACAGACACCAGACCAACAAGCTGGCAGACTCCATGCGCTGCATCGGATGGTGCCGTGGTCTCCCGGCTTGTGTCATGGTCACGAGCTGTAGCCCAGCTGGTGCTGAATGAGTGTAATATTTTCCAGATTCCAGCAGTGTCTGACGAGCGGAAGCACAAGTGTACAAGCGCCTTAATATAACTGCTGCTCCATTTACGGTAGAATGGAAAACTGGTATAAAAAGCTGCCTAATAAGACGTGAACACCAGACTCAGCATTCAGCAGAAAGCAGGAAGTGTTTTTCCAGAAAGCAATATCGACACAGGTGAATCTGTATAGTGTTCGGTTTGTTTACTATTCTGAGCAGTAGAATTTGCCCCAGGTTTACTGTTGCTAGCATAGTTTATATGTAACGTGTGGGGACATCCCAATAATAAGACACTGCTAATCTACCAAAACAGGCTTACCTCTAAAGGGCTTCATCTAACATCTATATAGACCCTGATATTTTGTGACACCATCAGAAATTCTGATTGTACAGTGATATAAATGTTTGATCATTTCCCCCTCTACTACACTGCTAGAAGGTGAGAAACAGCTGGTCATTGGTCATCAAGTCTTGTGCTTGTACCCAAGTGCCTACAGATCCATTCTATTAGTGTAGCTGTAACGTTGCTACTGCCATCACTGGCCTACACCGTGACTTTCTCAAACCTTCTGAGTGTATAGCTTATGCATATTGCACACAATTATTATTTTTTCTATATGTATTTTTATGTATGTTTTGTCTATAACTACTGTATGATGAATAAAAGCAAATACTCATTGTACCGACTGTGCTTTATTTCCCCAGAATTTCTATGTCTATGTGAATCGCAGAGACATAATTCACTGTGTACGTCACAGTTTGTCTATATAGCAGGAATACGCAATGAGAAAGCCAAGCTGGTCTGTATCTGAAGACGGGAAGATGCTGCCTGAATAGCATAAAACTGACACAGTTTCACAACATAGTCTGAAACAATTAATTGTTTTCTCAGAAAGCATGCAGTCAAGGACAGAGGCTTGTATTAGTTACATTTTATTGCTGGTACAGAACATACAGTGAGTGCAAAGGCAAAAGCAGATCTGACCTGCGGATGTGCCCTTTTAAAGACATACTTTCACATTTTTAAATCTCTTATCTGCCACATATGTAGCCTACGGACGATCATTTCAAGGCATCTGCCCTTGGGCTTGTGTGGTCTGAGCTAACAGGTTTTCTGTTCAGTACAGGGAAGTTACTGTCCATGGTAGTCGACTGTATGGTATAGATGCTGGCAGGTAAGAGGTTATAAAATGCTGCAGTATTCCTTTAAAACATGGACTTTATATTTCATGTCCAACATAAATTAGTGTAAGGATGCTACGGTATTTGTTTTGATTGGTTTAGTGATAAACCTTTATGCAGTTACACCTACTGTGTGAATAATTTGAATCGTTTTATTCATGCTATTGTCATACTTTAGCCTAATCTGGGTTTTCTTTAAACCCAGGTGACCAAAAGGACTGAAATTAACAAACAATTATGAAAAATCACCTAATATGTAAAATGGGTTGATCATTTTGCAAAAGGTCAGATTTGTTCTGAGAACATACTGTTGCTGTCCAAAGAAAAACACGTATCTCCATTTTTGTCCATTTTCGCTTTTATGCATCATTGGAACACAGCAGCTGCTGTTTACACTGTGTGAAAGATGTATGATGAATGAACCAACAGAAATGGTCCAAAAAGTTCCATTGGTTCCATTGACTAACATTAAAATTAAATTCAGGTTTAAATTGATTTTTGTTTTTTCCCCTCTCCTGTAAAGTTGCCATTTTAGACATACTAGTTTTTCTCTGGACAGCAACATCACCATCAAAAAAAAGTCATAGCTCTAAAATGGCAACTTTACCTTTAATGTAAAAGTTTTACTGTTTTAAAGTTAATGCAAAGAGATTTTGGAGCCGTTTCAGTCATAAAGAGGAGCCTGTGCTCTTTTGTGCTCATATGATGTAGAGAAACTGTAACATCACAGAGATGGACATTAATGGGTTAAGCAGTACCAGGCTTAGAGGTTATCAAATATTAGCATACAGGCAGTATCTCATCTGCTATTGTCCATTTTTTGCCCTTTCAGCCGGGTGGGTGTGGATGTTTTTTGACCCCCAGAATGTGCTGAGTTCCTGTTATCAGATCCCCAGATGTGTTTATGGCTGACTGCATTGTGTGGTCCCTCCCTAGTGTGATGGACATATGACATCCTGTCCACGCCAAACTTCAGCGTGTTCAATATAGAGCGGCCACAGGGGATCTGTTCCCATAAAAAAAAAAGACGTCAGTAGTTTAGTCATGTGTCCCAGAGGTGCTTTTATTGATTTATGGTGGACTCATGCTTTTACCTAATGACGCAGACCCCTGTGACTCATGCCCTGAAAGACAGCAGCAATGCGTATTGCCAACGAGGAGTCTGATAACTGATAATGATTAATCAGGCATATTCTTTCTAGAATTGCTGTAATTGTTGTTACTCTTTACTGTTTGGGAAAGCACCAAACGGTGTCTTACGATCCCTGGTATAGTGCTGGTTTGACTGTGCTGCCCCCTTGTGACGGCAGCTGTAAGAACGAGACATTCCAATTATACATTGTATGTGATTCACTGTATTGATCACAGTAAGTGAGTGGGAACGGTCAACTTAACCGATACATAAGAGTAATCCGACTTACAGCCGTGTACTGCATCAGTACTGTTGTATCAAAACCTTGTAACAGACTTTTCTGTTTATTTTCTTACACCATTTGAAACGCTAGCTGCCCTTTATATTGCGTACATGTTTTCTGATAAATGGACCGATTTAAACGGCCCAAAATTACCTGGAATTAAATCACGTTATATGAATTTCTAAGGTTTTGGTATGACAGTGAGGATATCTTACCCTCCACAGGTTCTACAGTCTGTTATAACAGTGTCCAGTTGGCTTACGCTTGTTTACTAGTTAAAGGAGGTACAAACACAGAGCGTAATTGTATGTCTCGTTGCAGTATAATGTCAGTAATGGCTTTAAATGTTATCAAAGGTAAGGTCAATGCAAAGTAGGAAGCTATGAATGAATCCTTGCAAAAATGATGCAAATACAAAATAATAGCAAAGTCGTACAAGTTGTTACTGTTGAACTGCCCACTGAAACTTGTCTGTTTTGGGTGCTGGGACTCCAAGTGAGTATATAAAGGTCTGTTTCTTCTTCAGTCCAGTCCAGCTCACCAGCAGTCTTTAAGAATCTGTACACATAAGTCCGGCCTCTGAAATCTTTAAAAGGGTCCCAGTCCATTATTGCATGTTCATTTCAGTCCTTGTCATGTTTGCGGAGGATCAACAGGATTTTCTCCCAATAGCTTTTCACTGAAGCACAGAAAAAAGAAGACAAGACATTAGGAACATATTACAGTATAAATAATTCAAGAGAAAAAACCCTCAAAACATCCTGACAGTCGAGATGGGGAGTATGTATGAATATGTAATCTAGATAACCTTAGTTTTAGGGTTAAGTAGTTTGAAGAGTTAAAATAGGTCCACCTAAAATAGGCTCACCCCTAATTTAAAACTCAGGGTGTTTTACAGTAACATAAGCAGTGTATGCTGACAGTTTGTGTGTTGTGTCAGCTCTTGTGTGAGTCAGTTATTAATATGCAAACGTGACATTAAACCTTCTGTTCAGGAATGTAATCAGACCCAGGCGTTTACGTGGCTATTATTCTTCCATTTAACTGATTATTTACAGGATTATCCACCGTGTTCATTCAGATAGAAACTGTAATCAGAATGACCGTGATTGAACTAGGCTGTTCTGGTTAATACGTGGATGTGTTCTTTTATCCAATGGAGCTAATATTTGGATAATTAACAGATCATCAGGCTGCATGTAAACATAGCTACTAATATAGTGGTAAATCTGAATAAATACGTTTACTTTGGGCATAATTTTTCCTTAAAATGCAAGTAGCAGCTTTTTATGTAATAGCTTTTAGAGGCTGATGTTTGGTTCCTATCACCACCACAAAGTTCTACGACAAAGCATTTCACACCAAACCACTCCGAATAACTCTGTTTACATCTTAACAAGCTAATCCTGCAGACATTTAAAACAAATGGTAGAATTCCCCTTCAACAATGAAAAACATGTTTACTGATAGTGTGACAATCACTCACAGGATCATGGACTACATGAAATACACAAAAAGGAATTAAAAGATGATTTATTCTCCCTGTCAAATTTAGAACCTAGTTAATGATCATTACATCAGTGTGCAGTCCTATTCTTTATGACGCATGTACATATTCGGTTTTAAGTATTAATGGGTTCACCATACTGGCCATGCCCACCCTGACATCACAGACATCTACTATTGCCATATTTCACTTAGAAATAAGTTGCTCCAGTGCTGACACATCAAACTGAAAGGCAAACCCTTAAACTCACCAAAACGCTCAGCTTGGCCACGGCACTCCAGCTGCCTGATTGATTGGTTGAGAGACCTGTCAGTCACTGAAACAGCTGATTGATTGGCTTGTTGAGCTGTGCCTCAGAGGCGGCGCTGCAGTGTGTTGGACGCAGATGTCGTAAAGCTCACGGTGCGGCTCCGAGAGTCAGTGGGCAGACGCAGAGTTCCTGACCAGGCAACCGGTGCCCGAGCCCACTGCATTCTGGGACGGAGCCAGTGTGTGCAGGGTAGGGTGGGTGGGGGAGGGGGCGCGTCGTCTCCCACCCGTCTCACTCCATGGAGCGGAGTGGGTCCTGAGAACAAACAGGACAAATATGGCAGCGGCATATTTCACAGGAGCCAAAATTGAGTTGTGCGGCGCCAAGTGAATTTTTCCATTTCAATCCAGTCGAGCATGAATTTCACTAAATAACAGGCTGAAGTCTAAGACCGCTGAAGAAACAAGAACTGGAAATCACAGCAACGACTTATGCTCATTTACAAAGTGCATGTGTGTGCCAAAATTAGTGTCAAGAGAATAATTAAAAACATAAATCACCAAATATATTCATCTAACATCAGAAACTTCACTTATTAAACAAAAATCAGGTTTCATAAAACAATTAAAAGCTATTAAATTTCTGTATTTTTATTCTTGTGTTAAATGTATTGAAGGCTTTTCATAAGTATTAAAATAAACATAACAATATAACATTCAAAAAAAGAGAACACATGTACAAATAACAAGATTTTCATGGCACTCCTGACTGGTTGTATGAAGAAAGTGTCCACAAGTCATTGTGTTCTAGATAAAGGTGCCCTAGAATGGAAACTGTATTTACATTGTCATAGTTGAATAAGGAGAGTTCGGTACATAAAACACTGTTGTTCATCCTTCAAATATCCTGCATTTGTAAAACGAGCCGATTCCAAAATCTTGAACTGTTATGCAACAGTCCTGGCTCATTAATATTTACACTCTCAAATTTCACATATGACAACTGAACAGCAGCAATGATGATAGACATCTACCGTTCCAGGCTGCTGTTCCAGGCACTTTTCATACCCTTTCCAAGGAACTATGCTGTCAGTCACACTTGATGTTCATCTTTAAAAGAGGCTGAAGTTGGCCTCCTATTCCCTAGCTGTTCCATTCCAAACTTTGCTCTGCACATTTCACTGCACACAATGTTTCACTGTGAGTAACAACTTTAATTTACTTCCTGTTGTCGTTGAAAATAAGCAGTTGGTATAGGTAACATTAAACTACTAGCATACCTAGCTAGCCTGTACAAGCTGTAGCAGTTAAGGTGAAATGGAACATTAGATTAAGACGCTCGCAAATAGGAAGCCAGCCAATAGGAAGCCAGATGTTCGGGTTCTTAGAAAGGGTATGAAAAGTGATGCCCTAGCAGAGGATCATTTTACTAATCACTTGAAAGCTGTGAAGTTGCACAGAATATTAGAATCACGCTGGTCTGCAACAAAATTGATTTTATATTATTAAAACTTTCTAAACTTCTGAACTAAATGTTTATGTGCTCAACATTTTCACCAGTTGAAATATGTTGAGAAGCTAAGCGCTGTACGTGTACAGGTCTGTTTTGCTGATCTATGATAATGTAATACTTTATTAACAAATAAATGTCTGTGTGTGGAGTCTCACCTAGTGCTGAACAGGAGGAGAGGGAGCGCGTGCTGGGGAGGAAAGAGGCCGGGTAGGGGGAGGGGGTGGAGGAGGAGGTGCAGGAGCAGAGTCTGGAGAAGCAGCGTCCCGGGACGGAGAGTGAGAGGGAGAGCGAACCTTTTCCTCCTGAAAGAAGCAAACACAGAAAGAGGGAATAGTCTGCGACCTAGAAAACAAACTAATTTTTAAACTTTACAGCTTGTAGCTGTATAACAGGGAGATGCAGGTGTTACAGAACTTTGACGGCTGGGGTTCTGAAGGATCAGTGAGGATCAGTGATTTAGTGATTTCCCTGCTTAAACAGACCTGATTCAACTTAGTTTTCAGGTTTATCTAAGTGTCTAAGGTGGGTGCTGAAATTGCATGAGTTTTGTTAACATCACAAAACACTATTCAAAAAAAGGCTGTTCTTGTGTCTTTTTGTAGTTTCCATATACGTATCATGTGTACTGTGGGGCTGTGAGGCCTAAAACATGTTTCTTACACAAGACACACAGCCAGTCAGTGTATCCCTTTGACTTGCTGCTCACACAGTGTTGTACAGCATAAAACAACAGTCCAGTTCTATAAACCTAACAGATGTGACCACCAGCAATGACAGGACACAGTCCTCTGTAAGTGACCATAGAGTTGTAGAGGTTCCTAATGGTGTCCTGTGATAATCCATCCCATGCAGCTTGAATATTCTCACACAGTTCCTGCAGATTTTGCAGTAGGGGTGGAGGTGGAGTGACACCACGCCTTCTGGACATGTGACAACAAACTGTTTTTCTTGGCGCTGACCAAGGTGCCTCCACACACATATTTATTGGCCGTCTCCACCAACACAAAAGCAAGATACCGTCACTGAAGATGACCAGCTGCCATTTTGAGTCACTCCATGACAGTCTGGCGCGACACCATTGCAGTCTTTGGCGATACTGACGTTGTGTTAAGGGCAGTCGTTATAAGGGTCTGCGTGCATGTAGTCCTGTGTCTGCCAATAGTGCTGGCACTAACAGGATGACTCATGGAGGGCACTGCTGCTCGCTGAATGTCCACAATCCTGGCTGTTGGGTCAGTCAAGTACAGCGATAAGGCAATTATTACATTATGAATTCTATTACTATGTAGCTATAATCTTCATGTTGGCTCTGTTGTTTGTGAATTTGCTTGTCATTGTTATGCTGTGCTGTGCATATCAAGGAGGATCTTATTTTTTTGAGTGTAATGAATGTCTGTTATGTCCCCTATGAATCACTTGTCTAATATTCATCAAAAAGACCAGGAAACAGCTTCACATGACCAACCATTTCACTGTTGATCCGCTGCATCTCATCCACGCTGAATGGCACCAGAAAAGCATTTTTGTACATTTTATTTGCATACCTAGTAAAAATGCAATTATATACTTAGTTATGTAGTTTGTGTAATAAAATTATATTTACATTTGGTTTACATCCTGTTCCACTGCTCCACTTTCCAGTTTTTTCATGTTTTCAACAAGCAACACAAACACAGAAAATTTTTTTTACTGCAAAATGAGACTGCATGCACAACAACGATAACCACTCCTCAAATCCAAGCCCTGAACGTGGTGTCTAATGATATGACGACGATGATCCATCAAATTACACCATGCCTTTACATTTTTTCTGTTATTGACTGCGACTTCTAGGGATTAAACCCCTCCTTTCTCCAGCTCATTGTGGGGCTGACTTGTTTAGAATATGATTTTATATTAGTCATTCCTAAGTTAACAGCAGCTGTGTTGAGACATGTCTCCTGAACACCCTGTGCAGCAAAGGCACAGACACATGGTAGAGCGATAAGGCTTGTTCTTGCTTAAGTCACATGCACGGTCAAGCATAAAACTTGAATCATTTGCACGTCTCGCAATGTCAAACCCACCCACCAAGTTTCATTCCTGTCGGTTGATTCCTTCTGGGTGTAACCAGAATCTTAGCAACTACTCTTTAGATGATAAGGCACATGTCGGTTCACTGGATACGAAATCTAACTTTTGTATTATCATTTTAAACGTTCTATTACTACATATACACTGCATTTCTTCTGCAGCCGGTGTATTATTTAAATGCGGACAGTGTGCTGTGTGTACCTGGGTAGGACTCTTGCGGTGGCCAGGTGTGTGTGGGTGGGGGAAAGGGGATGAGGGCGAGTGGGCTTCTCTGGACACGTTCCTCCGTTGGACCGGAGAGCCGTCCAGGCCGTTTCCATCAGCTGACCTGGGAGACACTCCAGCTGGAGACGTGCTCTTCTTTTAGGCCAATAAACAGGAGAAGAGAGATATTAACCATAAACCAGCAAATAATCACAGTCACTACTGCCACTGCAATACAGCTGATTTATGTGGAACTCCTCTCTACCTTTATAAGCGAGAGGAAAAGACAGCAATAGATAAATACTGGATCAATTCCACACACACATTACAAACAGTTTCCAGAAACAGGCTATTAGAGCTTTAATTGGGCCTGAAATTTTTGGTCTGAACCCGAGAAATTCTGTCCAAGACGACCTGATCTGAAACACAGCACTATGTCTTGGTCCAAACCTGAGTGGAGCTTGACAAATTTCTGTCCCAAGCCGACTCAACCCACAGAATCATCCTTTAAGTCTGCAACTGATCCTGGTATAACAAAGTTCTGTGCAAACCAGCTTGTCCATAACCCAGAGTGTTGTATTAAACCTGACAGGACAGCACTGCCTACCAATGTATAATAAACTGGAAAATAAAAGCTGGATAAATAAAATAAATTTTAAAAAAATACAAAAAATAAATAAATAAATAAAAAATAAATAAATAAAATAAAACAAGTACTCATTAAATAATGTTTTTGAAAACCATCTTAAACGTTGAAAAGGATAAACTTTTCATACTGTGCTGTTCTCTGAATGATGCTGATATAGTAAGATGATGCTCTTTACCTGTATAGTAATGAAACTGTATTTCTCCACATAGAACATGTAATACTGAACATGCTGAACAAATAACATAAAAGTATTTTTGGTCAAACAAAACATCTGGCTGAATTAATTCACTGTTTATGTCTCATTTTCTTATGAGCATAGGGCTTGCAGATCTCTGTGCCAAGTGTTTGACTCCAGCGTCCCAGAATAATAATGATTCATGGTACTGAAAGAAGTGAAGAATAAAGGAGGGAGTAACATTAAAGCGGTGGAAAATGTACAGGAAAAAAGTGGGAGGTGAGCTGTAAGAACCTGAACATGAAATTTGAGCCCAACCTGTATACGAGCCTGACACATTTGAGAAATGATGGCTGAACCTGGAAGAACTTATGTGAGCAGATGATTCCTGTTGAGCTTAAACAAATACAGACTTTCATGCCATTCTAGTCCATGGATAATACTGTTCTGGAAAACTGGCTTTCCAAATTCCAGAAAGTTATTTGTAATATATTGTAACCAATATTGTCACTGTTGATTATACTAATAACTTTAGTAAATATTTGAGCAATATAACCATGCATAACTTAAAAAAATGACTTTGCTCTTAAAATAATTAATAACAATTAATCACATTATGTATTTTGTCTAGTTAATCCAGATTAATCACATTATGTCCTCTAATCTTATCCTAAAATATATCTTTTGTTTTAAAATCGTGTGGTTTCCAAACATGAACATCGTTTCCAGTTTTTTCCAATGTCCAGTGAGAGCAGCAGTGGCTGCATATTCCAACCAATGACTATATATGCCATATAAAGGTATATATCATATATACAGCCAATGTTTCCGACTCCTCTTACACTCATACTTTGGGATTACTGTTACAGTGGGGGTTCTCCCATAGTTCTCCCACAAGAATTACCCAGCACTGTCTACAGAAGGTGCCGAAGGGATCATTTGAAAAGCCATTTAAAGGTTGCTTTTAAATGAGTTGGCAACAAACACAGATTCAATTAGCGTTCATACGGCATGTAAGCAGATGCAGATGGCTTAAAAGGTCAAACTAGGAAAGGGAGTCAATGATGTTAATAATTTCTTGCATTAACTCATTATTAACTTCCACAGCCCTATTAAAAATATGTAACAACTCTAAGCAAAAATGTACATGAAGGGGTGCGTCTATTACTACAAGACGGCATTAGATTTTAAAACATGATTATTATCATGCCAACTGATGGCAGATTGTAAATGATTTGTTTAACTGAGTGAGTTTATTCGGTTAATCACAACAGCTGTAAATGTTACTTATGGTCTTATTTCTAACAGATCTCATATTAAAACAGCTTGCAGCTTTTTGCAGAGTTTGTGTTCTGAAATGTTAGTACTGAAGCCATCTAACTGTAACAATTCCTGACTGGGGCATTAAATATAGACACAATGTTAACAGTCGGCTAAAGCCTTAGAGAAAGAGACAGGAACTGGATATTCAGGCCATACCTCTTTAGAGCTGTCCCGTCTCAGACTGTCCTCATTCTTGTCCACCTCGCTTTCCTATGGGAAGATGCAAAATGGCATCATCAATCTGTATGTGATTATTTAAGAACCTACACAGCTGTGCGCTTTACTGAAATTAGCTTAATGCCTATCCAGCTGCACTGAAACTCTAATTTAAAAACTAATTAAAACTAATTTAAAGCCTCCTATCACCCTACCTCTTAGATACCTACGGAGTTGTGAACACGACACGTCATTAGCACTGATGTTTTTATTGGGTGGTAAATACCATGTTCTGAAATTGCTGATGACAGAAGCCGTTGCCTATTTTCTCCTAATTGTTTCTCACAGAAAGAAGCAGAACACTTCTGTTGGAAACTGAAATTGTACATTTTTGATTAATAGCACTATCACTGAGGCCATAACCGTGTCTGGTGTCTGCCATTAATTAACATAGAAGCAAACCATGTATAGACTTGTTGATATGGAACGTCAATACAGTGTAAAAGTAATAACTGTATTTCAATAACTGTGATATAAACTGAACATATGAGTACTGCGCAATAGTCAGGGACTATTTTTTAAATTTAATTTCTAGACAAAATGGCCATTAAGTTTCAGTTCTTAATAACCCTAACCCCAAACACATCAAAATCAACACTAAACCTAAATGCAATATATTCATCTGAGTATAACCAGGTTTGTTAATGATTTAAGTATCTGTAGATCATCTATAGGGGACCCTCCAAATAGAGTGTGACCAAGACAAACTATTTAATGTTTTACCTTCTGAACATCGTTTTAGTAAATATACAGTAGCCGTAAAAAGTTTAGACACGGCTACTCATAGAAGGTTTCCTTATTTTTAGCTTAATGTTTGGCTTTAGAATTAAACTATAAAATAGCATTCATGGAATTACGCAGCCAACTTAAATGACCTCCAGAATATTAGAGGTGTTGATATGGCAAAGATATAATACTGTGATACATCAAGAGTATACTTGGTATATCACCATACTTATTGTTTCAGACATGCCATCAGTTGGAACTGTTAAGTCTAAGCCTGTAGAGTCTTTAAGATAACCAAACACATCCACCTATTTGGGGGTGTCTAAACTTTTGACTGGTACTCCACATTCATTCTGAAACTGAAGCCCACAACACGTTCCCAAAAATAAGCTGTCTTGGGGCCCATTTATGACCAGAAACATTGTGAAATCTTCAAAAACATCTTAAACAGATTATGCCCTCAAGCTTTAATGTAAAATGAGTATCCTGGAAAGTTCCAGTGGTTTATGAGCAAGGATGAGTCGAGGCTTGCCAAAATATGTGTCAGTGATTAATCCAACATCTTAAGAGACTTACTTTCAGTTTCTCAAAGAATATTTGGGTGTGGGATGTTTTTTTCAGTTTTAGAAGTTGGTTATATTTTCTAAATAATCCGAACATATTCAATGATGTTGAGGTCTGGTATGGTCAAGTGATCTGTGGACAGTAAAGGCTTCTATTTTTAGTTGTTAAATGTTCTTTTTTGTCTATTTTCTCAGTTTTGCCTTCTTGACAGCTACATATCCTTTCAGACTCGTAGCACTGAGTTGTCCTTTTATAGTGGAAAGACGGCCAGAAACACCTGTGAATTATTTCAGATCAGAAGCACGAGTGGAGCTTGATTTTCTCCTCTCTTAAAGATTAAAATTAAAAAGTTGAAAAAAATTCAAAGTAATGATGTATCTTATCATTTTCAACTTTTAATAATGTTGTTTAACTTCTGAAATGTCTGTTTTTTATCACCTAATTTTCTTTAATCTTCATTATCTTATATCTAATGTCCTTAGAAACATCTTATAAAAATGTATAACTTGTACTTAATAGACATTTTGACTGGAAAGTACGTGAATTAAGGACAGTACTGTATAACAAAAATAATTGCCTTCTGAGTTAAACGACTAATTTCCCAAGCAAATAAAAAGTCTAAACATGGACAGCGATGAATCACAGTGAACGGTATAATTTGGTCCAGGATGTGGCGCAGTGTTTGTCTGGAAAACTGCACCAGTGGGCTAATTCCACTGCGTCGTCATCACGATGGCTGTCGTCAAGCGTGTGAGAGAGTTTGGCCGAGTGAGTGAGTGAGTGTATGAGAGTGACAGAGAGTTACCCGGGGTGTGTTAATGCTGGATTTCTCCTCTGTGTTGCTCCTCTTGCTGTCAGCTTCAGCCTCCGGAGGGCAGGTCAGAGACAGAGGCAGCCTCTGCCCCACTGACTGACCCATCACAGACAAGTCCGCAAAACCCTGTTCAAAACACATCATCACATTCTGCCCACTTTGTGCGGTTTACCAGTACAGTCATATGCAAAGGTTTCAACACCCCTATTTACATGTGTCATACTCATTTCTCAGTAAAAGTAAGTGATCACATCCTGTATGGGAACAAACATAAATCTGAATTTATTTCCTGAACAGCAACAAAAATTGGACTATGTGGAGAAATCTAACGTTCCGGGATGCGATCTTGATCAAAGGTTCCATTCCACCTTAAATGCTACAGCTTGTACAGGCACCAGAATGTAACTAACAGTTGTTAGTTTGCTCTGCACGTGTTACACCAGACAGTTGCTGTAACCTTGGACAGTATCGAGCAACTTCACTCAAGGTTTAACTCCGAAGAGACTGAAGAGAGGAGAAGCTCCCACTTTATTAGCATTACAACCCCAACAGCAACCTGTAAGTAGCAGCCATGCTGTGTGATGTTATCACTGTTTGCTGGTTGAAGCAGATCATCTTAAAGTTTCATAGTGAGTAATAAATTTAATATACTGTGTGTTGAGATAGAGACAGCCAGTATAGGTAACAAAAGCTAGTAGCAAGTAGTAGTGAGGACTAAGCCTATTTCCACAGAGGCTTTTATTTTCCCCTCAGTGTCCATTAGAACATGTTGCTTCTGTGTGGTAAGTGTGGGTTCTCTCTGTAAACCAGCCAATCAGAGCAGAGCTCATCAAAATATTTATGAGCTCACCAAAAAAGGGAAAACAGCTTGTTTCATTCAAGGGCAAATCATAGTATGTAAATGGGTGTGTAGAACCGCATCTGGGGATTGTTCACCCCCCGACCAAAATCACCTACCTTCTATGTAGACAACAGATAACAACTTTAAATACTAAAAATATGCATATTCTGTGGCACCTTTAACAAATTAGAACAAAAATAGAACATCAATGTAATATGTGTCATAACGTTTGCACAGGCCACGTTTGTGTTTTAATATTATTCTTTCCCCAGTTTGTTAAAGTCAGTAGATATAGTAGTAATAGTAACAAATCAATAAAACATGGAGTCTGACCAGGGGTGTCTCAATGGTACACACGCCCAAAGTGAGGAAGAAAGCACAGATTTTAAATAAAACAATATATTTTAAGATAATTATCTGGCAACCTACAAAAGATGTTTATTAACCGAAATATGTTTTCCAACACATTTTGAAGCGATATGCTCTTATTCTATGGATACATCCTTCACATTCTTGTTGATAACAGCCCCTTACATAACCAGTTACTAATTCTTTATAAAGTCTTAACAAAGTTAAGAATTCTCTATTAGTTCAACACATCTGATTCAGTTAACCCCTTAAACTGCAGGCTTAGTTATTTGCCATTCAATAACTGAACTGCTCTGCATCTACTATAAAACTAATATTTAAGTTAAGTAGGGTGGGGAACTGAGCTGTGAGCCCAGATACTGGCCTTTAGTTTAAGGGCTTAATCAAGCCCTCAGGATCATCTGAATAAGGGAATCAGGTGAATATGGTTAGAGGAAAGGGAACTCTGAGAGAATCAGCAGGAGCACAACTAATGGTGACTCAGTTGTGAATAATGTTTGTTTTTACAAAGTCGTCTATACTTTTGAATGGATTGATTTCCTAATAGAGTAACATAATACATGACCACCTGCAGCTCATACCGTGCTCACACGTTACCATTTCCCTGTAATAGCCACTGGAAAACTGCACATAAATGAATAATCCAATCTAAACAATGTAATGCTGCAATAAGCCCTATAGCTATGCAGGCTCCATTTAGCCCACTGACTGATTGCCCTGTGGGGACTCCGACTCGTTACACGAGCAGTCACACACATACATAAAGTACAAAATCAATAAGAGGCCATAGACTAGAGCTACATTACAGAGGGCAATTCACATGGCAGAATGCCGAGTTTATAGAAGCAACACAGCCAAACTATCCCTAATGCAAGTCATTCATCTGCACTGTGACATTCACACTGAAGCACATGAGCACATGATACTCACCCTATTTGGTGCGCCATCTAGAACAATAAAGAAAGATTTGAGCTTTATTTAAAGAGTTGATACACATTCCTATGTCATTTCATGTCATTTAGAGTAATCTGTTTTAACTGACTCATATTTTATTTTTACCATATGTGTATGACTGATGCTTAACAACCATTACATCCCTGTAAAACCCTGTACCTCCATTACTATGGTATTATTTACACCATTTGAAAATGGTGGCTGTGCTTAACATTGTATTGATATATCATGACAAATGGACCAACAGAAATAATCCAAAAGTACTTTAAGTCCATTGGCTATACAAACTCTTGCACCTAAGCCTAGGCTTATTATTTAGCTAACCTATCTAACAATATACAACATCTCTAATATAATACAATATACTATAATAGAACAGAATAGAACAGAATAAATTAGAAAATGAGTGAGCAACTACAGTACTGTGCAGCAGTCAGAGAGAATGCTTTCATTTCTTGAATTTTCACTAATATCGCCCATTAAAACATATATATTTAACAGAAAGTAGAGAACCTCCATAAATGAATACAATATTAAGTCTTAGATGTTGTTTGCATTCTCTGCTTCTCATGGATCAAGTAATCCCAACTACTGATTTAGACTCATCAGCCCATAAAACCATACACATCTCAGATGTCCAGTTTTGGTCCATTTCTTTTTCTTCATGAACAGCTACACATCCTTTCAGACCCATAGTGTTGAGTTGTCTGCTCACAGTGGAAGGATGGACAGAAACAAATGTGGATTGTTTCACAGCAGAAGCAAGAGTGTATCTTGATTTTCCCCTCTTTTTCAAAGATGAAAGCTTTCAGTAGGGTTAATATGATGGTGACAGTTTGGTGGTCTACCAGGTCTTGCAGAGTCTTGCAGAGTCTTGCACTCCCGCTTAGAAAATCCATTTTTAATACAAGCAGAATCTCTTATATCTAATCTACTTAGAAATATCTTTTTTTGTCATTTTAGATGCACATGAAATATGAAAGGCAGCTAAAGTGTTTGTAGGTAGTTGTTTGTGTGAATGTTAGTGTCTGTTTGAGGGAAACACAATAGGCTTTTGTTGCGAGGGCACAGCTGGAACTGACTGGTTTTAAGATTGGAAGGACGGAAGCGTTAAAGTGGCTGTAGGTGCAGAAAAGTATAGAGTGAACAAACTAAACAAAGCCACGCTTGATACTAAACATAGTATTGGAGAAGCGAAAGTATGATCTCTGACTTTTGCACAGTACTATACATTATTGAAGTAATAGAGAAGTTATATAGTAATGAAGTAATGAAGTTATGATAGTAACTGAATTGGCCATTTATGAGGTCAAGAACTTTTTTGTTCCTTCTTTTGCAAGCCTTATTTAATCCACCAAAATATCAGCTTCAATTTGTTTTTCACCTCTAGGATCCAAGGATTCAGGGTGAGTGATGTCATCTTTAGGCGCTAGGTGTGGTGGGAAGGGGAACGCTGCTGGGAGTGCCATGAGACCCCCTGCTCCAAGAGACAATCCGGACGGGTGTGGCGTCAGGGGGAAGCCCGGTGCATGATGGGAAAGATGCTGTAGTTGTTGTTGCTTCAATGTAAAGACAAAGAGAGAATAGAGAGTCAGAAACAGCTGTAAAAACCTGGGGGGCCAGTGGCTCTTTAGCATGAACTGATATACGATTTAGCAGCTAGGATCACATTTTGAATATCTGTAGTGGATTTCCACAAGTGTCAACATTTTCAGACATAATTACGTATTAATCACAGACTTTTACAAGCTGGCACCATTAACGGTTTTGATCGTTTTGATCTCATACAAAAAAAATAAGTTATGTTAATAAAAGTAAGAAAAAAATAGTTAAGAAACCGTCTCAACAATGGCTGGCTCTATGGAACACTCATTTATTTACCACTCTTGGTTAAAGTTACTCTAACTAATTTGGCCAATGTAGTTGGAGTAATATTCACATTTTTAAGCAGTCATGAGAGTTTAGTTTCTCTAACATTATACATAAGCACATACTGTACATGATTCTCATCAAATACACCATCAGAGGGCAGTGCAGAGCCTGAATCTTCCATTTTGGTTTTAGCTTCTAAACCCGTCTTTTTAGATACCAAGGTCATTATGCACTTTACTTGTATACATACTGTAATAAAACTGCCAAATGAATTGATCAGGTTTGGTAGGAGCTAACATCTCTTTACAAACACTGTTTTAAAAATATGAGTTGGTTAGAAGTTTTAGCTGAGGTAAAAACAGACCATTAGTATTAGTTTGTTTATCATTAGATACGCTACTATAATTTTTGTCTGGATTTGGTTTGCTGCATGTTGCCTACCTGGTGCACCTGGTAGGCTGTGTGTGGGGGGAAAGCATTTTTCAAATAGTTTTCAAATAAAGTTGAATGACTTTAATGGGTTTAATAGGAACACAGGTTTGAAAACTCATAAGCAATAAAACTGTGACAAGTTCAGAACCTACTTGTAGTGGGACGTAGCAGCATCACTCTTAAGAGGAATTTTTACTGATTTTAACATGAAATTCTGGTGCACTTCAAAATCACTTGATTTAGTTCATTTAACTATGCAACTACAGGTCAAATATTATGTTGTATGGTTTATTTGCTAAACCTCTGTTGAATGCCATAGCAAGGTCAAAGTGTACAAAATTTTACAGGCATCTTTTTGTGGGATCCCACTATTATAAATAGAGGCCATTACAAACTTTCTGCTGACTCTATAATCCCATCGTTCTTGGACCTTGATGACTGCTATTTTGTGATGTGTGGCTCTTTAAATCTATGCGACTCACATGAATGGCATATTTCAATTTTGCAGAACGCAACACGTTTGCATGTATAGTATAACAGGTATGTTACCTTATCATGGCATCATTTGTTTTTATCTAAAACTAATATTCGTTAATTTTTGTAATATATTTTTGTTTTGACCAAATTTGCCCAGAGAAATTGCATATACCACACCTGTACATCTGTATGCACATTCTTGTGGACAATTGGCCTACTATATATATAGTAATGTAATACTACAATTACATGATTCTCATTTCAAGTGAATGAATACTGTGACTAACAGTGTTTGTTATGCTGATCAAACAGATCGACTGAATGTAAAGTTATTACTATGTGATGCATAGGCGATCTGAAATTCTTCTTTGGGCTACACAGATGGATCATTCATCAAGCTGCTACTATACAGACAGGATTAGGTACAGCTTACACAGCATGATAGATGTGATTTGTTAGACTAGTATTCTAATGGCGTGTGATTGGTCAGTTGAATGAAAAGGAGGAGGTGACTGACCCCTATGATGGCGTTCAGGTCAGCCATGCTCACATGTTTGGATCTCTCCACTGCCTGGGCCACTTGGTGCTGATGCTGTACAACACGCACAAACACAAACACACACACATATATATATACACACACACACACATATATTAGAATACACATCAACTACCTCTTAGTGCCAAGTAGGTCAAATCATCCCCTTAATAACTCAATACCATACATGTGAACCAGAAAATGGGATTTTCTGATAGTAATAGTAGATTTCTGATGGTGATAGTAATCATCACTTAGCTCATCAGTTAACTAGAATACACATGTTAGTGTTTTCTCTGTTCCTGTGAAAATTAACTCCACGGAAAACACCCCCTCTGGTAGTGCTCTCATAACAAAACAAGACAAATAAACTGTAACCCCGCCTACATAGGCAACTGCTGCTGTTTTCAGTCTGCTGTAACTGCTATGTTCTGCATCTGTGGTAAACAGTCAACTACAGTCAATGACATGCACTTTGACTGATTCCCTGCAATTAGACAAAAATAGCTATCCCAGGTGGTTGCTATGGTAGGGCTGAGCAGTATGGTGGTAGTACCGTATTCCACAGTATGTTAAAATGATGATGGTATTTAAAAATGGTGAGGGTATTTCAAGATGATTGTGTCAAATTTCTATTCTATGCTAACATTAAGGACATCGACGTTAAGTGAACTCCACAGAACAGGTGCAATTTTGCCTTTCACCCCTTTAAGCCTAGACTTTATTAGGCTCTTCAAGAGTTGCTGGACTTCACTTTGAATCATTATTTTTAACTCTAGACTTGTCACTTTTCTACAGTTCAGTCAAACAAACATATTTCCTGCTATTGCTCCTATTCCTAATGGCTTCCTTGGGGGTATTATGACTATAAAATCCCCCTGATGCTCTCTGTGTGCCTGGTAAAAAAAAGCTGCATGAAATATTTATTGAGGAAAGGGGTGGAGCTCAGAGTGCTGATGACCAGCTCTCTTGTAAATAATTAACGTCTAAATAGGCACAAGGAGGGGGTGGGAGAAAGAGAGGGCTCCATAGAAAGCAACACTTTAATGTTGGGCTATGAATGATTGTGTGAGGGTAAATGGGTGTCTGTGTGTGTGTCTGTGCAGCAATCGTTGCGCTCACACACCTCTTGGGACAGGAGAGGGATGATCTGAGTGCATATAGCGCTGAGCCGCTTTACAATCTCTGCCTGCGGGGGGAAACACACACACACACACACACACACACACACACACACTGCTCAGAGAAAATCCCATCAGCCAGCAGATGACATAGTAAACAAGACAATAGGGGGGCCAAGCAGACACCAGCCAGCGCTACTGCTCCCGTCAGCGTTCTTCTGATGTGCTATATGTATGCATATTACCTCAAATATGCTGCTGATGATAGCAGCAAAGCAGCCTTTGAAATATGCATTTAACAACCCACGGGCTTTTGAAATCTCATGCTGCCCCCCAGTGGACGCTTCAATACACTGTTCTTCATTCCACTGCATTCAGCGCCACACAAAGCGTGAACCAGCATCTCAGAGTCAGGGAGAGATGTATACACTCAATCTAACATGCCTAACTTGGAAACGGTGAAGCGCACACACACACACACTATTGCATATGTCCACACACAACCAGAGGCAGTTCCACAGCTTTTCCACAGTGACCCACATATACCCTCAAATCCAGATGGCCTGGTAAAAGAGGAAAGCACCAGGGGTCTTATCTGGATTAGCCCACTCTGTATGTTTGTGTGTGTGCATGTACAGTATATGGATGCATACAGTACTGTCCAAACGTCTTAGCATATTGCTTGAAAGTGTGCTGCTATTAATACAAAAGCACATAAAAATAAATACAGTGAAAGGTTACAAGACTTTCAAGAAAGTAGTTCAGAGGCATGGTCATGCTTAGGTCTAGGTGGGCCTGGCCTATTTAATGAAAATGCTATGCTATTCAATTTTACCTACCAAGTCGGCTTACCCCCTTTTTCACAAGCCTATCCAAAAATTTGTCTCCAGAACAAAATGGACTTCATTCATCAACCCCTCTTAAGAAGAAATTTCAAGATGAAAATTCACCCTCAAACCCACTTACCGAAAACCCAAATCAGTTTTATTTAATTCGGGATTTGTTCTGAGGTAAGAACAGAATCTATGCACGCTGGAGCACAAAGGTGTGAACGATTTGTGGGGTTTAAGAACACAGGATCATATCGATTTTTTTCTTAGGACCTTTCTGAACAGCGCATTCAAGAAAAAGATGATATTGGTGAATAAGGCACAGTGTTTGAATCCATGTCTCCTTGAGGCTTCCAGCCATCCTATAGATTTGTTAAAATCTTGGCCGTTTCCTGATTTAACACAATGAGGGACTGATTAGACAAACCAAGTACTGGATGATACCTAGGAGAGTAAATGATGGAAATTAAGGAAATGATTAATCACAATGACATATGTTAAACAATATTCAGTAGGGGTCTAACAATGCACTGAAATTGTGACGTAAAGCTGTGACAATGTGCATTGTGGAGGTGTGACAATGCATCATGAAGAATGGACAATTTATTAATTATGCCACCTAATGCGACTGCACTGGTTAAACACCCACGTCATAAAACAATCAGCACCAATCAACCCCTCGCGCGAGCTCTCCTCCTGCCTCCCAGCTCTGGTGTGTCATTAGAAAGTTGTGTAACAACATGAACATAGACATAAGCTTCCTTCAACCAAACTACAAAAAAAGTTTTTCCTCCATTTAGTTTAAACTTGATGACACTAACTGAAGCCTAGGCTGATCATAGATAAGTCAGAAATCACTCCGCCAAAAGTTCAACTCTGGTATGTTCATACCATCAAGCACTGGTGTCTGTGGACCGCCTGTGCACTGTCTGCGGACCGTCAACACATTGTTCTCATTCAAATTAATGGCAAGTGGTGCATTTTTTATATGGACATAAAAATGTCCTTGAGAACCTGAACTTACGTCCCCCAACCTCACCGGTTTCTTCTTCATCAATGTCCTTTCATTACAATACCCAACATGCATTACAGAAATACATCATACACCCTCTGGAAATCGGTGGTGTCACTTCACCTTGGCTGGTAGCCTTGCTACTGATCTATAGGCTAATACATGAACAAGCTATCATTAGTATCACTGTCGCAACTACTGGCTTCCATCAACACTACACAGACAGCACTAATGCTTTTCCATGATGCAGCTCATCCATGGTAATGATTTTTAATTCTTTAAAATCTGCAATACAGCACAATAATTATGTTTTTATTCTGATCCAAAATAAAAAGCCTAATGTAAACATGTAGTTTAAAGTTAATGTAACGTTAAACTACATGTTGCCTTAAAGACTACAGTACGACTGTAAAATATGATTTATCATGTTTACCGCTGAAATAGTAATGGTTGCATTTGTCGTTTTTGGACACAGTGTCGCTTTAACTAATGTGAGAAACAACTACATAAGTTTAGCCCATAGTTATTTTCTCTAATTGAAGTCCATTACTAACTGATATTAGCACTGAGGAACTGAACGAGTGCTTTGGCTGGATAATACGTTCTACTTCTTTGAATTGGCTGAGGCCTTAATCTGACCAAGTTTTCAGGGTTATAAGTGTTAGCCTATTAGGAGCTTAAAAAGCTTATATGACGATGCCATGCAACAAGAGTGAGATAAGCTTCTTCATCCGTGTAAGTCTCCACACTGTTCTTTCTTCAACAGCTAAATAAACATAACTAAAGTACACTATACAGGTATCAGGGATGGCAGGTTACTTGAAGTGATGATATGCACACATGATATGCATCACAATACTTACGGAATGACAAAACAGAACCTGAGGTACCACAAGCAGTAATAATAATAATAATAATAATAATTATTATTATTATTATTATTATTATTATTATTATTATTATTATTATTATAATTTGTATTCAATTTGTATTTAAAAAACTGCATGGCACTACATACAATTAAACAGGCCTAATGATACTTTTTATCATCAAACATGATGAGATCCACTAACTGCTCAGACATTTAGTATTGTGACATAATTTATCATTATGACAATAAAATATCATCATATTGCCACCCCTAAGATACTTACTGTCCATCCCCAGTACACTTATTTGAAACAAAAACATGTTTAATTGTTCAATAAAAACAAATAATTGTTATTATCAATAATTTCAAAACAAATACACTTGACCTATCTGCTGCTTTGACCTACTTTCTATTCTGCTCTATATGCTTCTTTTCATTTTAACTGGTTTATAATGAAAATCTCAACCACTGAATGGCATAAAACTGAGACACTAAGAACTTCCGCTAACTAACTGCCGCTATAATAAATGTTACTCTGACCATGCACATGTGTTACCTGGGCTCTCTGCTGGAGAAAGTCCCGACTGTGATTTCCAAAGCCGTGCCCATGTGCTCGCAACGTTAAAAAAAGGTGTTTTCTGTCGTTACAGTGGCGTTGTCATAACTAACCAGCAGGCACATAGTATAGTATAGTAAACAGAAAGTACAGCACATTTACTCAGTAATTCACATGCAGCAGCGGCAGTGGGGAGTTTACCTTCCCAGGGCTTTTAAAGGCATCATTATTACTCAGTGTTTTAACAGTAAAAGTGTACATTTTAATATTACTTACTAGCTTTATCTGAGAACACTGGCAAGGACCTTTTTCTCCAGGTTAGAGTTAACTCAGTTGTAACATTCAATCATTTTAGCTTAGGTTTTACTACAGCAAGTCAATTTGAGGCAAGCTGAGGTTCCAAAACATCTTTTATACTCACAGGCAGCTTCTTAACAAACCTCTTTCTTTCTCTCTTTCTCTTAAATAAAAATGACAACTTCTTACATGTGGAACACAAATTCCCAACCTATTTAGCAACACGGCTTTAGTTTTTCTCTCTGAGTTACTTGAACAAAACAGCGATTATCACCTTTTACACTTCACCATCAGGTTACAATATCTGACTACATCACCCTATCAGTCAGGCCAGAGAATACATCATCAACAATAGTTACTTCAGTAAGAAGAAAAAAACAGAAGAACAAGAAAAACTGTGTTTTTTTAATAACACAACATGCCTAGTAACCCAGCAGGTCTAATAATACAGGAGATTTAATAACACTGCAGGCCTAATACCTAATATTTCAGCAAAGTTACTCACCTGTTTCTGCATCTCAATGTTCAGGCCATAGGACATCTCATAATACTGAGCAAAAACACAGAAATATGCAGTTATGTGGTTGATATATACACTGTGGAAATGTGTTTTGATTCCAATCCAAATGAAAATTAGCCCCTGTGCACTTTTTCCCTACCCTCTTCCACTGAGCAAATCAATGCCTTGTTTTGCAATCTAACATAATGGTAGTGTTAACGATTCTTTCCTAAAGACGGAGAGATGGGGTTGTAAATTGAAAGACACTATCTGGAATTAGAAAGAGCTGCAATATTTGTAAATACAGATTGTACACCCCTAATAACGGGAATGCTCCATGGGGGGAAGGAGAGGCTAGAGGAAGAGGAGAACCGACATGCTTTTCTGAATTAGACCTTAGACTCTTATTTACTTCATCTCATTACTGCGTTTATAGGTCATTCACGACAGCAATAAGGACACTCACCATGATGTAATGCCTGTGCATCTCTGTCTTCTCAGTGGCCAGTTTCTCACATTCTAGCTTCAGACTGCAAGAGAAGATGTGAGAGTAGCTGCTCTTAGCTTCTTTTATTGCATGTCACAATACATTACACTGAAAAGGCCTATCCAGAGACATGATGTCATATCAGGAGGGGTAACAGCATAATAACGTGTGGAGTAGAGGAAATATCATAAAATAATGCTCCATTTTTACTGTTGCATTTATATATTACATTACACCTGTCTGACCCACACTCTAATTCACAGAGCTACATAACTACCATATTAGCTTCTTAGTAGTTACAAAACAGTCTATACCAGATACTGAACTGTGTCAGTCACTATGTGTTTACCTAAAGAGGCACTTCGGTTCAATGAAAGAAATAACCATTTTGCCTCATCTGTTGTAAACATGTCTGCTCGCCTCTACAGCTGTGCCACAACAGTTTCTTGAGTGAGATGATCTGGTTTAAAAACTAAGAAGCTCCCCTTCTGATGATGCATACTTGAGGCTGTATTATCTGTATTGCAGTTTATCTCAACAGATACATGGGGTCAACTAATTATTGGTCTGACTGGTTATCAGTATTCAGTTGTTTTTTTGTTTTTAATTTTTTAGCATTGGCATATGACCTTTTTGCCCATAAAAGTATATATATGTATATATATATATATATATGAATATATATAATTTCACTCACTCTAGTCAAACAAACATGACTCACAAAGTCTCAAGGAAGCAGTTGATTATTTATAAAATCGTAACTAATCCGTTTACATTAAGTTATACATAATTTCTTAGACTAAATGCTTAGACTAAATGAGCCGTTTAACATCTAATCATGCAGCACAGAAAATGTCTGATAATTAAATAAACTCATTAACATTCATTTTCCCTTGTTGTTGTTTCCTTTTACAAAGCAGTGACAGTTTTTATTGTGTGAATGCTCAGATATTATATGTAATAATTTTACTGTAATGCAATTACAGTTCTAGGCTTTATACAGTTTTTAGTCTGTATCTAGGTTTTCTCACTTGCACACATATATTGAAAAAATACAAATGTCTCTACTAAAATCTTTATTAAACTTTGAGAGCTATTTAAGTTTTTTATCCATTTATTATGTGTTAAGATATCTTTAAAATATTTAATTTTGCAGCCTATACGGTCTAAAGCTCAATTCTTAATGATGTTCTGATATTTATTGTAAATTGTGAGTGAGTATGTCAGTTGCTATCTACCAAATATTGGTTATCAGTGTCCTTAATTAATCATAACTGGTATCAATATTAGCCCCTGAAAAAATACACTGGTTCATCCTTATTATGTATTGCATGCTGGGTACTGTACTGACAGAACACTAGTGGGTGAAAAACACAAAAGTATGCAAAATCATCACTTGAGTCAAACTGATGGGCCTGAGGGATATATTGTTGTGATTGGCTACAGTGCCAATCATTCCACCACAGACTGTGCTAACAGGATCACTTGCTAATAGCTCAAATCAGGCTATAAAGTAGCTTGTCCCAATCATTCTAGTGATCTTACAGCATTAAGTCTGATACCCTAAATCCTACAGGCTTAACATAGGTGGTACATCCTGCAACTCAGGAATAAAGGGCAGCTGGCATTCTGGAAGCTGAGCTTACAGAGCTAACTGTAGGCCAATCTGCAGCAAGCTAGGGTTGTTGCTCCTACAGTTATTATGACAGCTAATCAAACAGTGCAAATACAGAGCAACCTGTGTGTAATGACAATGAGATCTTAGTAGTGTACACTTACGATTACGCTGAGATTACGCTAATGTTGCTATGCTAACCCTTGACTAACATCCTGTGCTTTTAAATGTTCCATTATTTCACTGCTGTGTGCTGAGTCTCACCTATGGTACTGGGCCTGGAACAGCTGGAACTCCTCTTTGATATGGTCCAACGTCTCCAGCACTGTGAACTTCATGCCAGCATGTCCTGGCACCAGCGGAGCCTGAGAGAGATAAACAGGACAGCTGCAATATAACTGAACATACTGAATATACACCAGCTGGGATTATATGGTAAATATCTATCAATCATAATGTTTTTGTGGTGTTCAGCTGTGAACAGTCACAGTAACATGCAGCCGTATTCTCCTAAGTCTAGAGGAAGAAGGCAATGCCAGGTTATAACACTGTAACTTCCAACTTTGGGTGTATTTAATGTTGGACCAGTACAAAACACATGGAAACAACTGGAAATCTACATAATATACCTGCAATGTGACACAACCTGCATACATTCTGACTCTTGTCTGTGCAGGACTGATTCCCTTTCGAGCGTAAATAGAGCTCTGTTCTATTCACTGTGGATTGCAAATAATGAAGCTTACAACATCCCAGCCTGAACAGTCAATGCTTTGTTTTTCTTCAATCTTATAAAATTCCTCACAAGCAAACAAAATGGCCTTCCAGTCTTATAGCTTCCCAATATTCATATTAAAAGAATAATGCACCCAAACATCTATCAGTGCTAGTAGTTAAGGAAAGCTTGTTCACATCAGATGCATTTGCTAAATGGCCTCTACTACCCTTTAATTATTACTAGCCACGTTCACATTTTTCACTTAAAGGAGCAGTGTGTAAAATTTGGGGGGGATCTATTATCAGAAACAGAATATAATATACAAACACTCTTTTCATTAGTGTATAAATACCTGTAAGTACAATCTTTTGCTTTTTCGTTAGCTGAGAATGGGCCCTTCTTATTTACATAGGAGCACATGGTCTTCCAGTAGAAGCTGTCCATGTACAGCCACAATGTTGTTACAGTAGCCCAGAACAGACAAACCACACTGTGGTTGCAGAGAGTGCCTTTCATGTTTCACAGTTTCCCTTTTTACTACAGCGGCAGCTTAAAGTTATTGCCGGGCAGTTCCGGTTAGAATACGTAGACAGGAGAAGAGTCTTTGTTAAAATGTCCTGCTGTAGCCCCATATCTGCTGGTAACTCCAGGTAGGATATTATCCAGGTAGGTTATTACTCCTTAAAAATACCACCAGCATTAAAACTACAAGGCTGAAGTTGACCTCCTATTAGAATTTTCCCGTTCCACTTTTAATAGCGCAGCATTTACATTCTGCTGCTTATTCACCAGCTTATTGTTCTAACTGTCCCATTCCACCTTAAACAGTGCAGCAGTTATTATAACACTTCAGGTGCCAGAATGTAAACACAGCAACATTTAAGGTGGAACAGGAAAATATGAACAAGATGCTGGTGAATGTCCTTACCAGTACTAATATGTGGGATGTTTCGATAGACTAACTCAGCTTATCAGGGGGTGAGCAATGATGCTGAGTCTATAGTAAAATGAAAAACACAATTATAACACTGAGATACTACGCTTTACTAATGATCTGAGAATGACAGGTAGGATGGGTAGAATAAACTGATAGAACTGATAGTGCTGGCAAACCATTTTGTGTTGTGGGAAGTTTGAGAAATGGAGGATCAGACATCCTGTTAGAATTTTCCCACTCCACCTTAAAAGGTGCAGAATTTACATTCTGGTGTTGACAATTCAGATTCTTATTCTATAGCTTCTGGTTCAAATAGTCCCATTGGACCTTAACAACCTTAAAAGGTTGCAATACAAAACATCAGTGCTGGAGATTACACATTGCTCCTTTAAAGCACTCAGAGAAAAGCCACATTTGCATGATATCCGCCCTCTTCCCACCCAAACACAGTGGATCAGGAACTGTCACTTGCTCCTTAAGCTTGTGGAGCTGACAAGTAATGGAAGCTTATATGCACATTCAACTCAAACAATGTTAAGCTGTTAAAGAATAATAATAACAATAGACATCATGCAGCGCATGACACTACACGACTGGTATCTATAAAAAATAGACAAAGGTACAGACCAAAACTCCAAATGCTAAGGTTGCTACTAACTGTTATAAGCCATGTGAATATAATTCAGAAACTATGCTAACTGAAGTGGAATGAGCTTCTTGCTAACTACAGTAGCCTCGCAGCGTCAGCGCTGGAAAAAGCAAACATGTCTTTAGTGATTGATTATAGTTGAGCAAAGGGGAAAAGTGTGTTAAACATAACTGCTCAGTATGCAGCAGCCAATATCAAAGTAGCCTAGCACTGGAGTTACGCTTTAGCCGGCTCTCCCAGTGTCATGTAAACAAATACGTGATGGGGAACTGCCCCAAGCAAATACACGTTTCCTTCTACGCAAATAGGAAGCGATGTAACAACATCCTGTCTTGTTGTGCCAGGTAACCTTTAATACA
Organism: Semaprochilodus insignis; assembly: GCA_034552555.1. Taxonomy (NCBI): domain Eukaryota; kingdom Metazoa; phylum Chordata; class Actinopteri; order Characiformes; family Prochilodontidae; genus Semaprochilodus; species Semaprochilodus insignis. Next base: position 8,003,434 of record CM067493.1, on the reverse strand, counting down.
GAGACGGCGTATGCAGATAATTCTGATAATGAGTAATGGTTGTGAAGGGTGTACAGCAGCTGCATGAGCGCAGGGAGCAGCTGCGCGAGAGAACGGGGCAGTGCTGTGGTGATACAGCTGCTGTGAAAACAAGGGGTCATTACACACAGGCTACAGACAGTATGACAAAGCACTGCATTATCACCCAGCCTACTCCACACACTGCCGTCCTGCAGGAATACAGCCATCTATCTCAATGTTTTACTGTGTCAGGCAGTTTTAGTGCAAAGAGAGAGAGGGAGGGAGAGAGAGGGAGAGGGAGAGAGAGAGAATATGGGAGTGTGGAAAGACAGAATATAAGAGAGAGAAGGAGAGAGAGAGATGGATGAGAGAGGAAGAACAAAAGCAAGAGACACAGGAGAAAAAAAGAGACTAAATGAAATAATGTTGGATTGTAAAAAGGCCAAGAGAGAGAGGAGAGGGAGAAAAGGAGAGAGAGAATATGAGAGGGAGGGTAAAGGAGAAAGAATGACAGAGAGAGACACAAGGGGGAGCGAGAGGGAGAAATATGAGTGAGGGAGGAAGATCGAGAGGCAGGCAGAATATGATAGAGAGAGAAAGAAAATGAGAATATAAGAGACAGAATGAGAGAGAGATGAGCAAAAAGAGGCTGAGAGCGAGAAAGAATTGGGGGAGAGAGTGAACAGATAGAATGATGGAGAAGTGAGACCGGAAGTGGATAGAGATACAGTGAAAAGGAGGGGGAAGAGAGAGATGAGTGAGACAGAAAAAGCGAGAGAGAGAAGAAATAGAATATGAGAGAAAGAGTGCAGAGAGAAAGTGATAAGGGGAGAAAAAGAATGAGAGGAGAAAAAGAGAATATGAAAGGGAAAGAAGAAGAGAGGAGAGAAAGAGCGGAAGGAAAAGAAAGAGAGAGGAAAAGAGAAGGGGAGAGAGGGGGAGAAGAAAGCAGTAACTGGCTGAAAGAGTGAGCAGGAGGAGGAGGAGAGAGAATGATAGAGAAAGACAAGTGAGGAAGGAAAAGTGAGAGACAGTGGGAAGAAGAAGAAAAAGAGGAAGAAAATATAAAGAAAGAAAGAGAGGGGAGGAGAGAAATCATGGGGAGGGAGAGAGAGAGAGAGAAGGAAAGGGGAAATCAAAGGGCCGTGAATAACTGTAGGCGCTGCTGAAATATTCAGCACATGTGCCACAGATACAGCAGCACACAGGCCTACAGGAGAGGTGTGTGTGTGTGTGTGTGTTACGTGTGTGATCGCCTGTAACACAACATGCGTCCCTCAGGACCGACTATCGGCAGGAATAATAGGACACAGAGCGAGATAACGTGGTCAGGACCTCCGCAACACTAAGAAGCAGCCTGCAATGGCTTCAAGCTACCTTTATAATAAGAGTCACAGACAGATCTGCCTCCAACACAGTGCTGCCTCACCATAACATGAAACTTTTGCTAAACAGATAAACCATGCTTCACAGTGATCGGTCAGCAGCAGGGGAAAGATTCTAAGTAAACCAATCACAAAAAAAGACATTTAGTCACATGATCTCTCATCTGCAAGTTTCACATCTCATTTTAATGTCAGGTGATGTTTCAGATGTGTGACCACATTTGTGGATCAGCGGAACTGGACACAATTTTTTTCCATGTATGTGTGTGTGTGTGTGTATTTGTGGGTGGGTGTGCATGTGCACGTGTGTGTGTATGGTGCATATATAGTGTTACACCAACTATGAGGTTAGAGTCATTTACATTAAGGTTATTTACATATAATTCAGTTGCACAGTACTTCTCTACAAGGCTTCAATAGATGTTGGAACATTGCTGTGAGGACTGGATTGCACTCAGACATGAGAGCATTAGTGAGGTCAGGTACTGATATAGGACGATTAGTTCTCCATCACTCCAACTTCTCCTAAAGCTAGTGGATGGCACTCCATCACTCCAGAAAACACAGTGCCAGTACTCCATGGTCCAGTTCTGAGGGGCTGTTTACCCCTCTAGTTGGTATTGGGCATGCTGACCTTAGGCTCATATGTGTGGCTGCTCCAAAGTGTCCCCATTTGTTAATCATTATCGGGATGTTGGCCTTTGCAATAATGATATCTCAGAAGGCTCCAATATGCAAATGAGCGCTTTAATCAATCATAGATTTTTATAGTGCGCTGTGAGCTTCCTGACCGATCACTGCTCCTGATCAGTGTTTCTGCGGGTGATTGGGTGTAAAAAGACATTTGTGTAAAGGGAAATGAACTTGATCAAGGCCAATCTGTAGCCTCTATCTGCAGGCCCCACTAATGTGTTTTTAATATTTTGCAGGATGTATCGCAATCACAGTCTGCTGCAATATAATCGCTGTCATAACAGTATTATGTCCATACTGTCTAGCCCTAGTGTGCTCATATGGAAAAAAATATATGTGCATAAGCTCATCGGACAGAAAATGGCTCCTGGAGATGGCATTGCACAAGGATGATGGGGCTATAAGTAAATGGGTCTCAAAGCAGATGTTAATGATTGGCTAAAAGGAGTGATTGCATTTGGGCATGTCAAAGACCATAGTGTAAAGGAAGTAGCCGAATGTGCAGGTGTATGGAAGCGTACAGTCTACAGGAAATTCTCCTCAGAAATGTGCCAGGGAAGGCATCCACCAAATCTGGCCCAACTGGGCAATTCTTTGATGCAAAAATGGCTAAACAATGATGTGGCCTACATCCAGAAACGTGTCCAGTCCATGCCAAATTGAATCACAGCAGTTATTGGTGCTTGTGGAGGTATTACACACTATTAGGTACGTTTCAGTCAGCGGTGTGACTAATTTATAGTCACAGGTAATCTTATAGAAAAAATTATATGTGCAATGTACATGTAATATACAAACTCAACATTCACTAGGTAGGTAAAGTCCAAATAAAAACACGGAAGTTATTTGTAAACTGTCAGGTACTTAATTGAAAGCGGCACCAAGAAGCAATGTTTCATATTTTACTTTATCAGCTTTATTGATTTCTGTAACTATACACTATATATGCTGCAAAACATTCTAAAAAGGTTAGGACAGTAAGACTACAAAGTTTGAGGAATGATCAAGAAGGCCTGTTTTGAAACCACAGGTAAACAGGAGCACATTTAATCTCAAAATGTTCTGCGCTTTGCTACACCTTACGGGTTAAACAACATTCTTCCTCGTAATGGTAGTGTGGCACACAAAACTGATTCTCATAAACACCTCCACAAATGTGGCCACTACGGCTTGGTGTACTAACTGAAGTAAAAGACATTCTTTAGGTCAAAAGGATGCCAAGAATGCCCTTCTCAGCCTACATAACTGCAACGCTTGAGCAGCAGAATGTAAATAAACATTTTGCTACATTTTGTCATTGCTGAAAGCAGCCCAGCTGAATAGGTAACAGGTGCTATCATGACTTGGTATGACTGGGCATCTCTATTATGCAAAGAAGAAGCCACGTATCAACAGAATCCAGAAACACTGCCAACTTCTCCGGACTAATGCTCAACTGAAACAGGCTGATTCAAAGTGGAAACGCATGCTGTGTTCTGACGAATTCAGTCTTCAAATTGTTTTTGGCAATATTGAGGAAGGACTGTTGACAGCACCCTTTCCATCATCTGTCATAATATGGAATTGCATTGTGCTAATGGCACTGGGTCACTTGCACATCTCTGAAGGCACCATTAATGCTGAGAGGCACATCCACATTTTGGTGCCACATATCAAGACGACGTCTTTTTCAGGGACGTCCCAAATTGTTTAAGCAAGGCAATGCCAAACCACATTCTGCACGTGCTTCAACAGTGTGGCCTCATGGTAACAGCGTGCCGGTACAAGGCAGTCTCCCTTTGTTAATACGTGGTGCACCATGAATCAAACAATTGGAGACCTTTTTTTGTATTACTGGACATTGTTAAAAGGAAAGGTGATATAACACAGTGGTAAACATGCCCCCTCCCCAAATCCCCTTGGAATTTACAATGCACAACTGAATACACATCCAGGATTATGATGTCTGTTTTTATTCATATTTTAAATCTATTGTCACAACTTTTTTGGAATTGGGGTTGTATGTGCTGTTTTGAAATACAGGTGCTAAATATACACCCATCATCAAAAGAATAGTTGCACTCAGAAGTGTCGGACTGCAATGCTATTGGGCAGGAAGATAAAGGTTACCAGGAACAATAAATGATGATAAATTTAGACTGATATGGGCAATATTTATTGAGCTATAAATACAGAAGTAGTGTCTCTCAGTATGGCGTCGGGCCACCATGTTTGCTAATGCGACACGACAGATGTCTCTGCATGTCTCTAATGGTGTCCTGCAATAACCCATCCCATGAATCCCTTGAATATTCTAAGTTCCTGCAGATGTTGCGGTAGGGGTGAAGGTGGAGTGATTTCTGTGGGTTGATTCTTTTCATGATGAGTGTATTTTGCTGCTGTCCAATAAAAACAAGCATCTCCAAACTGAAATCAATTTTTACATTTAATGCAAGTTAATGTAAAGCATTTCCATTGACCCATCATCACACAAATGTGCACACCATTTTCTCAAATGATGCCAAAAAACAAAAACAAAAAAAAAAAAACTCTGGACAGCAACAATGTGTGTTAATGTAAATTTTCAATATTCACGTATATCTTGAACAAATTACAAGTTCTGAAAAACATACAGAAACATATTTTCCTATTGCAAACGGATTACCAAATTTTATTCTCTGTTACAGACAAAAGACGGTGTGTTAAAAGTGCAGTGGCAGTAAATGGTGGGGGTGGGACAGAGCGCAGATTTAATCATTAACACCACAACTGTATGGCCTGTAAATACTGAACAGATGGAGAAAGATAATGCAGTCAGTGCGCACAGCACACACAAGTCTCTCGCTCGATACTGCATCTCATTCTAAACGTGACCAAAACCAAATGTAGACACCACATAACTCACTGACACCTATTTAGTCTTTCTTTCTTGCTCTGTTTTCTTTTGTTTCCTTTACTGTCTCTTAACCTCACACACACACACACACGTGCATACACAGGCCTGCTGCTTGTCTGAGTGCACCGCTATCAGATCAGGCAGGCTTTTGAGAGCAGACAGAAGCTGCCCAATGGAGTCATATCATAACCGGCCCGGCAGGGAGCCTGCTGTCACAAACACACAGCATAAACACACACACACACAAAGCATGAGCACAAACATGAACACAGCATAAACACACAGACAGAGGATCAATTCACACACACACACAAAATACTGGACTGCTTTGAGTGTAGTTTAAACTGAACATTCAGCCTCATATTCAGTAACAATAACATTCAGTGACAATTTATTCTTACTAGGGCTGGACGATACGGACAATATACCAGTACTGTGACTGTACTGCTACCAGTGGCTAACTGTGATGGAAAACAAAGAAGGAAACACCTTTATGATCACGCTAATTCCAGTCAGCATCAGTTATGGATTCCAGTAGCATGTTAGCGATAAACTAATAGCAATTCACTTGAACCTTTCTTGGCTGCGCCTGGCAGACATATGGGTCTTGTAAAAGACATTGTATGTGTTTGTAAAATATTTTAAGACACGTATCTTTTACCTTGTAGTAGTTTTTCAGTACTAAAGTGTCTTGGCACAGAGCAGCTGCTGTTTTTGCATTTCTAATGTCTGATTAAAACCCACTGGCCAGGCTACCACTTGAACTCATGGTCAGTGACGTTTCTAGAATCTCCAGAAGGCCAAAAGTGACCTATTTACTCTCGCAATTATGTTAGTAGCTGATCTGATACATTAGGACTTCAGTTCAGCTCCTGAAGCCCTGACCAATGAAAAAGCTAGCTTGGCTGTAACTACCTAGATACCATGGACAAAAATAACTCAACTGGATGATTTTCAATTAGGTGCTTCATGAACTGAACCCTTCTGTTTCCAATAAACTTTAGTTCAAATTACTACAACAGTTTTAAGTACTGAATTTACATGCAAGCATGAGGATCCTATTAAAGAGAACTCAACTGAAAATTACAGACACATATTTTTCTAAGATTTCACTAAATAATCAGGACTTCTGAAAAGGACTGCTATACTTTTCACACAGTGATATACCTTGGGATAGCTTAGATGAGCGATTTGTAAGATGATGTGAACTGTTGAATTTATACTCCAAACAACAGGGGGCAACATATCAGTAGAAAATGCACAGTCCCTCCTCCTCCCTCTTCAGTTCTTATCAATCTAGATGAAAGTTTGTGAGTTCAGCATCAAACTTTATTCTTTTACTCACTAAGACTAAATCTCCAGTGGTGGAAAGATAAGGCTAATGTTGACTCCTATTTTGCTTCTACAGTATTGATACCATTTCCTTTGTTTGCTGCTGAATGTGGTGGCAATCATTATAATGGTCACTTGCCTGGTGCTTTAGCCATCATTGCATTTGCTCTTCCTTTCATTGGCTATCTGTCCTTAAATGATCTAACTGAGATTGACAAAAGGTTACAAAATGCCCTTGGGGCAATGCTACTTCTTCCTCCTCTCATGTTGGACTGATTAGACCTGACGCTACAGTGACTCACCATCACCCCTTAAGGTACAAAGTGGTATAGTGGTGGTTGGTGTAGCGTAGGGTGTTACACCTCCAACTCCCGTGCTGTAGATTAGGGTTCGATCCCCCACTAGGGCTAGCACTTTACACTATAACAATACGACTTACTGGGCAAGACTCCTAATACTACCTTTGCCCATCTGTGTAAGAAATGATGAAATTGTAAGTCGCTCTGGATAAAAGTGTTTGCCAAATACAGGAAATGTAAATATTATAAACAGGACAGGATGAGCCTAGCTAGTTAGCATGCTAACTTCAGTAGATATTTCCACAACATGATACATGGACATCTTTGACACACCATCAAAACTCTTATTTCTTCACATTCTGTTAATGATTTTAGTTCATCATTCCAAATGTTAGCGAACCACTGATATGACTTGATTATGTCTGCAGTATTTTGAAATAAATGATTTACACTTATTCGATTATATGAAAGCCCATATTTATCCCAACCCCCCTAAAGAGCATTGGTCAGGATATTCATAAAACATTATTTGATTGTGTAGGAGCTTAATGCATATCACAGACTTTCTACAATATCAGCATTCTGAAGGCTGATATAGTGATACAATTACTGCAAATTATATATTGTACAGAAGACTGAGTAGACTAAACATACACTAAAAGAGGTTTTAAAGTTTTGAATATCCATATGTTTTCCAGCCTAATCTCTATTTGCTACATCTCTATGCCACTTGGCTGAGTTCCACACACAGTAATTCCAATGCTTTTCCCTGGAGTCAGAAAACCTTATAAGCCACCGAGAAGCTGCTTCAGCTTTTATTACATGTGCGTATAGAATCAACAGTTTTTCTGTGCTTTTCTAGGAACTGTTGTCCATAGTACGTAGAGAGATTAAGCTGAAAATGTTGGAGTACTCCTTCAATATAACACTGTGATTCCTCTGCAGTAGGTATAGCTTTCCATACGCACACACCCACAGTGTTATATAGACATATCTACAGCTATTCTTCAACAGACACTACACAGGAGCACCAATCTGCAGTACCCACTATAGGTGTTAACCATGTGTCTTATCCTCGATGACCTCACCTTTATTACCGCTCCTTTTTTCCCTCACTACTACAGCACTGAAAATCCCTACCTGCATATTACCTACACTGCAGTTAAGCAAATTAGATCTTGCTGAGATCACATGACAGGATTTCTACATACAGGCTACTTTCCTTTTATGATAATGTCCTTCCTTTTATATGTCTGGCACTTGCAGATTGCTTTTATATCCATTTATTAGCACTTGGTAGCACTTTAGTTTTTTATGGTAGCTCAACTGTGGAGAGAGTTTAAACAGAGTATACTTTTTATAATTTGGTATATTTTAGCTCCATTTCTTTGCTTTTTTTTCATTCTGACTATGTTCAATTTAATTGATACGAATACACATTGTACGGATCTGTCCATAAGTGGAGATGAAATTCTAGGTTATAATAGTTCGAGATATACTAGTTGTACATGTATTATACTGTGGTTTTGACCGTTCTCATGCCTGGTTCAACTGAGTATGAGTAACACAAAGAAGCCCACTCCTCTGTGAATATAGGGTATCCCCCACCCCCAAGATCCAAATCCCCAGATTATTTTAACCATGTAATAATAATAGATCTAGGGAATAATCACTACATTTCATATAGTAAGAATATGTTTAACATGATGGTGACATTATTTGTGAGGACAGAACTGCATATTTACATGCAACATTAAGTGACTGTTACATGCCTGTATCATTATGTGTAACATGACAGTAACATTATTTGTAACATCACTAACACTATATGTAGTGTGACTAACATTGCATGTATCATGACTGTAACATCACATATAACCTCAATTAACATCACACGTAACATGACTAACATTATATGATTTTAACATGTGTAACAGGACTGTAACATTTATATGCACCATGACTAACCTAACATTATGTAGCCTTACATATAACATGTCTAACTTTACGTAGCATTACACGTAGCATGTCTAACTTTACGTAGCATTACATGTAACATGTCTAACTTTATGTAGCATTACACAGAATATGACTAACACTGACTGTAGCACAATTTGCAACATGATTACCATAATTTTTACAATCATTTGTAACATGACAGTAACATCTGTAACATGATATTAATGGTGTAACATGATATAAATATTATGATATAAATTGTAACATTATGTGTAACATGACTGCAATGTTACATATAGGATGCAAAAGTTAGCCACATGCAACATGACTAACATTCTCTGAATGTAACATGACTGTAGCATTATGTGTAATATGCTTTTCACATTATGTGTAACAGGACTGTAAGCTTTATATGCAACATGATTGGACATGATTACATGTGCAAACATTACCAACACTATATGTACTGTGACTAACTTGACTGTAACGTTACATATAATCTGATTAATGTTAACATAACTAATATTACACTGATGTAATATGAGAGTAGCATTACGTGTACCATGATTACTATCATGCATAACATGAGTGTAACATGACTGCAACATCTTTATCATGATATTAATGTTGTGTAACATGACAGTAACATTATTATATGAATGTAACATTATGTTACACAACTAATACCATGTACTGTGACTAACATTTTGCGTAATATGATTATAAGATTATGTGTAACACGACTTTAACAGTTACATGCAACATGACTACCATTACATGACTGTAACATGACTGTAATGTTAGATATAACCTGATGAACATTACACGTCACCTAACTAATATTAAATGATTGAAGCATGACAGTAGAACTGTGTAATATGATTACCATTATGTGTAACATGAGTGTAACATGACTGTAGCATTACACCTAACATTACTGTAACAGTATGTATAATACAATTGTAACATTATGTGCAACACTAACACTATATTTACTGTGACTAACATTGCATGTAACATGACTTCGATGTTACATAGAACCTTATTAACATCACACATAACACGAGTGTAATGTTATGTGATCTTAAAAGATTTTTTGGGGGCAAATTTGTATGTTTGTATGTAATATTGTAGATGTTTTTGTTCTGTGTTCAGAATTATATATTGTATAGTTGTACAAATAGAGTAAACAAATAAAGCTAGATGAGATTAAATTAAGGGATACACATACATTAAAGCATGTAAATAACATCATATCCACACACTACCTAATGCTCTTGCAAACACACTATTTATGCACACACACAACCAGCGCTCACAGCAATCACGCATGTATGCACACATAATATTGACAGAGCAACAGTGCTCCCAGATTATAAACTCTCTTTCTCCTTCACACACACCTGTTTGATCTGCATATCTGTGTAGGCCTGTAAAAGCATGCCATCATAAATACAGCCACAGCACAGTGATTGTGTGTGTGTGTAATATCATGTTTCCCATTGAAGGTAATACAACATGACATTTGCGGTGGAGAATGAAGTGGCCTGGATCCATATGCAGCTTTGCATCTCTGTCTCTCTCTATGTGTGTGTGTGTGTGTGTGTGCGCGCGCATACATACAGAAATCCCTCTCTTTACATACATCAGCTTTTCCCTCTCACTCTCTCTCTGCCTCGGTGGCATCATGTGGCCTTCAGGACATGTTTATATAGAGCAGGCACGCAACACGCGCGCACGCGCGCGCACACTGCATCACTGCTCAGACCAACATGACTGCACGGCCTATGCATCACTTACTTATACAAGGCAGAACATCCTAGTGTGGATTTAAACGAGATGACCCCCCACCCCCAAACTGACCAATCTGAACACTCCCCTCGACCTTAACCCTGACCCCAACACCACCCTTCAACTAACGAGCCCCCTGACCGTTAACCTCCACACACGCTCATATGTTAGCACTCATACCCTCGGACGCGCTGACCATCAGATCACTGACCTGCGCTCTCCCGTGCGGATACATGATGTGCGCCGCGCGACGCTGGAGGTCATCCATCCACGGGCGCGCTGGCTCCACAACTCCTCTCCTTCTCCTCCGCCTCGCTGGATCCGCAGCGGCGAACTCCTCCTTTGATCTTTTTTCCCTCCTCAAAATAGAAACGGATCGGAACCCTCGTCGATTACGAATTCGATTCGAATCGAATCCGGTGGCGGTTACGAGCGCGCGCACTCACGCACGCGCCCCCCCCCTCTCTCTCTCTTGGCGCGGAGCGAGCTACGAAAACGTAAACATCCCAGCCAAACAGTGAAGTGAGGCGCGGATATCTGGTTTCTGGAAAAAGAGAAATGTACAGAAAAAGATAGGAAGCGCAGAGAGGGAGAGAGAGAGGACGAGAGAGAGAGAGAGAGAGAGAGAGAGAGAATGAACAGCAGGTCAGCAGATGATCCAGCAGGCTTCACAGCAGCAGACCCCAGACTGTATTATTGTGCCTGTGAGCCTGACATTAACTTGGCGGAGAGCGAAAGCTGCTTTTAAGGTGGGCCACAGCGCAGTCAGCCACGAAGCTGGCCAGCATTTCCCCTGACAATAGTGTCAAATAACCCAGCCAAGAAGTAGTAAACATCTAAGCAAAACATTTGACCACAAAAGCCGCTCTTACCCGTGTTTCTCCTCGACCGCTGGCTGTTTATCTGAGTAGAGACTCGTTAAAAAGCCTAGTTTTTAACCAACTGTCCCCGCATGATGAACACACGCTACCTTAACGTCTCTTTCTCCCAGTCTCCCCCTCATTGGCTGCACGCGAAGCAGGCGCCGCCAATCAGCGGCCCCGGTCCCCACGTTGGGCCGTGACGTAGACCAGCAACCGAGCCAATCCAGGAAGCGCATTTTAATGACCTGCGTCTCCGCGTTTAATGTGGCATCGTGGGTAATGAAGTCCTTCGCGTCGCGGTTTCAGATAGACTGCGCGTCTTGGCTCGTTTTAGTGGTCGAAGCGGCTATAAAAGCGTAAACAAGGCCAATGCGGGTTTGAAGGCACATAGAAGCCTCACTGCAAGTGCGAAACGTGAATATTTATGAACGTGTGAGCTCTTGCGGGCTCTCCTTGAAAGAGGTGCTTACTCAGCTAAGCTCACCCTCATCCTCATGTCTCATCAGGGAGGAAAGAAACACAGCACAGCAAGACTTAGATAATGTGGTTTTCATTACTGAACCGTGCATATCAAAGTCATGAGTGTGAGATAGATGAGTAGGCTAGCACATGCCGGCACGTAATCAGGCAGCCTTTAGAGCTGTTAGAGCAATTAAAGACACTTTAGCATGAAACATTCACAGATAGGGCTGAATGGGAGAAGATGAGGAAAATACACCACCACGCTGTGCCATGCTGAAGTCTGAGCTTTGGTGATCTGGTAAGCTGTCGAGGATTTGAGGAGGGCCCATACACTTACATGGCTTACACTTGTGGCCCTTTTATTATTAAGTGTCTGTAGGTGATAAAATAGGCCTTCCAAAGTAGCTGTATTGGTACTCATTGAACCAGTGAGTGGTTTGTAATGCAGTTCTGTCCCAGAAAGATTGTTCTGGTTGACGGAGAATTTACCTCAAATTTTGTGCACAATTAAAGGTGCAGTATACGATTCTGAGGAACAGTTGTTGAAATTTGATCACAACAGCAAAACAAATACATACCTCCCTTTATTGCTCCTTCAGAAGCTTCGCCCCTCTAATTCATGGATGTGCAGTCCCAAGTTGAACAACGCTGGACTAGCAAACTTGTTTTGTAGGATCTTTGTGGCCACCAGTGATCAGTCCGATGACTGTAGTATCATCAGCAAACTTGATGATGATACTGAAGTTTGCTGATGATACTACAGTCATCGGACTGATCACTGGTGGGGATGAGACAGCGTACAGGAGGGAGGTGGCTGAGCTGGTGGACTGGTGTGACTACAACAATCTTTCCTTGAATACAGACAAGACCAAGGAAATGATTGTTGATCCAAGGAGGAGGAGGCAGGAGCTACACACACCCCTGTTCATAGGTGAGACAGAGGTGGAGAGGGTGAAAACCTTCAAATTCCTTGGCGTTCACATCAGCGAGGATTTAACCTGGTCACACAACACGCACTACATCGTCCGGAAGTCCCAGCAGCGGTTGTATTTTCTGAGAAGGCTGAGGAAATTTGGCATGTCAGCCCAAATTCTCAGCAACTTCTACAGGAGTACGATCGAGAGCGTTCTTACCAGCTCCATCACGGTCTGGTACGGAAACTGCACTGCTCAGGATAGGAAGGCTCTCCAGCGCGTGATCAAGACTGCACAGTCCATTTGCGGAGTAGCCTTCCCCTCACTGCAGGACATCTACAGGACCAGGGTCATCAGGAGGGCCCACAGCATCATCAGGGACAGTACACACCCTCAACACAGCCTCTTCACGCTCCTACCGTCGGGCAGACGCTACAGGAGTGTGAAGTCCAGAACAGCCAGACTGACAGACAGTTTTTATCCACAAGCCATCAGGCTTGTGAACACCTCCTCCCCCTTCCGCTCTGAAACTGGCTGAACTCTGAACTCTGACATGCACCCATTAATATGAGCCCAATACATATTCTGCTGCTACTGTTATACCATACTGTTTACTTTTGTACTTGTACAACGCACTTTACACATGCATATGCACTTTACGCACAACTTGCACATGCATCCATACAGTACTGTACTCTCACTTCTTATTTTTCTATCCTTTTTATATTGATATTTATTTTTTAAGACTGTCGAGAATGGAGGAACTGCAAAGTAAGAATTTCATTGTACAATGTAACTGCTTGTTATGCTGTGCATATGACAATAAAACTCTTGAATCTTGAATCTTGAATCTTGAATAAAACCCTTTGTTCATGGTACAGACAAAATAGCTGATATAACCAGCAAGTAATGTAACTAACACTAGCTGGGTTGTGGGTTAGCAAAGTGCTCTAATAGTTGTTGCGATGCTAACCAGTTGGTAGTAACATTAGCAAACAAGACAAAACACTAGTGACCTACTGGTTCTGTGAAACAGCAAAAATAAGTTATTGTTACCCACCAGAAACAGGGCAACCTCCGCATTCCGTCTCAAACCTTTCAACTATTAATCAAGCTAAAGTCAGCTTCTTTTTCTGTTCCACCTTTAATGATGCAGCAATTACATTGCAGTGCCTCAGCTATTTATTTGAATTTTCCCATTCCACCTTAAATGGTGGGGCAGCTACAATCCAGTGCCTCAGCTTCTTATTTGAATTTTCCAGTTCCACCTTAAATGGTGCAGCTGTTTCATGCTGGTGCCTCAGTCCACCTGTCCAGCTTCTTATTTGAATTTTCCAGTTCCACCTTAAATGGTGCAGCAGTTACAGTTAGGTACCTCAGGTGCCAGAATGCAGCTTCAGCATAATTTCAAGTGGAACGGGAAAATTTGAACAAGAAGCTGACGAATAGAACGCCAACTTTAGTCTCTTGGAAAAAACTTTCGGAAATCTTTCCACTGTTGAAACCCCTCACTGACGTTAACACGGCTGTTTGCCATTGCCTGATCTAAGAACTCCTTTCTCAGTCTTTGTTCTTCATATCTTATCCTGATTGGCTGTTTCCCAATCATCTCTCTTTCTTGACAATGCGTTCAGCCTATAGCCCCTCCCCTTCCCCCTGTCCTGAGCACAAATGCGCCCTGTTACTGATGGGCTGTGTGGCTCGACCTAAGGGCCATTCTTTATTTCCTATTTGTGGATCTCTTCCAATGTGCACACAGAATGGACGGCTAACAGAGCGTGAGGAAATATTCGCTTGTCCTGCTGTATCGGCCAACTTCTGCTGAGCTTCAGCCGATGGAAAGTCACCCTGACCTATAGGACACATTGATAGATTTGGGAATTCAGTTTTCCATGATGATGGCAGTCTGTCCAGGCCCAGAGGCAGCTAAGCCCCCAAATCATTGCACCAGATGTAATGCTGGGTGTTTCTCTGAGAATTCAGTCTTAGTTTCATCATTCCTTTAAACTTTTTCCTAGTACCGTTGTGGCTATATATGTTAAACTTTATGCACTATGTATATTCTATATACATTATACACTAATGAAACACTGTTTGGTATATTATATTTTATTCTGCTGGAATATGTAATTCTACTTACACACTGTTCCTTTAACCAGTTTTAACCAGATTCCGTCCAGCCTTTAGCTGTTCCCGTAGGGTTCTCTTTTACTCCTTGAGATTACTTTGTAACCCTTTCCAGCTTTATGCAAATCAACACTATTGAAAACATAGGTTTTCTTCTTTGCAATGTGTAGTTCTTTTTTTTTTTTTTTTTTTTTTTTTTTTTTTTTTTTTTTATTTGAGTGGTAAGTCAATGCAACTCTAGCCCACCCCTCCAATCTCGTTCCATTGAGTCCAGGTTTGCCAACTACGGGCTCACATACTTTTTCCAACCTACACTGTGAATGTTTCAATGATGTATACAATATGGATGAGGACAATGCATCATTGTTTGTTTTGCATTCTTTATTATAACTTAGATAAGACCGTACGGGCGCAAAAACATAACACAGTAACCAAATTATGCTTTATTGAGCCCAGCAGCGGAAAGAAACCCGCCAGCCAGCACTGCCAGATCAGAAACGTCCACATAACTCCAATCCATAGTAGCCACACAACCAATCCAGTCAGCCCCACAGCCCTGCATGAAACAGGCATACAAGCACATATAATGTCCACAACTAACCAATTACAACAACTTACAGTCAAAATAGTCTGGTGCCTCCCATGAGCCTCCATGCACCCATGGTCACACTAGCCAGTGATAGGATGGTAAACAGCCCCCATTCAATGGTCAAACTGTCATGGTCACTACACAGTGATCTGTGCAGAGTTCCTGGGGAGCATGATGGAACACCTGCCAGGGAAGATGACAACAGCAGTGCTCCCTCACCCCCTCTCCGCTTCCTCCACAGCCCACCGGGCCATAGAGATGCCAGTGGGAGTGCTACACGTGTGCCGGAGCCCTGACCCTCAGCCACCGGGTTACCGGTGCTTACTTTAAGCATCGCTGGAGGGAAACAATCAATGCCACCAGGGTGCCATGCTGCTCTGTCGGTATGGTCCTCATAGCTGGCCATCATCCAGGTGTCCTCACTGCTGGCTCTTTTGCTCCCCCAGTCAGGCTCTGTGCTACTTGCTCCACAGTCCTTGGCAGAACTTGTTCTTTTACACCACACGTCTTTGAGTTTGCGGTAGCATCATACCCCACCAGTTTGGGGTAAAGGTGTGATCCCACTTCACACCAAATGTGACGTTTCGACAAAGGAGACGTGGAAATATAGCACAGCACTGAACACAGCAGAAGGGGGAAACCTCTGCCCAGTGCTGGCAAATACTGCAGGGCAGCAGCAAGCAGGTCACAAACAGCCACTTAAATCCTAACAGCCACATAACCAACCCAACCAGACCAGCATAAAATAGCATAAGCAAGCACGTCCACAGCCCACAGCTGACCAACAACAACTATTTACACTCAAAATAGTCTCTATTTCTGTGACTTTATACATAATGCAGGTCATTTTAAAGGGTTCACATACTATACTTAACAGAAAGCTATTGCATGAAATGGTTACAGGTTTGCTGTTTGCCTGATGCCTGAGACACTGTTTCATGGTAGTTTTGAGATTTTGGCCTTAGGCATATTTTTCTATATCCATTCTTGGTGGAGAGATACACGCAAGGCAGAAGCATCCTCCATTTACCACCATCTTACCATCATCAGCATTACACATAAAACCTCAGTAGGCACATGTAGGTTCAATGTTTATTTTACCCACTTTGGGTAGTAAATAGAAGTGAGTTGGTAAGCTAATATACGATGAACCATTTCACATCAAACCACTCTCAATGACTATGTTTAAATCTCAATGATGCAATTAAACAGATTATATAGAACAGCTAAATGTCCTTCTAAACCTTCCAGTGATTATATCCAGTGGAGGACTGTCATAGTAAAGCCCCTTTCTGGAATGGCTGACACTGCGGGCTAGTTTTTAGTACAGCAGGAGCAGAGGCAGTAACTAAAGCACAATATTGAAGTTAGCAGGCTCAGCTAGTCGTGGGTTGGTTTGTTATTTAGTAGGGATCCAATACATGATAAATGTTGATATGACAGAGAGTGACTCCTTCCCCTGAAAGGGGCCATTCCATTTATGCCGTGACCATCCAGGAAGTTTCTAAACATTTGGGGTAACAAAGTCCAGTACACTCATGATCTGTCATCACAGGGTGTGAAATGCAGGGGGTCCTGGGAGATTTCACAAATGCCAAGATAAATGCATTACTGTATAACAGTAATTAACTACAGGCAGACAGAATCTTTAAACACATATATTTCCTATAAAAAAATTATAAATTACAAATAAAAGACAATGTGTGTTTGAGTGTCTTGTGCTTCATTTCTTCGTTCTTTTTTTTTTTGTATATATATAAGCCAAATGGTCAGTGACGCCTTCACAATAGGACTTTCTTCCCATTTAATGATTAGCTTACACACTTGTAGCTCGGGGGCCTCAAGTGACCACAGGTACAGCGTATGATAAGAAACCGCCCTGGTCATTTCCTGTAGAGAAGCACTACTGCAATTTCTTCTTTTTGTGACACCATGTGTTACTGGTTTCACTTCCCATTTCAAACAAGTAATTCCTCAATTGTGTAATTTTATTTATTTATCTGTTTACTTACTCCATTTTGAATCAGTTCTCTTCCCAATCTAGTCTTGGCCCTTTGACTCATTTAGCTGCTTTTAAAATAAAGTTTATTTTTAAAAATTAGTACAACATAGTCAAACAAAATACAGATCCATAATATAAATATTTTACCTGCCCTATAATACAAATTTACCAAGTAATGCAAAAACAGAACAATCTCTTACCAGTTAAAGGTGTGTAGAGAAACTTCTTTTCATATCATGTCCATAGCATTCATTTATTTACACTTATCATCAAAAGAATAGTTGCACCCGGAAGGACGTGTCAGATTGCAGTGCTGTTGGGAAGGAAAATGAAGGTTACCGGGACAATATGTGATGATAAATCTAGACTGATATGGGCAATATTTACACATACAGCTACACATACAGAAGTAGTGTCTCTAACACGCTGCCGAGTGTGAAACTTTAATAATTTTCATGTCTCACGGTGTCAAACCTACCCACCAAGTTTCATTCCTGTTGGTTGAGTCCTTCTGGGTGCAACTATTTGTGCAACTATTCTTTTGACGATGAGTGCAAGTTCAAATAATTGAATCTGAAAAGCAGTGGTGTTAAGAACTGTTCGTTTGAAGCACTTGCCTCCAAAACTCGTATGAAATGGTCAATATTCTCTTTAAGAAAATCACGTTTTTAGCTTTTACGACAATTGTACCGTTATCAGCTCTACACATTGCAGTGTCAGTGCAAAAGAACATGCTGTCTAGGCCAACCATTCCAGAGACACCTTCTTGAACCAGACTGTCCTGCTG
The DNA here is from genome assembly GCA_034552555.1 of Semaprochilodus insignis. Classification (NCBI taxonomy): domain Eukaryota; kingdom Metazoa; phylum Chordata; class Actinopteri; order Characiformes; family Prochilodontidae; genus Semaprochilodus; species Semaprochilodus insignis. The sequence goes on along the minus strand of CM067493.1, from coordinate 7,985,356 downwards.
TTCCATCAGCAGGTCCTTGTGCCCGGACATTGTGCAAGTGTCCTTGTTGCTGGGCTCCCCTGTTGTTTCGGCTTTGAGTTTGCAGTAGTACCATTCCGCTTCAGTCCTCCAAAGTGGGTGCTATCCCACTTCTGACACCAGTGTAGCGTCAGTGTAGATCATCATGCAGAAAACATGGGTTTTAAGTAAATGCTCTTTTATTAAACACAGCCGTGGCAGCTTACTAGAGCCTCTGTGCAGCCACAGTAATGTGAGTCAGTAGGGGGAAGCTATATATAAGCTATTATATATATAATATAAGTGTAGATTCACTGGTGGGTTTGAATAGTAAACAAAATGCCTATTTTCATGTTGCAGACGTCACAACCCCTGGCTCCTGTCACCACCCCACTATAAAGAAATTGATGGAATGGAATTCCCCTTTTAAGCAATTACACATAGACTTGCTAATGAAGTATCACTTGCCATAAGATCTGTACATGGGACTGAATAGACAAATGAACACACTGCTATGCTGTTACTCAGACTAAAGGCTACAGATCTTCTCCTGAACACCAAGGTCAGCTTTTAAGGTCAGGTTTCCTAGCACAGTTACAAATGACAGGTCTATGAAGCATCCAAGGAGGGGAAAAGTGAGCAAAGCAAAAACAGTGCCGAAAAAACTACAACTAAGAAACAACGGTGGCGGGTGGAGGATGGGGAAGCGACGAAAAGGAGGAAGAGGAGAGGAGAAAAGAGAAGGCGAGTGAAAAAGAGAGACATGCAGACAGGAGGAGCCAGCAGGGATGGGAGGATGGTGACAGGCGGAGGAATGAGAGAGTGAAGGACAGTGACAGCAGCCACCGCCTCAGAGAGGGTAATGAAATATCATGTCAGTCTCCTTTGCCACCGGGAACGACTGCATCGACTGATAGAAATGCACAGGAGGAGAACTGCAGAAAAGAGGGCGAGATGGAGGGAGAGAGAGGAGGGGAATGACAGAGGATTTATCTCCAGATACTGCATCTTGAACTGAATACAACAAAAGTGAAAGTGAAGTGTGTTAGAAACTGTACTGCTGGAATCAGGGAGAGTGAAAACAAGAGTGACTGAGGTGGCAGTTAGGCTGAGAGGATTACGTGTTACTAAGCATGAAGAGAGAAGAAAAGCTTCCTGCGGAGGCAAACGCTGTACCGAACAATCCTGCCTGGTCACACATTTCTGTTTGTGTTGTAAACATGGAATATGCAATGATGTGCACCATTAACAACGATAAGAATGGCTTATACCTTGTATGGAGTGCAGACTGGCTACAGCTGTGAGGGAACAGCTCCATCTGCTGGACAGAAATGACCAGCCTGCTACAGTGCAGCAGGGAAACACTGTGAGTTCCAGTATGTATGAATAAGTTTCAGTAACATCCAGTAACAGAAAGGCAGACAAAATTCCAAGCATTTTTGGATCAAAACAAGTGTATCACAGCATATCCCACTCACATTTATTAGGATTATGTAAACATGAGATGCATTGAGCAGAAGGTTGTGATGCAACTGCACTGATATATTGCAACATTAGAACAGATTATGATCAATATCATCACTGTGCAAACAAAAGCATGTATCTCCATTTTTGTCGATTTTTACTTGTATGCATCATTTGAACACAGCAGCTGCTGTTTACACTGTGTGAGAATTTCATGATGAATGGACCAACAGAAATAACCCCAAACTGCTTGTAAATAAGTCTGGTTCTTTTGACTTACATTAAAATGACATTAGGTTTTTGTCCTCTCCTGTAAAGCTGCCATTTTGGAGATACTTGGACAGTGACGTTATTACAACAATACTTAATAATATACATGAGCAGAATAAAATGCATGAAAAAAAAATTAGTATGCCAAAGTTTTGACACCCCTGATCAAGTGAAAAAGTTAAAAGTTAAAGGGGCAGAAATAGGCTACAGTACACAAAACTGTGTTTTCATTCATCAAATTGCATTTCATTCATTTCATTATTGTTACTATGCTGTGTTTTTTCGCTAGCTTAGAATGAGCCCATTATATCTACATACAGAAAGCAGGTCGCCTTCCAGTGGACGCTGCCATGTAAAGCTGCAATGCCGCTACAGTAGCCCAGAAGCTGACTAACCACGCACTGGCTGTAGAGAGTGCCTTCCACGGTTCAAGTTGAAGGTCAGCTTTAATTTGGTGGCACTGTAGCTCTGGGTGGAAAACGAAGGAAGAAGAAGAATCCTTACTGAAGTGTCCTACTAATTATCATTAGCTCAGTGCATAAAACTCCAGGTACGATATTTTGATAGCATAAATCTCCTTGTTAAAAAAATACTACCATCATTAGGGACAGAGGCAGCTTCTTGCTCACCAGCTTCTCGTTCGAATTTTCCCATTCCACCCTAAATGGTGCAGCAATTATTATTAGGCTGTCAGAATGTCCTAATTTTCCAAAAAAGGCCATCCACCAGCTTTCCCGTTCCACCTTAAAATGGCATCACATTCTGACACCTGAGGCATTATAAATGTTGCACCATTTAAGGTGGAAAACATGGCAAGAAGCTGCCGAATAAGAAGGCGACTTTATCCCCATAGCTTTTAATGCTGGTGGTATCTTTGATGAGGAGATTTAAGCTATCAAAATATCCTACCTGGAGTTTTTATGCACGGAGCTACTGATAAATATGGGCTACAGTAAGACACTTCAACAAGGATGGGGGCTACTGTAGCAAGATGGCAGCCTCTACTGGAAGACAATGTGCTACCATGTAGATATGAAGGGCTCATCCTAAACAAATGAAAAGACAACGGTTTGTGGTTACAGGTTATCTTACACCAATAAAAACATAGTGTTGTGTATGTATTTGGTTTCTGCTAACAGTTTTAACAGATCCCCTTAAATCTTACATACTGCTCCTTTAAGGATACGTTCCCTGAATGTCTCTTAAGACGTCTGTGTCTGAGGTAGAGTTGCAGCAACCGGTAGGAGACTGGAACACTAAATATACACCACTGTCAGGTTGGTGCTAATTGCAAATTAGCATAAACATTACAACAGGTAATAATGAGGGAAACTAAGCCAAGAACCAGTCAGTGCAATCAGAAATGTGTCTTGACTGTGCCATGATTTTATACAACCTGCCCAGTCTGCAACGAGACAGTTATTAATGCACCGACCTGTCACAGTCTCTTACTGGGCAGAAGACAGGACACACCTTGGACAGGTTGCCAGTCCCTCACAGGGCAGACACACAGATACACTAAATTGACCCCCTAGGTGTGAATGTGTATCTCCAACTCACCTGGCAGCATGTGCTTGAAGTGTTGGAGGAAACCAGGGCACGCTGAGGAAACCCACACAGACGCAGGGAGAACATGCAAACTCCATACAGAAATGATCCTGGTTGCCTGGCTGGGGAATTACATACACAACGCGACGCGACAATGCTACCCAGTGTGCCACCTGCGTATGTAAGTGCTGTGTATGTATGTAATTACCTTTATTGATTTTGAATGCATCCACTTATTCTAAAACTGATGCATAGAACATTTCTAAAAAAAAATCCCATACCAGGGACATGTTTACCACTCTTACACCACCTCACCTTTAACACTGCATGTTCAGTAATCGTTCAGGAAATCAGGACGTCAACAGCAGCTGTAAAATCTGAATTTTCCCTGTTCTTCCTTAATAGAACATTCAGCTGCTCCACAGTCTGGGGCCTCCATCCATAATGCACTACACATTTTTAAAGCTAGACTGCAGGCAGGCAGGCAGGCAGGCCAGCCAGTCTCTCTCACTGTGAAGCCACGCTGCCGTAACACATGCAAAAGTGGTCTGGGGAAAACAAGCAGGGACTTCCCTGGAAAAGACTGGGCAGAATATGTTATTCCAAAATGAGAATGTGTCTCTCAACATCAATGGTGGCTTCACAGATGTGCAAGCCACCACAAACCGATGAAGGCTTTTGAACTTTCTATTGGTAACTAAACGGATGGTTCTTCTCTTCTTTTGCCTGGAAAACACAATGCCCATTATTTCCAAAAACCACTTGAAAGGCTGACTCAGATCACTGCACATGGTTCTGCTTTGCATCAGTCCACATCAGATAAGCTTTAGTCCAGAGAAGCTGATGCTGTTTTTGGATGTTGCTGAATTTTGGCATCTGATTTGAGTAGTAATTTCTAGTATTCTGAACTTGTGTTTGCAGAGCACACACGATTATATTCCTCTGTCCTTTATGGAAAGAAATTTCTTCAGATTCACTGAAACTTTTAATAATATTATGGACTGTAGATTGTGAAAACCATGAATTCCTTAAAATTGTGTGTTGGTAAACACTGTTCTTAAACTTTTGGGACTATTGTGTTTTGCAAAGTGATGGCTGAACCTTCCATGATTCATGATTCTTTTATATTCAGTCATGACAGAATCACTTGTTATCTGTCAACCAGTGGAAACAGGTGTTTTGATCATTCCACAAGCTTCATGCTAAGGGTGTAAAATGCTAAATATGTTCATATTTAATCTCGACATTTAAAGATCTTGATAAGACCATTTACAAATCACTGCTTTCTGATTTCATTTGCACTCAAATAATACCTGCTCTGTGGTGCTCGGTCCTGACCATTGAAGAAAGGTGAAAGGGGACAAACACAGAATGCAGGGAAACAGGTGGGCAGTCTGTAGCTGCAGAGCTACCAAGTGCTCCTATATGGAGGTGATGACATGAAACACACACACACAGACACACACACTTCACTGGACTGTGTGTATCTCCATTTTTGCTGATTTTAACTGTTATGCATCATTTGAACACAGCAGCTGCTGTTTACACTGTGTGAACATTTCATGATGAATGGACCAACAGAACTGGGCCAAAACTTGTGAATAAAAAGTCCGGTTCCATTGACTTACACTATAATTAAATTACGTTTTTGCCTTCTCCTGTAAAGATGCCATTTTGGAGATACCCGTTTTTCTCTAGACAGTGACGATATAGTATATACATGAAGTATGGTTCAGGTCACCTGTTCAAGCTCTGCCCACGCCAGCTGTCTCCTCTATAGTTAGAATATCGCCTGTGTGTGTAAACATTTCAGTAGCCATGGGTGTTTAAAAATGTTCAGGTTTATTCCTTTATAATAAATGATTCTTTGGAGAAGGAGGGGGGGGGGTGTTTTAAGATGAACTGGGGTCAGAGAAATCTTAATCATGGTCCTGAATCATACCAACACAAAAAATTGGTTATTTGATTTCGCAATGCACTAAATCGTGTCCTAAAAATATTATTTTGATTCAGATCCCTAATAATGTAGAGATCACATGACATTTTCATTGCTATACATTGCTTGTATTTGAACTTTTATTTGAGCAGTTCTGGGATAAGTAATGACCTGCAGGGTTCAGAAAAACGACAGATGCCAAATTAGAGGTACACTGAAGCTTTTATTTGTAAGGCACCATAAATACTTCCTTACTGCAGAATCTCATTCACAAAGAGTTAAACGTACTTAACTTTTTTTTTGTTTTTTGTCCCCCCCCACTTTTTTCTCTTTAAACAAAGCTGTAATATTGATTTTCATAACACAAATTACACACACTTTCTGCCAAGTATACACTCAAGAGGTTTACATACATCACAAAATGAGATTTTTTAAAAAAAGAACTTTTCCAAAGCTTAAAAAGGAAAAAAAAGAAAAGAAAAGAAAAACAAAAGACATTCTGACAATCTTAAGGTATGAAAGGAGGGAGGGGCTAAGATTTGGTGGGAGGTGGAGTCATGGAGAATGACTGTACAGTAAAGTACTTTACAGTAATGCCCGATTGAAAATCAACATCAACTGTACAAGTGATGGGAACGCAACCTATGAGACTGCACTTACATCAACTCATGGTTAGCCAACATTGGATCTGACCACTGGTTGAAAACAAGAATTCTGTGTTATCATCTTAAAAGAAACATCCCAACAGACATGAAAACCTTATCTTTATCTACCACCTCCGTAACAGAACAGTATATACATATGTTTACACACTGCTCCTTTCCAAGTTAAAAAATAATCAATCAATGCTGAAACTATCAGAAGGATTCTTAATTATAAAATCAACTACATGCAACAGATACTGAAGAAAAAGATAAGGTTTAATTAACGTTAGAATATTCCTTTAACGGCGATGATAACACAATCGGATGTGCCATTTAAGGAGCAAAAAGGATCAAATGGAACCAGTGTCCAAACAGATGGGCTGCTCCCTCAAAAGACTGCTAACCTAAAAATGACTGTCAGTGTCTACGCACCTGTGTAACTGAATACAGTATCCATGTGCGTGTACTGAGGGCTTACCATAAAGCTGATATACAGCAGTCTATAATCATACTGTTGCTCCATCAATCAGCGCATCAAAGCTGCATACGTCCCCTGAACACACACACACATAATAAATGTAGCTTTATACATACAAAATGTTTTACAAAATTATATGTATATTGATATATCTATATATGTATATAAATCGGCCCTTCACAACATGGACACATACAAAACACATACATACATACATACATACATACACACATACTATTTATTTTGTATCAATCTTTTGTGTTGTGTTATCTCGCTTGCCTAATTAGACACTGTACTTTTCTCAGGAGAAGTGATGATCAAGTGCATTAGCAGAAAAAAAAAATCTAAATACAAAAGAAATAAACAAACAAACAAAAACATACTGGGATGTCTGCTCAAAAAAAAAAAAAAAAAAATTTCATTCTAAAAAGGAAAAAAAAAAAAGGTGCAAGGTAGCAACCACTTTACATAATGCCTAAAGCCAGTTTAATCCATTAAAACCACCCAAGGCTGGAACTTGGACTTAATATATACACAAGCAGAAATAGAAGATGCATCTTTTAGGCCACCAGTTGAAAGGCGCAATTTGTAAGATTTTTATTTTTTTAATGAAAAAAATGTTTGAAAATGAACTGAAACCATCAACTGGGTGTTTTGACAGTATGTTAAAAGATGTCTATGCATCATGTTGCAGAGACATCTACTGAAGTTAGCATGCTAACCGGCTAGGCCTGACCTGTGCTGTCTCCATTGTAATACCCATTTGTACCTCAAGAGGCGACAGCGAGACACTGCAGCATCGACAGCAGTCCAACATGACAGGATGAAGAAGTACTGTAGCACTGCCCAGACAGTAAAACAAGAGGCAACACTGGTGTTGTTTTCCACCACTGGACCCAAGTAATAGAGTGAAGTTTGATGCTAAACTTACAACATTTCTTCTAAACTGGCAGGAAATGCAGATGGAGGAGGAGGGACTGCACATGTCCTTGCCACTTATGACGGTCATGGATGCCATAATTTCCTGGTGATATGCTGCCCCCTATTATTTGGAGTACAAATTTGACAGGTAGTGTCATCTTACAAATTGCTCCTTTAAAAGGGCACAAATCCAATTTATTGCCTGTGATATAGAGCTGATCCTATCGAATCAGATTTGAACCACTGTCATACGTGTTCCTACACTGGATACATATGCAATTTGTGGCCATGTGATCTTAATAAGAAGGGAATTTAGGTTCTTGCTCAGACCAGAAAACGTAAAGGACCTTAGAGCTCTGCATATGAATGTATTGCTACAATCATCATCCCATGTTTACAGCGTGGCAACAGCAGCAGCCAAAGTTTCTACTAGTAAACACTGCACTAGCTTTAAATCTCCTCTAATCATTAACAGCTGAGTGTTTGTTCAGCGCTAAAGATCTTTGCCATGAATGCTTGTACTGCTAGTTCATGACGTACATGGATCATGATGCAGTAGATTAGCGCAGGTGGGTCATTTCAGGGTACTGGATCATTCAGACTAAACACAGATTATGGGTCACTTTCACTCAAAAATGTGAACCATAAATGTGAACATGTCTTTCATAAAACATATGTAGTAGATGTGTATAAATTTTATATGTGCTCATCTTTACTCATCAGTCAAAAAGGGAAAAAGGGAGTCAACTTTCAATGTATAAAAAATATCAAACAAAGAGGCTTCCTTGCATAACTGATGATGCTGCAAGACATTTCCAGTATGCACTAAAAACATACAGTACATGAGCAGTCGATAACTCCTATTAGCTAACATAGAAACTCACTCATGCTTTCTGACAACTCTGAGACAAACTATCATCATACTACCACAAACAGCATATGAACATCCTTCTGCTCTTTTTGATTGTTTAAAAAGAATTAGGAACAAAGAAGCAAACAATCAAACAATGTACTACTCCTCTGTTATATACAACCATAGGTAGTACCAACCTAGAGACCAATCAGCATTTTCACTGTGGGACAAAATGCTCATTGGTGTTAAGGAAACATTGCCACCTTGTGGTGACATGAGAACACATTGCAGGTGAGGTTCACTGAATAACAAACCGTATTTATCTAGGGAGACCCTTTCACACAAGAGTTCCGTCTTTCCCACAAGGGCCCCTTCCAGTCAGTTTCAGTCTGTAGAACTTCTGTTTGCTCTAAATCTGATATTAATGAGCCAAAACATGAGCAGTGACTGAACAAACTGCATGGGACAGTATGGGTCTTTCAATGTCTTTCTCCAAAGAGACATTCCACCCCTTTGGCCTTATTTGAACCTATAAAAACTGTATTGACTTTATATGTGAGACAATACACATAATGCATAACCAGTGTTTGGAGAATTTAAATTGCAAGGCCTACGCTATAGCTCCTCACCATCATAACTACGTACCTTACATTTTAGTTTGACAGAAGCTTCCAATCAGTTTACAGTAGTTATTAAATAGTAAGTCTAAGGAATAATAACTGCAAATAAACCCGCAGTTTAATGACTTGCAATTAACATACTATACTGAAACTGAATGGCTGACGCAGCAAGTCAGGAACTTTGTTTTCACTCCCCATGTTTTCAGTGAACTTCCTCTTGAATCTGTTATACTCTCGGCCAGTGACTGTTCTTCTATCCTTTTTAAAGCATACTACTGATGCTACAGGGGTGAACAGACAAGTGACCTGTGCTTTCAGCAGAGAAACGAGAGAACAGCTGGCTAAGCCGAACTGCTATTTGTGTCAGCTGTTTGGTTCCACGCTCTGAAGAAAACCTTTGTGCTAAAAACCACAGGAACATAAGCATTTAGCCATCATGATAAGCATTCGGCCATGAACAGCATCGATCTAAAGTGCCTGGTTTCATGTTAATTGCCAAGATCACAGCCGTCTTAATTCCATGTGACCGGGACTATTTGCACCAAACTGTTCCAGATAAGAACAAACACTCTGTCCTCCACTGCCCATGACTAAGCTACAAATCTGAACTGCATAATTTAACGCACGTCTTAACACTGCTTTATCTGGACCATTATTTAGGGCAACTTTGTAGGCCAGACAGAGTCTAGCTCACTACGTAGTAAAGTTATCCCAAGGTAAGTGCTCCACAAACCAAAAAGCCTTCCCATGTTTAACCAAGAGACCACCACAGTGCACGTTCATCCAAAATTTGCTTTCAGCATCTGCAGAAAGTGCATATCAGGTATATTACTTGTGAAAGAGTGTACAGTTCCACCAGATCAGCACATGATGCCTACACTGCTCTGATCGACATGAACACAAGGCATTGCTGTTTCATACAGTACTGTGCAACACTCAGAGATCATTCTTAATTTTTTTTACACTTTCACTTGTGCTGTATATATACACACACACACGACAGGAACTATCCAATCACAATCAACATCCTCTACCGTAATCCAAAGTGGAAAGCTCCCTTATGCACACCATCAGTTCTGAAAAGCTGTTGCCTGCGGCTCCAATGAGCTGAAGAATTTGGGCAATTTGCCTTCAATCACATTCCACGTGATCCAAACAGCCTGTACACGAGGAGGAGATGAGGGATATAAAAACCAGTTAGGGTAGCCAAACAAAAATGTGTACACATTGTATAACACTAGATAAAAGACATTTTTTGGGGGGTGGGGGCTGGAAATTGTCAAAGTAAAGCACTTGTGATGCCGAAACTCAGTGTAATGGAATGAGCTACTGGCAGCAAAATTATCACATACATTTTAAACGCATTTTTATTTTATTGCTTGCCAAATGTGCAGAAAATCAATAGACTACTGATGGATACGTTACTAGCAGACTGATCATTTTTCATTTCTATCATCAAGATACAATTTGCATGTAGACGTACAACGGATGCAGCCTACTGTCCAGATGTCAGGCTTATGCTGTGTTCGGAAGGTGGGCGTCAACTAATAATGGAAATTCTGGAAATAATGGAAATTTTACATACTAATTGTAATTACCAACTGGCAGTGTCATGTGGTTATCAGCAATTATTCAGCTTACTTTTAAGTGTGTATATATGAGGAGACAGAGCAGTGCCAGTCAGTAGTGGCTGGTTTTAAGTCACAATTTGTCTACTCTGACTCTTAATATGGAAATTGTGGGGGTTTAAAAGGTTCCATAGCCTCATTTCCTACAGTGCATGCTGCTCAGATAGAACCAGGCACTTCATTTGCTCCACCGATAAGACAGTTGACACAAATGTTAATAAATACAGCACAGTCCGCTAAAGTCTGTAGTGTTTCCAAATATGTTCTCATGCAGAATTTAGAAGCACATTCTTCACACTAACATTACATATGATGTTGAAAGCGGGCTTCTTATCTCTTGCTGACCGCCAAAGTGAGGTGCAGTTTACCTCGAACTAGATATTAACATGAGGACTGTCGGAACGTAGCATAAGAACAGGATAAGCTCCTCTACTTCATACAGACCTCAGGTTCGTTTAGAGGGGCAGCCTGTGTGAGAAAGTTTGGATTCCTTCTCCCATATGTAGGAGGACTTAGGAGGAAGCTGTGGTTTTCCAGAGGGTTAAACAATAATAATAAACGCTGGATGAACTCAAACATGGAGCAAGCACAGGAAGGCCAGAGGAAAAAGCAGAGACACCAAAGAGTGGCCCAGATGCAGGACATGTATGAAAAATAGAAATTAGGTTTTAACTCTGTTGTCACTGTTGCTCTTATTCAGTGAATGGCTCTTATATCAGATCTTGCACAGTTGTTGCCCACATACTTCAACTTAAAGTATCCTCCATTCACATTCTTAGAAAGGGCTTTATTTAGTAAGCTTTTGGGCCTTTTACTTTATACACTCGGAATCTGGAAAAGTATGCATATATGCGTTTGGATATCCTGCTGGTGTTCATGTCAGTTTTCTCAATTTTAATGACGCATGCAAAAGCTAACTGAGTGCCACAACTCCACATACAGGAGATTTTCAGCCTGCTAAACAAGTGAGGGAGTTACAAGGCAGGTCCAACTGGGATTCACATGTTAAAACAGAGAAAGAAAGAACCAATGTAGGAACGATTGGACCATGGCGAAGAGCAAGCCTAACCAGTAAAACAAAAGAAAGTTGGTTGACAGAAAACAAAGAATGATGGTCCTTTGGGGTGTGAAAATGCATCAGTGTATCATGCAGGCGGTGATTCAATTGCACTGATGTTGGAATCTTAAAATTACAATACTATTCAATGAAGGTATGTGCTTATTGTTGGGTTATTCTCAAAATAAACAAACAAAACAAAACCTTTGACTATGGAAGAGTTCACATAAGCATTCTTCCATATTTGAGTAAGAAGTCACTGTCCAAAAGAGGGAATTCTAAATTGTACCAAAATAAATCAAATTTGGGTGATACTGAAGATACGAAGCTATTCCAGATATTTGAAGAAACATTCAGTCCTCCACCGTCCATGCCTAAGCTACAAACCTGTAAAATGCCACAATTCTAACTAACAGTTTGTAGCTTTACATGCACCATTCAGGGCAACTTTGTGGGCCAACAACAATTTAATATTTTATGATACACTGACTCGTTTCCTAAATCTTATTAATTGAAGGGAATTATTATGACACTCCTGCTCGTTGTTCTTTTTGGACTCTCAGGTTTCTATGCATGTGTGTGTGTGTGTGTATGTGCTCCCCCCACCCCCCTCATCTTTTCCATGGCAAGCAGGCTCAGGTTCAGTTAGTCGGATTTGTCTCCATCATCGTCACGGTGGTTGTCATTTGCAGCCTCGCGAGTGCTCTTCTCCTCTTTGGCCAGGTGAGCCTGTGAGGCAAGCAGGCTGGAGAGCGAGAAGAGGCCTGAAGCTGAGGAGACGGCCGGCAGGGCGGGAGCGGTCAAGCCCAGGGGCAGAGGAGCCATGGGGAGGGCCAGACCCTGCAGCTGAGAGAGCTGGTGGGCTTGGAGCTGCTGCTGTGCATAACAGACAAAACACACACAGGTTAGAGGTTAAGCAGATATGCACGCAGGGGCCCACATATAGATTTCATGTAAGAGTGGATGACACGGAAAAAATACATATATTGTAGATATTTTTACACATATATGTATGATCACGCATTAGAACTGTATTTTCTTAAAATTTTGAACAAATAAAATGCATCAGCAAAACTACATTCTCATGTTTTTAAAAAGGTATTAAAACAGGCTGCTACTGTTACTATGCAGTTACTGTACCGTTATTTTCTCTTCAATGTGGTTCTTGTACATTTTTATAATTCATGCAGTTATTCATTATTTTACTACTGATAATATTCATAATATACATTTCAGCATATATGAATAATAACATACTGTTATAATAACACATAACACTGACCCCTATGCCAGATGTGTAGGTGATAACATTCTCTGCTGTTCAAAAGTAAAAAAAATATATTTTCAAGTAAAATTTTGGTTTTATATAAATACGATATCCACTATTGACTTCCAGGTTTATTTATAAAAAAAGATCAATATATTAGACCTTTTCAACTTCCTTAGATCAGTTATCTATTATTTAGACCAGTTCAGACTATTTGCAAAAATCTCAAATAAATAAATAAATAAATGAATAAATAACAAACAAACAATAAATGTATCCAGGATTCAAACCTTTTATATCAAACCTTTTTCCCCCCAAACGTATTGTGCATTAGTCAGACAGCCCACTTACATTTAATTAACCGCAAGTCAAAATTGATAATTACAAGCAGCATCAGAAAAAAATATATATTTAAAAATTACAGGCAGTTCATAAGAAGTTTCTAGTCTTTTTTTGGACTCCTGCTTTCAGTTTTTAAATAAATCTGAAAGGATCAGTTTTTTTAATCCAAAGACCAATCTCAGACATCGGCTGCTTTCAATGATCCAGATAATCATAGTTCATACTTATTCCTGAATACTTGATATTCTAATTAATGGTCGTGCTGACTGGACATTAAGTAACCATAAATGTAGTCTGTGACTTTCGCACAGTTCTGTAATAACAATAAGCACGAGCGTTATAAAACCTTTGAATGGCCGTGCACACGGGAGAAACAAACATGTACATACGCACAGACTGAGGATGACTAAGTATAAACATGCAAACAGGAGATGGAGAAAGAAAATCCAGCCAGAGACAATAAAGACAGAAGAGGCAGAACAAACAAATTCCAACACGCAGCCCCCACACAAGCTTTTAACTGAATAAACCAGGCAGCTTACCCGAATGATTGAGTTCATCTCTGGTGGAGTGACTTGCTTGGCTCTCTCAATTGCTCCTAGGACCTGCTGCTGGTGCTACACATGGGCACACACAGACACACAGAAAATTATTTCTTTAACACATACACAATACCACAATACTAATCACTGAAATCATGACAACAATTTATTTATCCAGTGACTATGTGAGATGAAACCTAATCTTTGTGACTGAACACAATAAAAGCACAACCTTGTAGTCGTGTTATATTGTAATCTTTAATTTGGCCATAAAACTATAAATATTATTCTTATAATAAATAAACTGAAAATGTACCACATTTTTTTTACCATCTGAGGCCGCTTAGTTTAGCCTGATGCTTTACTCTCCAAGTACCATAGAGGTGTTTTTATGCCATCTGCAGCACAGAGCATGTTTAACCAGCTCAGTTCAATAGCATCTAGAACACCTTAACCTAGGGATAATCTCAGGCGCAATCAGGTGTTAGGTACAATAAATATGGCATCAATAAATATCACATCACTCAACATGTTTAAAAGTTCAGCTGTGTTTATGTGTAGGAATTATAGTGTCACATATGGGTGTTCAATACTATACAGCAGGTTGTAGTTGACAGTGACAGCTTATGAGAGCTTCTGAGGTATACTGGGCCAAAGCTAGTCCCATCATGCCATCTGCCATGATGTTCGTTTTAAATGGTCTTAGAATACATAGCAAATCCAGGGTCAGTTATTGACCCCCAATTATAATAAACACAAACAAATCTAACTTTAGTCAAACACGAAATTCATTCAATAAAACTAATATGCTGGAAGCACACAGGTTTATTTTACTGACTCGCTGCACTCCAGCCACTGCATGGATTTGCTAAATTCCCTAAACATCCTTGGACTGGATCCTAAGCAACCACAGAAGGATTGATTAAATAAACTAGGGACTGAAATGACGTTCTTGTGGACAGCTTTGGAAAAGGTTAAGCTTAAACACTCACCCACATCAAATCACGATGGACTGTTTATTTGTGTTGATTCTAATGTTGGCATTTATTTAAGCAAATAACATGCAGAGCCTGTAGATTTCATGTAGCTGCCATGACTACTAGGGGTGGGAATCACTCAATACGACTGACACTTCAAATACTCTACAATTCCACTGAAATCCGCATGTTTTTTTAAAATCTAGAACAATTATTGGTATAGCGGTTCTGAAATTCATATTTCTAATGCACATAAAACATACCAATAATAAAAGAATCAATAAGTATCAATACTACTTTTCCACCCAAAGAATTGTGATGCTATAATGTGTCGATTTCTTTAGAGCTTACTATGTTGAGGGGACTTGTTTGAAAAGTGATGTCAGGTGTTACAGGGAACAAGTAATGAGAAAACATAAATTTTGCGCAAAAAAAAAGACCCCTTGCTTTTCCATCAAAACAAGGCTTATTTAGATTCTGCACTTCCGTGTATGCCTGTGCTGCTTGAACATCGCTAATACATGTGTTGCAGTGGTAACAGTGAAGAGGTCTATTGGCTGGTGGACTTGATACCTCTTGGGACAAGTAGGGCAGCACCTGAGCACAGATTGCATTCAGCCTCTTCACTATCTCAGCCTGAGGAAAGAATATAATACTGTTAACACTCAAGACACACACACACACACACACACACACACACACACACACACACACACACACACACACACACACACGACAAATGGTATTTGTATGCATATTAGGGAGCTACCAATATTAAAATGGTGAACAATACAGATGCACAATTTAAAGGGTTGAAAAATGTTAATAATCAAGAACACTGGCCAACACAATTGTCTACTCCAATTGTTTTAAACCAACACCTTTAAACAAAGACACAAAAGTTTATTTTTTCACAGGTTTAACACAAAATGCTGTTGACACTAGAAGAAAAATAACATGTATATGAACATTTTATTACATCATAAAACTAAACTTAGAATTGTAGAAACTATATTTTAGTGAGTGGTAATCATTCAAGCTTTTTCCTATTCACTACAACTGTATTTGATCTACAAAAAAAGTCTCATAAATGTAATTTTTAAAATAAATAATAAATATATAAATAAATGCACATGCAGAAATTCCAATTACATTTTTGTAGTTATCTGATGGGGACAGTTTTGTTGGTCCACCAGGTGCGGCTGGTGGTTGTTAGGAGTCTCATTTTCTCGGTATCTATTCTTAAACAGTTCTGGAAACTCCTGTCTTTTTCTACCTCTTTTCCTTTGACTTTTTTCTCCCTTATGCATGTGGATTATCTCATGCCTGATCTTCAATATAATATATATCAATATGTTTATCATGCATATTTCTGAAGATAAACAGAGAAAAACACACACACACACACACACACACACACACACACACACACACACACACACCTAAATCTAGGACACCTCAGGCATATTGAACATTTACTGCAAACACTGGGGGGGAAAAACATTCAAAAAGAACGCCCCTTAGAGCAATTCAAGAGGCTCTGTGGGGGTGATGGAAAAAGGAGGAGAAAACAGAAAGCAAAACAAAAGAAAAGAAACATACTGCGTTTCATCAAAGCAGAGAACACAGCCTCTTACCTGTTTGTGCATTTCAATATTAAGCCCATACGACATTTCGTAGTACTGCAAAGACAATGGAGAGATCAGAGGACAGTATTAGGATTTTTTTTTTATAATAAAAAAGAAAAGATAAAGTGATGTGTAGGTAATAGAGCCATCCATGGCCACAATGTCGAAATGTGTAACACTGATGTGTGATGATACAGCTTGTCCAACCTGCTAACAGTAGCATGTGTGCATTAAACATGCGTCACATGTATGTGCAAAACAATAAAGCCAATGTATGTAAACACAAACGTATGGATGTTGCTTCCAGTAAGCCACTAAGCTGGTTTCAGTCTGTTTGCTCACTGACAATAGCAGGATGTAATGATATGGTAATATGAGCGCAGCCAGGCAATGGCCAGGTCCAAATGAGATTAACATGGCAAATTGATCAATTAAGACCACACTAAAAACACAAGCACTCACTGAGCAATTCGATTATTGCGCGTGCGTGTGTGAGTGTGTGTGGGTGGGTGTGTGGGTGGGTGTGTGGGTGGGTGTGTGGGTGGGTGTGTGTGAGACACACTTCAGTTTATGTATGCTTATGCAGGACAGATAGTTTAACCCTTAGAAGTATACCACCAGTGATAAGCATGGAATAATTTTATATAAATTTTCTCTCACTTATATTTGCACAAAACATTCTGTTGAATGCAGACTCTAATCTTTCAGCCAATAGCACAAAAAAAAAATCCTTCATTTGAAAAAATCATTTGTTGACACACATACACACAAAAACAGTACCTCAAACCTATTAACATAGAAGGTACACTGAACGTAATGGCAATAAAGTAATGTAAATGCACAGCTGTGTAATTAATCATGTAATTGTGCAATTGCATTTAAAGAGTAAACATTAATGCCAAAATTGACTAGAATTCATCTAATGCTGCATTTTTTAATCACAACAGCAAACTGGATGTTCTGTATATTTCTTCAGAGCCATAACGAAAATGTATGTCACCTCTTGAGGCAATGGTGGTGACCTGAGGAACTGAACACTTAACCTCAGGCATCTGTTCATGTACAGCAAAATTCCAAATTCAATAAAAACATATCACCAGAATAACTACAGCATGTTCAAATATATACTAACATTTTATTAGTATAAAATATATACTAATAAACATAGGGAGGTATGCCGCAGCTCCCACACATAGGGAGGTATGCCGCAGCTGTTCCAGTATTGCCATTACCATGACCATATTTACATGACTCCATTTTGCTGGAAGCAACTCAGATTTTCACATAAGGCAGCAAAATGAATTACCATCTATTTATGAAATTTTAAAAAATTTATATTAAATAAATAACATACCCATAAACAAATAAATAAATAAATAAATACATACATAAATAAACTCAGCGAATGAAGTTTAGATTCTGTATTGACGTTCAAGTACTTATTCCAGTTTGTTTCGATGTCCAAAAGGACAAAACATGACAAAAAAAAGTAAAGGCAAGTTATGATCAAAATCTCACACCTAAACAGATGCTGTGTTGATTAAAAGTCTAGATTTTTTTTTAAATTTCATTTTCAGAATTTCTGTGCTTGTTTCTTAGAGTGAATGTAAGAAAAGGTTTGAGCTACACTGGAGCTTTTAAGAGTTTAATGCTATGCATGATCACGTCCATAAATGCGGGTGGGTAAATACAAAGTGCATATAAATATAAAGAGCAGTTCAAACAGAGAGAACGAGGACCACACCTAATGCTGAGGCTATAAGCCAAGTGCTTTTACAGAAGGGCAAAAATGGTGATGAATTTAAAACGAGAAAAGGCCTCTTATATTCCCCCCAGACACAGTCGTTACGTTGATACACTGTAGTAACAATACTCACTTCTATTGATCGCTTATGCGCTGGTCAATAAACCTGCACACTCTTTCGACTTCACTTTTAAAACTAAATCAATACAGCGGTTTAGTATGGAGAGAAGAAAACATTTAAGATATTCATTCTAAGAGGAAGAGAGCGATACAGACTCAGCATAGAGGGAACACAACACACAGAGACAGAGAAAACAGAAGAGATGTAAAGAAAGAGGAAAGAAAAAAGTGAAGAAAAAGACAAAGGAGAAGAGAAAAAGAATGAAGAAAAGAGAAAGATAGAAGAAAAAAAAGGTAGAAGGCAAAAGAATGGAAATTTTAGACAAAAGTAGAGAGTAGATGATGGAAATCCAATCAAACCTGCAAGAGCGTATTTTTTTATTTTTTTTTTTTT
>CM067493.1:7893148-7962167 GCA_034552555.1 Semaprochilodus insignis | reverse complement strand
GCCTGCTGCAAACAGATCTAGCACAAAACAAACAGCTAGTATTTCAGTGCTCAGTAGGCTACAGCACACGCAGGGTAATGCTGGCCATGAGGGCTAACACACACAGTGGGCGCGCACACACACACACACACACACACACACACACACACACACACACACACACACACACCTCCCTGGAGCAGTGTGGTAGATCAGCAGAAGGCAGTAGAGGTGAGGATTTGTACAAAGAGTACTCCAGTCATTTTAACCTCTTTCTTTCATATCGGCAGCATACGGTCACTTACTATGGGCAGCATTTTCAGTGCATTTCCCCTTACACTGACGACCTTTCACTCAAAATTCACTTAAAATAAAAGTCATTGGGCAGATGCAGAGTTCCGCAAACACCCAGACCAGGGGTCTCAAACTCAAACTGCAAGACAGCTTTATACTGTTTAGAGCTGGTTTACAATTTATCTTTAAATCCAGCTGTAAATCTTATTTGTTTTTTCTCCTGCTAAATATTTACATCTGACGAGCAGATTTGCTTCACCCAAAAGATCCTATGGCTGGTCGATCAACATAAACAATACAACATCAGCTCAGATGGATGCTTATGTTAAAAGGAAAAACTTGACTGTAATTTAACTAACCAAACAATTCTAAATTGGACAGACAGTTACATCTGAGTTCATGTACTCATTCAGGACTTGGCAGAAAACACATCATGTCAGAATTAAGAATAAAAATGGAATTACTAAACAAATCCTCTCTGTCCCAAAACTTCACTCACACTTGTATTCAAGCACCAAAGCCAAAGCTGTCACAATAATGAAATCTGTTAAATGTAAGATCATTCCATTTAATTGAACACAAACTTATTTAGTAAGACATAGTGATGTAACAATCCATCGATCTGTATCGATGCATCGACCCAAATAGGAAACGATCCGGTGCATCGATGTGACGCATAAACATCAATGCCTGCGTTTTTTTCACGCACGTTCGAACATTATCTGCATAATTCCTCTTTGCGCGCTACGCCCTTCATAAACTGTAGGGGGCAGCATATTGCAGTCCGCTAACAATGCAGGAGCCATCTACCAGTCGTCCGAGCAGTACCAGTGAAGACGTTATACACTCTCCCGTTGGTTACAAGTCAGGGTGTGGAAACATTTCGGTTTTCGAAAAAATAACGAACAGACAGACAGACAAGACCTTTGCCGTATGCAAAGACTGTAAGTTTGAATTAAGATACTGGGGTAACACCACAAACTTGTCAGTTCACCTAAAACGGCGGCATGGTGTTGTTGAAGCTGATGGCTTGAACACGAGAGAGACTCTTGCACCCGCATCGCTATTGCCCACATTTTTTCCTCAAAATCTGAGTCACACTTCCAAAAGAGCGATGCGTATTACGCCTGCCATCTCTTATTTGCATTTGCAAGGATATGTGGCCCTACAGTGTAGTAGAAAATGAAGGCTTTCGTGAACTTCTGCTCACGCTGGAGTCGAAATACAACATTCCCTCTCGACAACACTTCAGTGAAAGCTGCATACCTAAACTGTATCAAGAAGTACAGGAGGACATTAAACGCGAGCTAATGGATGCAGGGCGAGTCGCAATCACAACAGATGGCTGGACGTCGTGTACAACCGAAGCGTATGTAAGCATAACTTTATGGTTTATTTTCAGGTTATTTCATATTTTTCTTACTTGAGTCTTACTGTGTTTTTTAATATGCAAGTAATTTATGCTACTGTATTTGCACTATTCAATGGTATCCTTGGTTAAAATTTAATTTACTACTACCAAACAACAGCAGTAAGCAAAGTAACTTTGCTGCTGTAGAGATTTGTAGTAACACTCCTCTTTGTTTAGCCTACCTCATTTCGCAGTGTTAACTGCACTTCTTTACAGTATCTATTTACTGTTACGTCATTTTCCGCTAATAACTGCTGTATTTGACATTTAACAATAAAATGGTCAAATTACATTTTGTCTGCATTTGTGAGTTCATAGAAACATAACAGATTGTGTGGAATCGTATCGAATCGTATCGAAACAAACGAGTACCGAACCAAATCGCATCGTGGCAAATTTCAAAGTATTGAAAATTATTGTATCGTTGGCTAAAAGAATCGATGCAAGATCGTATCGTGATGAATCTTGTGATTTACACCCCTAGTAAGACACACATACTACTACAACAACTACTACAGACGATGATAATCGGTACTGCAGTGATAATACCTTATTGGCACTTAAATGCAGCATTGGCGACGAAGATACCAATACCCATGACTGACAGCACAAAGCAATTTCTGATACACTGATGTGTGTGCCAGTAGAAAGAACCTAACACGTCAGTGGTGTGGGGTCACAAGCAACAGTAAAAACGCCAACTTAAGCAATACCTGTATTTTTTTTTAGAGAAAACATGGTAACAAGACCCTTTTACCTGAACGACTGAGCCAGACTCGTCTGCCGCTGTGTGGAGTTAACGTGAGCCCAGATCGTAACTGACGAAGTGAGGGAACCACTGGATTCTTGTGTACTGGTAACCCTGCTATATCCGTTAGTCAGCTTCATCACTTACCAGTGGCGTCTCGTCGCCTATGGCTTCGCTGTCGCTGCTACCGACAGTGGGGCCAACAATGATATTTACTAAATTTCGGCAGATTGATGCTCAGAGGTGCAAGTGTGATGCACAAATGACTTCAGATGTGAAACATCATTCAGCTCTGTTTTGCCGAGCCAGAGAAGCTGCTGGATGCTTACATGTACGCAACCACAGGTTTATCTAGACATAACTCAAACGGATATTTCACATTTTGTTAAACATGATTCATATTGCTTATGATTCACATAATAGTAAAAAGTAGGGATGGATTTTTTCAGTCCGAGTACAAGTACATATTTTTTAGTACTTACAGATACTGAGTCTGATACCATAAACTATCTACTAACAATAAAGTAAGTTAATCTTAAAAGTTAAATGATTAAAATCTAATTAGCTTAAAAGATGTGCACTAACTAGCTATGCTACATTAGTTACGTTGAATTGTGTAGCTCTGCAGTACAGAAGAGCAGGTTTGGTTTTATGTCAGAAGAACTGAACTCTTACTGTACAAAAACGCTCCGCCCATGTTGTTTCACCCCCCCCCCCACCACCTTTATTGAGGGTTGTGATTGTGTGCGCGCGTGCGCGCACGTGTTTATAAACACACTAAAATGTCACAGTGTATTCTTGGCTGAAAGGAATCTGGCAAGGCGGAATGTGATGGACGGCTTTGTGTCCGACCTCCACGGAGTCAGTAACACTTCACTGTGTGAGCAGATCCTCCTTCACTGCCAGTTAGATTAGTTTGATCAGTGATTCAGCAGTTTACACTCAGCTTACGTCACGTCACATGGGTATCAGTATGGAGTAGGGGTAAATGAGCGCAGTATTGGCCAAATAAACAAAAATCAGAAGGGAACAATTATATTGGTGTATCTCTACATTCCACTGGGTAAAATGATGGTTATTATGACCCATGAATATTGTTGTTTAAGGGTGGAACTGAGAGAGTATTCCAGGACCTGTTCCTAAATATTGAGTATCCAAACCCTGTAAAATATGATTTTGTCCAGGTGTCATTTTCCGCTATCAGTAATTATGCAACAACACAAATGAAAGTAAATGATGATAAATAATCCTAATTAAACAGTCACTGTTCTAATCAGAGGGCTGTTCTCTTGGTTCAATGTGCATGCTTCTCCTTTTTGCCATAGCACCTACAGAGGTTAGTCAGCCCTGAGGGTGGGAGGAAACTAAATGTGTGTGTGAGTGCCTGTGTGTGGTTGCTAGGGGACTTTGCTGAGGATCTCAGTAATCCCTCTTCTGCACTGCCACCATTAGAAATCAATTAGAGTGCTCGGCTGCAGAAAATCATCAGCCTCACCTGTGACCCACACACACTCCTACTCAAAAGAAAGAAAAGAAAGAAAAGAGAGAAAAGAGGGGGGGGGGGAGTGAGAGAAAGAAAAAAACAAGAGTGCAAGAGAGGCAGAATGAGGGAGGGAGAAAGAACTGAAGTGTGTAAGAAGAAAGAGAGAGTGTGTGTGTGTGTGAGACGGGGGGGGGTGAACAGTGTGTTCAGGCTGAAGGTTGTACAGAGTGCTTCTTTGTGATGGTAATGAAGGGTTTTGGCCTCTGTGACCCAGACATCTGCTGTCACACACACACACACACACACACACACACACACACACACACACACACACACACACACACACACCCCTCTGTGGGGTATTTCCATTCATGTAGAGCTGCAACTATTGAATATTTTAATATTATTTAATGATAAAAAAAAGCTCATTTACATAATTATCATAAAATAATAATATTAATAATAATACATTTCATAGTCACATGAATATTATTTTGGAACATTGTCTGAAGCATACTGTGACAATCATGCTGATAGAATAGTGTTACATTGCCTACCACTAACCTTGGGTACATTTGCTTGTGACGTACAGCTAAATGTATGCGTGCACATGCGCATGCACGCGCGCACACACACACACAAACACACACACACCTCCAGGTTGGTAATTGCTCCTTTGTTTCCTCCAATAAAGCCTGTGTGTGTCACAGGGGAGTGGAGGTTGGGGGCGGGGTGGAGGAGGGGGGGAGGGGGAAGGGTATAAAGGCAGTGCACACTTTCACAGGAAGACTCAAATCTTTGAGTAATTACTCTTTGCGCTCTACGTGCGTGTGCGCGCTTGGTGCTTTGACAGGATGACTGATCTCTGTGCAATTATCATTTGTGCGTGTGTGTGTGTGTGTGTGTGTGTCCGTCCAAGTGCATGTGTCTCCTGTGTCTGTCTGTGTGCATGTGTGTGCGTGCGTGTGTGAGTTCGCAAACACATTAGCGTGGGGGTATGAAACAGAGGAGGGGACACAAACCTGTTAGGATTTGGACCAGTGGAGGAAAAATGTGTGTGTGGGGGGGGGAAATAAAAAAATTAAAAAATAAATAAATAAAGAAAAGACATGTGCTAGAACCCTACACAAGAACAGAAAGGAAGTCTCTTAACATGTATGGGCATACTGAAAAAAATGTTTCAAGATTACAACAGTGTCCGATCTGTTCCCCGAGTTCAGTCCATCAGTGAAGACATGTTTCGTATCTGACGTTTGCTTCTTAAGATTTGCTGGAGCTATGAGGCCGAAGTTGCTAACACGTAAAGAACATGCCAGTTATGCTCTTTTTGACTCCTAGGCAACCTGGAACGACTCTAGGATGGGCCCAGTGCTCACATGTCTGATCTTGAGGCCTGAATTCTGTCCACACGCTCACCAAACTAGATTTACTCACTAAATTATTATTATTTTTTGTCTGTGTTAAAGTTCTGTCTTTTTTCAACATGGCAAAAGGATCCGTTTTGGAATGCAGTTCTAAACAATTTTGGGTGAGACAATTGAATCAGTATTTGAAGATGAACTGATTAGCAACTAGAACTAGGGGATGCATGACTCAGATTCCTCAGATATCTACAGCTGTTTAACGAAAGTCATGTCCACGTCAGCTTACTGCTGATGACGCCATGAATCAAACCGCAGGATGAAGGAGTGATGTGCGACAAGCAACTTTCAAAACCTGTGACAAAGCCAACCTCTGCAGGCCAACAGAACAAGACGTGCCCTTTCCAATGAACCTTCAATCCTTTAGGAAACCAGAAATACAGACCCCAAACTCACCAGGATTCTCACCAAATGTTATCTGAGGCGTCAATCCTCTCAGTGTCAATCGCTCAATCAGTGACTAGTAGTTATGAAGCTTAAAGCGGCAGAGCTGACAAGTAAAACTGACCAGCAGACTAGTAAGATGGAACACATGAAGTAGTGCCATCAAAAAGTATGAATAAAATTATTTATACCTGATATTTCATACTGTTAAACAGACTATTTGTATTGTGACATAATTTATCACAATAACGATAAACATTATTATACCGCCCAGTTCTACTCACCATCACATGGAGCCCAACAGGAAACCAGAGTCCAATGACTTCTACTAAATACCTCAAACCTTTCAGGCCATATTTTGCCCAATGCTCTAAACTCCTTTTGTGTGCACTACAAAGGCTGTGCACAGTCCTGCAAATAGTCCTGAAAGAAGAAAAATGCAACGGCAGCTAAATTAAACGTTTTGATAATCAAATTATCAGCTACCTAATGTCAAAATAGCCTTGGGTGGATGACTAATGTAATGCAAACTACCATTCAGTTATTCTTGTTCACATCCCATTTATTTTATTATGGTTCGGCTTTTATTTAACCATTCACTTTGCACAGTCGTTCTAATCTATGGTTAGTTGAAAAGTGCATACAACAGAAGAGATTACAACCCTTAATTACAGGTTATACAACAATCAGATTGCGTGCAATTTAATGATTTTATATAGCCTAATGTGTTTTGCAGCTGCTTAATTACTAATTACAAACATA
Source organism: Semaprochilodus insignis (assembly GCA_034552555.1). NCBI lineage: Eukaryota > Metazoa > Chordata > Actinopteri > Characiformes > Prochilodontidae > Semaprochilodus > Semaprochilodus insignis. The sequence continues at coordinate 7,955,685 of CM067493.1, read as the reverse complement.
TATGTTTTATAAGCAGCCAATAATTGTCCAACCCCACCCTCCCCCAGCCAGATATAACACCCTCCCCCAATGTAACATTACTAACCTCGCTAATCTGTTTTCTGCACAGACGGCATGCAACACTTAACATCCAATCGTTCTCTGCATTCATTAGCCTAAAAACCAAGATGTTCTCAAATGTAGCTGGACTCATTTAGTCTGACAGCACCTGGAGCAGGTCAGTGTGTTCAACTTTAGTTTCACAGTTTGTCAAATATCTTCTACATAATGCTTTAAAATTCAAAGAGCAACCAAACCTGAAAAACCCACTCCTTACAGTTTAATCAGGTGCCTTGGCTACAACTGGGTTCCAAATGGAACTAATAACATATACCATATACAAGTCAGCTTGGAGAAATAAACTCCTATGGTTTAGACAGATTTTATTCCATGCTCCTTTTAGACTGCTAAGTGGTTTTAAAGACTGTCCTGCTGAAATTAATACTCCTCCCAATCCATGGCTAGTTATTTTAAAAGCACTGCAACCTTGTTTAACATCATTGACACTTTTAGTTATTTCTATGACTGAGTGCAACCAGTTACTTTCTATGCCTTCATTTAAAACTTTAAAAACTTAAACGAATTACACCAGGGTTAATTTGAGAACACTGACATTAATGCCATTATATTCATTAAAGAGAGATTACACAAATCATTTGGAATTTCATTGTGTATTGTGCTATTGCAAATACTTGCTTCAAATCACACCAAGTCAGTCAGTGGTGGGCAAGACAGCAAAAACACATCGCAGGACAATAACCAAGAATATGCATCATAATATTTAGTTTTTCCAGCAAGGTGTGAAACATAAGAAAAGCACCAGTAGTAAATATTCTATGAAAAGGTTATGACTATAATGATTAGGCCAGTCATGACCACAAAACTTTAGCTGAACACTGACTGCGATATAATTAACTGTGACTAACAACTTAAATGTCTTTTTTCCATCATTTTATGCAACTATACAAGTACTAACTTAAAGTGGCCAAACTGGTTGATTAGTCACCTTCCTCCATAGCTGTTGATACTTGGTAGATAATAGTTTTGCAAAGCCAGACGTGATCTCGCCTACACATCTGAGGAAAACCTTGAGAACTGTTAGCCTCAACATGGTTTGGAACGCAGACATATTAGGGTGGGAACAGAGAGTGAAAACCCTAAACCAATCCAAAGGCTTTCGAAGACGAAGCTGAAAGTAGTGGGTGATGGTGCACTCATCAACACTGTCTGACAGACACCAAGTATATTGTGAACCCTGTGATTGTAATGCAAGTTAACATCTTCGAACAGTCCGTGTGTGCGGAGAGCACATTACACAGGTAAAAATTAAAAAGGCAAAAAAGTTCCATTAAACTAGACTACGCATTAGCTTTAGAAGCCATCACTGGGCAAGTAATAAAAGACAATGTGTTACCAGCAGCTGAATGAGGCCTCCGTCATTCACAGCTACCACGATTCAGCTGGAGTAAGAGTGAATAGAACGCATAGTGCATAGAATAAGAATGGCAACCATGTTTGTCTCACAGAGCCAAGAACACCTGTTATCCATGGCAAACAATGGTCATGTTAAAAATACACTTGTTATCTGCATTAAACAGTAATGTTAACAATGCATTAACACATGTCCCCACTGCTGAGCAGGAACGTGCTGTGTTGTGACCTGTACAACGAATCAAACGTGGCCTGTCAATTTTGTTTGGCTTTATGGTATAATGCAAAATAAACACAGACCAAACACGATTTCCTAACTAATAAGTGAGCAAATGTTGGGCAGATACCAAGCGCAAGGCAACATGCTGAAGAAATGAAAGTTGTGAAAGGACGTCTGACTCAGTCCAATAAGTTTAGATGCATATTTGTTTAGCTTCCAACTGACGCCGTATTTTGTTTGGCTACAAAGACTCAAACTCACACCCCTCATGATGTACAGCACAGAGCAGGAGCAGTAGTTACCCATTTTCTTCTCTCAGAGATGAGATGCCTAAATGTATGTACTGAACACGGCTCAGTAAATTAATTTGATCACATGTATAACTGATAACATCTTGCACACCAAACACAATTTAATTAATGGCCGAATCAGAACACTGTTTTATTTGCGCTTCTTAAAAATAATTCTCTGTTGTTACCAATATTTAGTGATGCTATGTTTGCCTAGCATCTCCCTTTTAAACCAATAAAGCCCACATTAGATATCAACATATCTTGGCTGATTGACTGCAATAAATCATTTTTTTCATCTGATTTTTCACCAATCTATTCCTTTAACTACTGACAATATCCACAATATGCTCATGGTGCATGGTTGATCTAAATGAACTCTGCCATGCTGCTCACTCCTACACTTAGTTACTCATTTCAAACAGACTTGCTTATGTGGCATCTGACAGTGTATTGCATATTGCTGTTTATGGAAATGAAACAAACATGTCTGGGCTACATCAGACATGACATCAGAAGTAAGGAGAAAAGTTTAAACTTCTCACCAAACTATTTCAGAAATTAACGTGTACAATGGCATCCTGTTTGTACACTTCCCTTGCACACACGCACACAGAGAGAGACAGAGGGAGACAGAGAGACAGAGAGAGAGACAGAGAGAGAGAGAGAGAGAGAGAGAAGGGCATGTCTGAATGTGACTGCGATTGTGTGCGCGTGTTTGTTTAGTGCTGATCGGGACTGCAGGGGATTAACCTCGTGTCCTGCTGGGGGTTTTGTAGTGCAGTCGGGGGGCGGCAGTGTTAATTCAACCAGCCTTAATAATGTCCTTCGGCACTGCCCTCAGCCCCCCAACACACACGCATACACATGCACGCACACACACACACACACACAGAGCAATGAACCGGCATCGTGTGTCTGTAATGCATGTATGAAAGCGTGGTTTGCCACCAAAAGCGCAACAACTCCCCCTCCCCCTTAAAGTCTACACGCTTAGTATGTACGATAGAAAAAAACTGATTTGGGGGAGGGGGTGAGGGTGTGTGTGTGTGTGTGTGTGTGTGTGTGTGTGTGTGTGTGTGTGTGTGTGTCTGGGCTGCATGCCACAGTCAGCGGATGAAGCATTTCACACACAGCTGGAAAGGTGTGTGCGTGAGTTTGTGTGTGTGTGTGTTTTTACGCACAGGAGTGACTGCACATATTCTGTTCTCTCACATCTCTTCCCTTCCTCCTCTCAGCACCAATCATGTGCTGCACTAGCCTGCACTGCTGGCCTTTACCCTTAGATGTTGAGTTACTACTGCTGTATTGCTATATACAAAAAAAAGTGCCAAATTGCCAAAAAAAGTGCTCATGTGTGCTGAACAATAATAACACCAGAAAACACTGATCATAGATTTCTGTTTGTATTTAAACAAAAACATTACAATATTTGTTGTTTTAACAACATTTTACAAAATTGTTTATGGACTTAAGACATCACGATTTCCAACAGCAGGCAGTTTTAGATAGGCAGGCCAGCCCAACAGACACACTCTCCGATGCCACCATGCTACTGTTACATGCAGAACGAGGCTTGGTGTATTCATGATGTAGTCAGATGAAATAAGTGTCCCTGAGACATCATCCTGAAGACAGCATATGTTGCATATATATCCATCTTTCAGCCCACCACATGGACACTCATACACCTCCATACCATGACAGAGGTCCTTTCGCTTTTGTTATCATTATAACGATCAGAATAAGTGTATACTTACAAAAGCATTATTGTGATAATGTAAAACGTAGGAAATCACTGCTTTGTTTTGTTTTCCATTGCACATACTGTCCCAACATTCAAGATTCAATCAAGATTTATCTGCATTATGCTAGCACTGTGTGACTATAACACTGTTAAGACAATTTTATACAAAATGACACTTTGTATCACTTCACTTCTCCTTTGTGCATTTTTTTTCAACAAGTCAAGAAATGACAAAACCATGGTACTATCAGTCTCCAGGCATCAGACTAACAGCAGAAAATGCTGAATAAGCTATAAGAGGGAAGAAGAATGAGTGATCCAATCTTATAATAAATCTACCCTGACGTAGCACACATACTCCAGAAAAATGGTTTCGTTAATCTACTTTGGACAAATCTGAAGTTTAGTTCTTATTCAAATGATCTGTTCCCTAAATGGTGCAGGAGTTACAATCTGGCATCTCATGACAATTCAAACATAAAGCTGGCGAGTCAATAGCTTAAGCTTTGCCCACCTTGGATGGCTGTCTGAAATGATGAGCAGACAGAGCAAAGTCATCCTTACATTCATCTCCTGTTTGGGAACGTTTTGATTTCTTAGTTGAGTACAATTATGACAGGCACAGAGTGGTTGACCAAATGGTGACCATGTGTCAGCATTGCTCGATTACATACACCCATGCTAATACCTTGTGTACACTAACTTGTACATTCATCACCCAAATGTCTCGGAGCAGGACGAAAACACAAGCTGTAGCAGCTACTTCCCCCACAGGAAACAAATAACTCAGAGTTAAAATAACAAATAACAAAGATGCACCACTACTCTAGTGTAGAGTGGATTCCACAGTTTGCTGGAGTGACTGAGCCATGTTAGAAAATTCTCCCTCACATTTCAGCCAGAAGGTAAAAGACAGAATCACAAGTCAATAAAACAGTTGCAAAGCTTAGTTTAACTTTGAGATGCAGTTTAAAAAAAAAAAAAAAAAATTGTTTACTCTTTATCATTGTGAGCCATAATCACACATGTTCGCAAAGTCAGCATGTCTATTCTACATCTGAAAACAATGCACATCATATCGTGCAGTAAAATGGCAATACGTATGATTTAACTTGCGTATCATTACTGGCTTAATTTATATGTCCAATCAGTTTTGACCAACAGTTATATTTTTAATATTTTATTGGCCTAGAAAGAGCAGTACCATGCTATTTTTACATGTGCTACTGATTGGAAATTTAGTGCTTTCTGTGCTCGTTTGAGTCATGACAGCAACATCTGAGGCAGAACCAACACAACCTTCTACTCCTAACACAGACGCAACATTTCCCAGAGCACTTCTACTACATTAAACACTTCACAAATGGTTTACAATCCTTACAAATACTTCACAATCACTACATAAATTGTCACTGAATTCTCATAAACTCTCCAAAGCAACAATGAACGGCATGTACTAGACTACACTAAATGAATTCTCATCGTATCCCAATTTGATGGCTTGATCGCTTTTTCAGTAAATGTAGTCCAGGCTGCAACTGCAAACTGGACCATCCTGACCATTAATACAGCTAGATAACTAAACAAGGACAGATATGAAAATAAGAGGCTAATACAGGCAAGCAATAGCTTCCTCATATCATTCAGATACAATATTAAAAATGAATGTTCCTAAATGGTTCTTGGCTTGGATATAGAGCTCTAGGAAAGTCTTTCTTTGGTGTCCTTCACTGGTACATTATGCAGCTGTTCCTTAAAACTTGGGCTAAAGTGCTTCATGAATTGAGTTCAGAGAATACAGACTGCGCAAGGATGAGAAGTAAAACATTTACCTTTGCACTGAACTGTGGTCTTTGTGGATAAAGATCTACATGCTGTAAAACTATGGGACTTAGAAGACCTGCTTGATATTCTGTTTCCACTACCAGAATTGATCAATTGGTTCTACTACCAGACATGACGGCTCAGATTTTTCCTTCGGGCATAGTACCCATGCTCACCATTTCTTCCAGGCAGCTGTTCAGCTCTCACTCCATCTGTGTCCGTCATGGTCACAGCAACCAGCATCTGGCTAAGTCTGAAGAGCAGGGATAAGGATGGTGTAGAGTAAACAGCGGACTGAAGAAGAGCTGCTTATGGCGACAGAATTGCAGCACTACATCAGTAATTCCTTTCCATAATCCACTAGGCTGCCTTTTATTTGTCCAAACAAGAAGCATAAGGCCAGACAAATGGATTAACAGCTTGCTAGCGTAATACGCACACTGCTCTGGGTGGACCTGAGCTGGGAAAGGTTGCTACAGCAAGCGTCATACTGGAAAAGCACTCTGAAGTATACAAGAGAAGAATCTTAGGCCAAGATTTGAGCAATGAGGAACTAAGAATCACTGTGTTACATATACTTTTGTGTTCATAAGTATTTGACTTTTCAATGTATTTTTGTGTTAACAAAAGGACCATTATGAATACATGATTAAGCTCAATAAAAAAATAAATAATAAAATTTAGCTTCCTGATGAAATAACAACTATAATTTGCCTGCTAACTTGCATGCAAGACACCTACTGACAGTACGGGACATGCTTATACACATTCTTTGCTGTATAGTGTGTTGAAGTATTTTAAAAAGGTCCATTATTTACTTAAGTCCACTTAATATGCATTTTGCAATTGTTGAAAGTCTCTTCATAGTTCCATACCACTACGTAGAATGCCTGTTGGTGTTTTCAGCCATTAGAAAAAACACGACTGCTTGTTAAAGCTATATGCATTACAAGCTGCAAACTAAAGATGAGACTCTTGAGGCACTTTTGATACTATTTCGATTTAGTGTGCCAAGGTTATAAAATTATAAAAAGATTTTAGTGTGTAATTTTTACGTTTCTTCATACTAGTTTTGCTGAGTAGCATTAGCTTAATCAAAAGGTAGTCTACATAGACTTTTCTACAGGACTTTCACCACTGAACAGGTTTAAACCAATGAACAAATAAACAAAATCAATAGTAATAAAAATGTCATACATTTGTATTTGATCTTTCTTTTTATATAGCCTATATAAAAAGGTGTCACATTGTACAAAATATAGCCTACACAGTTTACTTTTCCATCATCAATGTTAACAAAGACCCAAGTCTTGTTCCTAAGTCTCACAAGAGTTGATCTTGATGCACCAGAGGAGTTTACACCCTGCATCAATTTGTTTTAGTGATCAGATAAAGTTCGCAAGAAAGATCCCTTTCTTACAATCCAGGTCAATAAGAGGGTGCCGGCCACGCTTGTCGCACAGCAAAAAAAAAGTAACCAAAAGCAAAACGACAACGGAATATGTGCTTTTTACGCAGGGCACATGAAACCAGACCTCATCTGGGTTTAAGCTGGTGAAAAGGATCAATGGAATCAGGCCAAATTACATCCAGATACAATCTGTACATGCAAGATGTAAAGAAGAACTAGGCCATAATTAACGTACTTCACATATACCTGCTTTCTTATTGCCCATGGTTTCTGGGCATCCCTACAATGATGCACTCAGACCACCAAGCATTACTTTGTAGTGACATTGACGTCGTCAAGAGAAATAAAGATGGAAGTTCTTCATCACAGCAGCAAATCACCCCAGTTCAAGGGAGCTCCTCATCCACATATCTGGCAGCACCAGCAGAACATATACAGTAATTTGAGCATACCAACCATTTTAGCATGTTACAGCTGTTGTTACAAATTATCGTTTTTGCATACGTCAATATAAATATACTACATACAGCAATTTACTTCAGGTTGCAACTGAACAAGAAAGTAATGCAATGAACATTCCAGTAATTGGGATATTCTTAGTAATCAAAATTGAGTGAAAAACAACAGAAACCTTTAAAAAATTAAGTATGGCTTGCCTTTAAGCACGCATTTGCTTTCAATGTGGATACCCACGGCTGCCATCAAGCCAGAGAGAGCTTCTCCAAATACTAGTTTAAAAATCTTTATGTAAATGTTAATGTAATGTTAACATAAATCTTTATGTTTAATGTTAAAACCTGGGTACAAATAGGTAACAAATGGATTCGTTAGGTAGCTGGCAGTCACAGCCTGCACTTTTAAGAAGTTATGTATTTATTTATAGGTTAGAAACCTTGAGTAGGCATCAGATGTGAACCCAATGACTAGTATCCCAGCTAGCTAGCCAGAAGCATCTCAGGCTAATCATTTGTGTATTATCAGTCATCCCAATGTGCAACCCTGGGCAGGACCAGACAGGAAATAAGAACACCAAATCCTCTTGAGCAGCAGCCTTTCAACAGCCTGTTTAAGACATAATAATTTACCCATCAGCCTTAGAAGGCCTTTGGCCAACTGCAGCCAGACCGAATCCACATTCTTTGCCCTGTTCCACAAAATCAAGGAACTTGCAGAAGGTCAAGATGCAATTGCGGATCCAGCTGGTAGTCATAATCCTAGATTGAAGGCGCAATCGAGAATCCGCTGGTTAATCCTAGATTGGGGCCAGTTTTTTGGGCGGGCTGTTTCAGATATTTAGAGCCAAATCGTAAGATTTCGCCTTAAAGGGAGCATTTGATGTAATGAAAGTTATTACGGCCTTTGGGTGAGATGGATCCTTCTGCTGTATCCAGCCTCAAACAACAGCAACACCAAAGACCGAGCTGTTTATTAAATGAATACCAATGACTATCCAGCATGAACATTCCATGGTCAATATAGCATAGATCTTTATAATGACAGCTGGAAGGATTCAAAGCTGCAGCTCCTCAGGATAGATATCCGAATTGCAGAACTCGATCAGGTTAAAGTGAACTCGTTACTTGGATGAGAAAAAGGGGTTAAGAATTGCATATACAAATTCCGAATGTGTGTTTATGGAAAACCACAGTATTTCTGGGCTTGGTAGAAATTAAACAAGCTTTACCATCATCTTGGTTACAGATGCAGTTCTAAACAATTTATTAACTAACAGAGGCCTTTCTCTGTGCATCTAACGACCTTTTGTTTGCATATAGAGATCTGTTTGTACAGCAACCTGGGGAGCACAATTGGAAACAGCCCTAACAAAACCAGTGGCAGGGGACTCATTAAGGAACACTGCGTTGAGGATAGGGACTCTCATTCATGCAAAAGAAACAACTGAAGCTGTGTACCAAGGGAACGCAGCAAGCACACTTTAGACTATAAGTTTACTTGTAATAAACAAAGATGATGCAGTAGAAACTATCTAGGCAGTTGGTTAGTCCATGAAAGGAGATAGGTTAATAGGTTTATGTTTGTCTGTTACAAGGCTTATAAAGTCAGCACTCTGTGAACGTTTATTACACTTTATATGGTGACACACCCAAACTCAACTGCAAGAGGGGGCAGCTGCAAAACGTATCATTTGATTATCGCCATCGTGACATTGCCCTTCTTGCGTAACACTTTCTATAATAAAACTGATCAGATGAACCAGAACATTTACATCAGCCAACAAACACATTATTTTAGCCAACACAAAATTCAGTTTTCAATATCCTGGCGTAGCACATATAACTGTAAGAAAACTGTGTTAATATAGTGCTTATTGAACTACTGTCTAATTTCTTCCACTACAGATAATTTGTTCAGGAATGGTTTATCAGGAGCTGCTCTTTTGTTGTACAAATATCAGTGTTTAGCAAAAAAGAAATAAATAAAAAAAATTAAAAAAAATAAAATAAAAACTATATTACTGAGACAACGGGTTGTCCAGCCACAAATCTTTTGAGAAGAATGAAATGTACTGAAATTTGAAGAAACACTGAACATCGTGCAAAGAGTTTTTACACTCACTACACAATCATAAGGGTGATGGAAAACAGTTTTTGAACAAATGATGACACATCAAGCTCCGAGTCACGTTATTCCATTACATCTGATCTTACTATCTGGTATCCAGGGTACACACAATGAACTGGTGTTATACTTACGCCAAGCATTTCACCTACTACCCTATACTGTGCACAACTAGCCAGCTTGTATGACAATTTTCTTATCATGGCCCAGGTAGCCAGTGCCTGAAAACAACTGGCTCTACAGAGGGTCCGATTATGGCATGTAGCTTTTTGAAGGCTGCTAAAACGCAGAACCCAAAACTTGTAGTTCTGCACAACGTGGTCCCAGAATTATCTGGTGTGTTTGCGCTCCCAGAAACACAGTGGATATCATGGGGGTGGCACAGAGATTTCAACTCTATTTGATGGGGCATTGCTTTTTCTGCCCAGCATAAGAAGAGAGCAAATAACTGTAAAGATAATCAGAAAGGAGTTTTCCTCGTCTTTAAACTGGAAAATTCAAGTCTCGTAACTATTGTGGCAGGACTGCAGCATGCAAATAGGCATGTTTACAACAGATACGTTTATCTTTTTGGCCAAACTGCCCCTTAAAAAAAACAAAAACAACAACAACAAACAAACAAACAAACAAAAAACACAAATCAATCATCTTGTACCTAGGACTACGTTCAGAGTGCAGGCAGATTTTCCCAAACAGACAGCCTCATACTTCGATTAAAAAATCAAAAGCTGTGTTTGTTTTTTTTTCTGTCCAGACTATCCAACATTATTCTGGATACACTTTGGATAAAAATTATTGTTCAAACACTGTTATCGCACTGTTATTTACATGCAATCTGTCTGTATTTGTGTGTCCAGACATCACCAACCCAAGTGCATGTAGCTACACTGGAGATGTGGATTTCAACGTTAATGCAGGAGATCCTACTAAGCAGCTCTCGCCTTCTGAACAACTGATGAGAACTGTTCTTCCATAACGTGTATGATTAGAAACTCTATGGTGCAAGCATGAACCACAAATCCCAGAACTTCCATCATTCTGGATTTGACATTGTCATGATTCGCTTCAACTTTGAATTCTGAATTGAGAAAAATCTGCTTGGATTCGCATCTCAAATCACATCCAAATGTGGTTTGGAATCTTTAAAAAGCCGGTTCAAAAAATTCAAACGTCATGTGTTTTGTTTGCTGTTCAGACTATCAAATATCAAACTGGACACAACATGGACAAAAATCAGCTAAAACCGGATTTGGCCTGGCTGTCTGACCAAGTGTAGTGCTTTGCCCTGGTCCAACACCCCCGATCACCTAATGAGCTCAATTCCAAACCTGTCTTGAACTGAAACAGGTATGTTAGGGCAAGGACAAAGAGAAAGCACAAGTCACGAAACACTGCTATACACCTCAACGCACTGGACACGTTCCAGGTCACAAGACCAAGCCCCATCTCCAGCACCAGGTACCTGGTGTGGTAACCACAATTGGGCCTTCACGAAACACCTTAGACCATAACTTCATCTGTTGAAGACAGAGGCTTTCAGACGGGATTTTGGTATGAAACACTGGAGAAGATGATGGTCAGTAGCTCCACGTTGCTTTTTAACTGGAATGGTGGGATACAGTCCCATATAAACCCTCCCACTGCGAGCCCGGAAGGGGTGAAAGGTGCTAATAACGTGCAGATCCACCATAGCTGACCTCCAAGGTACGAAGCTGTTTGTTTGGGAATGTCTTTAGGAAGCACAGCGTACAATTCTGAGGAATATCTTAAGACAGGAGCTAAAAAAAACCCTGCCTGCTCGCAATGGGACCCCACCTGTTATGCCCCCCCTCCTACAATTTCTTGTTCGAATGTTCCCATTCCACCTTAAATGGTGCAGCAGTTACATTCGTACAGAATGTAACATTTAAGGTGGAACGGGAAAATTCGAACAAGAAGCTGGAGAAAGCTGGAGTAGGAAACCCAACTTCGGTCCGGTACAATGAACAAAACTCTAAAAAGGCACCCGGTGCACATCTTACTGACACAAAACAAGGCTTAGCCATCTTAAACCAACCGTTTTTACCAAGCTAGCTAGCTAGCTAGCTAGCTAACAGCTACAACAACAGCACACTTACCGAGTGCCTTGCTTGTGGAAACATCATGTCAGTTCTCTTGCTCCCTCCTCCTCCTCCTTCTTCTTCTTGTTGTTCTTGTTCTTCTTCCAAGCGAAAATAAAACGCTTTGGTTTGAAATCCTCTTTGTTCGCCTTCCACGGATGAGAGTCCTCTTTTCCGGAGCTCTGCTTTAGCTAATATAACAGTCTGGCGACGAAAGAAGAAACAGGACGCCTCGATCTACTTCTTCTTCTTCGCCTCCTCGCGCGCATTAGCAGCAGCACGAGCGTTTGGCTAAGCGCGAGTGCAGTTTACGTTAGAGTGTTTACATAGAGCTAAAGCCGAGCGGCTAGCTAGTCACTTACTGGTTAGCTTCGCAGTTGTTTTCGAGCCAAATCAGTCTGAAACTGCAGTTTTCTGAGGGAACCCCCAAGCCGAGGAGGAGAAATATGATGAGCAGGGTCAGTCCCAAGCGGAGAAATCCAACAGTTGTACGGTATTTTTAGGGTAGGCTAGCAGGTAAGTTAGTTAGCTAGCTAGCTAGCTAGCCGATGCAAACTGCCGGCACGCAGACGAACGTTCAAATCTCGGAGCCAGCAATAAAAGTTGCTTGTTTTGGTGAAGGACTCCAACCGAATGGATCTTCCTTCCTTCCTTCCTCTCCTCCCACCGCTGTCAAAAGCAAACCGTCGCTTTCCCTCCCTAGCACCACCCGGATCTGTGGCTAGAAGACGGAGGAGGCAGCGGGCAACGTATGCCCCGAGGGATGAAGGGTTAAGGCGGCGCACACAAGGCCATGTTTAGGCGGCGAGTGAGTCAGATTAGAGTTTGTCAGAAGCGCCTCGATCCGCTCACAGAGCTCTGACTAGAAGGTGTGGGGAGCTGATCTTTTGTTCCTGCCGCACTCAGACACACAGGGCCCATTAGGAGCACACCCAGGGGAGCAGAGACACAGCCAGGCCGTCATTCACATGCAAATCACGAGGTACAAAAAAAAATCATTTTGCGTGTGGCAAAATAATCTCCCCCCGGAGGTTCGGCCATTAATTATTAAACACGGTCAGGTGGCCCCTCCGAGTCATTGTTTAGAAACACCGGACAATTGACGCCCATTAAGAGACAAATAAGCAGAAAGCGCTCTAACGTAGAGTTAAACTAGGTGTATGTCACGTATAAAAGGGTGATTTGTAAGAAAGGAGTGATGAGCTGCACCACTTTACCGGTTCCTTTGTGCTGATTCTCCAATCTTATATGTTATTATACATTGTCGAGCTGCCCCCATCTGGTCAAACCCCTCTATTTCTAGAGGCTCTGGATGGTCTGCACTTTCACCAGGTCCTTTCCAAAGAGCCTGAATTATTCAGTCCCTGAAATGTAAGCTAAAAAGGTCCAGAGAGGCCATGAGGTAGTAACAGTCTGGATTGTTATCTTGGGATCACAACTTTTGAGAACCATCTTGTGATCTCAAGATAACAAGCATTATTTATTTTTCTTGTAAGCTCAAAATGACACAGTTGTTTTTCCGAGATCACCTTTTTTGTCATCTTAACAAAAGTTGTTTTCCCGAGACCACAAACTGTTTTTCTTTTGCTCTCGGCATAAATGTTTCTTATTTTTCTTGTGACCTCAGCAAAATTGGTTTTCTTATTTTTCTTGTTATCTCAACATAACAAAAGCTGTTTTCTCGAGGTCACAAGTTGTGAACTCTAGTTAAGTTGTGATCTTGAGAAAACAACTTTCATAGGGTTAAGAATTTTGTCAGTTGAATTGGATTTGGCTGTTCAATAAGAAGAAAAATGTAGACTTTTATTGAAGTCACATTTTTTGAATGTTAATATTTTGTATTTCATTTTAATGTAATTTACTTTAAGAGCCCATATCATGGAAAACTTGATTTTCCTCACTCTTTTGAAATAGAAGAGTGTTCTTGAGCTTGTGAGCACTGCTAAAGGTTCAAAATGTACTATCCATATATATTGACATTGTCTCAAAAAAAGACTAAAAACAGCCTGTTTTTAGCGATGTTGGAAACTGATCATAGACAGACAGACAGACAGATAGATGGATAGATGGATAGATGGATAGATAGATAGATAGATAGATAGATAGATAGATAGATAGATGTTTTTGTTGCATAAAATCATACAAATGTCATAAGTGGACCTCAAAGAATAGATTAAAAAGGCAATGTGATCTCAAAATAACAAAAGTTGTTTCTTATTTTTCTTGTGATCTCAATATAACAAAAGTTGTTTACTCAAGATCACAACTTGTGAACTCTGGATAAGTGATGATCTTGAGAAAAAAAATTGTCGTCTTCACATCACAACACATCTCAAGATAACAATCTAGATAATTATAGGGCTCAGATTTTTCTCAGTTAAATCGGATGTGGCTATTCAATGACAATTAGACTATTTGTTCCTTTTATTTCATACGATCTAGCAATTACAAAATGAATTGGCATGAATTTCAGTGATGATGTTGACCATGTTAGGAAAGTCAAATGCAGTGAAGCCATGGGAAAATATTTTTTAACATTTAAAAAGAGACAGATTTAAATAGTGTTTTGTTTTAATTATCAATAATGTCAGGCTACCATCTGTGTTTATGGAATAATGAGACACACAGCACACATGTACTTCATGTTTAAATTGGGCTCTTGTAGCCTTGTTTCTCATTATTTCACTTTAATCGTTAAAATTGTTTATTCAATAAAATAACTGACTCTTGGACAGGATCGACCTACATCTTTATTTCTATTTCAACTTTAAAACCCATAAATAAGTCTAAAAGAACAGATACATTTATTAAAGATAATAAAATCACAAGGCCTGAAATGTTAAATATGTTCACAGCATCGTCAGTACTGGAATAATTTAATGGATTTATTAGGCTGCTGTATTTCTCTTTACGCATAAATAAACTTAAATGAATAAATAAACAAATTAAATTCCTAAGATTTAAGATCTGAGGAGATCAGTTGTTTGTACGCTTCTCTTGGTCAAGACGGGGTTTACCGCTCTCTAAGCAGCAGCTCTCCCACTGGCTAGTGAACATGCTGCACATGAGGCTGCTGGCTGTTTCTGCCCTGTATATAGACTTAATGCCTGCTTTATAAGCAGTAGATTAGAGTAAATCAGGAAAGTTATCCCTGTTTTATCCTGTTATCAATCATACTGACTCACCAAAACAAAAAAAAAAAAAAAAAATCTGGACTGCTCGACTCTAAGAACCTCAGTTGAAACATCCAGGCATAGTGTAGACATTAATTCAGTTCACCATGTACAGCAGACATAGTCCCAAAGCAGCTTTGCAGAAATCAGGGTCCAGGCACCTAATGAGCAAGCCGAAAGTGATAGCAGCAGAAAATAACTGCCTGAGAACTTAAAGAAGAACCACTGAGAGGAATCGAGCCTCAAAAGGAGAACCCATTTCCCTCTGGCCTGCACCAAACAGTGGCATCACTGAACTAGTACATCATAACTGAACCACTCAGCAACTAATCATCTAAAAGCAGCCTTGTTCCTAGAATAGCAGATAGAAACAGGCTTATCTAGTTTGAAATAATCCAATTCAGTTGATGACTAGGCATTGGTGAATATACACACAATGGTGCATACAGTGCATACTGGACGTTTTCAGACTCTTTCAAGTTTTCCACATTGTGTTACGTTTCAAATTCATCTTAAAATGGAGTTCTATTTTTTTTCATCAGTTTAATTTAGAATACTCCACAATCACCAGCAAAACAGGTTACTGGAGTTCTGTATATTTATTAAAAATAAACAACTGAAATATCCCATTTACACAAACTTTAAGACGCCTCACTTAGTACAACGACAGCCTTAAGTCTTCTCTCAAATCGTCCCTCAGGTTCTTCTGGAAACGTATCCCATTCTTCTTGGTAGAATCATTTAACCTCAACCACTTTGGATTGGGAGCATTGGTGCACAGCCATTTTCGGATCTCTCCAGACACGCTCAATGGGGTTCATTCCAGGTTTTTTGATTCCAGAAACTCCAGGTGTTTTCCTGAAGCCGTGCTTGTCTTTTCTTGGTGGTATGCTTTGGGTGGTTGTCTTGTTGAAATGTAAATCTTTTCCTGAGATCCTGAGCACTACAGTTTTCATTCAGTACTGCTCTATATTTTACTGCAATCGTCTTTTTTTATATCCTGACTAGTCTTCCAGTCCCTGCCACAGACAAAAAAAAAAAAAACAACCCTGATGCTGCCACCACCATGTTTCACTGTAGGGATGGTACTAATGAGGTGTTGCTCAGTGCCCGACTCCTTCAAACACGGTTTTGGGAATTGTGGTCAACTACTCTGCGTGCAATATTTTATTTGACTGCCTACTGATTACAGTGCACATTCATCATGGCGTTAAGGTAAGGACTATGTGGTAGCTAATTAATGTATGAAAAGAATTCCTCATGTTCCCTGAACCACTCTTTTAGAGTGTGGACACTGTCATCCAAGGATATGGCTATGACATCAGGGAAGGAAAAAATCCATTGATGGGATAACCTGGTCATTCAGTACATTGACAGTCACGTAGACCGACCTACTGAAGCATCCCCAGAGTGCCTCCAGAGGCTTCTACAGTGGGCACAATGCATGACGGGTACCCCTCCCCCGGTCAATCTTTGTTTCATTGGACCAGTGAATTGTACTTCTCATGGTCTGACAGTAATTCAGATGCCAACTGGCAAACTCCCGATGGGCGATCATGAACGGCTTCCTTCTGGACACTCTACTTTAATCCTATTAACAAGGATTTTCCTTCTGTAAGGTTCACCCATCTACACAAAGGAACGCTGGATCTCATTGGGTTTTTGGTTACATGTCCGACTGTGGCCTTTCATCCCTGATCTAGGAAGACTGCTGGTGTTTCCAAACTATTTCCATGCAAGAATGATGGAGGCCACAGTGTTCTCGGCCCTTTCAAAGCTGCAGAAGTTTTTGTATCCTTCCCCAGATCTGTGCCATGACACAATCCTGTCTCACAGGTCTATGGACAGTTCTCTCAACCTTACGACTTGTTTGTCACTCTGTCATACACCATCAACTGCGAGCTCTTATACAGACAGATGTGTGCCTTTTCCATTTATGTCCAAAGAATTCAGTTAAACACGTGTTTTTTTCCCTACATTATTGTGGAGGACTGTGTGTAGATTGAGGAGGAAAAAAAAAAAAATTGTAAAATGAGTAAATAAACCCGACAACTGGAAAGGCTCTGAACGCTTTCTGTATACACTGTATTTTTATATTTATGGCTGTTTTTAGATTTAGCCTGAAACTGTATAGTAGCAAAATAGCAGACACAAGCGCTCATTAATTTGAGTGGAAAAAAGAAAGAAAGAAGTGTACAAGCAATGCTGGACATATGACAAGCTCAAAAGAAAACAGGCAAGACAGGCAGCAAGTATAGGAACAAATTTATTTAAATTTAAAACAGATACTTTATTTTTTATTTTTTTATTTTATTTTTTTAGAAGGCGGTTATGAAAATCTTTTTCATGTTTGAATGAGGTTCAGGCAACAGTGGTTGAAATGAAACAGTACAAATAAAGACAAAAATATGGCGAGAATGTTGTAAAATCAATAGCCAATATGATCCCTCATCTTGAGGGTTTTAATATTAATATATTTTCTGAGCCCATAAGTCCAACCCCAACACAGAGCACATGCATTTAAAAATCACAATTTCTTTTAAAAAAAAAAAAAAAAAAAAAAATCAAAATCAAAACAGCAGTTTCTCCTAAACCTTAAATACAGAACAAAGCTCATTTTGTTTACTCTCTTATTTAGTGTTTCAGATGGTTTTAAAAACGGGATGTCTTATCTTTCGGTCCTCGTGTGATCTGGACAACAATTGGCACTTGGTATTGAAGTAGGTCTCCATGAAGGGAATTGGCACACGCAATATAATACAACATTTACATTTGGTTTACTTACAAAACAAAAAGGAAGGGAGGGAGTTAAAAAAAATTTATATTTTACACTCTACTACACATCATCCTGTCCCATTGAGAGAGGAAAATTAAAGTGGTCCTAGCTTCAATAGTGTTCAGGTGAATGGGATAGGAAAAGAAATAAGATGGGCAATAGAGTTGGTTTTTAGCATC
Organism: Semaprochilodus insignis; assembly: GCA_034552555.1. Taxonomy (NCBI): domain Eukaryota; kingdom Metazoa; phylum Chordata; class Actinopteri; order Characiformes; family Prochilodontidae; genus Semaprochilodus; species Semaprochilodus insignis. The sequence goes on along the minus strand of CM067493.1, from coordinate 7,937,916 downwards.
TCAAAACTGCACTATTAAGTTAAAACTATTTAGAGTTTAAACCTGAAGTGTTTAGACGATCTGACATGCAGACGCTTGTAGCCTTACCAGTACCAGCTTTAACTGTTCATAAGAAATGTAACGGACTCATTCCTCCACCTATTCATATTCGTCATAGACTGCTGAAGCATCTGTGGGAAGGCTAACGCTAATGGTAGCTTCTTCTACTGCTCTCTTGAATGGCTGCAGTTATGCTCATCTATCTTGTTCCATTGTTACCAGGTATGATCCGTCCATCACAATAGGCACCACAAATCCGCCAAAGGCAAGCATGACTATTTGGCTGTCTGTTAAATCTCTGAGGCCAGTCTTGTTAGCTAATCTGCTCCCTCTGGTATTAGCAAGATGCTAAATCAAAGGCAAAGGAACAGACAGACCGACTTATGGTCAGATCTGATGCCAACATTTTTGACAGCTGAACTTCCAACCGTATCTGATTCACAAATCAGCTGACCTGCTCATAAACACATTGTTTTTGTAGCAATTGCTAGATTGGACAAGGTAAAGAAAAACCTGCAGTGCACAATTACATGACAAAACACTGCATCTTGTGCATGCTAACTATAGGACTTTTCACTTGGAAACCAAATTAAATAATTTCAAAATAATAATACTCTGAATTTCAGCATTTTGACAAAACTGTCATGCCCTTCAAATTTCTCATGGTATATGAAATTTCTGCCAAAAGTCTGTAAATCACATCCAATCTCTTGCTACAGAAGAATTAATCTGTGGGTGGAGCATGGACAGATCAATTATAACCGGGTAAAGTACACAGCATATGCAATAATACGATGTGGAATATGTCATATAGAAGTACTGAGGTGGTTCAGCAGTAAAGAGGTGCCTAATCTATAGGACCTGATCCATTCCAATCAAGAAGTGAAATTCAGCCGGCTAATGAGGGGAAACGGATCCGAAACAGAGAAGAAACCATCCCCTGTGTACGTGGTCGGCCACAAAATACACTTGCACCATGTTCGGGTACTGTATGTGCTTCTAACACCACTTCTGATACTGAAAATGCCCTAAATGTCACACTAATCACACAGAGGTAGACATTCTCCTAGGGACGATGGGCAGACAAACACTTTGGAACAATTATAAAAAAAACAAAACAAAATAAACCCCTTTTCTACAGCTACGATGATGGCAAACGGATATGTGCACGTGCATACAACAGGTCACAGACGCTCGCAGTAGCTATTGATTCCGTCTTGGTTTTCGAAGGGGAATCAGAAGCTGTTCCTGACTGTGGCATGAGAAGAACTAAATATATATATAAAAAATGAAGAAAAAGAAAGTGCATATAAAATAAAATCAGACCATTACACGTCTTAAGTGTCCCCCTTGAAGGACAAGCATCCTCTACAATCAATAGCTTCCAAACTTCAACAATCATCAATCCATATACAGAGTCATAGTGTTATCATCCTGAGACTTCCGTCCGCATTGTAATCAATAATGAAAATGCAAAATGGGTCATCTTAATTCACAAATTCCAATTAATAACAAGAACACAACGAGGGGCATGATGCAAAAAACAGAGTCGTACAGTGCAGTATTTAGTAAGCCAAAGTCACGCTTATCCTTTGGCTGTTTACTATATTGTCCCGTCTATGCTGTTACGTTAGTGGGTTCTATAACCAGTAGGACATTTTGAGGCCTAACCAAAATACTGACTTGTTAACATCCTTGAAGCTACTGTGTCAACCAAGTAATAAGCTGGGAAGAAAAAGGGTGTACCTTCACCCTTTGGGAAAACTCTATAAAGGGTCTAGAAGGCCAATTGCTAGGGCAATGAAGCCGAATCTGACAGGGTGCGATCAACCAGTGGCTGATTAAAACTCTGGTCCTAGGTTTCTTAATTATATTCTCATCCTTCACCTTCAACCCCCTAGTTCACGTCTTCTCTTTACCTTGTCTGTGAGGATTCTATGTATTATCTTAGCCCTTGATGAAAGAATGAAAAGGTAACCTGTATAAAATTTAAAACTTCAAAACACCTTTGCCCCCGTTTTCTACCAGCACGTAACTTGCACAATGGTGACCATAAGCCATGTTTATTAAAAAAAAAAAAAAAAATTAAATATCAAGTCACTATTTGTCTGGTTGTAAGCTCAGACCAGGCATATCTTCTATCACTGATAAAAGGCGGTCTTCTTTCATATATTTTCCTATGTTTTAAGCTTGTCACTTAAATATCACAAGGAAATTTGAAAATTCAAAAGAAGTTTTTAAAAAAAAAAAAAAATACAAAACAAAAAAAAAAAACCTTGATACTATACAATAATATACTGTGAAAACATGATGTCAACAAATGTTCTTATTTTAAAGGGGGGGGGGGTGGATGGGGACGGTAAAATGTGATAAAAAGAAATGCAATAAAAGCTGATAGTTTCATCCATCCAGAGTTTTATACAGCAGAAAAGACCCCAACAACTTCAAATGGTCCATAAATTAGATAAATAAACCATCCTTTATTTTACTTTAGTTACTCATCTTTTTCCTCTTAAAAATCACCTGTTTAATATCTTTATGTTGTGAGTAATAACATTCACACCACTAAGAGGAGCTGTACTTGTGGTCTCCAGAGCGAGAAACCCTTTTTTTTTTTTTTTGGAAGTTCCCCTACTGCGACGTGCTGCGTTAGAATTTCTCAGACTATTGCTCGTAACCACTTATTTCATCAGCCACACGTTACCGCTGCATACAGCTACGTGTCGTGATTAATCATAGTAAAGAGGAAAAGAAAAAAAAAAAGTAATCACAGTATCAATAATATATTGTAATTCATAAGAAACCAACCAAAACCGTACACAATTACGAAGAGTGGATTTTTTTTCCTTTTTGCCAAAGATAGTGTACCACAGACTTTTTTTTTTTTTTACATAAGCAATAATGTGTATACGTATTTACAAATATAAATATACACAATCAATTAACTTCAGCGCATTTACGACTTCCTGCCCCACCCCCGTCACTTTAATACTACCTCCCAACCCCAAAGCTAAATTAACCTATGTCTCCACAAACTCTTATTAATCAATAAGATGATGTCTCTGCAATTAAAAAAAGGCGTAAACAAATAATAGACTGTGTGCGTCAGGACCCCTAGTTGTCAGATAATCCAAAATTCAGCCGACTGAATTGATGAAGTATCTGTAAGTGAGGAGCATACTCACTGAAATACAGAGTATGGTACCAGTGGGAGCCCACATTACCATTACATCAGAACTAAGCCAACAACTGATGCTAAACAACAAAAAAAAATAAAAAAAATAAAAAGGTATACAAGGCAAGAAAGGTGGAAGCAGTCACTATGGAAACACAAATGGGGGAAGGAAGCAATGCAACCATGTTAAAAACTTGTGTGGAAATCTGCAAAACAACACCTACTGCTGTGTGAATATAATCCTGTCTGATTTACACACTGATAAATCTTGAAAATTTCTGATTTCAACACCAATCATCGATTCAGCTGCTATTATAATTCATCTGATAGCGACAGAAGTATAGATACTGATCATTAAAAGTTTCTTTTTTCTCTCGATCATGTCAGCAATGTACACGTTAATTTGATTTGTTTCTCCTTTCTCTCGTGCGTCATATCATTTTGCTTGAATGTGCATACTGCTTTCGTTCATTTTCTTTTCTTTTTTTTGCGATTGCGATGCTCACACTTTTAAGTTTACATTCATCAATGCAAGTTGAAGACTAGCCTCAGTGAGATCATCATTTGTGAGGAAACATTCTCCACACCACCAGTGGAGCCCAGCTGGAATCTCCTCTGTATTTGAGAATCCACAGGAATCTTCCTGATTCTAATGGGATCTGATGGATCCATTCTGTACTTCTGGCACCACAGCACTTGTCCTTGTGCCCATGTACAAGTGTGTAAATATGATGTGACTTTATTAATTTTTTTTTTCTTTTCTTTTTTTTTTTTTTTTTTGCAGGACGGTCAAAACCAAAAATGCATCAATCAATCCAGGCAGAACAAAGAAGATGCGCTTGGCGGATGTGACCGGAAAAGAAAGGAAAGGGTGAGGGACATCACTTCCAGTTTCCATGTTGGTGTATCTTTGTGCGTTTAGTCCAGGAAACGCACCTTCCAATCTGCATCCATGCTGTTGCTGCAGCCATCCCTGCCTGACCAATTTTGCCACTTCAAAACCCTTCATGTTTGTTTGTTTGTGTTTTTTTTTTTTTTTTACTTTTTCAAAATGTATGAGGATCAAAACGAGTCACAGCCTGTAACCCCACCCCCCTCATCAAATTTGAAAAGGTCAAAAATCTGCACGGTCAAATTCAAAGAAAGGGATGGAGGCCTTTGACTTGAGCTGCCAACGAGAGAAAGTGGACAGGCTTTGGTGAAACCAGGAGATGACCAGAGTGTAAGCAGGAAACATCCATAATAGCCTCACAGAGATGGGCGAAAGGAGGGGAAGAAAACCCGGTAGGGTCAGAAAACTGGGTGGGCCGTGGGTTGAACATATATATGTTAGTGTGTATGTGTCTGAGGCATGTGGAAAGTGTGTAAGTGTGCGCACACTCTGTAGGTGCCCGTTCTGAAGGGTGTGAGTAGCGCCTGGCAGCAGTGGCAGCTCACACCAAGTTGTACTCTTTCAGGTTGAGCTGCAGGATGGTGTCCTTCACGGCGGCGAAGACGAAGCGGATGTTCTCCGTGTCCGTGGCGCAGGTGAAGTGCGAGTAGATGATTTTATCACTGTCCGGGTTCAGGTCCACAAACATCTTGAGGATGAACTCCCTTGCAGCCTGCGCATCCCGCTGGGGACCTGCAGTGCCACAAATAGAATATCAGTAAATAAAATTATCAAGACATTAACTGATCAATTCTATCAACACAATCAATTATGGGAAAAATTGGAATAAACATCTATACTGGTTTATAATGTTCATGAGATATAAGTATTTTATTCCAAGATTGCAGTACACTACAGGAAACGTTTGGGGGTAATATGACTTCTTTTGTTTCGCTTCATTATAAAATAAGAAATTGCCTGTCAGAACTTTAGATGATAGTAGCAGAATGCATGATTCACTTGCTCCATTAACTGAACAACAGTTGCTACATTCATTAATTCTAGAAATAATCTTTAGTTGCAGCCCTAATGGCTTGACTTCTGTTCCTTCCCTCCCTCCTCTAATGAGTAATAGGCCTACATTACTGTCTTGCACTAAAGTACCAACAAGCCTTTTTGCTGCTAAAACTATTTTGAGAAAGAGCTGCAGATATAAAGAGGTGTAATTCCCTTCATTTCCAATCAGACATAGTATGAGTCCAAAATTTTAGTACTAACTGATACCAGTTCCAATCCCAAGAACAATATGAATGAGTGCAGTGGACATTAAAAACTAAATCTTTATTGTCTAGCTGATTTTAAATCGCATGCATGAGTTACCTTACAATGAGTAGCATTGCAGTAGAGAAGAGCAGGTGTTGTTCAATGTCAGAACAGCTTTACTCACACTGTATGTAAACGCTCTGTCCATACTACATGAAACACAGCCTTCACAGACATCTACAGCTCTGCCCATGAGCAATTTCAAATAAAGCTGTTTCAGACTGCTCAGTGCGGTTAGTCTGCACTGAAATATACATGATAGGACAGCATGATCACCATACTGCATTTATGTAGTTCAGTTAATTTTAGAAACGTCTATGTTGGCCTGTTTGTTAAGACAAGAAATTTGCTTTCGAAAAGCCCCAAATGTGAGTGGGGTGGTAGAGTTTTGCTAAGGGAAGAGAAGTAGTGGCTATGCTTTTAGCATGTAGCTAAGTGAGGCTACGTTTTCTCCATGTTGTTTCTGCTGCTTTTTGAATTCAATGATAAATGCTTCAGTTATGCACCAAACCTGTTACTCTGAAGGGTTTATAGAGATGAACTGCATATACAGACTTTGTCAGGAAAAGTTGGACTTCTTTGTCTGATGTTTTGCTAGCCTCTTCTGTCATTCCACCTGTATTGGGGATGCAGTTGTAATTTCCCTAGCCTTGTCTCTCTACTCGTATTGGAGAAGCGGCTGTGATTTCCCTAGCCTTGTCTCTCTACCCGTATTGGGAAAGCAGATGTGATTGTCCTAGCCTTGTCTTTCCACCACTACTGGGAAAGCAGAGGTAATTTTCCTAGCGTCGTCTCTCCACCCGTATTGAGGAAGCAGTTATGATTATGCGTGTTTAGAAACAGACTAAAATCACCCTGTGTATGCCTGACTGAAATTAATTTGCCTAAGCGGAATATTTAAAGTGACAGACGGCTTCATGTCTGACCTCCACAGACTCGGTAGCATTTCTCAGTGTGAGCTGATCCTCTTTCATTGCGAATTTGAGTCATTTGATCATTAGCAAAGCAACGGACATGTGGCTTATGTCATGAGTATCAGTGAGCACTGGATTTTGGTATCTGTTTTATGAGTGTGCGAGTAAATGAAAACAGTATTAGCCTGATACCTGTTACCAGTATCAGTATCGCTGCATCCACATTTTATCAGCCATGAAAACTACTGTAACTTAAATTATAATTCTTTTTGTATACAGTTAATGTGGTTAGTAATTTTTTAGAAAGGGAAAACAAATCCTGTAGTAAGTTTTTTTGTCAGCAATGTACAATTATGTGACTCTGCAGAAAAGGAACACTTTCAGAATTTAAAGCAAAGGCAACAACCTTTCCTTTATGCACAGATGATAATACATGCAACTTAATCAAATACCTAGTGAAGCCTAATGTGGGCCACAAAATTGAATATAAGGCTGAGCAAAATTGTTTCTCAGCATATTGTGAATATCCATAGTACTTAAAGAACACTGATCATCTGCATGCTTTATTATAAAAAAGATATCATTACTCCTGTTTATCTGGATCTACTGTAGTACAGTGTGTGAAATACTGAATAAATGCGACATCTCTGGGGTTTGTAAATTCCAGCAATCTCTCTCTCGTACACACATACACACACAGTATATTGTGAAAACATCTTCAAATACAGTGATACTGTATTTTTGCCATATTGTCCACTCTAGTTCAACACAGTTCATATTATGTTGCACTGTGATGCCTTTCCACTTTCAAATGCAGTGGCTTCTAAAAGCCACAAAAATCAATAAGTTTGCTTCCTTAGAACAGTGCACACAGGTTTCTCACTAACGACATCATGCCTTGCATGAAATACATGTTTACTGGTTTCCTTGCTAAAACAAACTGAAAGTTGAAACCTGTTTCTCAATGTTGCCCCAGTGAGGAAACACTTTAAAGCATAAAAAGCAAACCTTAAATATTAGACTTACCTATTCTTAACAAAATACAGTATTTTCCTTCACAATGAATGTTTGACTTGCTAACAGCACACAGAAACTCAATAATATGAACTTATTCAACTCTGGTCCTGGAGCACCATGTCCTGCTAATTTTGGTGGTTTCCTTGCTCTAATTCAACTAATGCAACAAACTGGCTTAGTTAGCCAGTGAAGAAGCCCCTCCTGGGTTAAAGTATTACTAAGCACTAAAATGTGCAGAGCTGGTGTACCCAAGGGCCAGAATTAAGAAATTACTTACCTGACCCATCATGAACGTTTGAACTCAACATGAACAGATTCCTTAATTTTAAATAAATCTGTACCATCAAACTCTGGGAAGTAGTCCACCAAGTGGGAATAGGATATCTTCTCCTCCAGGAGGTCCTTCTTGTTGAGGAAAAGGATGACAGAGGAGTTCTGGAACCAGGGATATGTGATTATCGTCCTGAAAAGGGCCTTACTCTCCTCCATGCGATTCTATGAGGAAAGTGGGAAAATAGAAATGTTTGTTAGTACTGGTGGCGTAAGCAACCTTGCAGGAAGGAACAAAAGTGACTACCATATGGTGCCACCTTATCTATCAAAAACGGTGGCCAGTAATAATAGTGTTGCACCGATCATGAATTGACACTTTCAAGACCTTCTATAAGCCAAAGTCACAATATGAATAAAATGATTTGCTCTTGAAGTGGCCAATTAAAAGCAGTTGTCTATTTTTATAACATGAATTATATAAAGTGTTACATCGAAAGTAAGAGGCAACCGGCTACTTAGCACAAAGTGTCATGCATAATAATAATAATAATAATAAAAAATGTTGATATTTTGTTACAGGTGGAACAGCAGCTTTTAAATTTAAATAAAGTACACTTGCACTACACAAACCTGCCAATTTCAACCGTTAACCGTTATTTTCAGTAATTTCTTATTTTGTATTCTGTAAACCTGCACTTTAGTCTACCTCTTGTTCTATATCTGTTCTGCTGCTATTCTTCTGCTGTAACAATGCAAATCTCCCCATGTGGGATAATAAAAGGTCATCTTATCTTATCTTGTTACTGATTCTGATCCCTTGCAAATATTATATTCATGTAGATACTACATCATTTAGTGCATACATACACATGCAGCCCAATATACCATGTGCTACTAGAACAGTGGATTGATTTGGGCAGTTCATAGTGATTGGTGGACTGGTTTGGGCAATAAAAAATACATACATACATACATAAATACACGCACACGCAAGTGTGTGGGTGCACGCAAATTCCTCACCTCATTATCAGACTCGACTAAAACCTGATCATATTCACTCAAAGCCACCAGGAACATGATGGACGTCACATTCTCGAAACAGTGGATCCACTTCCTGCGCTCAGACCTCTGCCCCCCGACATCCACCATTCTGAGAATGAGAAGATGGATCAGAAAGAGGAAACACTGACTATAAACAAGCACTTTTACACAGAATCAAAACATTTTAGGTGCAGTAAAATCACAGTGGAGGACCAAATCTTACTATCTGTAAAGATCACCCAAAAGAAGCAACTTCAGACAACTTCAAACATGTCTTGACTGATGGACTACATGAGGAGTAAGCAGACAATTGTGTAAATTCACTAATGTCAATGTCAAGCAGTTCAGAGGCAAGTGAATTCAAACAAACCTGTACAGCTTAACTGTACAGGGATTTGACGTTCTTCTGAGGAGGCAAACTTTCAGGCCTACAAAACGTGTCCCCAATGAGCGTTCAATTCACAGCACAAGCCAAGCAGTAACGTGACATGGTGCTGCTCTAATGAAAAGGAGCGGAATGAGAGCGAGAAAGAGAATGGAAATAAGAGAGAGAAATATAAAGAACAGTGGCCCCTCTTCTTGGTCCATTAGAAGCTGAAGAAGCTGTCCGTCTACAATTATTGGGGTGATGACACATTTTGACTGAGAACTTGCAAAAGCAGAAAGGATTCGGGGCAAAGGAGACTTAATTTATCCTGGATTATAATGGTCTGATATTGTTGGTGCGCGTATCTCAGCATCATCATAACTCATAGTACTGGTTGAAACAAAATGAGGACAGCATTTGGAAAAAGCAGGAGAAAAAGAAAAGACTCTTGAATTGACCTTACAATAAACAACTTCCTTCACGTAAGCACACAGCTTCCAGTGTCTGCCACATGAGAGGCATTTGGCCAGTTAAAGAATTTGTTCGAATGCGCCGTAGGAATATGTTTGCTAGTATCCGAGTGTCTACAAAGAAAAGGGACTTTTTTTTCCCCCCCAACTAAATAAATCTAGGCAATAGCTCAAATCCAAATAGTTGGATAGACTACTTATTAATCAACATGTGTCAGTTTCCAGCCTCCACAATTATTGATAACTCCTCAACAGAATTGATAATTTAATCTTCTTCAGCTACACCTCCTGGAACTGGTTCACATATCAAGTGTAATCAAGTAATTACACAGATAATAAAATAAAAATGCAGTACTGATTTGCAGGTTTGCAGACTGCACTTTCAACTGAATAATAATTGAATTATTATTACTAATAATTAATTAAAAACTACATCATGCTGTTGTTTATCTAAGGGTTAAACACCGTTCACCCATGTCTATTAGGGACAGGCGTGAGGGGCAGATAAAGAGATAGATGGCGTTGGAGGCCAGTGTCGTGGCTGAGCGCAGGGTGAGTTTTGGGGCGGACAGCGCCCCCGCACTGCTTCAGTCCTGAGCCAGCAGCCCACAGAGGGGCCTTTGATAAATGAGGCCCTCTAGGAGAGCCTGCCTAAAATAAAGCTCCTTCACATCGCCGTCCTCATTTCCTTCAGCCGGGGGCTCACTGACCTACTTCTAAACATGCACGGGCTCTTTAATGTAGGACGAGCCGCCACGGTCGCTCCAGCAAAACTTCAGAACGGACACGGAACAGAGGGAGGCAGGGGGGGGGGGGGTAGAATATGATAGGGATAGGGAAAAAGAAAGAGAAATAGGGAGAGCAGTATTAAGAGAAAGAGAAAACGGGAAGAGGAGAAAAAGAGGGGAACAGAAAAAGAAAGAAAATGAGAGGAAAAAGAGGGACAGAGTACAAGAGATGGTAAGATAAAACTGAAAGAGCGAGAGACAAAGGAGGAGAGAGTCTGGCAGAAGATTAGGGATGCATGATATCAGTGAACAATATTACTAGCCAGTAAATGTAAAGACGCAATTATCAGTCTAATACTGAAATTATAGCTGAACATGACAACCAATAATGTCCTGTTTTTAGTTTGCGCCTGCACTGAAGCATGTGTGGAGAGAAAAACCTTCTAGACCACACAGCACCCTCCACAGTGTTAAATTTCTTAAGAAACATCCTAGAATTTGTTATATCTGTTCACATGTTGTTGTGAATGCCTTTAGGTAAGTGTTCCTGCTAAGTAGAGTTCAATATTAAAACCATTAATATATTTACTTAAAATAACCAATCAGTTATGTGTAATATCTCTACTGACATAAGGCATTAGTATAGGTTACTGAATGATACCCAGAAATTCCATATATTGGTAAATCTCTAGTGTACATGACAGAGAGCAAGAGAAAGAGGAGAATGACAGGCAGAAAATGAGGAGAGGAAAGTAAGAAATAGAGTAAAAAAGAGGGAGAGAACGGACTTTGTACTTTGACATCAGGAGAGACAAGAAGAGAAAATAATGAAGAGGAAAAAAGGAATCAGAGAGAAAGACAGAGTGAAGGAGAAAATGCTATGAGAAGGAACAAGGGAGCAGAAAGAGTGAGAGAGAGAGACACAAAGAGTGAAAGAGAGAGAAGTGACTGCTTACGAACTTATTCTGTTATGAACGCTCTTGATCTTGAGACAACACTACTGAGACTGTGAGAGAAGAGAACCAATGGCCAATGGCCATCGTGTCTTGAACCAATATCGTCAAACACCACAAGCCTCTCGGTTACATTAATTAGCATTTCAGCTGCACTTCTTACATAGACCTTCAGATAGGTACATCATATCCATCTGCCTTCTCTCTCTCCAAAAAAAAATCATCTGAAAAAGTGAAGCCCAGGGAGCCTTGTTTCTCTTGCTAGACAATAGTTGAAAGATTCATGGGTTGGTTTTCACAGCTTAAGATAAAGGAAAATCAATAGATCGACAGCAAAGAGAGCTTTTATTGATGCCGGGGTACAGGTAGGTCACAAAACTAGGCTCATAGACAAAACTGATATCACATAGGTGTGAGCTGAAGACTCAACAACAATGTACTGATAGACAAAAGTCATTTAAAATCCCTTGTCAATACCAACACTGAGGCAAGACGAATAAAGATGGAGTGTCTTCTACCTGAAAATGATGCTTTGCAAGTCGAAAGGGTACTCAATGATCCCCGTGGTTGGGATTCGAACCCTAAGCACATCCTGCTGGGTAGGTAGATAGGATGGTTCAGCAATACGATCCAGATCGGATAGATAGCTAGAAAGAGAGAGAGGGAGGGAGGGAGAGACAGACAATATAATGAATACTGATAGTGATAACATTTACACAAGCTATTACAGAAGTCCAGTGCTAAAGGCCTGTGTTGGGTCATTCCTACAGGAGGTGAAGGGCTGTTGTTAGTACCCATCACACCACCATTGGGTTTCTCAGATTTGGGGTTGCACCTCACTAAACCTTTCTTGGGTCTGGCCAGTGTGGCCTTATAAATGCACACTTTGGGCATTCCATATATCTCATGCTGAACAAGGGACTGTTATTCACAAAGCACCTCAAAACACATCACTGCATAGTTTTAAACCCCTGGAGCACCTCAAAACACATCATGGTGTAGTTTTAAACCCCTTAAGCTTCTTTGCATGTGCACATTCCAAGGACTACTGTTCAGTAAGTATATGGAAAACAATGAAAGGACCCATATTCTTTTCCTGCATTTTATTTGTTACATGACATGAGTGTGGTTCAATGTAGTCATAACGTATTTTTATACATCATTTTACAGCCTGTCTTTGTCATTTTCAACAGGCCATTTCTATTCCTGTGCCTTTAATGCCGATATATGTAAATAGACTCTGTTCTGATTGGTTGCCCTGTATTGCATTAAAAAAATAACCATGTGGTCAAAGTCGATGCACTCCCTCTGACCGTTGCAAGCCCTCGTCCACTTGCCAAGGGCCGTTCCTTTACCTTATTAGCTCAAATTAAGTTTATTATAGGCATCTTTGAGGTGCTAGGGATCAACTCAAGCTTTGGCTGCAGAACTTGCTCAGAAATCACTGGAACTTTTTTAAACCTGAAATGAATGGTGAGCAAAGCTGTTAACAAGCCATACTAGTAACATACTTTAAAAGGAGTCAACTGTGAGATGGTTCAACCTGTCAATTTCATGCTCCAAACAACAGGGAACATATCAGCAGAAAGTGCACAGACCCGGCTACTCTTCAGTTCTTACCGGTTTAGAAGAAATGCTTAAGCTAAGTTAAGCATCAAACTTTGTCTCTTTACTTGCCACGACTGTCTCCAGTGGTGGAAAGCAGCACCAATGCTAACTCTTGTCTGCTGCTGAGTGGATTCTGGAGATGAGTGGACTGTGGCGGTCATTGTAAGGGTCACACTCTTTCGATAATTTTGAAATCTAACAATCTTTAGCTTTAAAAGCAATTTTCACCTTAAAAATACTTCATATTTCAAAAACAATCCCAAAACGATCCCTGGCCATCAGTCTGATGTCATGGTCAGTCCTAGAGAGGCCACAGTATGGGCACACTAATAAACGTTAGCAGCGTTTAGATGGTGTGTACAATCTGTGTTTAGGAAATAGAGGTTGTGCACTGCAGCAGCACTTCAGCACTTGGTGGGCTCCAGCACTGGTACCTGAAGACTACATTCTTCAAGTTAAAGGGGTACTCTATGATGCCCATGGTGGGCACACACAGCCGCAGGACATCCTGCTGAATGGGGATGTTTCCTGAGGCTGTGACGCGCTCAAGATCAGTTAGGTAGGATGAAGGGCAAACAAAAGCTCTCCCAGCCCCTACCACCAAACACACCCCAACACACACATACCCACACACACCTAAAATACATGTCATCTGATGAATGTTAATTGCCAGTGTCTGTTTAGATACTGAAGCACTTCAATGAGTATCTGATCTATGACGGTTAGCTAACTGCTCTAAAACGCATCCACATGTACAGTCTTGGCTTGTCAGTATGATTAAATTAAAGCTAAAATAGATCGATATAGTTTGGGTTATTTATGATCAGCAACGCTTGGGCAGTGGTTTGTCTGCTTTGTAAAATGTCTACACGCTTGTTTAGTAGTAAGCTGGTTTAGGATGTGTTGGTAAAACACTGTCAGAGGACCCAGCACACCTGTGTGAGTTTGTTGGACATCCCCTTCCAAAACCATTGGACATCCCCTTCCAAATGCCCCCCCCCCAAATAAAGTTGAGACATATGAAATGTCTTTGTATGCTGTAGCATTAACATTATTCCTCACTGGAACTAAGGAGCCCCATCCCTGAAAAGCATTTGCCAAAGTCAGATTTATCTGCCAAACTGTCAAATAGTTAAGCGTGACTGATCTCTGTTTGGAACTCTGTAATGGGTGGTGCATCAGAGGACACACAATTTGGCACATTAGGAGCACTTATGATTGACTGAGATAGACCCAATATAACAGAATTTCATGAGCTAACTTGAACCAAGGTGGCAGCCTATAACAGTGCCACAACCGAAGTCACTGAGCTCTTCAGTATGATTCATTCTTCAGCCAGTGTTTGTTTGGTAAGATTGCATAGCTATGTGTTTGACTGCATACACCACTTAGCAATGGGTGTGACTAAAACACCTGATCTCAACGATTAAGAGGGGTGTCCACATACTTTTGGCCTTATAGTGCATTTCACTTACAGGCTTTATGAGAGCAGGCCTTTAGCACCAAATTTGAATACCTTAGTATTCATCAGCCTTACTAAGCATGCTTGTTCCAATATCTAGACTGGTAATTGGCTGATTAGCAGGTTAAAAACAGCTGTCCACAATGCCAATCAATTTTGTAGCCAAAATAACAGTAATAGTACTAGAGTAATAGTTATAGCAATAGTAATTGTATAGTTATAGTAATAGTACAGAATCTGAAAAATCTAAAATGGTGCCCAGTTCTAAAGATCGTTGGCCATAACAAGCACCTTTTAGGTCTCTTAAGTGCCAGGTCAAATCACTTGCTAGTAATACCTGCTCATACAAGCAGGGGGCACTGGTTTGTGCTTTTCTATCGTACTGTAATTCCCAGCTCTCTCCAACAATGCCTCATGCAATTTGCTAATTATAAGTTGCAGGTCTGTAACCCGGAAAATTCATTCAGAGAAAATCAGGGCTACCCACAAATTCGTCTGTTTCACTGCAAACACTCATTAGCTTCCTGCTTCGGCCGAATCTATGCTGCTTTCAGATGCAAGGCTCAAGGGTTGTATCTGAGAACCTTCTTACTTTGAGTGTGCCAATTAAAAAAGGCCAATCTAGGACAAAATTCTCCACTGACTGCCTTTACATAAGGTTATGTAGGTTCAAATACCCACAGGTTAAAACCCATTCAAGAGCAACCTTATCAGTTCAATTACATTACACTTGAATGGGTCCATATAGTTTGAATCTCTCTCACTTTCATTCACATAATGAGAAAAACATTAGAACAGTAGTGTACCATTGCAACTGAACTGAATCACTTCACTTTCACAGACACACATACAGAGACAACAAAAAAAAGCATCTAAGCACTCACATCTCTCTCACAAAACACTGGCACTGAAGGATATGCAGAAAATGGACTTTACTGAAAACATACTCCTAACATGCTACATATTGAAACAGAGCATTTGCAAAATTCTGACAAGTTCTCCTTCTCCGTCAAGCTTTTGGCTCAGACTTACTTGTTCACTTGTAGTACATTTGAAAATATTACTATGCAGAACTGGCAGAATATAAATGTTGGCCAATTTAAAGCAAACAAAAATGGATTCTGAAAAACATGTTTACGTTAATCAAAGCAAGGAAGTTATTTGTCCACTCAGTGTTAAAGCAACATGTGTTCATGTAATTGAAGGTTTCAGCGATGAAAGATGAACCTTCAAATAATCAAATGCTACAGCTAAATAGAGCTATTCCTGCTGGTACACCGTCTTCATCTTGTACACGAGTTCTTTTAGCCTGCCTTAATGAAATCATGCAAAAACTGGCCTGTTGGATGTGCACATTAATGTTAATCTTTACATACAGCGTTTAAAGTGCTGTACAGTGCTGCTTATTCTGACTGGCTAATAATGCCAGTTGAGAAATGCAAACTGATCTTGATTTTTTTTTGTCAATATTTATCATTACATTTCATAATAAAGTGATTTCTGGCAAATAACATCAGCCCAGATAAATTTAGTTTACATCTTTGAGTAGTCCCAAATGCCTGTATGATACTAAACTTTACTGCTGTATTAAAGATCCAGCAAAGCTTGAATGAAAAAATAAGCCAAAATAAAACACGGCTTAAAATTTGCTGATCGGGCCAATCTGAGAACTGTGTGGGCGTGGCTAATGAGCAGTTTGATTGACTGCTCTCTGTCCAACACTCCTAGCCTGCTCATCATCATAACATTTTGGTTATGCTGGTTAGCTTCGGCCTCTGTTTTGTTTGGGAGACATCAGCCTTCTGATTGGTTAAGAAATTCGTAAAAAACGTAATTTCATCTCACTGTGTACTTGTACAGAGCTGAAATGACAATAAAAGCCACTTGACTTGACTTGAAATTCTTATGGAAGTATTACCCAAGATTAAGACAGCCCAGTTTGCATAATGAAGAGAGAAATATGGTGAAACGCAGGAGACATTTATTAGATTAATGCACAGATTCCGGCTTCCTGGGGCTTTAAAAATAAAGCCGCACCAAAGCATTTAGCCTCACTGAGATTGTCTGTGCAACCCTGACCCACCCCCCTGTGCACACAAACCCATCCCTGTACCCCCCATCCCCTCTCGCTCACAAGTTCTCCTGCACACGGAGAGAGACGCAGTGCTGCTCTACACTGCTGGAGACGATCTGGAGGCGTACTCCAAACTCCTATCTTTAATTCTAGGTCAAGTAAAGAGTTTCTGCAAATTCACATCACAGAAGCGAATCCAATCTTCATTTAGGAATCTTACAGCATCTTATTTTCAGTTAGGGAATCCTAAACTACTCGATTAAGCTTGATAATCGATTGTTTCATCTTATGAGCTACTGAGCAACCAGCTGTACGTGCACAGCGGAAACACAAACACGTAATAAGACTGGAAAAGAAGGAAATCTCCCGCTGCTGTTATCAACATAAAAACAAAACAAAACTGTGAATAACTGTATTTTAACAATACTGTGACCGCGCACAGTGGTGTTTATCAGAGCACTGTTGTCGCTGGTCACCATGTTGGCCACACTAACGTTATTCCTTCTAATAAACAGCCACACGTTCAGCACTTCTCATTATTCATCAACATCACTGGTGTTTTTATCTGACAAGGTTTAGTCAACATTAGCACACAGAGGAAATGGTGGACCGGTGGTGTGCCTTATGTAGAGAAATGTGTGGTGGTCTACCACATCCCTAAAAATATGGTCCCTGTAGCCACAATGGAACCAGAAGGCTTTGAAAAGCTAATTAGATTATTAGCTAATTTTGTATAATCCAAAACGTTTTCAGCCACAGGAACAAGAGCAACGCAGTACTGCCCTTCAGATAATCAAGGTAGCACACATCAGGCATGATCCTTTCCTCAGTAAAAATTTTCCACCATTTCTTTGTCTAGTAACTTTGATTAATTTGCTGCCACTGCGGGTCGCACTGTACATTTAACCTGACAACTCCTATGCATTCTTTTTTTTTTTCGCTCAATAGAGGAGTTGGCATTTAGAGACTATTGTGATGTGAGGCATCTCAATCACATTTTTCAAACACTCAATTGCGATATGCCTTGTTACATAATAAAAACACCTCAATTTAATAAGGCTAAAGACCAGTCTGCATTATTTTTGACCAAAATAAACTTGCACATAAGCAGTGTGTCTACTCACTATTTAGTGGAGTCAGAAAGCTGGTACTCCCTGCGGCGATCGTAGGCTTCCTGAATGCCTGGGTCTGACCACAGCATCTTAATGGCACTAACATAGGGTTGGTCAAATGATCCCACCTTCTCAATATCCACCTCCTTCACCAGCATGGCATTGGCCTGCAATCAGATTAGAATAACATATTACAGAGAAGAACAAACTGAGAATAGAAAAAAAGTGGCAGGGACAAAGAGACATTATAATCAAGTGGCAAAGGCAGAACTTGCCAAACTAATGTGAGGTCTTTTCTGATGAAAGAATTCATAGGCTACATAATGCAGGGATTTTATTACTCTGATACTGCACATGTTATGGGTCTACACTGAGCTTTAGAAGCATTTCTTTCCTGCCAATTAGCCAGTAATTGTACACTTACTTTGTCCCACTTTTACCAGTCCTCACAGATAACAGTATCTAACACCTCTGTGCTGAAAAAAAAATGCTGTTTTAAATTGGCTGCTACTATCGATTTTAAACATTGTCGCTGCCTACAGATTAACCTAACTCCAAAATGGTAACTTTATAGCAACCCCCCCCCCAGCTTTTAGAGCGTTCCTCCTAGTCCAGCATGAGACTGTTGCACAACGTACTCAAATTATGCAGAAAACTAAAAATTGCATAAAATAGTTACTTGTTTATGACAATATGAAACATACCGCTATCCATTTTTATAGATAACACTGCCCTACTGTGAAATAACACAATAAAGCCTATTTGAGGTTACATAACTAATCAAGCAAGTGTGATATATGCAGGCAGTTTGAACAGTGCTAATTAATTAGGGATAAGCATCCATAACTTGTGTCAGCTACATTACCCTCGCAGCTCCAGTGCAAAACTAAAGGAGCAAACTATGGACACTAAACATGTTGCGGCTGATCTAGATTTAGAATATTTATTTGGGTAGAGTCATTATTTCAGGATACTGGAAGGGTTTGACAGCTGGGCCTAAAGATGCTCCTTATCAGGCAGGTGCTTGTGTGTAGGGGTGTTAAATTGCACTCTCAGTGCACGCACAAGAGAGCTAGTCTTAATTGTCGGGTTTGTTTCTGGTCTCTGCAGTTAAAACGTAAGTAGGTAAAAAGTCAACTCTGGAACTTTTAGATTACAGCTACACTTATGGACTGAAAATTGTAATCCACTAGCAAGTCTTGAAAACAGAACACCCAGGGCATGGCAAAGTTACTACAATTTAATAAAAGATTATGGGACAACAAGGATTGACTTGTATGGTGTTTTCACACTTGACCTGAGTAGAGGCACCAGGACAAGATAGCTTCCACACACGCAGTGGAGCACACCAAAGAACCCCAGATCAGGAATTTTTTTGAGGCTCAGAGATCTAGGGACTGCTCCCAGGCTCAAAAACAGCTTTCACAGCTGACCAAACATACCAAACTCAAGTGGTCCTGAGTCTGGAAAAAAAATAAAAAAATAAATAAAACACCACCACTGACTTTTGGACTTCTGATGTGCACTACTGATTTTTTTCAAAAGCTAGTTTACAACTTTTTAACTATCACTTTACTTCTGTCCGACATTGAAGCCGTTTTTTTGTTGTTCTTTTCATGCATGTTCTACACAAACAGCTGTGATATATATTAGATATATATTATATTATACTATTAAATACGGAGAAGGTTTGCTTAGCTGCTACTGAGAACCTGCTATTAATTCCTTGTCAGTATGTCACGTTATCTATCAAGAGAGCAACATGGGGCATCATTAATGTGTTAGCTCAAGACATATCACTTGGGATTAAAATATTAAGGCCACTTAAGCTTTCACTGTTTGTTAGCTACATTAGCCTTGCAAAGCTACAACTGTGCATCCTTGTTATGCAATGATATTGATATTGAGGCTCCAGTGGGTAAAGCCTCACTCATTTTGGAGAACTGCGCAATCACAGTAGCCAGAACAACCTGTGTCAAAATGCTACAAAACCATTGAGATTTTTTTTTTGTTTTTTGAGGGTTTTTTGAGGTTTTTGTTCAATTTTAGAGTATATTGGTCTCTCCCCATTCAGAGGGACTCTGGTCCTGCATGGCTGGAAATAACTGAACAGCAGTGCTGCAAGGATGGCTGCCGAGTGAACATTTTCCTATAAGGATGCTGGAACGATGCTGCAGCGTGTACATAATTACATCTTACTTTAACATTGACTTTTGTGTTTTTACTGTTTATGGTAGGCACATTAGGCAGCTTACTAACCCCTGTGTAAGCTCCTACACTAACTGCAGCTGAAATGCTGCCGGTAACCCACATTTTGTCTACTACAGTACTACAGATCAGCGTGTAGCATTATGCTCGTAAGAGAATAATGAATTTCATTCACTTTTGTCAAATCTGCTAACATGCTAACTTTTTTTCTATAGCAAACCGCAAAGACGTAGTGTTGACTGTGGCTTTAGCTCTTGGCTAGCACGCAAGCTCATGTGGCTGCAACGGCATCCACTCATCTGTACTTACATCACCCTTCTCTGTCCGTAGGTGGGAACAGAAAAAAAAAAAAAATCAAAGAACAGAAAAACAGTTAAATGAATCAGAGCTATGCCTGTAAAGCTGAGATGACACTTCCTGTATGTTTTTTTTCTCTCACCATGTTCTCTCGTCATATTATACAGCACAGCATTTATTTAGTGCTTTTGTGCTTCTAAGAAACCAAAAAGGCAAAACTTCACTATGCCATTCTGCTTTTGTACTTTTATAATGTTGAAAATGCAAACACCACCATATTAATATATACACTTTTATTAATGTTTCTTAATGAAGACATTTCCATACACTCTTTCGCACTCTTACAACCTACCTAACTATAACTGTGATTTCCTCAAACTCATAGTAGTGCATGGAAAAAAGCTCCTGAGTGTTTTATCTATCTCTATATAAACTAAAAAATGTTGACCTCCTTTAAATAACAGAACTTTGTAATACATTTGCGCTACAGAAACCTTGATGATGCTGCATAAGATATTTAGTTTTAATAAGAGATAAGAACTGGCCACAGACACCAATTGCTGGTAATAAAACTATCTGGTGCTGATATGATTATGAGTTAATAATCAAGTCAGCATTCCTTTCTAGGGTAGAGATAAAGGATGAATGTGAAAATAATAATATGGCAATATACTGCTAGTAATAAGAAGGTGTAACAGCAGTCTGGCATACTCTCTATGGCTGGGGTCTCAAAGAGAAATTAGCTAAGGTGGTCTTCTTCAAGGAGAGCTGGTTGAAAACAAAGAAAACAAAAAACCCTCCAACTGCTGTATCTGATCCACTTGTACCATTACAACACACATTAACGCACCACCACCACATCGGTGTCACTGCAGTGCTGAGAATGAGGTGGTCCTGTGGGGGTCCTGACTATTGAAGAACTGGATGTAAGGGGGCTAACAAAGTATCCAGAGAAACAGATGGACTAAAGTCTGTAATTGTAGAACGCCAAAGGGCACCTACTTGGTAAGTGGAGCTGATTATGATCCTAATGATACCAGTGCATGTATAAACAAATTTGAACACATTTAAATGTAAATTCAACAACTAGTTTTTGGTGTTAGGTTGCAGAATATGGATGAAATTCTACATTGCAATGATTCTACTACTGAAGTGAATATGATGTAATTTATAAAATATGCAATATTCACAATACAAACACAGTAGCAAATCATTAATGTGATGTAAAGACTGGCCTGCCACAGTATTTAATAAAAATACTGATGTTTGTTGCCTCATGAAGGTCAGTATTGCAAACAATACATTGTGCAACCCGAGACCAACCCTAGCTGTTAACTACTGTGATGTAAATGTAAATGTATTGCTGAGAGTGTTTCTGCAAGTTCAGAAGTTCATCAGTTCATTAGGTTTGGTCTGAAACCAACATTTTGCCTCACCTTGTTCTGCTCATACTTGAAGCCAATTTTCAGCGTCTCAGTGGCACGGATCATAGCCTGCATAGAGGTGAAGATGTTCTGGTAGACCAGTTTGATGAAGCCACGTCTGTCTTCGTCTGTGTAGCCGGCGCCATGGATGATACGCATTTGTTTTATAAATGTGCTCTTGCCACTCTCTCCCGTGCCTAGAGAGGAAAAGAGAACACTCGTCAGGGTCAGAAAGTCTTATCTGGAGCCTGCTATTTTGCTATAAGAACAAAAAGACTCATGTTAATGGATCACTCGAATGCCTTGAGTGATGTCTGAAATAACAATAAAACTATGTGCGTCCTTACAAGAATGTAAAATAAATATTAGACCACAGTACATCAATGACTATATCAGTAAAGAATTAAAATATGATCTATATATGAATGTATTGTATAATCAGCTGATCGTTCGCCATACACACCCTCAGATCAGCAGTTTGGTTAAAGTTTATTAACATCATTATACAATGAGTGGTGAGTAAAGTTTGCTTATCTGATGTTCCCTAACGATGCCTTTAGAGTGCAGCAATGAGCAATTTTTGTTTATTTGAGATCGAGCTATTTTTGTCATCAGTTAGGCGCCACCAATGGAAGTACAGACAGCTAACCAAGCTATCTGGCCACTACAGGCTTGTGCTTTAATAGTTACCAACACTCAGTGAGCACTTTATTAGGAAAACCTCTTTGTTTCTACACTCATTGTTCACGTTATCAGCCCCACTTCCCATATAAATACATTTTGTAGTTCTACAATTACAATGGGACCACCACAGAGGAGGTATTATGGGTGATGGATCATTCTCAGTACTGCTGTGACACTGACGTGGTAGTGGTGTGTTAGTGTGTGTTGTGCTGGTGTGAGTGGATCAGAGACAGCAGTGCTGCTGGAGTTGAAAACACTGTGTCCGCTCACTCACACTCTATTAAACACTCCCATCTTGTCGATCCACCTCGTAGATATCAGAGAAGTTAGAGACAATAGCTCAACTGTTGCTGCACAGTTGAGCGTAGAAACAAGGTGGTGTTCCTGATAAAGTCATTGCTGAGTGTATTTATATCAGCAATCACCTGAACAATTTATTTGTATTTGGCCTAAAAAACACAAAAGTCATCTTAGGAATTGTATCATCCAGGATAAGGAATTGGAACATACAAACCAGTGATACAAACGCAGTTCAACAACACAACATTTTTGCCCATGCATGTCTAGAACGGCTAGTTCCAAGTTATTAAAAAAAATATATATAACAGTTTTTTATAACCACAGTTGGCTACTAAGGGGAGGATTATACACTGCAAATAAGTACTGAATAAGAAGGAGCACTAAGACATCAGGGGGGAGTAAAGGTGCTGCTCCACATCCTGACTCAGCACTGGAGCACCTGCAAAGGGGCTGCAGCTCTTCCTCCCACACCATAAGAAGAGGAGGCATATCAGGAATCCAGGACGGCTATAAAGATCAGACTTAAAAAAGAGAAACACCAAAAAAGCACAAAAATAAATAAAATAAAATAAAAATACGTACTGAAAATGGCAGGCTGGTAATTATCCGGTTATGGTTCATTGACTATACTAGACAGTCATAAGGTTGACCTGCCCACGAGTGTGAAACCAGTACGAAGAAGAAGCGCTTTCAAAACAGCACACAGTATGTTGAAGTAAGTGAACATTCAGTATTCAGTCATCATGTCTGTTCTGTGAATTAATAAACCATCTTCCTAAACATCTTTATATAAAAGTCACCCTACATGGGCACGGACCATTACGGGTTCTCCAATAGGTGAACCAGCAATAATGTGGAACCTGAGACGAGGCCAAATGACGAACCTGCCACAGAGATGGCACACTCAAAACCTGGCACAATGTTATAACCAAGTGATTCATCAGGATTCTGACATTAGGATTTAACAGATGCAGAACAGATAAAGAATAGCCACAATAATGGCAGCATACAGTACTGTAAGTTCCAGTCTAAACAGTGGTACAAGTACACAGTAGGTCATTTTTCCTGACACACAAACCGTATGATAGTGATTGTAGGGACTTAAGCTCGTACGGCAGAAAGCAGCCTGGCTATTACTGATGTAGACTAACTTGTACATTTTCTGGTGTTTCATTAATTCACCCCCACCCCGCCACCTCATATGCCGTGCAGTGCCTTGCTATTCTTCTACCTGCACTGTATACTGTATATATCTTATACTGTT
Organism: Semaprochilodus insignis; assembly: GCA_034552555.1. Taxonomy (NCBI): domain Eukaryota; kingdom Metazoa; phylum Chordata; class Actinopteri; order Characiformes; family Prochilodontidae; genus Semaprochilodus; species Semaprochilodus insignis. The sequence continues at coordinate 7,914,312 of CM067493.1, read as the reverse complement.
AACAACCACCTACTTAACTGCACACTTTGCTACTTCAACATAGTGCAATTTCCTACATGTACACTTACACAACGCTGTATTTTGCCTCCTGCATATGCTAAGTGCACCTCAGTTCTATTATTCACATTCTGACATACAGATATGGCTCTACACACTTTGCACATCTTACTGTTTATGCACATTTGTTTATTTGTCTTTGCACAGTATTATTATTTTTTTTAATCACTGCACTGGAGAAGCAGCCTGACTGTGTTTCTTTACTGCACAACCCTGTATTGGTATAATGACAAAGTTGAATTAAATGTGAGTGAACTCAACACTTCAGTGAAAATGATCTAATTTTACTACCCTGTACTTTAGTCAGAAATAAAGCACACACAGACAGACACTTTCTGCATGAAAGAATGTCTGGAAGGAAATCATGGTCATTCCTTTGCGTACTAGATAACAAAATATTGACAGTTACTGCATGTAACCTTTTGGCAGAGAGTTTTAAATACGGCTCTGCGTAGAAGCTTTGTGTTCCCAAGTGTGCTGGCCTAGCTGATGACTAATATGCGCACGCGCACACACACACACACACACACACACACACACACACACACACACACATACAAACACACACAAACATGCACATACACACACAGAGGTACTGGCTGAATGCAATGTTGCAAACGTTCTGTGGACATGGTGCATGATACAGTAGCACTTTCAGATCTCTCTTCAGTATAATATAAACTGCTATTTACATATGACTGCCAATAACCATATTTTGTATACTATAGACTAAACTGGTACCCTCAGGGGTATGTGGTCAGTGTTTTAGTTAGGGAACTTAATTGTATAATTATATGTCCTAAATTATATTGGCTTCACATACATTGTCTTTTCTCCAGGCTTTTTATTATGCAGTTCCATTTTAAAACAGGTTATGACAAGGTACAAATACGTACCATTTCCCTTGGAAAAAAATATTTAAGGTACACAGTTGGAAAGCCATGTTAAATATAGAGGGTGTGTACATTAAGTCACCAGCAGTCCAGTGCTAAAGTAACTAAAAAAAACAGTCTCTGTTGAGTGACTACATCAGGGCTAAGAGGAAAAACACAGAAATTATTTTTTAGCTAAACTGTTACTATAATCTCCAGTTAATTGACACAAGTTCAGTAGATTGACTTGCAGGTGTGGGGAAAAAAAATATAGTATACTTTGGCACTAACTGGCTGAAAGGAGGAGAGAAACTTATGCATGTTTACTAATGCATGTTTACCAGGGTATTTCAAAATTACATGTCAAATTTCTATTCCACTTCTGAACAACCACACAAACACATTCCACCTACTGATATTTTGGAGGAGCTCACTGAATAGCGGAGTGGAAGCTGACCGTGCGGTAAACAAACATAAAACTAAAAAAAAAAAAAGCATTATTTTCAGCACATGTAACTTGTTTAGAACCAGTCATCCAACGTCATAAGTAAGTAGGAACTTTTAGAGGCCAGATCTATACACAATTCTGTCCTTCTGAAAGTCGACAAGTCATCAAGAATCATCTGTTGGAGGCCCACGAGTTAAATGAGATCGAGAAGTCGGGCAGTTGAGAAATTGTTTTCCCAGCCAGTCACAGTGTATTACAATAACAGGACAAAAGACGCATGAGGTCAAACTGAACACTTTTTATAAATTAAAAATAATTATGAATATGTGGAATCATATTCTAGTGGGGCTACCAGGCTCACTGCCAAAAAAAAAAAAAAAAAAAACCTGAAGCCTGAGGTGGAGTGGTGGTAAGCTAGGCTAGCTATCACCATGTCACAGAAGTCTAGAGTGTTCCAAATTTTTTTTAAGAACTTCACAACACAACAGGGGTGATTTTTCCTAAAAATGCAGATACAAGGTTAAACACATACTCTTTGATTACTACCACATAAAATAAGACAGACAGACAGACAGACAGACAGACAGAGAGAGAGAGAGAGAGAGAGAGAGAGAGAGAGAGAGAGAGAGAGAGAGTCAGAGAGAGCGCTGACGTGCTGATGGCAGTGCGTAGAGCCTCTTAAGATAAACTGAAGTACCTCTTTGCAGACTGAACAACCCTCAATAACTTTACACCGAGTAATGCATTGCTTTGGATGGCCAAAAAGCTGTCAATACTGTAGCGCAATTTACACAGAAACGCTTTCAGTGTGCAGTTCGATATAACAGAGCCAGATTTCAGAAATGCATGAACACATACACTATTTTATATACTATTGTATATACTATACAAATATATACTACAGTAGTGGCTGACAAAATCTCGTTAGAACGCTGACTAGTGCATTGAGCTTTCTCTCGCACTTCACACAGGCCTTCAGACACCCCCACAGATATACAAGCTCACACTCACACACAGACACAGACACAGAGAGAGAGAGAGAGAGAGAGAGAGAGATAACAAATCTGCACCTCCTTTAGCTTCACCACAACCACAGGAAGTACACAACAACCACATGAAGCACAGTAATCTATCTGCAATCAAGAAGCACAACGTTTCTCAGTTTCGTAGCGCTGAGCAGCACAGATACCTTTCATAATATGTCCCTGTCCCTTCTTTTCATTAAATCATTACTAAAGAGAACCTTACAAACAATTGTAAACATTACAAAGACACCACAGGGACATGCAGAAATTAAACTGATTATTTGGTAATTCCATTAAAATCACCTTAAGGTCAAATCCTAAAATCACTGCAATTAACTTTGTGTTATCTAACAATATCAATAACAGAGATGCATCAAATCTCTCTGGAGTACTCATCTGATATAATTTCACATATGTTTCAATTTACAATCTGAGTACCAACATAAAATGCTAGGTTAATGCTAGGTTATTAATAGTTAAACACAGAACTGAACAATATGTAGATAAACCTGTAGTGTGTACATGGAAGCACCCAGCAGCTTCTTTGACTCAGCAGAAACAATGCTTAATCTTGTTTCACATCCAAACTTCTCTAGCCATTACACCTCTGAGCGTCAGACTCTCCTGGAGTTCAGTAAATATTACAGTCGTTCATTGCCCTTGCAACAATGTTCAGTGTGTTTTCTGGCTTGGTTGAAGCAACAGCCCGCAAGACACTGCAGTCGGGATATCACCGACGGAGGCGCACCACAGGTTGGGCTAATGTACACACTAGCCTGGCTAGCAGGCTGCTATGCTAGCTTAAGGCTACATCATAGCTAAGGGCTATCGTTATGTCCAGCAGTTCCTTCCGCTCACTTAGTAACACTCTACACAGCAGCAGATGAGTGATTACTGAGGGAACGTCTGGCTCAGCCATTCAGGTAGGTTGCTCCCATAAACGTGTTTTTCCCAAAAAATACTGGTACTACAGATTTAGCCATTAGCATTTTTACTGCTGTTTGTCAACCCGCACCACCAACGGGTTGTGAAGTTCTTTCTACTGGCACATAGACACTCTGGATGTGCACATCAAAAAAACTGTTTTGTGATGTCACGCCAAATAGCACATCTGTATTTGTTAGCCTCTACAATATCGGCTACTCAAGCAATGAAGATTTCTTCATCACTGTAGGGGGCATTCTCAATATCTGTGTTTGTGTAATGCAGGCTAGCATAGAATGAAATCACAAAAAGGCTAAGGGTTCCAAGTCTGCTCTACAGAACATTACACGTCAGTTTAAGGTTGGAATAAACCTTTAGGTGAAATGCTTCAAAAGGAAATAGCTTGTTTTAAAGCTTAGTGGTTTTCAAAAGAAGTTGTTTTGGGTCTGCAGCAGGAAAAAAAAAATTCAAGGTTTCGATAGATGGATCACAAAGGAAAAAGTGGTATTGTGCCACCTCTATTGCTGCGTCACACCAAAAACTGCACATTGGGAGAGAAAATATATTGCTCAGCTACGCTCCCTCTTTCCCTAGAGCACTCTGCTCATCTCTTTCTCACACACACAAACTGTCTTTTACACTTTTCTCCCATTTGTGGCAAAAAAAAATCTCTCTCAGATTGCTAAGGCAGGACACAACTTTAGTTGCTCAAAACCTACAAAACATTAAATTGCACTCGAGTTATTACGTGTCTTGCAACTCATTTAAAACTAATTTGCAACAGGAGCAAACACCTCAACTTCAAATAACAAGTCATGAACCAACCAATCAAAACACCAGTAACGCATCAGGTGATCAAGTTGAACTACACTATTTCTAAGCACTAATTTCAACTAATCAATAGAGAGGAATATAAAACAGACGATTTTTTACTGGGCAGCGGAAAAGGGTGGCATTTTTGTCCAAATGCATTTATTATTTTAATTTATTTATTTATTTTTTAAATATAGACTTCCTTGTTTAATTCCACAGACATATTCTGTAATCTTGCAAATACATGGTTTGTCACTGTTCAAGTAACCTCAAGTTATCTGTTTTTCTTATTTACCCCTTTTTATAACTGTTGATTTGCTGGATTAACCATGAAAATAACTGCTAGATTACTCCATTACCAAGAACGCTGACTGGAGTACAGAATAATACACTATGCACTGCACACTGTGTGAAACCGAAACTTGCAGCTACAATTTTACCGATGGTATCTGGAAGAAGATTGAAAATCAGGTTTACAAGCAAACAAAGATCACGCTGAGCAAGTTCTTATTTACTAGTCTAGATCATCATGATATCATTGATGCAGCGAATAACAAAAAGCCTGTATCCAGTCCCTGTAAACAAATACTAGCTGAAACTCTTTTCTGTATCTTGTTTGTATGAAGTGTAAGGTGCGCAAAGTCTTAATTACAATGCCAACGTAATCAGGAATCATTTGACAAACAAAAAAATTAAAAAAAGAAAAATAATTTTAAAAATAGCCACAACAACAACTATTAAAATCCAAATTAAACATGTCTACACAGATTATTTGTGGTGCATTACACTTTATCCATCATGTCCTATATTAGTGCAGAATTGAAGTATTGAATAAGAGTTTAACAATCACTAATACTTCAAGATGTGTTCCATATTCCAGTTTCTGTCACTGAACTGGTGCACCAGTTCAGAAAAAGTGTAATCCGATATGATCCAATAGCCCAAACTACCATGTATCAAGCAAGAAAAAGTGGTATGGAGCCACCCCAACATGCTGTGTAGACTCAGGAATAAACTGTTTACTTTTAAACTTTAGCAACATTTACATACAGCATCAAACTCTGACTTTATATGGTTTTCCATAATATGGGCCTATTACATATATACTCTGAGCATGTGTACTGGGCTTTGACCTCACATTACATCACAGTGACACAATTCAACGACTGTATTAGCCCAGTTTTAGCCTTGACCTTTCTTCTTGATGCCTTCAGAATAACAGATCATTAGTGAGCCTTGATGGAATCCTGTCCTGTACTAAGTGGGTAATCTTATCAAATGGGGTAATACAATATTCGTGAGCAATGGCAATATCTGTATACCTAGTTATTTTATAATATGAAAAGAATTTGATATTTCTGTATTCTGTATTCTTTATGAAATGTAAAAAGCATATACTGATAAAACAGAAACACCATGTCTCCTGATCAAAACAGAAAGTCATATTTTCTTCCATTGTGTGCAACAAATCAGAAAGTTTTTTTTTTTTTTTTGGATTTTTATGTTGCAATAGTGGGAGAATGAAAGTGATTACAACACGTTTGCCGATGGCAAGGTCCGTACACATACTCCCAGCACTGCTGCATGAAACACCATCAATTAAAGTGCTTCATCCTTTTGAAAAGTGTGAAGACACTTCACCCAATGAAAACTGAAAATATTAATGCTTTACTCCTCAAAATGGCATCTCTTGGCATAACGCCACACACTTCATTTTATTAACATGATTACTCGGATTCATCAACATTTGAGACATGTGACCATGAGCACACCAAGACTGCGTGCATTCCTGTCCAGTGTTAGCGTCTTGCACAAATACTCCGATTTATGATTCTAATGAGTGTCATAAGTTGCTTCATGGAAAATCAATTGATTACTGTGGCTGGGGAAATCCTGAATGATTCCCTTTTTCCCCTCTGGGGCAATGTGAATGAAAAAGCCCCTGTGACAAAATTCCTAGAAAACTCCACTAATGGGGCAACGCTGAATTCAGAGTGGTTACTCAGCCAGAGAACCAGCATCACAACATCAAGGGATTTATTAAAGAGACCAGGTCAGCTTATCACGTGCGGTTTCATGAATAAAAACAGATCAAATTCATTTTTACATGGCCATCTTTCAACCCATCTTTATCCCTTAGAATGAAACCGGATGTTTTCATTAATGTACCTTTAAGCCTGTTATAAGCATAATGAGCTCTGTTTTGGTTGGTTGTCTTGTACTTTGCCTTCAGTAAAAAGCACTGCAGAACTTCAACACGAGCAGGTAGAGTTAAACTGCTGTAGGCTGAATAGGTGGATATGTGAATGAGTTTGTTTTTGTGATACTGCAGATAGTTTTAAACAGGTTGTTTTTGCAGCATTTCCACAGATAGACTATATGGGCTATGATGTGTTATATGTGTGGCAGTGTGAAAGGCAAAAAAAAAAAAAAAAAAATAATAATAATAATAATAATTACACACTGAATCTGACATTTTCAATTCTGTTTTGGGATATGCATCCGATATGTGGCAATGCGACTCAGTCTGAACACTGAACAGCCAGATTTGAATTCATGTCATAATTAATCACACTTAGTTTTGCACTGCCAAGATCTCAAACATTTGGGTTTTCATCTTTACCGGTTCGGGTTTAAAGTAATTTCGAGTAAATTGGGCGAATGCAACATGAACAAAGCTGCAGCATCACAGAAAAAAAATAATACAAAAAAACAAACAAAAAAAACATGCCCTTTATATCGTGAGTTCACACATGTTCTCTGTGGTCAGCCCAACTCTCAATCATCGGAACTTCATGATCACTTCTGTGAATCTGGCAAAACTGAAACCAGGAGTGGACCTATGCCCGTCAGCAGTTATTGTTTACTTCTGGGTGAAGCGCTGTTCTTTTGCTCATGCGGGTCAGTCTAGGAGCATGATCTGTTCAGACTGATGTCGGATACTGATCACATTTAAAAGATAATGTGAACAGTCTATCAAGAAAATCAGATTTAATGAGAAAATCGGATTTGGGTCACTTTTACCTGCTTGTGAACATAGCCATGGACAGGCTGATGAAAAGTACAATTTGACCTTTTAACAACATACATATTACTTCAATCTCCAAGGAAATTTGTTCTGCCAAGATGGCCCTTTAGCCAGGTAAGATAAAAGCTCAAAACATACATAGCCATCTTGCATGTTTTAGGCAGTAGTAATTTCAGGCAAATGCCTTTCCATGAGGATGATGGGGTTATAAATGCCTGTGGGGTGTGTGATGGGATTCATAGATTGGGAAGAGGTGGCACAGTGTAGTAAATGTCTTGTTCCATGCGTGGAAAACTGGCAGCAAAGCAGATCTTAAATGATGGCAACAAACCCAGTCTACAGGAAAATATCCTCAGAAGTGTGCTAGGGAAGGCACCCACCAAGTTTGGCCAAACTGCGCAATTATTTTATACAAGAGTGGCTGAACATTGATGCCACCTACATGCAGAAACTTGTCCAGTCCATGCCAAATGGAGTGTTCTTCGTGCTTGTGGAGGTATTACACATTATTAGGTATGTTTCAAGCACAGGTGACTAATTTTATGTCAGATGAGCTTAGTTTTTCTGTGTTATAGATTTTAAATAGAAGCATCTGCTGTATTCACACTATAAACAAGACCTGACAGGGTAAAGGCTCTCGCTAAGTGGACCCTACCGCATAACTTCTTGGCAAGTACATCCAGTAATTCTCCGCTCGATTTGAAATCTCTCTGCCTTCACTGAGGTAATGACTACTGCAGAACTGGTTCATCTCACGTTTCCTCTGAAATCAAGCATATTAACACAAAGTTTGCCACAGTAATAGCCTCTTCTGGGAAACTCCGGTTCCCTTTGGCATTGGCAAGGTAACCTTAAACTCATGTGAACAGTTCTATTGTTACTTTTGCCTGCTATCAAAGGATTTTAGCCTGAATTTACTTCTGCGTTAGTGTGTCTGCCTATTTTACTGTTCCTCCCCATTTTATAACCTTAAGCAGTTTTCAATCTGCCACTCTTAAAAGTTGCATGTGTTACAGCATGGTCCACAGAGAGCAACAAATTATGCTCAGTTTGCTCAGTACAAAAAGTTCTGGAATGCTGATTGATGGCACCGATTTGATAAACCCATTTTAATGTTTTATATATAAAAATGCATATATATAATAAAATCTCTCTCTCTCACACACACACACACACACACACACACACACACACACACACCCCTACACCTGCTCTCTCTTTATAATGAAACAGGTAGCTGGTCAGTGTTCTACAAGTACTTGCGGCATCCATGTTCAGAAAGTGGATTTGGAGACCTCTCTGGTGGAAATGCGCAATTGCTCACAATGTGCAGAAGAACGTTTCGTAACGCTGGTTGTGCTTCGCAATCACTAAAGCTTTGCTTTCTAGTTTAACTCAACAAAGGCTACATTTCAAACCTACATTACTAACCCTACCCCTACAAAGCATTGCATAAAACGTTACAACAGTGTTTTAGTAATACACAACTAAGCACCTCAGGGAATTAGAGGTTAAATTTGTGAACTCGGTGAGAAGATAAGCAACAGAAGATAAGCAGAATTGTCTGTAACATCAGGGAGTTCAGTGGCTACTTTCAGTCAGTCTACTATATGCCATAATAACCACACTTCAAGTTAAATCGCCCAACACAGAACCAAAAAACAAAACTCAACAGGGGATTTCCATGTTCAAACTCTTTTGCTCTGCTGGAGAAGTTTCAACCAACTGGAACAACAGGTCTTTAAAAACATCGCTAAACCATTCAGACCACAGCTGAATGCTCATGCACTGCAAATGAAAGAAACAACGAGAGAAACCACTGATCACAAATATTTGCTAGGCATTCAAAAAAAAAAAAAAAACAGAGACAGCATACAGCATTCAGTTACTCAAAGTGGCAATCCTTTAGTTGTCATGGCAACGTCCCCCCTTCTTCTGTTTGTTTTATGGAGGATGTTAAATATGAATTTGATTTCCTTCTCTCCCTTTCTCGCTTGCTCTCTCGCTTTGTCTGTCTCTCTCACTCCTGTTGCTTGGACCTACTAGACATTTTATGAATGAACAAGGCCGATTACTGTCTGTGGGAAAGGAGAAACGGCACTAATGGCCTTGGGAACACATAAAAGATGCTTCTTTAAAAAAAAAAATCCGAGATTATTAAAAAAGGCTTCCAATTCAAACTTTTGCAGCCTCAAGAAAAAAAAAAGTATAGAAAAATGTGGGCAGTCATTTGAAGTCCTTGAAATCATCTGAAATCATGACGGTAAAGTCTTTCATTTTGTTCAGGAATCTCTCTCCTGGTGGAACAGAGAACATTGTGCTATGTTTTTAAAACAAAGTTTTCCCCAAAAAGTTACATACAATAATTAATAATATAAAAATAATAATTCATTAATAATTTTCCATCACTTAAACCTGCCTCTGAGTGGTCTCATCTATAGGCAGTTCACAAGCTCCATGTTAAGTTCATTTCCTCACTAAAATTATAGATGCTTTTGATAATGTAGGCTATAGATTTAAATACTGCCGCTCGTCATTTGAAAATTACACACTCTTATAAAAAGCGATTAACCTTTCAGCCCCACACAGTGTTTAAAACTCCAGCAGCACAGCTGTGTCTGATCCACTCCTACCAGCACAACATGCACTAACACACCACTACATCCGTGTCACTGCAGTGCTGAGAATGATCCACCACCCACATAATACCTGCTCTGCGGTGGTCCTGACCACTGAAGACACAGATGGACTATAGTCTGTTGAACTATAGAGTGTAAATACAAGAAAGTGTTCAGTGAGTGTATATAATTTTGACTGGAAATTGAACTATCTAGCTTAAAACCTTTCCTTTCATAACTGGGACACATCCAGCACCAGATTTGTCACACAGCAAACCAACACACCACCATCTGAATAAAAAACTTAAAATCCTACAGGAGCAGGAAAATTATTCTTGCAATGGAAGTTAATGTAGAAATAATTAATTCCAAATAAATTATGGATCATTTCTATTGGTCTAATAAACACCAAAAGTGTCAAAGTTTGTAAAAGGCAACAGGCATTTTCAAATGATGTCCACAGCCCACAGAAATGGAGTTGAAAAGCACGCCCCCGGCCCGCACAGCAGTGATACATAAGGCCAGCATAAAACATCTTAAAATCTCTTGTTTCAGCACAACCTTCTACAAGCCTGTCTGTCCCCTCACACTCCTCCTTCTGTCTGGTCTGCCCTCATGCAGTGGCCAAAGCCCTCACCAGATGAGTTGAGGAACAGAATTATTCAAATGTCTGATTTATTTCGCGTGACCCTGTCACAAGATTACCCCACCCCCCCACTTCCAGCTGCCTCCTGCTCTTCCCTCAATGTTCTTTCCTTCACAGAATAGGATCGACAGCCTCCTTCCATCTCTCTCTGTCTTAAATTACCTCTGAAATAGCGAATTGTTTAAATGCAACTCTTAACATAAAGCTCCCCTATACCAAAAATTCAGGATATTCATAACTTGAATATTTCTCCATTCTATTTTTTGACACGACCTAGAAATAGGAGGGCATCTATTATAGTATGTGCCGGGTGCAGCGCAGGTCGCTTCCCTTTTTCTCCCCCTTCTCCTGCACAACGAAAGCAGTCTGACAAAACCAATTTCCCAAAAAAGGTCCAAAAAGGAGATACATTCAGCTTCTTTTCTCTTTGATAAAGAGGTCTGTCAGCAGGAGTGGGGTTAGACGGGCAGAGGGGAGACGCAGGCTTTGTGGTATGAACTGCAGATCTAGTCGCGGAACAAAAAGTTGCACATATGTGCCCCATCAGAAATTTAGGAAATCACCCTAGGCTACTTGAACATGTGCTCCCTCTCCCCTTTCCAACAATGCTCCAATATGTGGCATTGTATTACAATAGCCACAACAGGGCTGGCTGCAGGGCTGGGCGATATAACAATATTTATTGTTATGGTGGTAAATCATGTCACAATATGCTATTTCAAGCGTATCGGATATCAGATATGCTCAGAAAAGCGTGCACACATTTGACACTGCGTTCAACACTGATGGCTTTCAAGAGACCTGGCGGTCCTCCTAAATCTGTTTTTTAGGCATGAACTTATTGGATACTGTTCTTATAGCATGTAGACCAACTGCATGTTTCATCAGAAAGAGAGTTTAAGTAGTCTTGTTTAAATCAGATTTAGTACAGCACAGTATGTAAACAGTGGAATAAAAATGATTCGATATGGCATAAAAAGGGTGAAATTGGGATTCCAAAGGCTGACTTTGTCATAACGTGAAAGGTGTGACATGATGCTGCATATTGTTTAAAAAAAAAAAAAGGCAGTCCAAGAGGTCCACCATAGCAAAAGAGACAACCGTGAACTGTTATAATACATTAAAAATGGACCTCTAAATATAAAATACACCTAAAAAGGAACATCTGAATCAGGGAAACAGTCTGAAATCAGGGAAACACTGAAATCCTTTGCCAATAATCTTTCATGATATAGACCCCTGTCATTTCCCCCATACCTGCCCTGCAGTTTGGTGAATGTGGTCTTAAAACACACTGTAATCATTTAACACTTATCAAAACTACCAATGACTGTTTCATGACACATTCAGTCCTGGAAAAAAGGAAAAAAAAAAGAAAAAGGAAATGAATTCACACAGAAAGTAGTTAGCGCTGCCCTCGCGAAATGTAGGATACGGCAGCGCCTTGGGCCATAGCCCTGCACGAGTGGCCTCCATAGTGACAGAGAGAGTAGCAGCAATGTAAAGTGTGGGCCAGAAAAATCGCTCCAATCTAGGCTACTACCGTCCCTCAAGTGCTGCTGGAGTCTCGAACAGAGCGGGGGTTTAAAGAGGCCAGTGTGTGTGTGTTCTCGTTCTCTCTCTCTCTCCCTCTCCCTCTCTCTCCCTCTCCCTCTCATACACACACCTCACAGAAGCGCAGACATACACTGAGCACCACGTGGGCGGGCGATGCTTAAAATCTGTGTTGTTGCCGTAGTGACGGGCCTACAACCCCCTTCCTTAGTGTGTCAGCTTCTGTACAGCTGAGAAAAAAAGCTTTTGCATTTCGCCACCTTTCGGGGGGGGGGGGGGGGGAGGGGAAGAGAGAGAGAGAGAGAGAGATGGATGATCCTAAATGGTGCAGCAATACAATCACATACGCATGGGTCAAAATCCACACTCAAGCCTTTTTTCCAGAGCATCTGCTTTCCTGTCTTTTTGTTGTTTTTTGAGGAAGGTTACACAGCCTACGCACAGTCACCTGCCAAGCACTAAAACATACAGCCACTTCAAACAGTGATTACCTCATTCTCATGGCGTAGTGGTCAGCTACACTTTCCAGCAATACACATTACTCTAAACCATGTGAGCCCTAAGCACGCCCGACTTGCATGCTGAGCTGCCACTCAAACATATGGAAATCAGCCGGACTCAAATTTGCATCGAGGTCTAACCACACTGAACTGCTTGATACGATAAACTACACCGCAGATTTGCATGAGCCACACTTGTAAAAGCAGATGACAATGCAACAAGTCAAAGTCACCAAATGTTCTTGATTTCATGTCATACAAATCGTGTTCAGTGTCACCAAATAAGAGATTGTGAAGTTTCACTGCTGAATTTAGTGCCTCTTCATTGGTAGTGTTATGTTAGCCTCCCAGTTACATCCTAACATTAGTATCTTCTTCAAAGCACAGCATTTTACAACAGAAACTGTCATTCTGAAGATTATGCTCAGTCATGGAGCAGCACAGTTTTGCCAACAGGGCAATGCCACACGGAAAGGTAGGAGGATGGATGCCTTGCCCAAGGGCACAATCAGGATATACCAGTCAGTCCTGAGATTTGAACCTATGACGCATCTCTCTTACCATTAAGCTATGTGACTGTCATAAGCGCAGTCTAAAATCCACTCCATTGGCTACAAGCCACGCAATTTGTTAGATCATCCGGACTTTATTCTCTGTGGCATGTAGGATTGTACAAGTATCTGTGCTCAGTATCTGTGGTAGTCATAAAGGAGGAGGAGACAGATCAATGGTTAATGGAGGTGTAACAATTAGCCCATGATTTGATAAGCCCATAAATTTGATTTGATTCGATACTGGGTCCACAATTCAGTATTCTTACCATATTATGAACAAACTCTAAATAGCATAAAGTTGTAGCACAACTTGCTAATATTATAGCTGGGAGGCAGGAGTATGGATGGAGGGTCATGTTAATTGGTGCTGATCATTTGTAAATGTTGGTATTGAACTAGTGCAGCTGCAGAATGTCTATTCTCCACAATGCATTGTCAGTTTTGCATTGTAAAATCACAAATAAATAATGCACTGTTACACCCCTGGCATTCTTAAAAATCTTTATTATTGGGATGAAAAGATGCAGATGCATGGGATGGATTATCGCATGGCACCATTAAGGACCTTTAATCGAGACATCCGGCATGCTGCATTAGCAAACATGGTGGCCAGACGGCATACTAGGAGAATAAATTTATCATCATTTATCGTTCCTGGTAACCTTTATCTTTCTTCCGAATAGCATTGCAAAAATTTTTTTTCGACGATGAGTGTATATGCTGTACATATAGTGGCAGGAAGCGGATACTTCTGTCATTGCACCCTAGAAAATTACATTCCTGGCCCATAGCAGACCATAAGCTTTTGTGTGGGATAATTTAACTGAATGCCACAACACTTTCTCAAGACCATAAAAGTTCAATAACCTGGTGCCTCAGAATACTATGAATTCCTACAACATAAAACAGCGACTGACTTCACATTTCATTATTTATTAAACCACTGAGACGACCTCAAAAGGTTCTTGATTCAAAGGCCATTGAAATCACCAGCACTGTGCTTCAGGAAACAATGGCGAGCTCTCAGTTCTCTGGTTTTAAACATACAGACAGTAAACCATCAGTTTACACTGTGGCCTAGTGATGCATCTGAAACATTTACTTTTTACTCCTCTCTTTAGCTCCTCTACCGAGAGTATCCTTTTTTGAGCACTTCAGAGTGCCCTAGGCACTGGAGCTTCAGAGGCTTCACGCTTACATAAGAGCACAAGTGTAGATGGCACCAGCCTGTAGAGGACCTGCTTCTTCTACAAGGTAATACACTTGCACAGGTACACACGTTACGTGAAAGTCTCATGGCTTTACAGACATAGCCTACTTCATTAAACATCATCCACAAAAATGCAGGTCTACATCCTTATTTGCTAGGGTTGGGCAATATATCATTAGGGATGCACAAATGATTATTGTGGGCCAATGCTGACATCCTATATTTGTCATGTACACATCTGCTGATGCCAGCACATAAACATTTATAAACCACCTGTAGATGAGTTAGACCAATCAGAGGTAACCGAAGGCCAACGCTGACATCACAAACACAACTAAATGGCAGTCATGTACACCAAGCCAAGTGTTCAACCCTTGAGGCAAATAAGTTAATATTTTGGTCTAAAAACAAAGGCTTGAATCTTCATTCACACAATATTGGTTAATAAAATCAGAATTAGATATTTTCCCCAAATTGTTCAGCCATTGGTCGTGCTACATAATCTCCCCAAACTCAATCTGATGGTCAAATGTGTTGACAAAAATCATTCACCTCTGCATGTTTTGTATCAGACTTTAACAAATACTTCAGTAAAAGGTGTTTATATCTGACTCTCACCACGCGTACACACCGGGAGCAACGTGACATGACAAAGCATTCAGAAGTCATTCATTGTCAGTGAGAGCTGCCGATTTCCAGCAACACAACAAACACTAGGGACGTGAAGTGGGCTGAGTCGGATAGTTGCACGAAGTTTAACTTTATGCAAAGTAGGAGTGAAGTGATTACCAACAGGAATGGAGCATTCAGCACTTCATCTCTGCCATTGTGAAACAGTATGCTCCTCTTTTGTTTCCCAGATAACTGTTCCTACAAGAGACGGAGCAATGGCGATTTCACCTGCAAATATGCAGCAATCGCAAAGACCGAACACCTTACACGATGACTGCAGAGACAGTGCTGCACCACGCAGAAAATAAATCCATATAAACACAAGTGATTTCTTTCGAGGACTTTTTAGAGGATTGCTTGTATTTGTGTTCTTTCACATCAATCAGCCGCAGTAACACTAGATAGTCTGCATCACCTCCATGTTTGTGCAGATAGCAAGAAAACTAAATCACAAACGGTTATAACCCCCGGGTGTAATGGCCTTTCCATGCCTGTCTGTGGCCACTTTGTTTTCCTCTTTGTAGCAACTGTGTGTAGGTCCATGACTGACCACTTAGGGGCGCCCTCTGTATAAAGGGTCTTCAAATAGCCATCTTGGGAAACATCCATGGTTCTCTCCCCCTAGACATGACCTGGAAGAACTCCTGTCTAGACCAGCCACCACATTTTCCTTTGTTAGACTTTGGGATGTAGGGGACGGGTGCCATTTTGTTTTTTCAATCTCCTGTTTTATAAGCAGGGAGGTTAGTTTTTTTTGCATTTTATTCTCCCTTTTATTATCAGGTTTAGTTAGAATTTTGTGACCTTTAAGTGTTTTGTTCTGAAAACATAGTTCCAGCTATCTATTAAACGTTTAAAGAACATAAACTTGCAGTTTTCTGGTTTTAAGCGGTGTCTGGGGTTTTGGTCTGGCAAAGGTCTGGGGAGAGAACCCACTCTTATTCTGTGTCACAACCTGACTCTAGACCAACATCAACCATAAACAGTAACAACGCAAACAAGAACAAACCTTTGGTCAAGAAACTATAAAGTATACTTATTTGAAGCAAAAAGTGATGGTCTGTGGTAGCTGGAGGACTTGCAAGCAGCTGTAGTTAGCCAGGGGCATAACTTAGCAATTTGCAAGGTGGTTAGCTTGCCTACCATAAAGGGCAAAATTAAAAGTGAACATAATTATGAGATAATCGTATACTTACCACACTGTAATGCTAAAACAAAAAACAAGTAGGTGAAGCACATGCAGCTGTGGTTTACTGAAGCTAGCAAGCTTGTTAACTTTGAACAGTCTACCTCAAAGAGTAAATCAACAAAAGATAACAATACAGTCTCACAACTGATTGTGTATCTTGCAGTCACCTTTAATTTGTAATTTTGTGATGAGGGAGGAAGAAATGTTAATTCTTAGACATGGCTAGAACTAACATTTCAGAAGTTCAGTGCTGCTACAGGAAGTGCTGTTCCTTCAGAGGTCAACGCCATCAATTGAAGATGCAGAATTGTATGTCAAAGTTCATCAAAAATGAACCTGACACAAAAACTTGAATGTGAAATGTATTCAACTCGTGCAGCACTAAATCAGGAAAAGCAGCAAATTCCACTGGAATGAATGCCATTTTGCAACAAAAAATTTGCAGTGGCAAATTCCATTGAAACAAACATTTCACCAATTGTATATGCACTTCTGAAATTTCAGCAAAAAATATGGAAATCAAGCCATGTTTTCACCCACTACACTTAAGCAAAGAAACGTATAATGGCATAGGCTAACACAATTAAGCTTGACAAGTAAATGAGTAAGATGGAGAGATTTAACTGTTTCTGCTTTAAGCAGAATTATCTTTACGGATATTTGCTGTCTTTTTACGACCGTGTTAAACCACCAGCAGTGTCCACCGTGACAGAGCTGAAGTTGGCTTGTCATTTGAATTTCCTGTTCCACCTTAAATGGTTCCAGAATGTGACTGCTGGACCAATAAAGGTGGAATCGGGAATTCAAATAAGAAGTCAACTTCAGCTCTATTTTCATCTTGCATCTGGGAAGGCAGGGGCAGCAGACCGCTTCGGGAGCACATTGTGCAAAGCCATTACACCCGTTTGCCATAAGAGTGACAACAGTTCAGTGTTGTGTATATATATATGCTGTATGCCAATCTGTAAGATCAGGTGGAATGAAATTGTGACTTATGGCATTGTTTTCCAATTGTTTTATAACATTCTCCACCATTCTTTTTAGCAATATTTTGAGTTTTCCACTTCATCCTAGCATAGATTTCAGGCATTTCCATTCAGGCTTTTTGTGCATTTTCAAAATTAGCAAAAGGTTTGTGGATGGAAAACTTGCAATTGACAAACTGCTCAAGTCTATTATTTACCATGAAAGGACTCTGTCTTTCTCTCTCATGCACAAGGAAAGTAAGTCAGGGGTTCAGAAGCCCCAGGCACACAATACACCATACCAGCTGCCACAGAACTACAGTACTGAGGCGACTTACCTCCACTGTGCTACCAGGCTCAGGGCAAAAATGGCACACCTGTGCTAACTGCTTAGCCAAGGACATCAAGTTCTATTGTACAACAGCAATACATTCATCTACCACAGTAAGTTGTTTTAGATCTTCTGGCAACTCTCATAACTAAATTATCTACAAACTCACTTGAAAAAGGTGGAACAGTTGGTATAATGCCATAAATAACTAATAATTGAATAAATAACACTGAATTTTAAATCTATTTTGACCTACTTTTGAACAATAGAAAGACAGCTATTTAATGTTTTATTTTAACAAAGAACCATGTAGACTGATACTAGCGTATGGTTCAAAAGCCAGGACATGTCGTGGTGGACAGAAGGGTTGCACGAGAAACCATATTTTTATTGTGAGCTTTCATGATAAGCTGGGGGAAAAAGCTATTGAGGTAATGCTGACTGTCTTTCAAGTAACTTTGTATTTCTACTTAAATTGTATGTATTAAATTGTATGTAATGTATTTCATTATTTCATTACTGAATGGGGCTTTTCTAATGTTGTATTTTGTTTTTTGTTGGAGGGAGAGTTTATGTGGATTTCTGTTTACACACGCTCCAGCCAGTGCAACCCTAGTGTGATGGGTAACTTGCACATCTTTAAAGCAGAGCTGAATGATTTAGGCAAAATGTGTAACTGTGATTTTTCTGACCAATACTTTTAAACACCTCAGTGTCACTGCTAGATTGAGAATAATCCACCAACCGAAACTACCCACCCAACAGCCTTCTGTGACCACTGATGAAGGACTAGACGATGACCAACACAAACTGTGAAGCAACAGATGAGCTTTCGTCTCTGACTTTACATCTAAAAGGTAGACCAACAAGGCAGTAGTGTCTAATTCCTCTGTAGTGGTCCTGACCATTGAACAACGAGGGCTAAAACTTATACAGAGAAATTGATGGACTACAGTCTGTAACTGTAAAACTACAATGTGTATCTATATGGTAAGACCTGATTGGTATGGAGCTGATAAAATGGACAATGCATGTAAACACAAGGAGGTGTACCTAATGAAGTGTCCGGTGGGTGTATATGGACTGCAGTTTAATCGTCTTTATTTGCTTGCCTAGGTGTCTCCACCCAAACTGGGACAGAGGTTCTGATTATGACTGAAAGTACTTAAAAACAAATGTCAAAAGTGCATTTTTATGAGTACAAAAAGATGAACACAGTACTGGGCTTCATCCATCACTTCACATACTGTCCCAACCTTTTTGGCTCTGGGTTTCTATGGCTTGAATATACATTATTCTAGGAAACACCTTTGGAATGTTAACTTGTGGTACTGAATTTCGAATACTGACTGTGGTGTAAATAAAATTCAAATACATTAATGGCCCAGAAATTCAATATGCATCCCTAAATTACCAGTTTTAAACTCTATGCCAATACAAGCTGAATAAGAGATGTATCACACTGCTTATTTTAGGCTGTAATTTTAGCAAGATTGATTGATTGTAAATGACATCATTCCACTGTTCTTGTGCTCAAACAGTATGTCTCGCATTTTAGTGAAACTACTATGGGATAGCCTAGTTATTTTTGGGACCCAAATGGTAAGTGGACACAAACAGGCAAACTTTTGGTCTGATAGCCTCATTTGAAAAGTACTAAGTATTAAAGCCAAACACAGGCCACATCAGGCAGCTGCACCTAATCTAACATTCTAAACCATCCAGCATCTGTGGTTCTTTACTTGTGACTTTTGTGTGCCATGAGCTCCAAATCGCATATGACAATGCTTTATAGAAACGCAGCAAAAAGGCTGAGCGAGTGACTCATCTTTACAACAGAGAACACTGCTGTGTGTTACACTTATAAAAGTCTGCTAGTGTGATCAACACCGCAAAGACTAATGTACGTGGTGATGTATATGCAGATGGTGATGGTAATAAAGTGATAAAAAATAAAGTGCAACAAAACTATTTTTTGTTGCTAAATTGTGTAAATTATTACAACTATGAAGGAGCAACTACATTAAATATCCTCTTGACAATCAACTTTTGAGGGACCATTTAGGGTCTTACATTCTACGACTGCAAAACTAATCAATTTTTAAATATATTAGTGAACATAGCTAATTAACAATTTGGCATCCATCCATCCATTACGTACGCATGTATGTATGTATTGAGACATTTATTTATGATGGTCCTAATTATGATTAGCTAACTACTAAAGCTTTACCTTCCTACCTCAGTTATTAAAACTGTTTTGGTTTCACCATACAGACTAATTTCAAACTAAACAAGCATCTACTCAGACACCTGCAGAAACCTTTGCACTTGAGTTTATACAGTTAAATACATACTATAATAATTACACATGGTATTCATGGTTTTCCAGAGGTTGCACCACCTGACACAGTAAACTAGTAAATAATGACTAAGCTCCAGTTAGGGACTCAAACTAGGTCTAGAAGTGGCTGGTAGCTTTCAGCTAGCACTCCGGATCATTGATTACATTACTGTTTAACAACCATATAAACCTCTCTCCATACATTCTTGCATTCTCAAAAGGCAAGTGCTGCTGAAATTTGTCAAACTGACCTTATAATCCTTCTTTAATTCACAGTGACAGCTGCATTTAACTTTGGGGGAAGAGTCTACAGTCACAAATGTCTGCATGTCTGTTTAAAAAGGTTACTAATAGCCCCAAAGAGTACATTTTATAGTTACATATAACTTTTTACTTTGGAGTTGTCCATCACCACCCACCTCCCCGACCCGTAAGAATCCAATTCATCACTCTGGGTGCTCTTGGAACTTGTAGTAGCTAACGCCAGAGGCGTCTCAGAGGAATGCAATGTTAAGGACTGATGATTTGTCGAGTGTGAGCGCATGGCTCCCATTTGTCTGTATCAACAAGCATCAAACTGATAATGCGTTCGTTCTGAGTGACTGAAGGACACACTGCCTGGGGACAGACAAACAACAGAACACCGAGACACAGGAAATACTAAATACAAAGGGCCAATAACAATTACAGTGATGAAAAAAGGTTGTTTCATAATACAGAACATGACCTACTTACTGAACAAAGCAATTAAAAAGTATACAGCAACATCCATATACTAAGCTAGAACATGACATAAGGTTAAAGACAGGGTTTTTTGATCAAGTAAATGCCATTGAAAGGCTTATTTATTAAAAGGCTCATTTGAGTTCTACGATAGCAGTAAAAGTAAATGGAAAACGTTTATTGTGCTGTCCAAAATCTCATGAATGTTATGGACTTTATTGGTCCTAGAAGCAAAGTTTGTCATTTTGCTGCCTAATTACACCCCAACTTGAATCAGCGGGGGTTTAAGCGTCTGGCCCAAAGGCACAACCAGGTATACCTAATCAGTCATGTAATCAGTCCGGAATCTTCCAGATCTCTCCTACCACCAGGTTACCAGCCACCCAAATGCTGGTTTACAATCAGTACCGGGCCTTGGACTGATAAGTTACATTGTGGAATATAGAAGTAATTTTACTAAAATTATGTAGTTTCATTATAGCACAATGTATCATGTAGCATAATATTTATATTGTGCAAATAATTATTCTTTCATTCTATTTCACATCACGATCACCTGCTGCACATTTATTGTAATCTAAAGCTAATTTTAAAAAGCACACAATAGAAAATACTGCACTTAAATACAAGCTATATCTACATGTCTCAATCTATTTGTACAGGACAAATTATGTTCTCTTTGCAATGAAAC
>CM067493.1:7796966-7885538 GCA_034552555.1 Semaprochilodus insignis | reverse complement strand
GGGGAGGGGGATGGGGGGGGTCAAGCAGCTGTACCAACCTGTCAGAGACCACCCATGATATGCCGAGGGGGCTTCTTAACCCATTGATGTCTAAAATGACTTTTACTGCTTGGTAATCCTATTTAAATGTAATTACACAACGACAATTATATAGTAAGTCATTTTCAAGCAACTTTTTATCACAATCACACCATAATATACACATTTTTCTGGATTCAAACGTTAAATACACTTTCAAAACAAAAAAAAACCTTTAGAATTATTTGGGCTTAGGGTGCTGGACTTACACTAGGACAAAGGGGTTGTACAGTAATAGTGGCCTTACAGAAACAACGTTTAACCAGACAGCACAGTCACAGACAGGAGAAAAACAAAGAAGTGGGAAGGACAGGGAGAGGAAGAGACAGGAGGAAGGAGACAGATAAAAGTGAAATGATGAAAATGATGAAAAGTAGGGAAAAAGGACAAAGGCAGACAATGAGATGGAAAAAACAGAACAGATGAAAAGGAGAAAGAGAGAGCGATGGAGAGAGACTCATCTATCCCTGCAGGTCTTATTTTTTGTAAGGCTGTAGAGTGGCACCTGTTCTATTTATACAGCCACAGGGGGAGCAGGCGGCCTAAGCCAGGTCATTCAGCCACCTTGAAGCATTCCATCAAGGATAAGAGAGAATGTGTCACAGACACAGAGAGAGGCAGAGACAGCAGGGCTGGGCAATATGGACCAAAAATCATATCTTAGTATTTTTTTAGGCTGAGCAGCGACACGCAACATATCCCGGAATTTTCTTCGAAGTGTGCTAAATTGTCAGCTGTAAGTCAAAGGTCAAGTCCGAGTGGTAGGTGGTACAAGAAAATAGGGTGCTCTGAAGCAGCTGCCCTTGAGCCCAGGGTCACCATGCCCATGCCAAATGTCCACTAAAGGGGTGTAATGCCCCCCAGAATTGGCCTGTAAAAGTGGAACTTAAGTGATGGAGGTCCTTCCATATCCTTTGAAATAGGCTGGAGTAGTGTTTTTGTTCCAGAACTAAATCATCCAGCATCAGCACCTACCTAACCTCACTAATGCTTGTGCCCAAATACAATTAAATCCTCAGAGCAATGTACCAATACTTAGATGACGTCTTCGCAGAAGAATAGAGCCCATTACTGCAGCACAGGGTGGAAAACTCCCTATTAACACTCTTGATTTCAGAGGAACCAGTGGAGGAGGAGGTGTCTACAAACTTTTAGACAAAAATGTCAAATGTCTGCAGAACATCCAACTAACTGAGGATTAGCAATTTATGGTGACCCTCCTGTTTTAATAGAGCTCTGATTTAACTGATCCCTTACATTCAGATACTTCTGAAGGCCTGATGAACTGAATCAGGTATGTTAGAAGCTTATAAAGATACATTTGAGTTAATTTAACTCATTATTTTTTTATTACTTCAAGGGAAAAAACTAAGGCACAGAGGTGGAGAATTCAACAAAAACGTAATATCATGATAATTTAAGTTTTCCAATCCATGATATGTCACAATATATATATATTCTTTCTGCATTTGATAAGCTAGAAAAGAAAAAAAAATAAATAAAAATAAAAAACAACATGTATTCAACATGTCACATTCAATTACTCCAATTAATTCTTACTAATTATGCTCTCTGTAAGCAAACGTTTTTAAGAACGATCTAAATACACAATATGCTCCAGCAAAAATTTGGCCCCCGACCCCACAACCTCTATCTCCTCCTCTTCACCCATATCCCTCCAACTGTCTCCAGCTAACCCCATTTAGCTTTGGCCACATAACTCCTGTCCCAAAGTTTACACTTGCGGTGTGGTTTACTCTCCTCCAAAAGTGTCCCATTTGCCCAACATTTAACAACAGAGAGCAAAATACCACAATAAATGCTCACCTTTCTTTAATACTGCATCCACGCACTTGTGGTGAAATTCGCAAGCACATCATGCAAGTGTGCAAATAATAAAAAACTTGCACAAACTGCAAGTGCGGACGTTGGACAGGCCACTAGAGTGAGTATGTGTGCAAGAGTAAGAACATCACAGGTAATATGCACTAAGGACAGACACATGTAGTAGTATTCGGCTGATGAAAACTGCTAACACCTTGTTACAGCCGATACCAATAACAGCCAATAGTCTCTTCCACTCAAGTGTATACACATAGCATAAAGGTGTACTGCTATCATTAGCAAACCTAGCTGACCAGTTAGTATTTTTACACTATGAGTTTTTCTAAAATAAAATAAAAAAGGTAAAGCAATATATTGAATTATAACCCCAAAAAACACATCGTATCACCAGACTCTTGCACAAACATGAAAGACAATAGTGTAATATACACTATCTTGCTACAAGTATTTGCTCGTCTGCCTTCACTCACATATGAACTTGAGTGACGTTACATTCTTATTCCATAGGGTTTAATATGATGTCGCCCTTTGCAGCTATAACTTCCCACAAGGTTAAGGAGTGCGTTTATGGGAACTTTTGACCATTCTTCCAGAAGCGCATTTGTGAGGTCAGACACTGATGTTGGACGAGAAGGACTGTCTCAAAGTCTCCACTC
This sequence comes from Semaprochilodus insignis, assembly GCA_034552555.1. Lineage (NCBI taxonomy): Eukaryota > Metazoa > Chordata > Actinopteri > Characiformes > Prochilodontidae > Semaprochilodus > Semaprochilodus insignis. Next base: position 7,882,959 of record CM067493.1, on the reverse strand, counting down.
TAATTTTCCTTGTTCTGTCGGGTTGAGGTCAGGACTCAAGGCCAGTCAAGTTCTTTCACACCAAACTCGCTCATCCGTGTCTTTATGGACCTTGCTTTGTGCACTGGTGCGCAGTCATGTTGGAACAGGAAGGGGCCATCCCCAAACTGTTCCCACAAAGTTGGGAGCATGAAATTGTCCAAAATCTCTTGGTACGCTGAAGCATTAAGAGTTACTTTCGCTAGAACTAAGGGGCCCAACTCCTGAAAAACAACCCCACACCATAATCCCCCCTCCACCAAACTTTACACTTGGCAAAATGCCGCCAGACAAGTACCGTTCTCCTGGCAACAGCCAAACCCAGACTCGTCCATCGGACTGCCAGACGGAGAAGCGTAATCCGTCACTCCAGAGAACACGTCTCCACTGTTTTTAAGTCCAGTGGCGGCTAGCTTTACACCTCTGCATTTGACGCTTTGCATTGCGCTTGGTGATGGTAAGGCTTGGATGCAGCTTATTGTATGAATAATACAATAATTGTCTGCTGATACCGATATGATTCAGAAATCATTGTGTTATTGGTTGCAATAACTAAACAAATGTTAAAAAAAATAATAATAATTTTCAATGCATCATTTCAACTAAGAAGTAGGGTTACAGAAATAACACTTTTTCTCTACTGAAACCTGATCCATAAAAATACCAAAATAACCTACAAGTTCTATTATTTATAGAATTTTATTTTTAAGATATTTTATTTAGGTAAAATTTGTCTAAAATAAAACATTCGGTTTCGTGGTTTGTATTTACAATAGTTTTGCGAGCTATATATATTTAGCATTTATTATCATACTTACTAAAAAGAGCCATGTTTAACAACTTAAGTAAATATAAAATATCTTTATTGGGCAAAATGGTTAAAACAATATACAGATAAACCTAAGTGTACATGTAAGCACTAAGCAGCTTCCCTGGCTCAGCAAAAATGAAGCTGAATGTTACACATTCAAATTTCTGCTGAGTTTAGTAAATATCACTACTGTTCACTCTGTTCAGCAGCGACTACGAGTGTTTCTTTCGGGCTTGGTTGAAGCACAGGCCTGACAGCGCATGTGTACGTTAGAAATTGCTTTTTGGTGTCTGTCTTGGGTATTGGTATCCCAAATGCTGATACCAATACTGCATTTAAGTGCCAGTATTGCTACAACACTAGTAAGAAGTATATATCTGTTACATGACAGCAAGGGACAAGGCTTATTCTAACCATCAGGAGGGGACCAGCAAAGCAATCAAAGCAGCAATAAAAAGAATATACACAATAATAGCAGAAATTATTCAATCAATGGGACAAACACCAAATAATCAAGGTTAGTCTTGACAAATTCAGTCATGTCATTCATGTCGTTCTGTCAGAACATGTTTGAGAAGTATCACTCAAATTTCTTGACACCACTTATGGCAGCATACTGCGAGTTGCAAAAGGCAGGTGAGTTTGTAACACATCCTTACCAAACCAGCAGAGAAAGTAGTCAAGGGGAAAGCTCCTTTGGCACCAAATCTAGCCAGTGGCGTGGCTGTCAAAAGCAGGCCATCACAGCTGCGCAGTCATGACCACATTGCCTTATTTGATCATAACGGATGTAGGAGGTGAACCGCGTGGGCCCTGAGCTCCAATTAGGCTCCACAGTCGGCCAGCTACAATCGAAAACAATCTCGACAAGCCCATTACAGGGCACCTGCTTGACGCAAACAGCGACTCAACGTTTCGTCACCTCCTCAATGAAAAGTCCAAAGTCCAGAAACTGTGTTTGCACTGCCAACAGTGACCGTCTTAAGGCTCTGAAATGGGAGGTGCTGATGGAACTCGCCCTTTTTTCCTCGGCTGATCTGCAAACAGTTGAATAATTTTTCTAACATTGGTGCAAGTTAAGGTTTGGATACCTAATTGCTGATCCTAGGATAGGGCATTACAAAACTGAAAGTGAAAGCGTCTTGGGATGCCAAGGCCCCTCCTGATAATAACAAAGAACTACCAAACTAGACTCTAAACGTACTTCATCCTTAATGGGTTGGCAACTGTCAAAAATTGCATATTGGCAACTCTACCAGGCCCCCTGAAATTAATTCATCAAATAAAGAGTCAAGCTGTTTCCCAAAATAAACGTATCTAAATGATAAGTGGTGGTTCATAATGTGTACCAAACAACAGCTCAATTTCAGTTACAGGGAACATCATAGTTTTTACCAATTTCACAATTTTTTGAATAGTTTGCAAAGGCAATACGTCATTGCATCATTTTGTCTCCTGATGAAATCTCTGCCACGTGACAGCAGAAACAAGTCTTCATCAGCTTTCACCCAAACAGGGAATATTTATTTCAAAGAAAACATGCACACTGGGCTATATTTTGACCAAGTACAGTCAATGGTAAGATTCGTCAAGCCAGGCTTCTCCACAGCCTGATAAGGCTTTGGGAGCAGGCCGAGGGCAGCGACAGGATTCTTTGCTTCAGGGAAAGATGTGGAGTGATGGGCATGGAGAGCAGTGAGGCGGGCAGAAATGAACGCCGCTGGCAGCAAGTCAAGCCCCTACTCTGCTAAAGCATGAGAGAACTGGTCACAGTGACCCTCACTAATATCCTGACAAAGTTAAAGACAGCAAAGCACAGTTTCAAGTGATGCTCTGGCAAAAAAATACTTTAAAAAGATTTTACCCCAAATGTAGTAGATCAGTCAACATGTGTTTGTTTTCAAAGCTAATAGACAGTAGAAGTCCGCGAATTGCATGCGTAAACCTTAACAGATTGACTTGACTTTGGGCAAGTTTGTAAAGTTAGCTCAAACAGCCTTGCTTCTGCAGTTTGACACTGTTACACACTCTTGTCTATAAAACAGACAAACATACACTGGACGGCTAAAATAAACAGCAGTAGGTGTAATTGTGTTTTTAAAAAAAGAGCAGCGACAGAGTGATGCACCGAGAGAGGTCGTAATTGGATCAAAAATACAGTAATAGTAGAGGTGGAGAAATTGATTATTGCTTATTGCAATTGTACTTCTCTAACTCTGAACAAGGACTTTAGAGTACTGTGACCAAAGAGCTTGCACTGGGCTGCAGCAATCCGCACAAAATATGCCTCATATGTTTTACCTCACTGATGAGCTCTCAGGACCCTGCAGTTCCTTGTTTAAACTCTAGAAGGAAATATAGACCTTTTGACTAAAGCTGCAAGACTCACATGTGCTGATAGAAAACATGTTGCCATCTTTAAAACTAACATGCCTTGTGGGTAAAGCAAAGTAATGTCTTTTAACACTGTTAAAATGCCTCATTAAACAGTTGAAAGTATATCACTCAACCCTGTAGAGAAGACAGAAGCATCAGAAGACAGCAGAACTAGCAAAGATATGTTTTCAGGAGACAGACAACAGCAAACTGGATATTCCATTGTTTTCAAAGTAGTCACAAGGGAAAATTCTGCCACCATAAACAGCAAAATTCCACAGATCGCAACAGTGAGCTGAATTTCGTGTCAAGAGTTTTCCCAACTTTTGCCAATGACAAAGCAGCAGTGGAATAGATGAAGGAAGTCCAGATGAACCCAGCATTATACAACAAAAACAAAAGCCTTCAAATCGTGCTTCTGTCGTTTCCGACCTTAAAAAAAACAATGCGCACTGCTAAAGCTTTCCTGTGATAATTATCCATTTTCAATAGCAAAGCTGTCACCATGCCAACATTTGGGTGGCCTCCTGCCATCGTCGGCTATGTACCACTATGAGGTACACAGCGTAACATTTAGCCCTGCCCTAAATCGGTATCAGCTATAGGTTGTTTCCAGTCACATGATTCCAAAGACACACAAAATCCAGATTGAGACCAGGAAATAAAAAGCAGATCAGAGAGGAGGCAAGAAGACTGTGATAGTTTAGATGGTATTACAACAAAAAAATAAATACATAAATAAAAGCACAAACAGAAAAATCACAACACACCTTAGAAGTTAGAGGTTATTTTTATGTTATGAAGAGCAAGTTTAACTCAACTGAAAGATTTGCTGCTATTAAGGCAGCAAATATTAAAAACTACCTTCTCCTCCAGTCGCCCTACTGACTAAAAAAAAACAAATGAAAACGTTCAGAAGTACTGAGACATACAACTTTCTAGTTCGCTGTTGAGTCAACCTATGGACCAAGGTGCTTCACAGTGCCTGTTTGTGCCATAAAGCCACACATTCAACTCTGCAGTGCTTCTCAATGTTAACATGGCGGTCATCACCAGTGCTCACTCACAGACGAACTGTGCAAAATACATTACTCATCTGTCACTACTGCACTGAAGTCAGTTTTTTATTTGCTAGAGGTCCCATCCCACCTCCAATGGTACGGCAGATTAAAGGCACCTGTTGCGCCATTTAAGGTGGAATAGGTTTTTTGATTAAACTGATATTGAGCATCTGTAACCATGTAAACCACAGGCACTCTGAGAGTTTGTGATGGGAGTTCCCCATGTGGAAAAGCACTTCCTGCCCTCCATCTGAAGTTTTAGCCCAAATATGGTAGATCAATCAAAATATGTTTGATTTTGAAGCAACTATCATAAAGTAGGACTGGGCATGTGTAAATCTTTACAAACATGCCTAAACTCAAGTCAAGCCGTTAAATAAGCTCAAAAGCGTTGCTGACACTTGTGCAAACATCCTACTGGCCAATCACGCTGAAAGGCAATTGGTAACGGCCCTAAAAAACATCTCTAGCTAAAAGGTTTACTAGTGCTGTAAATACAGTTTATAACACACAGGTAAAAAGAAGAAATTCCTAATATTTTTAATGGAGAAGCCTCTGGGCAAATACTTTTTTTTTTTTTAAATGATCAAGCAAATTTTCTCAACAGTATACGCAGAATAGAAAAATACAACATTAGTTGACACCATTTCTGGTGTCTTCTATTATTATGACAATAACAACAATATGGGTGTGCAAATTCTACCTCTGACCTTCTGATGCACATACTGCAATGGCAGCCTTCCAAATAACTAAACGTTTCCAAGCATTTCAAGATCTTAAGTATGTCACATGGCACACTACAAATGAGAAATCCTACTATACTTTTTGTTCCCTTTTAATATATGTTGAATCCTATTACAATACGCAATGATACCAAATTTTAGCTGGGGATTGAAGCCAGTCAAACGACACGCCAACACATGGAGTGTTCCGAATCTGGGAACAAGTTAAAAAATATTCAAATAAACAAATGATTAGCTAAACAGTTATTTGCACCATTCAGGATATATAAACCTAATATGCCTAATTACCCATGTGCTGTACAGCTGAACTGACAGATGTTTACTCTCATAATTACTATCATAATTTAGTTTTTAATAATTTATCTTTTAAGTGAAAGCCATTCACTTATTAAGTGGAAGCTGTAGGCTAATGTTGACCCTCATGTTGAACCCTCAAACAGGTACAGGTCAGTCAATTCTGGCTGGTAACAGTGATAATTCTGATACCAGTTCACTGTTCTACTTGGAGAGGGACAGTACTGGACTAGTACTGCAGCAGAACTGTGGAATCTACCTTGGAGGCAAAGACGTGCTGCACAAAGCCTATTAAGGATGTGGATAATCCAGACTAGCAGAGACTTATCCAGGGTTATGCTGACCGTTTTAACTAATTTAGAATCAGCCATTTGTAGGATGGCTGAGCACCAGCCAGCTTCCTTTCTCGTTTCTGCTTGATTGAGCTGAGGAAGGGAGCAGAAAAAATAAATGCTACAGTTAATGAAGGCAAGAAAGAAAAGAAATAATACAATTACTAACAATAAGAAATGTACTTATTAGCTAACAGGCTTAATAGAACTTAATGAATCAGATTAAGTAATAAAAGCCCAAACTAGATCCACATATTATATTGACAGTTAAGTGATTTTTTCTTTTTTTAATAACTTAACATTTACACTGTGTGCTTAACAGATGCACTCGACAGCCCACAAAAGGGCCATTTCCGTGTATATCCAAGTATTAAACAGTTATCCCATTACTGTAATTCTTCCCATTATTCCCTCTTTTTTCTCACTCTCCATCTAGGCACTTATTACCAAACATCGATTCCTATTTTAATGTACCAAGCTTTGTGGTCGGGAGCGGAAAGGAGGTCCTCCTAATAGGAAATGAATGCAGAGTGTGTGCGCGTCAGATATCACTAACAAACTCACCAAGTCATAGAACAAATACATCCGGCTCTTGAGACAAACCTCCAAGGCTTGATAAAGCACCCATCCCTCCTTCCTTAAGGATATCCAGAGTAGGACGTACAGTTTGCTCCTACGCCCACTGCTGTATCACCAGGCTTGGTCGTCATTTCAAAATAAGCCAGTCTATTAAGAGTCAGTGATGATGACCTCAAATTGTCTAGTGTGCTGGTGTGGACTGCAGCCATAACCTAAATCTGACAAACATCAATGCTACCTGTCAGTCATCGCTGACAGAATGGTGTGAACACCCATAGGATGTGAATGTCATCAAATATTTGAGGTCTGATTAAATAATTGGGAGGGACTACTAATGCTGCATTCATACAGCATGTCCATTAGGCAAATCTACATCACCATCACCAAAGGGAAGCTGATACAGTAAATCGTAATCATAACAAAAGAAGCATTTTTTTTTTATTTGTAAGTTGTCAAAACACTAGTCTGGTTATCTCCAGAGCAAACCCACCCTAAAGTCCATGCACAGCCATCCCTCTGTCCCTACCGACTGCAGGCAATACACATGCATTAAAATCACAGCTCTACAACATAAGGCCTGCAGTTTTCTTATGCCCGAATGAAGGGGAAAGTGACAGATTATTGTAACTAGCTAATAACTTGGAGATAATCTAAAAGATTTACAGGTAGGCTGGGAATCGTCGTCCACATTAAAGTGCTCAGCTAGCTTGATAGCCTTTGCCCAGCTGCTGAAGAAAAAAAAAACCCACAATATGCTTTCAAGGCACATGCTAGCTAGCTACATTAGCATACCAGCAAGGCTGTCAGGCCTTGGTAAGAGTGGTCACATCATCTCAAGACATAAACAGCGAGCACACTTTGATATAAACCTGTATCTTATAAGTTCATTCAGATTTCTGTGACTCACGGCCCTCTTCGTTTCGGCCCACAAATGCTAGCTGGCTAACCTTGCTAACGGCTAGCATGGTGGCTAAATTCATCTGGGCACAGATGTCGGTTAGCAATATAGCAGCATAAAACATGACACTGAACCATAAACATTAGCTGTCTGCATAACCAGGTAGGTCTGGGGTTGTGGAAAATGTCGGCTTTGCTAGCCTTTCATTGATTTGGGTGCAAAGCATTCAGCACGTTTACAGCGGCTAGCGGTTAAACCCGGGTCAAACCTGTTGGGTGGCTAAAACGTTAACATGTTAACGACGGACCCACCGAGAAGGAGCAGCTTTAATTCCCTCCTCGCGTCTCGTTTGTCTCGGCGAAGCTGCTTGTCGATCTCAGCGTTGATCCGTTTCGACTCCTTTGCCTCTTCGCTCAGGCAGCAAGCCATCATAGAATCTAAAGTCATCCCCCCTACTTTTGGAGCCCGGCCTCGTCGGGACTGGACGCGGATCTTCGAAATATGGTCAGATAAAAATCCTCAATCCTTGTTGGAAGTAGTAGGGGCAAAAAAAGAGGCGAATTGGAGGGAACTGGAAGGGAGGTGGGGGAGGAGGTGGAGGGGGCTGGTGGTGGGGAGCCAGGCGATCAAGTAGTCCCCTCTCACCGGGAAAGGTCTCCGTCCTCGGCCGCTTGGCTCTCGGCTCACAGTCGCGGAGGAAACGGAGGGGCTGAAGCAGGAGGAGGGGAGGCGGCGTGGAAGAAGCAGAGGCGGAGGCGGCGGCGGTGTAGAAGGAGGAGGAGAAGAAGAAGAGGAGAAGAGGAGGAGGAGGAGTAGGAGGCCCTTAGCCTTTGCTGGATGCGCCGTCTGGGAGCCTCGGTTTCTTGCAAATGACAGAAAAATCCAGGACAAAAAAAACTATTCTGCTGTACGCGTGACACTCCCCCAGCGCCTCGACTCGCTCGCCGTCTTCAGTGCTTCACCAGCAGCGCCCAGGAGACGGGGCAAGCTGGACAGACAGGCGCGACATCCGTGGGTGCTTCGATTTCGCCAGCCTCTCTCTCCCTCTCCCCCTGCTAATGGTGAAGAGATAACCTGCAAAGGGTGGAAAAAAGTGAGCAAAGACTGCAGCCGCTGATCAGTGAACAAAAGACTCGATCCTTAGTTCCCTATATGAGTTAGCACTTAGCCACCAGAAACAGGTTTATGGAAGCAGTAAGTAAAGCCTGTAACAATGACAGCTGTCCCTGTAGATGCAGCTCAAATGCAGGCAGAGAATGGCCCTACACGTCCACTATGAGTCAATCAGTGATTAAGGCAGATTTCACCCAAATCGTCAAACCATTATTTCCCAACAACGCTGGCAACATATGACATACAGATCATAGATCCAGGACAAAGTAGATTGCACATCTTGGATCACACACTGAATGCACACTAGTATAGGTCACAGGTCTAGTTTGCCATGTGTTTTTCAAGTGTGCTCCCAGTACAGGCACAGTTTAGTTGGACAGAGGTGTGGTCATTGCGGTCACCCCTTTATACACTCACTGAGCACTTTATTAGCTACATCATATCTACCTTTATTGCGCATCTTGTCAGCTCCACTTGTCGCTCTGTAGTCCACTTGTCGCTCTGTATGGTTTGTTAGCCCTCTTTCACACTGTTCCTCAGTGGTCAGGAGGGACCACCACAGAGCAGGTATTATTTAGATAATTCTCAGCACTCCAGTGACACTGATGTGGTGGTGGCGTGTTTATGTAAGTTAAGCTGGTACAAGTGGATCAGACAGCGTTGCTGCTGGAGTTTTTACACAACTTAGTGTCACTGCTGGATTGAGAATAGTCCAACAATGTGAACTCTTCCGCCAACAGTGTCCTGTAAACACCGAAGGACTAAAGGATGACCAGCACAAACTGGGCAGCAGCAGAAGACCTATCATCTCTGACCTTAGATCTGGACCAACAAAGTAGGAGTGTCTAATAGAGTGGTAAACTTTTCCAAAGTCTGTCCTATTCATTTACCCCCCTGAATATATTTCAGAGTCCTCCGAATTACAAGGTCATTAAGGATTCAAAATATCGATGTTGCTATCTACACATGCTACAAGCAAGCTAACACTGCTGTACATTGAACTGGTGCTACATGTAAGTAAGTCTAATACTCTACTTTAAGACAGTTACACAAGCCACTTAAACTGCAGGACAGTACAACCAAAACCACAAAACAAAGTTTGCAAAGGTTTGCATACGATCTTTCAGTGAAGCTGACAGTCTTAGACTATATTTACCTGGATTAGCCTCACAGAAATGTAGCATTTGTTTGCATTCAGTTATAGCTGCACCAAAATACAGTAGCCTAGCAGTCAAATATTAGTTTGATCTAAACACCTATCTGATTCTGAAGTGAACATTACAATACCAATATGATTCCAATTTTATCGTGCATCCCCAATAGAAACATTTGAAAAATGTACATAGGACAAATTTACTGGCTTTGAAACCGTATTGTTTAGTCACAGGGCACAATAGCGATACTTTCAAAAACATGAATTTTCCCTGTGGAGAAAAATTACTTAGACCTGAGATTATTATAATCCATTAACATATTGCTAGTTCCACCGTATGAAGTCACAGTGTAGTAGCTAGTTAAGTCTTTTGGTTTCGTTACTAGTCTGGTACACAAATGAGTTTAGTGTTCTCATGGCATAACAAACTTATCGTCAATGTCGGAACAAAACTTAATATTTCCAGAATAGTAACTTAACTTTTAACATTTAACTTATCTTTCAGAACATAATTAAAGTTAACGTTAAATGATTTTTCTATTACTCCTATTAGTCTATTCAGTATGAAACTTAAACACAGTGTAAAGGGGAGGATGTTTACAAAATATAAAATACAAATATAACATGCACCATGTCTGATGTTAAATACAAGAAAGACAGTCGGTAACTCTTTACAGGGTACTGTTTATAAGGCTTCATAACACTGACATGCACTTGCCATGACAACTGACATAACCCTACATAAATGTCTATTCTGAAATGCTTATTCTGATAGTTGTCATCTGTCATGCAGGTCTCCTGGGCAACCTTTCATCAAAAATGGCAAATGTAACCTTTAACCTAACCTTTGTGTGATAGACACAGATTGGTTTTAATTAGCATTTATGTAATGTTATGTCAGAGGTCATAACTAGTTTATGTAGGTATCATATAGCATTATAACCAGTACCCTACAGTAAAGTGAAACTAAAAAAGTGCCATTAGATGCAAATGTCAAGGGCATACAAAAAGTTGAATAATTACGGCCAAATCTCTGGACGTGAATAAGCAACCTACATCATCAGCCTATTTTGAAAATCTGAAGAACTTCAGACAATGTGGATATCAATTTACTTTTCATCATTCTGATATTACTTGCAATACAAAAATTTGGGTTTTCTTTTTTTGCTCAATGTTGGCACTGAAATTTGAACAGAATTGTATCTTTTGGGTTGTTTAGCTTTTTGTGTTGGCTGAAAAAGCAATTTAGGTCAAGGTATTGCCAAAACCATAAATCTGTCTATTGGTTACACAGGGAGTCAACAGGGAAACCAGATTCTGTAAATGACAGATCTCTGCTGACACCTGCTGCCCACGGCTTGTATGGTAGAAGAAAGTAAAACTGTGGGTCACTAGAGGGTGTAAATTTCCTACTAGAGTTTTTATATTTCTTAATTTTCAGAGCCAAGTTCAATTTTTTCAAACTCCTAACACACCTCTCTGCAGAAACCTGCAGCACCGCACAACAGTTCATCTTGTATCCTAGATGCTCTACAGCAAGTAAAACACTGAGGAACATCTCAAACTAAATTAATTCAACCAAAACGTACAACAGGAAAACTCTCACTGCACAGTCACTTCAGAATCACTGTAGGCATACAATGGAGTTGTGTTATGTAACTACTGCAAAAATGATATTAAAATGTTATTACAGTGCATCATAGCACTCAAACACTAAGCTACAACAGCTATACTTTAGTTTTCATTAACTCTCACAACGGGTAGTGAGAATAAGAAGCGGATGAAGCACTGATTTAACATTAAACAGAGCTGAAATGCTGTATGCATCAAGCAGTCTTTGTACAACGTGCCAGCAATTTCTGTAATACTTACGTTTAAAAAAAACTTTTATACTTAAAAATTATAACATTTGTTTGCTTGGTATCCTCAGTGCCAAAACATCTTTCAAGAGTTGTAAGAAGGAATGGCAACATTACAATGAGGTAAATGTTTCACCTTCCCAACTAGTTTTGGAATGTGTTGAAGCCTGAAAATTAATGTATATTAACGAATGAAATGAAGTTGACCAGACAAAACATGAAAAATCTTGAGTTGATACTTTCTGCAATGAAATAAAAGTCAATGTAAATGTCAGAAACGCAGCCTTCCATACTGTCCCAAGTATTTCTGATTTGGGGTTGTAGATTCGAATGTTGTTAATGAGGAGGTAATCCTTAAGGCCAGATCATACAGATCAACAAGAAGAACAAAAACCTCACAAAGTGCTGGTCTGACACAGTTAGGGCTAGGAACGAAAAGACTACAGCTTCACCTCTTGAGTATGACACCAAGGAGTATTACAAAAATCGCTCTCAGCAAAGTGACACTGTAGGCATGAATGGCAGCATTTACTGTAAAATTAGGACCTTTGGACTGACTGGATCTGTTTTGATCTTAATGTGTGCTTGGTCAAATATGTATGAAACCCCAGTCATGGCTGTTTCTGTTTGCTCTTTAAAGCAGTACTGTGCCATTTGTTTTGGTTCGAATGGAAACCTGCTAACGGAAACAAACGGAAGTGAGAACTAGGAAATATAAAATTTTGTAAATGAAGAATGATTCATTTTGATTCAGTTACACAGTGTCAGCGATTTGCATCATCGATCGAAGAAAAAAAGAAAAGAAAAAAAAAAATATTCACACGATGGCCTACATGTGTTTAATTTTAAAGAAAGAAAAAAATCCTGTTCTGTAGCACATGCTTAATTATCCTTATTTCTGAGCACCACTGAGTCTTGCACAATAATTATGAGTTTATTGGTTGGTTTCTAGTAAGATTTCTTGAAGTTTTTAAACATAAGATTCTTGCAGGATCAGGTTATTGTATGTAAAATTTTGTTTTGTTTATTTTGTTATGAATGCATAAATGCCTGTGTTCCTTATCAGTGCATGAATGGCAAATTCCAAGTTCTGCCTCATGTATTAGCTCCTTAATGACTTTTTAACAACCATTGCTATCCAGTGTTACCTTGGTCAAGTTTTCAGTCAAAATTGTCACTATAAACAGCAACTTATTAAAAACACTGAACTATTTTACTGTTACAATGATGTATGACAATATTTAAAAAGTTCTACTACCTAAATTTCCTGTATTCCCCATATTCAGGAGTCTGCATATATAAGGTATTGGAGATCCCATGTATCTTTAAATTACTAGCTTGTTTGAATTACTTGTTTCTACTCTTGTAAACTCCTAGCTCTTTAAAATCTGAATTGTACAGTTTTGTGGCAAAATGCACACACAACTGCTTATGTTTCTCATTAAGACAGGAAAGTTGAAGAATTTCACATGTATCTGGATATGTTGTGTACATTTAGGCTACCTCAGGAAAATTCTGCAAGCTGTTGTTTGAAGTCATTCCAACCTTTTATCCTGGGTTCTGGTAAGCAAAATATGCCAGACAGGAGCTGTGTATTCCAAAACAGGCCACACATATATACACTTATCATCGTTGATGAAAAGTTGCACTCAGAAGGAACCAACAGACAGGAATGAAACTTTGGTATGACATCAAGAAATACGCGAATAATTCAAGTTTCATGCTCAGCCACACATGACATAAGCAGGGACGGGCCTTATCGCTGAACCTGACTGACTATAAGACCGACCTGCGGCATATGCTTTCCATTCTGACTCAAGCCGTTATGCTTCCTTCGCAAGCAAAGTATGCAAGTTGAAAGAGTTTAAGAGGGGTTGCTTGTATGGCTCCAGGAAGCTGAATGGTCTAATATACCGGTCGTGCGGATATTACCATAGCAACCTGTTGGCGGCAGTGGATAGAAGGCACGCACCAGCGACATAAAGGATCTAGGACCTACACAATTCACCATTTGCAGACAGCTGGATGACGCAGGACTGCGTGCATGCAGACCATTACAGCCACTGCCCTTAACACCCTGTCAACTTCTGCAAAGACTGCAATGGTGTCATGCCAGACTGTCATGAGGTGACTCAGAATGGCAGCGGGTCATCTTTGGTGACGAGTGCCGCTTTTGTTTTGGTGGAGACGACCAGCGAATCCGTGTGTGGAGGCACCGTGGTCAGCACCAAGATGAACGGTTTGTTGTCATGCATCACACATCCAGAAGGCCTGGTGTCACTCCACCTCCACCCCTACCGCACAATCTGCAGGAACTGTGTGAGAATATTCAAGCTGTATTGGATGGATTTTTGCAGGACACCATTAGGAACTTCCAAGTCCATGCTGAGATGTCTGGCATGTTGCATTAGCAAACATGGAAGCCTGAAGTCATACTGAGATACACTACTTCCGTACGTGCAGCTCAATAAATATTGTCCATATAAATCTAGATTTTACATCATTCCTTCTAACACTTCTGTCTGGGTGCAACTATTGTTTTTGATAATGAGTGAAGATATCATCTCTTCATTAGGATACAGAATTTCTTGAGGCAGCACAAAGATGAACACAACATGTGAACATGTAGAACATTATACATCTTCCTAGTGTGTTTCTAGTCCACACATTTTCAGGAACTTGTTTTATTCAAAATGGCCCGTTTAAAAAAATGAGGCCCTGTACAGTTCATTGGCCAACTCCAGTTAGTCAGAGTACGCAAAATAATTTAAAGCACCAGACATGGTCAAACAATATACCTGGGGTGCACCCTACCGAAACCTACCAAGGGTGGTGTTTTCTACCCATTTCACAGCCAAAAGTAAATGAACCAACATCAGGTTTGGTTAACACACACACCTTAACCAAAGAAACCTCGCTTGCTCACAGCTGAGTCATAGCTCATAATAGTTCACAAAATCATGTTAAATGTGCCATAGAACAGAAAACTATATTTCCACTGGTGTAGCTGAATAACTTTGGTACATAGAAATAACATACTGTGTATCTCAAACACTGTTTTTCATCCTTTAAATACAAATCCTGTATTTACAGAAGAGGTCTGTAAAACGAGCCATTTCCAAAATCCTAAACTGCTAAGTAGCAGTGTTGACTTAAAAGCGATGTCTACAATTCTGGAGAAAGACTGTTGATATTTGAACTCCACAACAGGACAAACACACCCCTCTTTTCAGTGCTCCTTCAGAAGCTCCACCCCTAAATTCACAAAAGCACATTTCCCACATAAACGACAATGCAACACTGCCAAACGTGCTTTTTTAAGACCCAGGACAAAATCATGCTGACCTACTGGTTTTGTGAAACAGCAAAATTAAATTAATGTTACCCACCTGTCCAGTAGAAACAGAGCAACCTCCTCATTTCTTTTCAGCTTCTTTTTTTGAGTTTTCCTATTTCACCTTAAATGGTGCAGCAGTTATATTCTGTCGTCTAAGCTTGTTGTTCTAAGCTTCTTTCACGGTTGTGCCTCAGCCTATTTGTCCAGCTTTTCATTCGAACTTTCCCATTCCACCGTAAAAGGTACAGCAGTTACATTCCAGTGCCTCCAGCAGGCATAACAGTCTTTCTGCTTCATGAATGAATTTATAAATATGTGATCAAAAGGAACATGATTATGAAATATGATTGTTTTTGTAGTTCTGAGTCATATTTTTTTGACATGCTAACAGATGCAAATCTTGCTTTGATAACAGAGTTAATTACAGCTCTACATGTTCACATTGCAGGTTTAAACCAGAAAAGGAATAATAATATTCCTAACAATAATAATAAACACTAGAGATGTTTTTCCTAGTGAAATATATACAACAAGGATCTGTAGGATGTACCTGTAGCACCTTTTAAGGTGAAACGGGAACATTCTAAACAGGAGCTGGCTAATAAGAAAACTGAACTCTGTCTCTCTGAGACTTCTTTACCGATTCACCCCTTGCCTGATCTACAAGCTTTTTTCTGAATATTTGTTCTTCAGATTTAGATTTTTTAGCAACCCTGTGTTAATTGGCCATGTGTTTGAAGCTACCGAACCTTGACAAAACATTTACTATATTCAAATAAAAGTGTACTGGATTGAAACTGCAAACATCACATTTAATATTAACGCCCCCAAAATTTACATACACCAGCTCAAGAAAAAATGTCAACATAGCAACAGCAATGAAAACAGCGGACTGTGTGCAGAAAAGTACTGTTCCAGGCTGTAAAAGGAACGTCAACACTTTCATACCCTTTCTAAAGAGCCGAAATTTGTATCTGCTACCACAATGTACCTGCAGCACCATTTCAAATGGAATAGAGAATTTGCAAAACAAGCTGGTGGAAAGGATCCAACTTCAGCTCTCACATCTTTACCAAGATCCTGGACAACTTTAATTCAAAGTTGTTAGTTTATTCTGCATGTTTAACTTTGGACAGTTTCTCAAACCTTGGACAATATCGAGCAGGCTTGGCTCAGCGTTTGAGACTGAAAAGAGGAGCAGTTCCACCTTTATTAGCATCACATCCCTGACAGCAACCTGTAATTAGCAGCTATCGAAGGCAAGTAGCTAGTATAGGTAGGCAGGGATGCAGGGACTGATTTCAAAACTGAAATAAAATAAAATAAAATAAAACAAAACCATCTGAACATTAAAATAATATGAGTGTAGTATAAACCTTTAAAAAATCTGTAGAAGCCCTGCTTTGTTTAAATTAATTCTGTATATTCATTAGTGTGCTGAAAACGGCTGGCCACATTGCATGTCTTAAACACACACAGGTTGAGTTGCAAAGACAGAAAGCATATTGTTGTTGTTCAAAGATAAACAAGCATATCCAAAATGGCAACTTTACAGGGGAGGGCAAAAACCTCATTTAATTTGAATGCAAGTCAATGGAACCAGGCTTTTTTCCAAGCGATTTTGGGCCTGCTGTGTTCAAATGATGCACAAAAGTAAAAAATCATCCAAAATTTAGATACATGTTTTTCAATGGACAGCGACGATATACAGAGTTATAAACCAGTTCTGAACAATCTGACTGGTTGCCACTCAACTCATATGCATAACGTTTGTCCAGAACGAGAGAGAAGATTGATAATGTGAATCTGTGGTTTGGTGTGTCAGTTCCATGTATATATTGTGGCATTTTGCAGAAGAAGAGTAAGGCCATAACACAGGATTATCTCCGGTTATACCCCTTCTGTGCTTGTAGTTAAACCCAAACCCAACGCAATAAAACCATGATGGGGAGCTTGTGGCGCAGCATTGCACATAATGCCCTTAAGTCCCATTACGAAACCTAGAGCAATATTGTCATCTCTCTTCTCATCATAGCACCATATGACATGTTCCTCTTCATTAAATGTTAGAAAAAAAAGATCAAATACTCAAAGGCAAATCACTTAGCATGTCACATGTACACTGCTTACAATTTTAACACCCCAAACTTAAAACACCTTCCCGCTCAGGTCCCTGTAGTCAACGTAACTTTATTAATACAGGAGAGAATACAAGAAGGCTTCATTACTGTTATCTGAAGGTTAATTTTATTTTCCTGCCTTTTTTTGCTTCTCTGTGAGCATCAAAGTCTCTCATTCTTACTCAGCAAATCTGAGCAGAGCTCATCAAATTATTCATAAGCTCACCAAAAAAAGGGAAAACAGCTTTTTTCATTCTAGGGCCAAATCCGCTACTGGCTCTTGGGGTACACTGTGGCTGAGGTAGTAGAGACTCATATATACTTGTAAATATGTTGTTATCATTAGATAAAATATGCATATATGTGCTGCATGTGGTACATTGTACTGGGTTGGTAAGGAGTCGGTGTACTGTCTACCACAGGGGTCGGCAACCTGGATGTTAAGAACTGTTTTGTCCCGTTTCAACAAAAAAAAATAAATCAAACCACCTTGAAAGCCACAACATTCTATGTCCATTTTACTGGTGTAACGTTTGAATATCTTGGCTGTAAACATGTCTCAGTGCAAATGTCCTACCACCGATTAAAAAATACTACGCAAACAAAACCGCAGACTTACTCAGCAGACTTAGTCAGCAGACTTATAGACGCTTTTCTTGTATCTATGGCTCATTCACAAAAGCAGAGAGATATCTCTCAGTGTTTTGACAGTTTCTTGTTGTAGATTAAGCGTTTCGGAAAACCAGCTGGAGTGAATATAAATGCAAAGCATAGTTTTACTGTATTTGTATTATAAAAATGTAATTCTGCAGTGGAACCACAAGGAACAATGAAGGTACACTGTGGTTAGAAGTGACAAGCCAGCTTCCCAGCTATTACGGCCCAAGCTGTTGGCAGTCCTCCCCTGCAGCCGTGTGCAATAAAAGAGCATTTGCTTAAGTAGTTATGTTTCTCATTTTTGGAATATTCCAGTGCAGGTAGCCATTTTAGCAAACACTACTAACACTCATATCAGATCAGGCATGACAATGAAGTGCCAGTCAATGAAAAACCTTTAAGAAAAACACTCAAATGCTATTCATCTGACACCTGGGCTAACATTACTAGCCTAGTCACAGGCTGTCACTGGGCTCGTAATGTTAACTCGGGTGTAAAACGCTATGGGTAAAGTAAGTTGTGCTCTGATATACAGCATAACTTACTTCACCCCTAACATTTTAAATGGATTTCTGCACTGAACATCTTGTACAGCCTGTTCAAAGACATTGTACTACAAAACACTTTAGTCTGTTAATACAAATGCAACAAATGCTACCAGGAAGTCTGTGCTTAAAGAGTAACAGAGGCGACTGCAGGCAGCTGTCTTGGTGCCTTGCTGTCAGTACTGTCTTATTAGCAGATAGCATTTTCCACTGTGTCAGTGGTCTCGTCATCAGCACTGACACAGAGTAATACAGGATATGTAAGGAAGTGAAGGATACATCCTTGCATTATATGAGCCTTCATAAAACGACCGAATGGAGGAAATACAGCAAGCAGTGTCTGTAAAAACACTGGATTTTAACATGACTGGCTGCCTTGCCGTCTCTGAATACTATATAAGTAGGTCGCATGTAGGCTGCCTACTTGTATAGTTTTTTGGGGTTTTTTTTTGACTGCTATCAGATAAAACCCCTTTTTTGTCTTCTTGTGATGTTCTGTTTCATGAATTTATATTTTTTTCCAATGCCAAATATGCATAGTTGAGTCACATTTTTATGGCCACTTCCTACTTTACAACATCAACGTAGCTCATGAAGGAAGTCACCTTTTCATGGCATTCTCTGGACCCACTCGTCCGTGTGGAAGCCAGGCTCAAACGATTTGGGTATGAATGCATCCTTGCAGATACATGCCGATTGTCTTCCCTAGGGAGGATGGGATCTGCCAGCAAGACAATGCGACATGTCACAGTGAAGTGTGAAATGTCCGACACTGGTTGGAAGAGCATGACCAAGACTTCCAAGTACTACCCTCCTAATTCCGCCAACTGAGTCTCTGCGGGATCACCACGATCGTCTCGACTACGTAGAAATACACTGGAAGGGCAGGTGCTAACATGCTTACTTAGTTTGGCTAACTGTGTTAGCGGTATTAGAAGTTAACAATTTAACATTATCTGAGATGAATCAGAAAAAATGCAAAAATAAGAACTTACCCTTCGTTTTACCTTCAGTGTTGAATTCTGCAGGGCTAATCTCAGCTAAGCTAGCTAAACTATCTAGCTAGCTACTTGACTTACATGCTGCTAGGTCATGATAACATGAGCTGAAGTCAATTATCCACTCACTGATAATTTAGCAGACCTACAGCTACACATATATCTAAACACTATTCATGTGTCACGACGAAAACTAGAAGAATAAACGTTAAACGAAGGCTGTGTCCCTCAGATGTACCTGTACTAACCGCGGGGTGTGGCGCGGCTGATCCGTTAGATTTCCGTTAAAGTTTGAATTTGAAATAGTGCGGCTGTGCGCGTGGCCGCTGTGGACCGATTAGGCACGTGAACTCACTTAACCATCATTAGAAAAAAAACTGCTGAAGAACGCCAGTAAACTAAGTTTGCTCTGTGGCAAAGCTTGATTTTTCAAAGTACCAGTTTTATTACCCAGTAATAAAATGTTAAGTTCGTTAAACAGATCTGTAACTGTAAATAAACAACACTCTAGAGCTGTATGTATGTATTTGTATGCATTTATTGTTTCATAGAAACAATGCAGCCATTTAAAGCAGCACCAATTCCTTGTAAAAGCACCAAGCAATTGTAAAAGCTTTCTTACTCAGTGGATCATGTCTGGCTATGAGGTAGCTAGCTTCCAGGGCACACTTCAAGTGTAAAGTTCTGGTTTTAGCGCGTCGTTTAAAAAAGTCACACACACTCCTCACACTGGCCTGTTGTCTCAAACTGATGATGTTTAATTTGCCTTGAGTTACTCCTGGGCTTCTGTCATATGTTTTTATTTCTGCATTTCTATTAATGTTTATATAATGTCTGTAGTTTGAACACGACTGATCTCTGCATTTTTACTCATGCTAAATTATGTATTTATTTATATTATTCCAGATATACTTTTATGATTTAAAGTGTCATTGCCATTCCCACCGGTGGTCCGCAGCCCACAGGTTGAGAAACCCTGTAGTATTCTACAGTTTACTGTGCTTTATTACACTTTTCATTTTTTATAAATAATTCAATATTTGCACACAGTATGAATTAAGGGTCAGTAAGATTATGCATTGAAATGTCTAGGTTTGATTAAATTCATCATCAATATGGAACACAAAAAAAGAACATTTAGGGGTAGGTTAAAGGATATGGTACTGCAACTTGGTAGATTCACATAGATTAACGTAATGATGAACAGTATACAGAAACAATGAGATAAACACAAACAGAGAAATATAAATAAAAGAAAGGAGATAAGAGAAATGGAGGTACATGTGATTTAAAAAGAACCAGAATTAGAGTATTGGGTCCAGAATTTCACAGCTTTTTTTATT
Organism: Semaprochilodus insignis; assembly: GCA_034552555.1. NCBI lineage: Eukaryota > Metazoa > Chordata > Actinopteri > Characiformes > Prochilodontidae > Semaprochilodus > Semaprochilodus insignis. The sequence goes on along the minus strand of CM067493.1, from coordinate 7,862,722 downwards.
GCAGGAGGTAGATAAAGATTTCAAATAACACTCCACATCACTGATAGAGGTCTTATGCGCATTGCGATTTTGTATATAATAGCCTGCCAAAAAAAAGAATTCTGTTACATATAAAAAAAAATTACAATCAATTTTCAACCCAAACAAAACAAAATGAAGTGCAGATTCAAATTTAATAAAGCTACAAGCATTTTGCCATAGTCTTTGAGTGCAGTCACAAAGTCCAAAAAAATTAATAAGGGTTTTTACTGTTTATCCTCTCTGATTTAGGTTCTTCCAAACTCTCCTGTTCTTGTCAGCAGTTTTTTCTTGCTGCCTTTACTAATCAAACTTTGATTAAAGTTTGATTAAGGCAGTCTTCTTCACATTGCAGCAGTTTCATGCAGCATCACCACAATGACCAGCTACATTGAGGGGGTACTATATCTGTAGTGGAAAGCGAAGTAGCTGGTACCAAAAGTGATATATATCAATGGGAACCTTAAATCTTCACACCCAAAGGGATTTTACTGAATAGATTTGGTGGAAAAGCTTGCAAGAATTCTTCTTGACCAACAAATACTTACTGGGAAGCATCCATATCTCCTTCCAATAAACATTTGAACAGGTATGATCCAGCTTGCCTTTACATGTAGACCACTGTCATTACTGGAATAAAGCATAGATCCTCCTGTTATTTGTCTTGACACCTGTTTGGTGTGAACCTGGAGAAAATGAGACTTTTAACAGAAACATCACAGAAAAGCAGAAGCATGGTCTCCACGTCGTGGGATGGAGAAAGAAATATTATTTCTTTTCCATTTCTACATACATAATGATGTGGGTTGGAGGCCCCTAAAGTGAGACGTCACTTAGGGCCTATCAAATGTCCAGAACTGATCATGTTTAAAATGTCAGGACTTAAAGCATTCCACCCCAGCAGATGGAGACAAGCTGCCATAATCAAAACAGCAGGATACAACAGGATGTCATTTCTTCAGCGTACAGTGGAGGGCGCTGTCGGATGATTCTGCTCAGATTCAGCAGGCTGCTGCATATACACGGTCCAAAGAGGTCCAATTAAATGATTCCCAGAAGTCAAATATGTCACCTTTACGACATGCTCTACAATGCTCACATCATGAGAGGAAATACTTTTGGTTACAACAGCAAGGATTCAGAGAGGCTAGATTACAGTCCTCATGCACAGTCACTGTAAGTGTAAGGCGATCTGAGCTTTCAAAATGAAAAAGTCCAGTGCTCACTGTCAGATCAGGCTTCCTCTCATGCAATATGGGGTTCTTCATGTGGCTGTGAACCTGCAAGCCCAAGCTGCGAACTGGGATTGAAAGATTAATCGATTTTTTAATCGAAATTGCAATTTAAAAGAGTTCAATACTAAAAGGCAGCCAAACAACTATATGCTGTGACATCACAACCACAGCTAACTGAGAAACATGCCCGGACTTCAGTAAAATTTTTCCCAGAAAATAATTGCAATTTAAATCTCAGTCGCAATACTGATCAGAAAAATTGCAATTAGATATTCTTCCCAAATGGTCCAGCCCTACTGCAAATAGAAGGCCTGGTGACTGACAGCAGGAAAGACAGAGAGAGAGAAAGAGAGAGAGAGAGAGAAATGAAAGCAAATGAACTCTCCAAACTCTTTAGGTTTACTCTTGCTTTACGTGTAAAGGCAACTGTATAAGCTCAGACATATGATGAACATACGCACAAGCATATCGGAAGCTTGGGACAAATACATAAAGCAGGGCCAAATGCTTGCAAAGTAACCACTGACGTGTGTCATCCAATCACACTCATCTCTAAAGTTGTCCATTAGGCAAACATGGTACCGGTACTGTTTTTTGTATCACCTGCATGGAGGTTCAAAGCGAGCTGAGCCAGTACCAACAGGTGAGGGTAAATACATCACAGACTATTGATTGGTCAGACCGAATCATCGCTATCAATCTAAACACAAATGCTACAGGTTAGCGTAACCCACTTGCATCCTCTCTGATTTAGGTTCTTCCAAACTCTCTTGTTCTTTTCTGCAGTTTTTTCTTGCTGCCTTTACTAATCAGTTAATCAAGTTTGTCTTCTTCACATTGCAGCAGTTTCATGCAGCATCATGACAATGACCAGCTACATTGAGGGGGTACTATATCTGTAGTGGAAAGCGAAGTAGATGGTACCAAAAGTGAGTACAGTCAAGATAGAGCCATAACATGTGGTGGAAAAGCGGTTTAAACTCTGCTTACTCTTCAGAACAAACCTGCAGTGAGAATGTGGTAGCAGTAAATCCGTCTAAATTATCAAGCCAAGGCACACAAAAAGCTATTCACTCTCCTGATCATCTGGAGAGTGGTCCTGATTCTGTTTCATTCCTGCAGTTGTAGATGAATCTATATAAGCACAGCTCAAAACTAATAACAAGCTCTAATGTAAGCAAAACTTCATTTAGGTTAGCATTGCTGTAAAATGATGTCTAATGACAAATAATGGTATAGATCAATGTTACGATGAGCTTTAGCATTTGCTCATCTGTAGGGCCAGCTTACCTCCTCCTAATTAGACCTGTGACCCACAGGGACTACAGGATTTCCCTGGGCAGTAAGTATTTGCTTGTTGAGAAAATAGACAAAACATTTAACTAATTTTATCAATATCAATAATATTGTTGATAATATCATCTGGAGCAAATTAGACTTTTACCAAACATGGCAGACAAGAAGAAACGTGGTCTTCTCCTCAAGAAGATAAAATTATTTATTTTTCATTTCCTGCTAACAGTAATACATGTATAATAAGTAACATTAACACAGGCAGTAGTGATTTTATGTATGTCAGTGTGTTTCATTTCCAAATATCTCGTCAGTGTCAGTCCACTATTAATTGTATTTTTCATTCAGTACCTGGTTTGGCTGATCATTCTGATAAAATGAAATGTAATAAATCATTTTTAAAAAGTCATACATTGGCTGGAGGCTTCCAGAAGAAAACTTTAACCAAACTTTGTTCTTCCAAACAGCTCACAAACTAGCTTCAAACTAGCTATAAACTAGGTTCTTACTTTGATTCTATTTTAATAAAATGTATGGTGGCTTTAGTGGCAGTAAACATGCTTACTGCTAAGATGAATGGTTAGAATGGGCTAGATTAACCTTGGCACAGTACTGTATGTCTGCACTCAACATCATCTAAAGTCATTTTATTTTCGAATAATAAAGTGATGTGAAACATGCTCCTCTGCATAAGCACTACATATGCTACTGAGGGGTTAGTATTATTTTATTATTATATTATATATTTTTACAGTGCTAAAAAAAATTGTACATTATTTACCTTTCTTCCAATCTCCCCTTATAGGGAATGCTTGACGTTTGGAGATAATCAATATCAAACAAACAAGCAAATAATACTCAGTTAAACCATTCTGGAAAGATCAATTAGTTCTTCAAACAAGAGATTTTAATTAAACAGGCCTGTGGGCTGTGGCACTTTCTAATAAAATTAATTGTTATAATACAAACATTTTAAATATGAGAATTATTGTTCACTATTAGCAATAATACACTTTTATTTTGAGCTCATTGATTGTTCTCATACCATGTTAGTTACATTTTCAGTGCTAGCATAAACTGAAGGAGTGATGAATACAGCACCTGCATGGGAACTGAAAATATATACATATTATAGTACTATTTGTTTATTCTGGTTTTGTTGTGTTACCTCGGATATAGCATCACACTTGGCAACAATAACCAAATTAGTTTTACCAGAGGAGGTCTGGTAATGTAATAAGGATGTAATCTTGCTGGTCGATTCGTACAGCACAAAGAATCTTTGTAACTTCCCCAAATAGCCCGGATCGAAACATTATTGCACAGACATTTACGTCAGTATTATGCAACAGGAGCTGCACTTCACAACAATAACAACACACTGTACGGCCAGCATATAGAATAGCATTAGGCTAGTAAAGCGGATTCATTCAACTTACTAAATGCAGCCTAACAAGACAAAAATAGACTGCCCTGCGGGAGTTTTCAAGATACTTCATTGCTATTTCATACTTCACCAAAAATGCGGTAGATATCTTGTCATAAACTTGAGGATTAAGGGTCAAATCAAGCCCCGTTTTAGCTGATAGTCTCGTCTCATTCGCCATTTCTCATTCACCAGCTTTTTGTTCGAATTCCCTCATTTCACCTTAAATGATGCAGCTGTTATTATAATGACTCAGGCCCTACAGTGTAACTGCTGCACCATTTAAGGTGGACCAGGAACATTTAAACAAGAAGCTAACGCATGAGAAGCCAAATTCAGCCTCGTCTGTTTCCTTTTACCCAGTTTTGTTATTTCATTGCTCAGATGTGGATTTGAGCAGCACTGCTATTACAGGGGGAGCTCCATATTTGGTGAATTAGAGGAGGTAATTAATTCTGTAATGATTACTAAACAGACTTGTAAACATTACAGACATGGCAGATTCCTACTAGATTAAAGTCACGGAGGTGGTCAGTAATCACTGAAATTACAACACATTCCCAGGTCAAACTAATCCTGCTCGAATAGGGCTAACCCTACCCTGGGACTGAGAGTTTCGATGATTTTGCGGCCGAGACAAGGCTGAGACAGAGGCTGCTAGTTTAGGGTTATGAGACTATACTTGAGTACTACAACACTACAACAAGAGCGTGGGACTTCTCAGAATTCTGAAACTGGTCAATCACAGCTCTCAGCCTTTGCGGATGGCAGAGACAGTGTATGAGCTTTGAAGGGTAAACAATGCCGTACCTTTTCACAAAGACGTTTATGAAGGTATAAACGCTATAAAGAGCACTAAGAGGATGCTGGACTGGTATATTGCAGCAGGGCTCTCTGTAACCTCCACGCTGTCTGTGAACACACAAAATCTGCTGTAGGTTTCATGCTTAAACACAAGCCCATATTGCCTTTTTTTCATCTTTTGTCTTATCCGGGCAACAGCGGCACTTCTGTTGCCAATGGCAACCATAAAAGCCTGTTCTTCGCGCCATCTGACGCTCAGCAGGAGCGTGAGGATCTTACTGTAGAGCACAGGGTGGGAGAGAAGGCCAGTGCAGTTCAGTGCTAAGATTGAATGCTGAGATCAGAACCTGGGCCAGAAGAGTGCTGCGGTATGATGGAGATTAGTGGTAGCTCAATATATGAAAAAGCCCGGAGTTTAATGGAGTTTTGTGTGCTAGCGTTTTTCTGATAAGGAATAAACTATTTAATTTTGCTGGATATTTCATACATTGGACAATATCATTCGAGATGGAGGTCAATTCACCTAACACACCAGAACAGACTTCTGAAATGCTGAGGTCCTGCTGAAGTTGCCATGAATTCCCTGCAGGTCTAAGCTGGTGTATGCTAGCTAAATGCTGACCAACTAAATTTCCATTTTTCCTTCAAATGTTGCCAGATCCTACGAATCGCAAAGATGTAAAGTAGTCCAAATATGAAAGTGCTTGTATGCATACTTGAATTTACATTATATGACTGGCTACTGAGCCAAAATCTATGGACTTTGCCAAAAGTGGTAGTTAAGTTGCTTTGGCAGCAGTAGCCTACACATTAAGTGCATTTACTGTACGTGCACTTAATAATTTGATCATAACCAGATTTCTGCAGTTATCTGATTATTCAAATGTTCATGTAAACAGCATACTGTGATGTGTTAGATCAGATTAAGGCACAGATATCTGTTTATGAAATCCAGAAAGCTGAATTTTATCTCAGTATTCAGTTTTTTCAGACAGTACAGTTTACAGTGTAAGTACAATGTACAGTTTTACTCTGATTTCTTCCGGAGTCTGCGTATGTGTGAAAACAGACCTCATTACTATGAATAAGCAGTGTTTAACACACACCTGTGAGATGGTAAAAAACCATATTTGGCAATGAAACCAACTACATGTTAGACAAAATTGAAATATTCTTCTAGATGATATAAGTATATTTTCCACTAATATGACTCACTGTTTAACATAGAGTTGCGAAATTTTAGTCACATGTTTATGACACGTCTTTGTCTGTAAGTTTATTGGCTGGTTGCAAAGCAAAAATACTGACTGCCTGACTGATGTAGACCCAGACTTTTCCCATCTGATTACCCTAGTAGATGTAAAAAATTTTTAGATTATATTTATCAGACAATATATATTCTTCTGTATTTATAGGACTAATAAGTGCATGTATGTAGCAATATTCATTATGCTGGCACCTCAGGCTACTCGTCCGGCTTCTTATTTGAGATATCCCTTTTCACCTTAAATGGTGCAGCACTTATACTGATGCTGCAGGCTACATTTTGAGCTTCTTGTTCCATATTTTCCGTTCCATCTTAAATGCTGCAACAGCTATGCTGGCAGCTCAGACTACCTGTCGAATTTCTTTCTCCACGTTTCCCATAACCCTAAATGGTGCAGCACTTTACATGCTGGTGATTAGGAATATTACTTCAGCCTTGTGTGTCTGAGTGCTGCTTTTATAGCCTGGGCAAGTACAACATAAAGAGGGGTCAGTATGACCTACTTGTGGCAAAACTACAGATGAGGAAAATGTAAATAAGTTATATAAAAATACATTTAAAATGTTTGTTCATATCTGCTGTCAAGTTTCCTCCTAAGATTTAGGTTTATAGTATTCAGTAAAGTCCCCATTTGCAGCCTTCACTTCCATCCTCTACATAGTAATTCGCTATGTGCTGAAACGAGGGTCAATCAGAGACACAACCTGACAGTAAACCTTACCTCATGACATTTTGTGAGGTGTCTGAAGAAACTAATTGATCAGTTGTATTCCAGACACTTTTGCCCTCCTCCACATTTTAATTACACTGTTTCTTGTGGAGGTGATAAGCAGAAACAGCTGCCGGGAAATCGAAGCTGATATTTAGAAAGGAAGTGTAATGAGAATAGGTGTGAGTTTCTTCTGTAGGCTTACAGGTGTTCTCCCTGAAGATTTACAGTACAGTGGAAAAGTCAACCTTTCATTTAGTTAATATCCAGTCAAAACAGCCATTAAGCACAAGTTATTCATTTTTCAGGAGATATTTCTGAGGGGATTAGTGTGAAGATGCGCAAGAAAGAGGAAAGTCAAAGGAAAATAAGTGAAAAAACTGGTTTCCAAACTGGAGTTTGGAAGATGGACACCTAACAAGTGCGCAAGACCTGGTAGACCACCAGAACAATCACTATCAGATAAATAATGCTTACAGCTTTTATCTTTGAGATAGAGGAGGAAATCGGGCTCTACTCTTTCTTCAGATCTGAAACATCCACAGGTGTTTCTGTCCATCCTTCCATTGTGAGGAGACTGTGGGTCTGAAAAGATGTGCAACTGTTGAGACCACACTGAGAAAATGAAAAAGACACAAAAGAAAACCATTTGCAAATCAATCAAGTCACTGCTGGAGAACTCAAAGAATGGACTGACCACATCATCACTGAATGTGATGGGATTACTTGGAAATAGTGCCTGGCCAAAATGAAAAATGCATAAACACTTAAGATAAAAAAGATTAAAATGATCTTCAGTAATGTTTTGAGTACACTCATCATCAAAAGAATAGTTACTCCCAGAAGAAAGTGCAGTGCTATTGAGAAGGAAGATGAAAGTAACAAGAAACATATGGACTCATATGGACAATATTTATTGAGCTATAAATACAGAAGTAGTGTCTCTCAGTATGTCGGTTGATTTCCTCTGGGTGCAGCTATTTGTGCGACTATTCTTTTGACGATGAGTATATATCTGTTCCCTCCCCGGTACCCAGCACATAGGAAAAAAAATAGATAAAAAATTAATGATAAAATCTAAAAGTGGATTCAAGTGACCTCTCAAATATCTAGAACACATTTCACACTATTTCACACACTTACAGCTTTACAAAATTTACTATAGTGTCCAGTGTATGGGAAAAATGTCCCATATATCTTCAAAGACAAACACGTTCCCTTAATTGCATATTTGCAAGTTTCTCTGTACCTAGTTCGTTTAACTACGGGCTGATAGACGGTGCCTCTGGATTTTTCCATCTTTAAAGTTCTCTGATCCAATTAGGACAGTGATTAAGCGCGCAGGAGAGAATTTTAATAATGATGACCAACAAGGCACTGCGGTTGGTCAATCATTGATCCTGCTGTTATGACTCCGGCATCATTAAAATGACTAACGGTGAGTGTTCAGCTTGAGACGGTTTCACCACTAACGAGAACGGAACATAGAATCAGATCTTATAGTGATTATCACACTGTAAAAATATTATGTAACAAAAAAAGCAGAAAATATCCAGAGCATTTTCCACAAATGGGAAATTTATTCAATTCTTTAACAGAAGACTCCTGAATTTGTCATGAAATAATGAGGCCTGCTTATCAGTCAACTGTCCAATTATGTTTGAGCCTGTAAAACTGAGGTACTATTTTTGTTCAACCCCATTAATTAAAGCTGAAAGCCTACACTTCAAACACATCTTGACTGCTTCATTTCAGTTCCATTGTGGTGGTGCACTGAGGTACTGAAGTGTGTCACTGTCCAAATACTTACGGGTCTGACTGTAGCCAGTGTAAAAAAGGAAGTTGAAGATTACCCTTCCAGGCTGTGATGCCTTGAGTTATCAGGAAACATCTACTTGCTGAGCATTTTACTCAATGACTGGTGGGGTTGTGGAAGGGGGAGATGAAACATGACTTTATTGGATTGGATTGGATTGGATTTATTTATTTATTTATTTATTTATTTATTTATTCTGAGATTTTATGATGTCATAAAATCTCAGAAGACTATATGAAGGTGAGGGAAACTCAAAGACTGCAGGAAAACCAGAACTACTTCATGAACTAAAATGGCTAAAAATGTTTCACGATTCCAGGTAGACTTTTTTTACGTTGTTTTCTCCCCAGTTTAGTCTTTGCTGATTACATCTGCTAGATAGGACTCCTTCTATCACATGATGTTTTCAAGCTGGAAGGATGAGGGCTAGAGATGAATTACACGATTTGAACATTGGATGTTTGTGTATATATGTAGAATAGCTTTACAAACAACTTGTTCTCATATCTGAAGTACCTTGATATAGCTGAAAAAAAGACATGTCTGGACTCCATCAGTGGGTCTTTTGGTCAGAGACGTAGACCTGAACCAAGCGAAACAACTGCTGAAGTTTTGGCCAAGAAACTACAAAATGACAACACTTGTGCCGTAGCGGTGCTGTCAACGAGGATCACAACACAAAAACAACATAACATCACCTCAGACAGAACAGGATATCAGGACCTGGACCTCCTGAATTGTTGGAAAGCAAATGAGAACAAATACCTACAACCTGTTGGTGCAGCTAGCAAGAGCCTTCTTGTGCCCACCAATATTCCATGAAATATTTTTCTAATAATGCTGTGAAAAACAGATTACCAAATTTGACTGAAATACTCATCTCTAATTCAGACTAGCACATGCTTCAAGAATGTATTGTAGCTAGTACAAATAGGTTAGAGTCTGTACACCCTTTGAGCTCATACACTGCCAAAACAAGGGCCAGTGCTGATACCTAGAAAGAAGAATATAGAGTTAAAATACAGCAGAAGTGCACTACCTAGCAATCCCAAGCCAGCGCTCATACCTAGAGAGTGGAGAAGTTAGACTCAGCATAAGTGCAAAACAAAGCATTTCAATATATACATCAATTAACGCTCACTTAAATGCTTCACAAAGAGATGGGTCTTCAGTCAGCGCTTCAGTCAGTGGACGCTTGTGTTCCATGCATTTTGAAGGATGGTGGGTCAAGTCGAGCTATGAAGCTTATATCTTGAATGGTTTGAGGTACAGATTGACTCTTGACCACTGCCATAAATTAGGGAGGGGGCTGGTACATCCTGGGCTTGTAGGCAAGCATGAGAGTTTTAAATCTGATGTGGGCAGCTACTGGAAGCCAGTGAAGAAAGCACAGCAATTGAGTGGCAAGAGTGAACCTGGGAAGATTGAAGACAAGCTGAGCTGTTGCATTCTGGATCAGTTGCAGGGGCGTGATCGCCTACAGAGGAGGAGCAGCCAGGAGCGATTTACAAGCCTTGAAATGACAGAAGACTGGCTTCAGTCAGGGTGATCAAGGAGTTCTTGAGTGAGATGGCAAGATCATGGTGAGGACCTGTATTGCCATGCAGCTCAGTCTTGCTGGGACTGAGCTTAAGGTGGTGTTGATTTTGCGTGTTCATTTCTGTCATAGAGAAATCCAGCTTAGACCTGGAGTTGCTAATGTGGGCATAACTAACAGAATGAGCCAGGGTTTCAGAAGTCTGGTAGTCATCTGCTAATGGCAATGTATGGTTAGACAGTTGCACCATTTGGGAACCCTGACTTATACAGACCCAGTACCCCATAAAAGACTGATCTTTTTACTGCATTACGAGCATTAGCATTTGGTTATCATCCAAGCATTATCAATGGTACTAGTAGAGCACAAGCAGAATGGGCATTCAAAAAAGACCAGATTCAAATGGATTAATAAACACATTTTGAACTAAAGAAGACAGTAAGTGCATTTAGTAAGTGCGAAATCATGACATCTGTAAACTATTCTCTCCCATGAAGCCTCTGTGCATCCTCCTCTAGCCCACAACCATCCTTCTCTCTCTCTCTCTCTCTATCTCTCTGCTTGACTTCTGCCTTAGAGAACTGTTGCTATGAGCGAGAGTCTGTGCACACGGTAGGCCATTAGGGCAGTTATAACACCTCATGCCTAGGATATGCTCATTATTGTCCCTCCTTCCCAATGGCTAGAGCGACTGCCTCGAAACACCAAAGTCTCTTACTGAATCTATTCAAGTCTCATAAACTGGAAATTAAAGGCACTTTTCATGGTAACAGAGAGAAGTACTTTGGACGTCAACATCTGTAATGACCTCCACCCCCGACAGCTATTTCCTTTTCGTAAAGACCGCATGGCAAAAACTCCCAAGAGGCAGTATGACAAAGCCGAGCAGGTAATTTATTTTGCAATTTGCTTCTGTGGTGACTTGCGTATCAGCCTCGCGTAAGGGAGGCGTCTTCTGGTGAAATGTGATATTCTGTGTTCCTCCAGTTCTCCCTGCTGAGCGGGCTCACACAAACAAGTACATACTGGGAAACAAATGCAGAGGCAGCGAGCGTTCTTCCTGGCGAGTGCAGCTGGAGAAAGCACGCTGGTGTATGTGTGCCAAGTGAATCAATGACGACCGAAGCGCCATTTTGGAGCCGCTTTTGTTTCCCTAATCGACTTCAACGCTGGAGTCGCAATACCTGCCATTAGTGGAGCGAGGCCTTCCTCTCTGATATTTAGCACACCATTGACCCATGAGAATTGAAACGGAAAGAGAGAGTATTGATCATATTCTTCTGTCCTGGAGAGCCTGGAAAGCTCCTACATTTTCAACTATAATGCTTCTCCTACGTGGCGTGGCATTTGGTGGGATTGATTGCAGCATGGATGGAGAGAGAGCTGTTTATTAAGATGCTATTATAAACGGTGACCTCAGGAGCTAAGCAGATCCACCGGAAAAAAAGATGGTTTTTAATCATCTACAACATGCGCCATGACTCCTGCGCAGGGTCCCGCACTGTCAATCAAACGGGAATCAGCGGCACGGTGTATCCTGGATACCAATCTGCTGTAACATATGCCACTTCTGTTGTTGACAGGACTCCTCGACTCGGAGAAGATATGAGCCAGACGGAGATGTTGTTTGCGACGCATGTCCGAGATCAGAGCCACGCAGGATTTGATCACTGCTTGTGGGCGCGATAAATCGAGCTCCAACACTTGTTCCCTGCTGCCAGTAAGCCTAGGCTAGCCCTTTTCTCGGGGATGGCCAAACAGTCCACATTCTCGTTCTGTGTGTTTAAGGATTCCTCAACAATTCTTGGATGGAAAATACAGTTCTAGTAAGTATTTGAACATCTTAAGATGACAGAAATCTACGTGTTTACTTGGCAAGTTTGCGTGTCTTAAGGTGTGTGGACCGCTATAGGTGTTCTTACTACTAGGTAGCATCAGTTTACCCACCCCTCGTTGACATAAGGGCGACATGTAGTCATGTGGGCTCTTCCTAGGGCCGCGTATGTATCGTGTCATATAGGTAGCCATGATGTATTTGGGACAGTCCATTTGTAAGGGGAAGATTAATTTATGCATAAAGGGTTCTCTCTAGCAGTAATTGGGTTTTCAACCTGGGAAGCAGATGAGGTGGTAGCACCCAATTTTAAATGCCTTAAGACACATAAAATGTCTGTCTAAACATGTTAATTTCTGTCGTCTTAGGACATTCAAATTTGATGTGTTAATATGGATGCCCAACTAAATGTTAAGGACCAAACGACATTCAATACTAATGGAAAATCAACATCATAATGATGAAAATTTGATGATAATAGTAGATCATTCATCACATTGTCATGCCTCCGGGCTCTCCTGGCTCCTTCGCTCTTCCGGACTCAACCTCCCATGGGGCTTCGCTCGATGACGTCACACGCACATGTCCCCAACCGTCCAATCACATCCGTTCAACGTCACCTGAGTTTTAGGCACTTCCTCTATAAGCCCCTCCATGCTGCTACCTTATTGCGAGGTTTTGCCCTAACGTCTGTTAAGCAATTCTGAGCGTTCTACTTTCTATCTGCCTCCTGGTTCTGACCCGTTTTGTTCTTTGACCTTTTCTCTTTGGATCTCTCCCTTGGCTATTTATCGCTGTTTCTCTCCTGGCTCTGACCCTTCTTTCTGTCTACCGCTTTCTGCTTCTAGCTCGCCCCTTCTGGACTTGTTTACATTCGCTGTCTGCAATTTCCGGTTTCGACCTCTGCCTGTTCCTGACTTTGTTCTCGCCTCTCCCTGTGTGTTGTCTTGTGTTTTGCTGTCTGTATCGTCCGATTGTTAAATAAAACTAACTTGCTGTTTAGCTCTGCTTACGTCGGTCCGAGTTCTTTGTTCCTGACACACATCCTCAGAAGACACACCTGTCAAGTTTTGACTGAGTTCTCTTTGAACACTCTTTCTATGTGCTTATAATCACCATATTCATCTATTCAGGAAGCAAAGGAAATCTGCTGTTTCCACCAGAAAGGTCTCTCCACCAGAAAGGTATATATATATATATATATATATATATATATGTACTGAATAGAGTTAGGATTTCTGAGCTGCTCTGGTACATCTATACTCACCTCACAAAGTTGAAATGGACAACAACTAGTCGGTGCTATTCATGACCACAGTTTTAAAAGTTGTATATCTGTTTCTTGAATTACTTATCGACAAATAGAAGTGTGTTCTAGAAGCCATATATCCAGTACTAAGTTCAGTGCTGTTTCTCTAAGTGGATGAATCCGATCATTGCGAGTGTATTCAAAGACATCTCCTTGGTGAAGGACGGGACTTCTGAAGATGTAAATGTATTATCTGTTATTCTCTTCATAATTTTATCTGTATAATGTTGATATTGCTTCCGAGACCTAAACACTGAGCCGGATAAAACCTCTGACTTTTAACTTTCCATAAATCACTCAGCACGCTATGTCTTCCTAATGATTCTGCTAATGCTTCTCTCTAAATATGTAGCTTTACATGGCAATGCTTTTAGCATTTGGAAAGAGTTTTCAGTTTATGATCTACATTTACAGCATTTAGCTGACACTCTTACCCAGAGCAACTTACAAGGTTAATCATATTACAGGTAGGCCAATGTAGTGTTAGGAGTATTGTCCAAGGACTCTTATTGGTGTAGCACAGCACAGTCATCCAGACCGGGATTTGAACCCCAGTCTCCCACATGTGGTGGTTCCCTGGTGGGTAGTGGTGTTACCCGCTGAGCTACACCAACCACTATCTATTATGACCCTTTTCCTTGTTGCTCTACGTATCTGCATTATGAGAATGTCTTTGCTGTTATGACAAAATAGAAGCCTTTATCAAATAACACAGACATGCCAGGATCAACATGCCAATGCTGTGCCCCTCTTCATACCAGATATACCTGTAGAAGCGTCACACTCTTTTCATCTGCTGCCATTGCTGTCATCCAGGCGTCCTCGCCACAGCCTCTTGTTAGGCTTTCCTTGCCATGCTGTTTCTTACTCTGCATTGCTTGGTCTTAGACTTGGTCTAGGTCCTCTCCACTGTTTGCCTTTGAGTTTGTGGAAGCTTCATTCCTCTCCAGGCCACTGGGAGGTGCTATCGCACTTCTGATACCAGTGTTGCGTTGATATTGAACAAGAAGACACAGGAAATATAGCACTTTAAGCAAATGCTTTTTAGTGCTAAACATAACGCTAAAAATCAAGCCTTCGGCATGATGCTTGTTCAGTCGTTTTATGTAGAGATCAGCTTAACTTTTTAAGCTTTTACTTGTGGTATGTCATGTGATGTGTAGTCCACCTTCTCAATTTAATTGACTTTGGTTAGCGAGCTACAACTAATCAGAATACGAGATGTGGAGATTTGAAAGTTGAGGTGGGCATGTCCACACACAGCACCAGGAAGCAGGTGCGAAGATTGGCTTTGGTTAGGTTGTGCCAGCCAGCCAGAGTTTCTGATTCTGAGAAATGTATGGTGGGAGTGTATTTGAGCACCTTTGAGATAGAAGAAAAAAAAATGGAATCCGACAACAAAAACAGAGAAACTGAAAAATGCGGTTATGTGAACATTTTCTACAGACTCTAGAACTGCTGTTCCAGCACTGAACAATGCACAGTGTGAGGATTCTTCAGATCCCCAATCACGCTATTCAGAAGCGATTTTGGCGTCATGCTGCAGATGATACAGGCTGACTGTGTAAAGGTACAAAAAACTGAGCCTTGTCACATGTGGGGTTTGCAAAGTGCTTTTTTGTGGGACAGAAAATGGCAAAAGAACTTTCATATATAAAAACACAGTGGGATACTGCCCAGGTGTACAATTCAGTTACTGAGCTGTAAAGAAAGTCATTTTGAGTCGATTGATGTGAAATGATTTGCAGTAAAGAAACTTGCCAACTTAGAGTTCTTTACAGTGGTGATGATGAGAACCAATGTTCACACCGTACACAACGCAAAAATTGCTATTCTATTTACTACCCAGTACAACCAGTGAACCTACACATGTCTTGTGATGTTTTTTTGTGTTGCTGGGGTAAGGTAGTGGTAAATCTGGAAAATAAGGCGATTCTTGGTGGGCGATTTTGCCTCACAACACCATACATTCACCCCTTTGCCATGAATAGCTTTTAAAAATCTATGTTTTAGTCCAAATTCTTATCATGAAACTTTCGTAAAGCAATGTCTCTGGCATCAGGCAGCAACTTTGTAACTGGATAATGTGAAAACTTTCTCTGAGGCATTAAACGCTTTAGACGTCTATTTCATATTGCCACTACGGTAAACAACTGTGACTCTTTAAGTGTCTCTAGAATGGAGCGTTGAATTACTTAAAGAATAGTTGCACAAATAGTTGCACCCAGAAGGAATCAGCCGTCAGGATGGAAAATTGGTGGGTAGGTTTGACATTGTGAGACATGCGAATGATTCAAGTTTCATGCTCGGCTATGCATGTAATATAAAACAAGGACGGGCCTTATCGCTATACCTGAATGACCCAACAGCCACAATTGGTTCATTCAGTGAGCGGAGATGCCCTTCATTAGTCATCCTGTTAGTGCCAGCACCATTGGCAGACACGTTGCCAAAGACTACAATGGTGTTCTACCAGACTGTCATGGATTGACTCAAAATGGCAGCAGGTCCTCTTCACTTACGAGCCCTGCTGTGGTCTTGGTGGAATGAATCCATGTGTGGAGGCACTGTGGTCAGCACCAAGATGAACATTTTGTTGTCATGTGTCACACGTCCAGAAGGCCTTGTGCCACTCCACCTTCATCCCTACCGCAAAATCTGCAGGAATTGTGTGAGAATATTTAAGATGCATGGGATGGATTATCACAGGACACCATAAGGAACCTATACAACTGCATGCCGAGTGTCTGGCATGTTGCATTAGCAAACATGGTGGCCCGATGCCAAACTGAGAGACACTACTTCTGTGTGTGTAGCTCAATAAATATTACCCATATCAGTTGAAATTTATCATCATTTATTGTTCCTGGTAACATTTATCTTCTTTCCCAACAGCATTGCAATCCCACACTTCCTTCTGGTTGCAACTATTCTTTTGACAATGAGTGTGTATTTTTTACGACTTAGTGGTAAAATTTCCCTTTAAAAACAAAAAGAAAGTTCAAATAATTTGTATTTTAAGTCAAATGTCAGAGACCTTATGCCATGCCATATTAGGGCTTGACTCATATGGAATAGAAAACACAGGCACAGCTGTTATTAACTTCAGGGCAGAAAAAAATCCTGCTGACGGCCCCCGTAGAGGCTACAGCCAGCCCTGATTCCTCATGAAGTGTTGACACCACTTAGAGGGCAGCTGCCGTTGCATAGTTTTGGAAAGATAATGAAATGTACCTGTAAGAGCAGCTGAAGCTAAACTGTAGAGCACGTAGGAAACACTTCTGTTTTACTCCCCAGTGTCTCGAATCTTATGGATTTCAACTCGATTTCATTTTGACTTTCAGATTCCCAAATTCTCCCAGCAGGTCTCGTGTCCCTTATTGTTCTCACACCACACACACACACACAATCGTTTTGCCCAGGCCCACAAATCACATTTTAGCTGTGCTGCGATGTGTCTCGCATTATTAGCCCTGAGAAATACCACGCGCAAACTGTGGCCAATTAGAGAGGGGATGAATCAGAGAGAACACAGAAACCCCCCCATCCTCCCCTGCTGAGAACAGGCACGCGCTGCCCGCTCAGATTTCTCACCATGTTACTGTAGGCATGGCAAATAAAGCCAGAAAGGACACAAAGTGACAACAGTGGAAGAAGCACATGAACTAATTTGAAGCTCTGTGGTTTTGCTACGAGCTAACAGCCCTTGCTTAGGGTTTCTTAGCAAATCTGAATGAGTGGCTAGGAGCTCAGCAACCTGCATGTTGCACATAAAACGTAACTTTTTTTTAAGTGATTATTGGCTTTAATGAAAACAAAAAAGGCTTTAAGTAAGTTAAACCACTACTACAGGATGTTCTCCTCACCCTATATGTAGTTGACCAGGCAAGACATATCTACTCTCTAAGGGATGCTTCTGTTGGTTTTGGACCAGAGCTAACATCTTGGTTAATAATATAGCAAACAAGTAGAGGTGCCGCTTGCCACTTGGAAAGACCCCTTGGGGCCCCAGGGAGCCATCTATTTTTTATGAGGGTATATTTATATTTTTGAATTACAAGTTTTTTGAACAGTATTTTGACAACAATAGTTAAGTGGCCTTTTGAAATGAACACTGTTTACATTTTGCAATTTTTTGTTGGTGTCAGATTATTTATGACACAGCGGTGATGAATGCTAGTTGGATACTCTAGAATTGCCACTTCTAACAACACAAATTTCATGACTAAATCACAATATGACTGGCTCTAACAGTGCTGAGTTGTTCAGTAATATTAAAGTAATGTAATATTAAATTTGTTTCCAAAATGATTCTAAAAACATGGACGATGTGGTTCCATGCCCTTCTGCTCAATAGAAATGAAGTTCCTTCGCCATGTTGTCAAAATTGGAACCTAAGTAGTTGCACAGTAGATACGCGAGTCAAAGTCAGGTCTGCCTACTGGTTTCTGAATATCGCCAGTGACAGCTTGGTAAAGGAATCTTACATGCTAACGGTAGGCTAATATTACATATACACTCACTGGCAAAAAAAGTTCCACCCAGAAGGAAGTATCGGACTGCAATAAAACTTGGTGGATAGGTTTGACATCAAGAGACATGCAAATGTCTTTTCATACCCTTTCCAAGGAACTGTCAATCAGCATGGATGATGTTTATCATGTTGAAGTTGGCTTTCTAGTTGTCATCTTTTTTTATTAGTGTTTGTGCAATGTCCAAAACTATATTATCCAATGTCTATTCTTGGTCAAGAGATTTTTTGTCCACTAACTACTCCTCCAGTTTTCAAATACTGACACCATTCCAACTCTACAAAACTGGAAATGGTGTTTTGGGAAAAACAAATGTAGATTTTTTTTTGCTTGACCAACAGATACTATTTCTCAACGCAAACTGCATGTGCTCACTTAGGGAATATCCCCAAACTCTAATCCACAGCCATAATGACCTGTGCTCCTCTATGTTTAGTTTTTTCATCCCTTGTTCCTCCCATAGAGCCTCATTCTTTTTTAGCAACGCATTAGCAACCAGCCAGGAACAAGCATCAGGTGCACAATCATTCTGTATCACAGGAAATGGAGTTGTTTTGTTTGAATGTTGCTGGCGAATAGGAAGCCAACTTCGGCTCTCACATCTTTAATAAGATCCTGGACAAACCTTGGAGAATATCGAGCAGCTTCACTCAGCATTTAACACTAAGGAGACTGAAGAGAAGAGCAGTTCCACCTTTATCAGCATCACAACCCCAACAGCAACCTGTAAGTAGCAGCCATGCTGTGTGATTTTATTACTGTTTGCTTGTTAGCAGATCATCTTAAACTAAGAGTTGCATAGTGATAAACACCTTTCATTTAGTGTGTGTTGATGTTCAGATTGAAGGCAAATAGCTAGTACAGGTAACATTAGCTACTACATAGCGTGAAGTAACCAACAGTAGTATAGCTAACTACGGTATAACTATGGTATAACGACCGAGCTTATAATACGGATGTTCATTTTTTTGCTTCTGTGTGATCATCTAGTGTCTCACTGTGAACCAGCCAATCAGAAGGGAAAACAGCTTGTTTCATTTTAGGAACATCATAGGGTGTAAATGAGCGTGTGAAGCCGCCATTTTTCACCCTGACCAAAGTCACATACCAAAATACTGAATAAATGCATTATGTGGCTTTTTTGGCCACTCTGCATGGTTTGAAACAAATGGGTGATGGTTTGGGCATGCAGTTTGCATAATGCTAAGAGAAGGCTAGTAATGGAAAATTGAAGAATCAAACATGTCTTGGCTGAGCAACTATATTTGGGGTTCAAAATTGGGAAAATTAGATTTTTCTCTAATTATAGGTTCTAGTAACATTTAGCAAAACATGAAGAGGCTTCCAGACTTCTTTTTGCTAGTACCGATAATTTGGAGTTTCTAGTTTAGAACAGTCTCTATAATTGTTTTGCTATAATGAAGTTATATCGCAAAACAGCAGCTCATTCTGCAAACTCGTCTGCAAGGGCATTTTCCATTTTGCCATGACAGGAAGCTACAATTAGCTGAAAGAAAACATTCATTTATTTGACGGGAAGGGGAACGATTTGGGGTAATTGTCTCAGCAGGCCTGACTACCTGACTGTGTTCACAGCACTCTCCCTCTCTCTCTCTCTCTCTCTCTATCTTTCTCTCTACGCCCTGTCACCTCTTCATGCTCTGCCTGCCGCGCCTTCCCAGAGTCCTGTTTTGGATTCGCTTCTGCACCTGTTTGAGTGATTAAAAACCCCACACCCGGTGTGCAGCAAGCTATGGCCACATGGGGTTACGAAGTACAGAAAGCTTGTATCCTGTCATCAGCTAGTGGTACTGCGTTTGAGGAGCATGCAAAAAGAGCACGTGGAGGTTGGCGTTGAAACTGAGCGAGATCACATGCACGAAGCTCAGCAGGCGTGCTGCGGATCACGGTCTGAGCCTCCATCCCTGCTGAAGGCCGTCCAACAGTGCTAAGGGACAAGATTTAATCCGAGGGTCTCAAAGCTTTCAGCTAAAGCAACGCAGTAGTTTCTAATATAGCTGCTGTTGTGTTGTTTAGGGCTTCAGCACACCCAGTGCTTGGGGAAGAACATCAAAACATGTAAAATAGAATGTATTTTCTTATTTCTAACACAATTCTGAGCATTTTTCTTTTCAGCTTTACAGTTTGTATCATCCCAGATACGTTACCTACGGAGGAGACTAAATTAAATTGAATTAAATAGATTTAAAGTAAATAAAATTACCTTAAATGAATGTCCAACCATTATCTTTACTTCCATAAGGAATAATGCTGTTGGTCTATTTGGTCAAACTGGTCTAGTCATGCCTTAGAAGACATGCCTACATCTTACTGTATCGATTCCAATTTCATATATTTACAATTACATATAAATTTATTACTTTTATTACAAAAAATAAAAACAGTGTCTTCACATCCGGTTGTAGCCTATTGCTGGAGTTGGCGCCATCATTATCCTGCTGAGAGGTGGAAACTAATGAATTATGTATACTGTCATTACAGCACTTGAGAACATTTTTTCCCTTTAATGTTTCCCTGTACTTTAAATCCATTAGTAAATTGGGATGTAATAGCTATTTCCTTTATAATAGCTATATAGATGAAGGCTCTAATATTAGCTAGCTAACCTAATATTAGCACACACTGGCAAAAGCCAAACTGGCCATTGATGTAGACTGTGGCTTTTATAGGCTGTTTTTGGCTACAAACCCACATCTTTGCTTTTTGGTTGTTAGCCCTTTTTTTCTGGGCAGCCCAGCTAGCTAGCTACAGTATCTTCATCAGTCTTTGTCTGACTGAGAAGCCTGACAACCGGAAAACAAATATGTGGGTTAATAGCAAGAAACACCCTAAAAAACCCAGAGTCTACATTAAGAGTGATTGTAAAGGGCCAGTTTGGCTTTTGCCCATGAGTGCTAACGTTAGCTAGCTAGCTAACATTACACTTTGTTTTTCTTCATTCAGCTCACAAGAAACATACTTAATCCAAACTCTCCTTTATCTATCTGATGTCTCGTGTTACTGAGAGTTTAGTAGCAGATAAACATAAGCATTAATATTTTGGCAGATCTGAGCATGTGTGACTTTTCCTTTATTGAACTCGACTAAAACTCATGAGGAGCCCCACGTGAGATTACAGGGCTCTTTTTCTCAGGAGAAATATCTGAGCAGCAGGAGACTTAAGTCTGCTTTGTCTTTCCATCTGGTGTCATTGTTGTTGAGGGGAAACTACAGAGGTATTAAAGTGTGCATGACAGGCAAAACTGAATTTTCTTCACTTATTTTTCTGACTAAAATATTTTGGGGTAAAGGAACACTGCTAATGCTTAAATACTATACTCCCACCAATTCCATACAATTCCCATATAGAATCTGTTTTGAAGTCATTGTTTTTGTGATGTCACAAAAACCAACACATGTACTTATACCGATGAAAACGCATTTGCTTGATTTAACGTGAAGTGTAAATTGTGGCCTGTGCAAGACTCATGGCACCAATTACAATTTACCCATTAAAAACACACCCCTTTTTTGGGAAAATCAATCCTGTGACCTCCATAGACAACAATAGCAAACCAGTGAAACTTAAAACATGTTTCCTAATGTGTACTTTGAATCAAGCAATGTAAATAAATAACAAAATTAATAAGAGCTGAGAAACTTGTTTGTACTAACAAACGCTAAAAACCAATGATCGTGGCTAGGCTAGGCGACCAGGCTAATGTAGCTGAGCACAATCCTAATGCTAGCTAGCATACCTTTTGTAGAACAGAGCTGAACAGTAAAATATTTAATGTAAAATTCTGAAACATTTCAAATAAAGTATGTTTTAATTTGAAATGTAGAATATTTTACTAGTAATTTATTGACCTGGAGATAAAAACAGATGTCCGAGTTGGAAACCTCTGGACATTCAGTGGTGTTATTGGACCAGCTTGATGGTGCGAGACTGAAAGGCCTCAAGATGAAGTGAATTCATCCTTTCGACTGCGCTCTATAGCAGGCAGTGTGGACCTATTGTATATTCACCTGACACCTGTTTATAAATGACCCATCTAAGTCAGTTCTACTGGTTCTCTCTTGGTTTTGTTTTGTGCAGCTATTTTACATTACTGTCTATGATGAGTGTCATTTTTATTATGTGTGCCGATCTGATGTCCATGGAGCATTCTGGCGGACATGGGTCCTAAAAGCACAGCAACAAAAACAGCCTGTTTAGTTCTAAGAGATGAAGGGTCGCTTGGAAAGTGGTTGAATTATTAATAATATGGGTGCTTTACTTTTTACAGGTTCTGCTTTTTATGATCATTCTGGCCATTTCCTGATGTTCACTCTCCGCTTGCAGTGGTGATTGCTGCTGTATTTTGTCATTGTATCATTTCCTGAATCACACAGTTAAAATGACGTTAAAGCCTAAACTCCCAGTGGAACTGCAGTGGCATTAGTAGCGGAGGGCTTGTCACCCAAGCATGTGGGACATGGAGGCACGTGGAGCACCATGGTGTAATTTCCTCCCCACTGCTTGAGAGGATTGAAAACACACTGACACAAAACCGCAGTGTCTCCTGCCTTAAGAAGAAGGTTGAAAATCTTTACTTTGTTTAAGAATACAGAAAGGATGAAACACTTCCTCCCCCTCTTGCTCTTCAAGCGATGCAGGTATCTCATTAAACTCCATGACTGTGTGCTTTGAAGACCCAGTTTGAAGAGAAAGAGAGAGAGAGAAAGAGAGAACAAGAACAACAGTGTATAATGACAGGTTGTGTCTGACAGCTGTGACTAGGGTTGACTGTGTTGAATAGAGCGATTTGAATCAATTTAAATCATTACTCCACTTAATCTGTCATTAACAAAAATACCTTTTAACTTCCTCATGCAAGGAAACAGAAACCACAGTCTGGGAAGTGTGATACTGGAAGAGCAATGCAGATGTCACATCTTCCTACTTCTAAAACACAATCAGTTAATAAGAAGCTTTTAAAGAGGACTGGCCAGATTTTTTGTTCCCTGTCAGGCTTCTGTGATGAGATGGCTTCTCAAAGAGCAGCAGGCACAGTAGCCTAAACCCACACCCAAGCATTGCAAAAGTAGTGTGAAATGAAAACTCATGTAAACGTAAATATAGCCTAGTAAAAAATCAGGGTCAATCAAAAACATACTCAGGTACTGAGCTCCCTATAGAACTACAGTGGAGTACTTGTAGCATCTGTGATCTACTGGATCTATCTTAGACCTTTTCTACCGACATGGAACGGGTTCCGTTATAGTTCGTGCACCTAATTTTGAACTGTTTGGAGCATTTTGGGCACACAAATAAACAGGTTTGGAACCCAAAACGTTGGTTCCCAGCTGGAACCAAAGAATAATAGGTTCAGCAAGAACCACAATGGCATTGGTGGACGTGTCAGTTGTTGGGGAAAAAGAAGGAAGCAATGGTGACACCCAGGCCTTTTTTTCGACCAAAAGAACCCTGGGTTTTGAACTAGTTCCGTCCAGGCTTTGTAGAACCCTGGTTCTATTCAGGAAACCAGTCTGTGTTTGTGCCAGTTTTTATTGCAACCAAGGGACGTCATAGGATACGTCATCAGTGCCAACAAAGGGTGTTGCACAACAGCAGTAAACAGTACAAACAAGATAGTGGGGCGTATAGATTACCTGCGAGTGTTTGTCCTGTTATTCCAGATGTTTGTTTTTATCCAGGAAGCAAGCACGGATCAACGTCAGGAGATGAGAAGATGCAGAAGAGTTTCCTCTCCTCTCAGACCACTGGGCATCAACATATTCTTTTCTTTTTCCTCAGCAACTGACCCACCCACAGATGTTGTCATGGTGATTCCAGCTGGGAACAAAATTTTCGGCTTCTGAAACTGTTTGTTTTTGGTAGGAATCTGCAGAACAGTTCAAAATCAGGGGCACAAACTGGAATGGAACCGGTTCCACGTTGGTGGAAAAGGGCTACCAGTGGTCTGCTGAAGAAGTCTTCTCCTTATCTCCAGTAGCTGATCCTTGCTTGCTTTCTGGATAAAAACAAACATCTGGAATAACAATACATCCAGGTAATCTATACGCTCCGCCATTTTGTTTGTGCTGTTTACTTCCTTTGTGCAATGCCCTTTGTTGACGTTGATGACGTTTCCTTTGACGTCCCTTGGTTCCAGTAAAAACTGGGGCAAATGCAGACTGGCTTCCTGGATAGCACCAGGGTTCACATAGACTGTTCTCCTGCTAGTCAAATAGGATATTTAAGCTTTTCTAAATGTGTTACTGTTGGTTATAAAGGTTTATTACACTGAAAATGAAAAAATGCAGTGCTTCTTACATTAACTTATACTTTTATTACATTGCATATTTGAACATATTTCATGTTTTGTCTGGTCAGCTTCATTTCATTTGTTTAATATACATCCATTCCTGCATTTACCTCATTGTAATGTTCCCATTCCTTCTCACAACTCTTAAAGGTGTACAACGGTACAGGGTCGTTGTTAGATTTCTCAGCCTTTGCCAAAGCCACCAACGCACTGACCCTAACTACGACAGACCCTGGCTCTTGATCTTGTTGCTGACCAAATGGAAGATTGAAATATTCTTTACCTTCTAGTTGATATAAGTTCATATTTTCAGGTAAAGTGACATGAAGTTTGAATTTTATGTTACTTCTTCTTCTGTGAGTTTATTGGCTGATTGCAAAGCAGAAATCCGCTTATGGCATGACTCATGCTGACTTGGACTTTCCCATTATCTGATTACTCAACTGCATGTAAACACGATGAACGGATTACTGACAATATCTGATTTTCTGCAGTTAATGGATTATTAAGTGCATGTCAACACACTTACTGTTGTTTGCGCTGCTTCCTGTTTTTGTTTGTCACCTGTTGCTGGATCCTGCTATAAGCAATTCCCTGCATTTGTACTTTACAGGTGTTATGCATAATAAGGACTTCCATAGTACGGGGTCATTGTTAGAGGCAACCAACACACTGACCCTATACTATGGCACACCCTGGCTCTTGTACTTGTTGCTGATAACAGTCTGGAAGGTCCTTTTTGTCTTTGGTCTGGAGCACACGGTGTCTATTACTTCTAAAAAAGATCTGGAATACTGATTCATCTGACCACAGTACACGTTTCTGCTGTGTGAGGGTCCATTCCAGATGCCTCTTAGCCCAGAGAAGTCGACACCGCTTCTGGACATGGTTAACATAAGGCTTCTGTCTTGCAAATTATAGTTTTTAGTGGAATTTGTGAATAAAACTCTGTACTGTAGTGCGTGACCAAGGTTTGCCAAGGTGATCTTCTGCTCATGTGGTCATATCAGAATGACAGTCTGACCATCTGAGGGATCAAAGATCACAGGTGTTCAGCTTAGCCACTGAAATTCCTCCTGATTCCTTGAACTGTTAATTATATTATGTACAGTTCCTGAAAGAAAGATTGGAAGGATCTGCATATTTCTATATATATATTTCTATGTTCCTCAGAGACTCAGCCTTTCATGGTGTCAGGAACAAATGTAACCTGATGCGAGCCAAGCTAAAAGCTAAGGGGTCTTTACTTGACAGATTGATATTCAAGATCAGCAACAAGTATGAAACAATCATAAACAGGTCAAGGCTGAGAGAAAGAGTCAGTCTAAAGGTGAACTAATACAGAGGGGAATCCAAGAGAGAAATCCAGAGAGCAAAAGGGAGGTCAAAACTCTTCTTTGTTCTTGACTCTCTC
The DNA here is from genome assembly GCA_034552555.1 of Semaprochilodus insignis. Taxonomy (NCBI): domain Eukaryota; kingdom Metazoa; phylum Chordata; class Actinopteri; order Characiformes; family Prochilodontidae; genus Semaprochilodus; species Semaprochilodus insignis. Next base: position 7,837,217 of record CM067493.1, on the reverse strand, counting down.
TTTTGGATTACCTCTTCTGGTTTAGTTCGCTACTCTGTTAGCTTACTATAAACAGAGTAGCGAAGTAAACCAGAAGAGGTAATCCAAAAGAGAGAGTCAAGAACAAAGAAGAGTCGATAACAGGAATAACAATGAGAGATAAGCAGGAGAGACCACAGGGTTTGCCATTACTTTGCAAGGAGGATATGACACTGCGCGGTTTATGTAGTGAAGGGGAAATGAGGTGCAGGTGGGCAATCAGAATTTGGGAGCCCTAGATTGAGGAAGTGTGTGATTGGATGTTTCAGGGCATGTGACTGTGACGTCATCAGGGAGAGAGCTCTGTGAGATGGAATCCGGGAGATCGGAGGCGTCCGGGAAACCCGGAAGCGTGACACATGGTTACTGCTTTAATACCAAATCATGATTACTATTGCCTGCTTGAAATCACATTATTATTTAGTTTAATTTATTGTAGTTTACCTCATTACTAGCCCTAAACTGTCCCTGTCCCAGCTGTTTTGGAATGTATTGCAGACCTGAAATGCAATAAAATAAACATCATATTTATTCATATTGTTCCAGCTCTTTTTGATTTGTACTTGTAGGTTGTAGAGGCTTCAGACGTATAGTTAGATAGCAAGTTTCCCTAAATAACAGTAAACTACATTCATCTTTAGTCTAAACAGCACATCTGAAATCCTCTTGGACACCAGAAGTTCATTGTTAATTTGTCTTGCAGACCAAATAATGCAATGGGAATAATGTGAGGGGCTGAAGAGAGAGATGTGAGATAAAAGTGTGGGTGAAACTCATCATAAGTGGCATAGTGTCTCCAAGATCTATTTTTGCCGCCCCAGTGACAACAAGTGTGCAGCAAGCTAGAAAGAACGCCTTTCAAAGCCCATCTGTCTTTACGAAAGCAAGACAACAATAAATAGCTCCAGCGATCAATGAGGGCGCAGGAAGATGCTTCTGGAATCGCTTTCTGCTTTGTTGCTTTCTCAAGGGAATTCTGTTCTGTTCTAAATCAAACACACTAACAAATGTCGATGGTGAATAATTATGAAGAAACTGTGAGCGATTTTGGACCACCAGCCTTTTCTACTGTCCAAATGCTGGTGTGGCAAGTTGAGCCCAAGACTTGTTGGCGAAAGCAAGACCTGACTGGGCAGACCCCCAATTAGCCAGACCAGTGTGTGTGTATTCTGATGAACAACAGGGCTGAGTAGGATGATTATGACAAGCCGAAGCACCAGCGTTAGTAGGAATCTGGGAACAGCAACTGAGCCAGTCATTTAGAAAGACTTCTACAGCTGCCATATGCTCAGCCAGTTTGAAGGCACGTCAAGTGCCAGACTGAAACCGAGCAAATGAAAATGAGCTGCTGTCGTTTAGGGACAACTGTAGGAGGCAGCGTCCTGAAATCTGCACCCTCATTCTTTAATCTACTTACAGAGGCTTTGCTGTCATGTTGCTGCACTGTTCAAACATGATTCCACTATTCCACTGTGATTCCATATAACTGGAAACAGAAACTTAAAGTTGGACTGAACAGTGTTGACTGCTTTTGATTGCTTTGTTATTCCAGCTTGTTGTTAGGATGCTGCTTAGTGGTTGTTATGGTGTTGCTAGGCTCTTGCTATGGTATCCCAGGGGGTTGGTGAGGTTTGCTTGGCTGGTGCTATTGCATCCCAGGTGGTTGTTAAGATGCTGCCAGGGTGTATGCCAGTTGGTCATTAAGGTGTTGTTAGGTTTTTGCGATGGTATGCCACTTGGTCATTCAGGTGTTGTTAGGTTTTTGTGATGGTATGCCAGTTGGTCATTAAGGTGTCGTTAGGTTTTTGCGATGGTATGCCAGTTGGTCATTCAGGTGTTGTTAGGTTTTTGCGATGGTATGCCAGTTGGTCATTAAGGTGTTGTTAGGTTTTAGCGATGGTATGCCAGTTGGTCATTAAGGTGTTGTTAGGTTTTTGCGATGGTATGCCAGTTGGTCATTCAGGTGTTGTTAGGTTTTTGTGATGGTATGCCAGTTGGTCATTCAGGTGTCGTTAGGTTTTTGCGATGGTATGCCACTTGGTCATTAAGGTGTCGTTAGGTTTTTGCGATGGTATGCCACTTGGTCATTCAGGTGTTGTTAGGTTTTTGCAATGGTATGCCAGTTGGTCATTCAGGTGTTGTTAGGTTTTTGCGATGGTATGCCAGTTGGTCATTCAGGTGTCGTTAGGTTTTTGCAATGGTATGCCAGTTGGTCATTCAGGTGTCGTTAGGTTTTTGCAATGGTATGCCAGTTGGTCATTCAGGTGTTGTTAGGTTTTTGCGATGGTATGCCAGTTGGTCATTCAGGTGTTTTTAGTTTTTTTGCGGTGGTAGAACATTGTGAAAAATGGGACAGAGCTGAAATTAGCTCCTTTTTTCCAGCTTCTTCAGAAATTTCTACTCCACCTTAAATAGCTCTGCAGTTACATTCTGGCACCAGGGCACCCTATAACTGCTGCATCACTTAAGGTGGACTGGAAAGGTCAAAAAAGATGCTGAGGAATTCAAAGCCACTTTGGCTTCTTCATTATCATTTGCCCTAAGCCTGTCTTGGTTGAAATGAAGTGGGGTTGAGGAGTTGATTTAATTGATTCCAACGACAGCAAGAGTCTGAGTCCATTCCAGATATTCCACAGTCGTGCATCACTAACTGAAATGCCTTTCAATGTGGCTGCATTAGAGCAATTCTGGGCCAAAATTCTGATCAGTTATTAGGTTTAGGGAAGCAGTTTAATTTTCACAAGGGTGACTGTAAACTTTCATTTACTACCACAATAATTTCCTTTAATAATTGAAATAACTGTTAAATACCCACAACCATATATTTCACTGCAAAGTGCTCTCATTGTTCATGTTATCAACCCCACTTACCATATAAGTGCACTTTGTAGTTCAACAATTACATTTCTACATACTTTGTTAGCCCCATTTTACCGGGTTCTTCAGTGATCAGGACCCTTACAGGACCACCACAGAGCAGGTATTATCTGGGTGGTGAATCATACCCAGCACTGGAGTGACATTGACGTGGACTACAGTCTGTAATTGTAGAGCTACAAATTGCACCTATGTGGTAAGTGGAGCTGATCAAATGGACAAAGAGAGACTATACAAGGTGTAGTGGCCAGTGAGTCGGTGAGTGGTCATTGGTTTGTTGGTGGTGGATGGTTTCTTCTTTCTACAAAACGAGTCTATATAATAGTCTATACCTTTCATCAGATTAAAGCATAATAAAATATATCCTACTTACAAACACAAATGTAGTATCAGATCAGAATTTTGACTTTCAACAGAATTTCAATTAAAAGTGAAATTATATATGTAAAATTGCACAACGTTGTTATCATTACTGATGACAAGCAAGATTTATTAAAGCAGTAGTCAGTCAAAAAAATACATAATTAGTCAGTCTGCCAAGATGTCTGAAGTTGGTGTCTGAAGTTTGTTTGTTTTAAATGGCCACACAGAAATTCACTTTTTTTGTTTGGTTTTATGTACCAGAATCACTCAGAATTCCTTTTTTCACATTCATCATCAAAATAATAGAAGGAGGTGTTGGATTGCAATGCTATTCAAAAAGATATAAAGGTTACCAGGAACAGTAAATGACTTATGGACAATGTTTATTGAGCTACACATACAGAAGTAGTGTCTCTCAGTATGGGCTCAGGCCGTCATGTTTGCCAATGCAACAACCCAGTCTTGCCATAAAGTTGTAGAGATTCCTAATGGTGTCCTGTGATAATCCATCCCATGCCAATGCTGAATATTCTCACGCAGTTCCTGCAGATTTTGCAGTAGGTGTGGAGGTGGAGCAACACCAGGACTTTTGGACAACATGAAACTCACCGAACAAACTGTTCATCTTGGCACTAACCACAGTGCCTCCAAACACAGATTTGTTGGTCATCTCCACCAACACAAAAGGGAAGCTTGTCACTCCATGACAGTCTCTAGCAACGTTGACAAGGCAATAAGGGCAGTCATCATAACAGTTTGTGTGCATGTAGTCCTGTGTCGTGCAGCCATCTGTCAATGTTGCTGGCACTAACAGAATGACTCATGGAGGGCATCACTGCTTGCTGAATATCCGTAATTGTGGCTGTTTGGTCACTCTGCACATGTCAGACATTCATCAGTTCTCCTTGGCCATGGTGCGTGTAGGCCTCCCAGATCCTTCATGTCGTTGGTGGGTGCTGCCTTCTATCCACTGCCGCCAACAGTGCACTATAGTAGTATCCGCCTGACCGGTATGGCACGCAATATGTCAATGCGATCCCTCTCCAACTCTTCCAACTACTCAAATCGCTTTCAAACTCTTCTCTGAGGCATACTTGGGAACAGAATGACCTTATATAGTCATCATGTCTCATGATGTCAAAACTACCTACCAACACTCTCCAACATCTCTTTACCTCTTTTAGTTGCATTTAGTGCATTTAACAGGTGGCTGGTGTTTAGAAACAACCAGCCCTACAGATGGTCCAATCATGGCGCGTAATTTTTCAAAGGCAGCTTTTTACATTCTGAATGTCGAATCCAAAGCTTAACATGCCCTGCTGCACAATGTGCTCCCAGAATTGTCTGTTGTGTTTGTGCTCCCAGATTCAAGGTGGATGTTGTTGGGATGGTGCAGAGATTTGAGCCCTCATTAGGTGGGCCATTGCTCATCTTGCATGGCATCTCTAAGCTGCAAGCCACACAGCCATAAAAAGATCATTCTACTTAAAGCAAAAACCATGCTTTCTTGTTTTGATGTAGCCCCTAATGATGGTAACATACGACACCTAAAGTTTCTGTATAACTGTAGCGGATTGAAACACTTAATTTGCATTCCTTTTAATGCCCAAAATTAATTTGTGAAACATATAAATGGAAACCTGGGATGTTCACATGTTGTATGACTTACTATCATCTATAGGAACAGACACAAACACAGCTTTCTTGATGGACAAAAATGTGTAAATGAGATTTGTTGCTAATCTATCATTCGCAGTTGGCTACCTCTGGAAAACATGATTGAAAAGTAAAAATCCAGTATTTGGAAGCTTGGAATTCTGCTAGACTACTTCCCATTTATATGGAACCTCAAATGTTCTGTTTAGATATAAACCATAGCTTCAGCCATGGTCTTGTAGAAGTCTTGTAGAAGTCATTCAGTAGAAGTGTTGTGCCTGAACACAGGGTTTGATTTTTCTTCTTGCTACTCCCATCCCCCGTAATGATGAACTATTCAGTCAGTGCTTTTTAGACTGAATTCCCATGGGCAACACCTTCCCTCATTTGCTCTTCCCCCACTGCTGGTTGCTCTATCCTAAGAAGCTTTATTAGGATTCTCTAACATTATCAATAATTCCCAACAGTCTTCCAGTAGCTTCACGCATTTCAATGTCTTTTGCTTTATGTGTAATAGAAGCAGATTTGGCAGCCCGTTTAATCCAACTTTGTTAACATTCCAGATCAGACTCCAGTAATATGCACAACATGCACAACAATACAAAATACAAGAGTACAGAGGAACGCTGTGCACAAATGCTAGTTTGTTGATTGGTCCTTCCAGTGCTGATTTTTCATAAGAGCGTGCTATGCAAATGAGCCCTCTGACAAATTAACTTTTTACAGTTGCTTGCATTGTGACCAATCTCATATATTTCAAATGAGTTTCTGTGGGCGTTCATATGATCCAACAAGCATTAATAATGTTCCTAGTAGTGCAGGCACCCACATCAATGGTTTATCCACGTGTTTTGATGTATCATAGAACCTATTGAAATTGCAGTATGTAGCCATATTATTACAGTATGGTATTTATTCCAGTCATATACTGGACAGTGTATTCACACATTGTATTTACATCCTTTTACAACTGAACTTTAACTTCAACTGCAAAACCTAAGCGTGAACCTAAGCCTAAAACTGTTAGATTAACTAATCGGGTTTCAACCACCTCAACAGTAAAAGCATCTGTTGAGCCTGTTGAATCAATCATTTTTTCCAGACATTGATGACATTTAATGGACTGCCATTCTTCCCCTAAAGTACAATGTTTCCTGTGTCACTGGCTGCCACACAACTCCAAAAAATTATATCCACCCATAACCCCCCACCCCATGTTCTTTTCATCAAATGCTGCTCCTTTCTCACCAGACATGTGTTGGATGACTTTTAACAAAAAAGGTTCCTATAACTATTGATCAGCTTTGTACATTGACTTGAAGAAATCTTGGCCCCTTCCTTCTTAAAGAAATGCCTCAAATAGGTGGACTTTCGTTCATGAAGGCCACACCTTACATTCTGCCTCAACATTCCTATTGCACTAAGGTCTGGACTTTGACTCACTCAGGCATTCCAAAATTCAACATTTCTTTCGCCTCAACCATTCTTTGTGGACTAACTGGTGTTTTTAGGGTTGTTGCCCCAAAATCTTAATAAAGTCCAGAATTCATAGCTCCATCAAATGATGGTAAGCTGTCCTGATGCAATAGCAGCAAACAGCCCCAAAACCATGACACTGCCTCCACCATACTTCAAAGCTGGTATTGAGGTTCTTAGGCACAGATGCAGTGTTGAGTTTTGTCAAACATAACATCTCTCATTATTTCAGCATTACTATTTCAGTAGACTTCCGGTTTGTCCAGATGGTCGTTAGGAAACTTTAAATGGGCAGAAAAATTCTCCCTGCGTAAGAGAGGGCTGCAGGTCGTTACATGTTACCCGGAGGTTCTTTGTGATGTCCCAGAATATTCCAGGCCATATTTATTTTTGTTGGATGACCAGTCCTGGGAGAGTAACAGTGGTGTTAAATTCCCTGAAAATTCCCTGAAATTCTGACTGACAGTGAATCAGGAAGGTCCAAACTTATCAGGAATTGTTTTGAAGCCTCTTCTAACCTAATGAGCCATGGTAGAGGTCTGAAACCTTGTTTCAATGAGACATGGCATGCATTAACAATTGTGTGTAGTAAAGACCAGACATTGATGGTGAAGACTCGGGGTAAGGTCAGCCACACTCACACCTGACCATCCAATTGATTGAACCTCCTGACCCTCATTATCACCTGTACCAAACTGGTCATTGTAAAGGGTCTCATACTTGTGCCAGCAACAACATTTAATGTTGGATCACTGTTTAATCAATGGACAGAAAACTCTATAATGATGTGTGTGATTTATTTGACTGGGTTCTAAGATCATATTTTAGGTCATATTTAGGTAGAATTTCATAAAATGATAAAGGGGTTGCAAACTTTCAGGCAACACTGTGATGCAATGCAGTCATGTGCTGAGAAACGTTGTTCTTAACTGGAGTGGGATTACTGGCAGTTTTTTTGGCGACCGAGCATTCTTTGAATGTTCTTTTACATTCAATCATGACCTGTTGCCTATTTACCTGTATACCTGTGGGACGTTACAAAACGGGTGTTTTTATCATTCTACAAGCCACCCAATCTTATGTTGCCCCTGTCCCAACTTTTTTTGGAATGTGTTGCAGGCATCAAACGTGGATGCATTTACAGAAATCAATTATAAGGAGTTTAGAGTCATATTCCATATTTACTCGTATTTTGCTCTATATTGGTAATCAATAATGTAATAAAGAGCATTCCTTTCTGTGTACCTGGGCGTCTTGAGAGTTTCTGTGTAAGGCCGGAGGTAATTACAGTTAAAGGGAATTACGTAAACTATGTAGTACAGTAAGAACAACTCGTCCCAGTAGATATATAGAGAGATAATGTACAGCCTTGTGACTCCTCTGAACAAGCGTTTTTGGGACGTCCACAAGGACTTGACAAATAGTGGGGGTGATTAGAATGGTTAAGCACAACATCAACTGACCAATTCTGATTGGTTCAGAAAAGAGAAAGAATTTTAGGGCAGAGAAGGCCGGAAGAGTTTAGAGACGCCATTTTTCGGAAAGGCCTATAGCCTAGGCCTGATCGGAGGGGTGAAAACTTTGAGCCGCCACACCTTACACAGAATGAGCGATTGTAACTTTAATAGGTCAGAAGTTGCTCTGTCTGTTTCAATTAAATATGTAGTCGAGTCACAATATTATGACCACCAGCTAATATCCAGATAACTGCCATGTGCAGCACCTACAGCAGTTGGATGTGCTGGGAGTGACTCATTAAGGTCCGGGTAGATTGTTACAGGCATCTGGAGCCATGCTGACTGCATGCAGTGCATCCCACAGCTGCTGGAGGGTGCGTGGAGGAGGATCCACAGAGTGAACACAATGATCAAGGTGGTCCCACAGATGCTCAACTGGATTCAAGTCTGGGGAATTAGGAGGCCATGGTAGTACTTGGAAGTCTTGGTCATGCTCTTTCAACCAATGTCGGACATTTCTAGCTGTGTGACATGTCTCGCTGTCTTGTGGGTAGATCCTATCTGTCACAGGGAAGATAATCAGCATTTATCCCCCCTTTTATTAATGACAGCAATAAGGGACATGTGTGCAGATAGCTTGTCACACACCTTATATACCCACCAAGCCAGCTCACGACACATGACTTCTTTCATGAGCTAGCCCTGCTGCCATCGAAAGCAGGAAGTGGTCATAATAATGTGACTCGACTGTGTACCTGTAAAAGACAGTTTATAAATCACTGCTTTCTGGCTTTATTTGTATTTTCCTGACTTTCTTGGCATTTGGGTTTGTATTTAAGAGATCTTATTGTTCAGATATAGACCATATGCATGTAATATATGAAGGTAAAGTGGTAGATGATATTACTGTGCCTAGACTGAATACTGAATGAAAATCTCTCTTTTTGATAATGAGCTTTGTTTCATCGAGTTACTAGTGACAGCAAAAGCAAGTCACCACCTGATGCCGCGTACTGAATCTCTCTCTCCTTAGCACTTGTGGCCAGTCGCGTGTGAAGTGTGGGGGTGTAACTTTTGTAATTACTCTTATAATAAGACTGTTTTTCACACTGATACTTCTCCACCCCTCCCTCTCTCTTTGTCTCTTTCTGTGCACGTGCTTTGGGGCTGCACAGGATGCCAAACCTGTCTAGATTTTTTTTGTAGAAAGAAGAGGAATACAGCAGCGGAGCGTGGCAGAGCGTGGGTCCAAACATGAAAAAAATCGACTGGCTTTTCAGCTCATGTAACTTGACAGATAACCACAAAAACGACTTGGCTAATTACAGCGTCTGAGGTAATTCAGACTGAACCAGATTACTTCACTATTCTACAATGAGAGCAACTGCTAGTCGCATTCTTGTTGTGCTAGGGTATGTTATATACAGTACAGTGGTTCATTACCCATGTTTACACTGATATGGTCTTCATCTCTTGCTATGGTTCCTATACCTCAGATCAATAACTCATTTATATCCATATCACCACACTTCTCTAGAGAAATGAAACCTGATCATTCCCACTAGTCTATGATACCTCTCTCACTTCACCGTCCTTCACTGTAATACCGCTGATTCTATAATAGAATATGGGAAAAAAATGACATTGTCTCCAATTATCTCCGCAGAGCCTGAGGAATGAACACGGTGTCTGGCGAAAAAGAGCAAGTGTCTCGCCCTGTAATAGAGCCGTGACTTTAATCAGTGGGTCCAGGGATGGTCATAGGAGGCATGCTAATGGCACAGCTGATGGAGCTCAGGGATCGAAAGCACTGGGTTCAACGCTGGATTCATTGCCTTTGATTCGGTGCCGCTGGTTACAGAACACTGTGCCGCTTTAATCACACCCACAACAACAATAACCATAGTCTGTTCTCATGCAAGGGCATACTTCTTGCTTTGCAGTGCTTCCTTCACTAATTTGTCATGCAATGTTTAAAACATTCCAAAATAAACTAAAATTATCAAACAAATGTGAAATAACTGTGTGCATGATAGTATGACAATGACACCGATGTATCGTGTTGCACAGATATCTACTGAAGTTAGCATGCTAGCTAGTTCAGGCCCATCCTGTCGCATAGTACCACACCGCACCTCAAGAAGTGATAGTGAGTCACTGTAGCATTGAGTCGAACCAGTCAAATATGAGTGGATGATGTAGTAGCACTGCCCAGATGGCATATTAATCATGTGGAGGTTCCTGGTCCTGGTTAGATCATAGGGCATAACAACTTGTTCTGGTTCTATCTATAAAGAACCATTTGCAGACTTATATTGTTCTTTGGATGGTGTAATGATTCATCATTCAGATTGATGAAAAATGTGTTGTATTGTTATTATATAGAAAACCTATAGAACCAAAAAAAATGGTTCTATATAGGACCAGAAAGAGTTCTGCTACTAATATGACGTCAAGCCGGAGAACCATGTTTTGAAAGGTGGCATGTAGAAACATATACACAAACACGTTCTCCATCAATCTAAAGAACTATTTCACCAAGCAAAGAACCACTTAAATTCCAGATTTTCAAGACTCATTTTGCATGAGATTGACAAAGACTGACCAAACTTCTAGATGAATCTATTACTTTGCATGCTAGCCTGAGGTGGCTTTGGCATCTGGAAAAAATACAAAACTCTGTGAGACAAGAATGAGACAGATGAGATAACTTCCATAAATAACACTGGCAGGAACATATGCTTTGCTGCCGGATTTTTGTAATTTTCCTGTTAGATATGAGACTGTCTTGCATCTTTTTATCTCTTTTAGCTGTAGTCAGTAAGCATAAGTCTGAGATTTACTCTTGCACTGCAACAAGCGATATCTTGGCAAGTAAAATAATCTTATATCTAGTTTACATATCTTAAAATTCTCATTTTAATATTGTTGTAAGTTTATTATAAGATCATTGGACTTATTTCAGTCTTCTTTACTTGTTCTAGTAATGTTTTCTCGCCATATCCGCAGATAAATTAAAACTTTAGCCAAAGTTCTGCCATGAAGACTCCAATGCTACATCAATCATTTATTCATTCTCTGGCCAATCGCAGTCTGCCACTTGTCTTTAAAAGGATTCAACTTACACTCCTCTTCAGATGCTGTTCATGCTGGGAATACTGAGCTAGCTTCTTCCCATAGCAGTATAGCAGGCCTTCTGGACCTGGCGTGGCAATAACAGAAACTCCATTCTCCCTATTATAAGTCGGTGTACCATCAAAATTATTTTAAAGCTGTTATTTTGGGGGTAAAATCATTACATAATGTTGATTTAATAACAAAAGTAAACAATCGGACAGGATCAGTCATTTTGCCCTGTGTGTAAAAGAGGTTAAGAGGTCCATACTAGAAGGCAAAGCATAAATTCCCTTACATTAGACTCCTTTGAGTTGAAAGAAGGGGAAACGTACAGCCTGTTACATCTTGGTGAGGGGTCGGCTAAACATGTTTTGCTCGTAACTAAACTTCTTCCTAACAAAATTACTTTTATTTTACTACAGGCAGCATGTTTCTAGCTCTCACTGGCTCACTTCTGTTGTCTTCCTTTCTTATTCTCTTTCTGGCTGGCTGATGTGCAAATGTTTCATGCTCCTTTTCCTCCGCTCAGCCAGTCAGTGAAGCGGTAGAGATGGCTGTAACCGAGCGTAATTGACAGTAGCCTCCCTGGCCTGGATTAAATTAGCCGGTCGAGAGCTGTGCCCATTGACTCAATGTACTGTCCACAGCTGGGGAGGGAATTATTGTCGCACTGTAGCCTGCGAGGGCACAAGCCATCAGATGCTGAACAACATCAGAAAGTATCTGTAAAGCACTCACATGCAGCCATTAGTTTACCTGCCTTTGCATGAGGATCAAAGCATCTCTCTCTCTCTCTCTTTCTCTCCATCTCTTTTTTATGCTTGCTTTCTTGATTACTTATGATCTTCATATCTGCCTCTAAGGAGGCATCCTTTCTTAACCTTGTATGAGTAACCAAGACTTATGACTCTTTTACAGAGCTAAAAAAATGCCACAAGGATTTTTGGTAACACTTTACATTAAGTATAGACTAACTAACATTAATGAATGCACTAGTTAACATGAAGTAACACATTAACAATGGTTAATTAAGGTTAAGTAAACAACTGTTACATTCTCAAGTTACAAAATGATGTTCTATTAAAAGTCTGGTGGACCAAGAATCTTTACACCTGAGTCTTGTTCCAGAAATGATAATAGGACATTAGAGCCACAATAAATCATGCTGCTTTTACTCTACATACTTAAGTACATTTGAAGGTAAATACTTTAGTACTTTTACTCCAGTGGAGGTCTAAAGGGAGGAACTTCTACTTTTACTGGAGGAATATTTTACCTTGGCCACCACTGAAGATAAACTATGTTAATCAGGTTTTTGTACACTACTAAGTGAATTAAATATTTCAGTGTGCTGATCACTACTTTCAGAATTGACTTCTTTGTACAGAGTTTGTCAATGTAAAGTTTAAATTGGATGCTACAGTGCTAGCATTGTCAATATGCATGCTAAGAGATCATTTTTGCTGATATTTTTATTCTTATAAAAAGTTGGAGGCTCTCAGAAGAAACTTCAAGCAGAGATAAACAATGGTTCTGGTCTAGAACTCGCCTTTACTGATGTTTAATGGGAAAAGCCCACAGAAAAAAGTAAACAGCTCTACAGCTAGCTCTAGGCTCATACTGTTTGCCTGCTACAGAAGCACAAAGCCCTGCCCTTTAAAATAAAAGTCCCCTGCATAACAAAGAACCGCCCGGATAGCCAGCATATAGCGGTCCGCTGGCTTGATAAGGTTGGCACCCTGCTGACTGTTTGCCACTTCTGGTCCACCCTTGGACCACCCAGATTACTGTCCTGCATACAAGGCCTAGCTAGTTTTTTGTCTCCACAAAAAGATTTCAAATGTGCCCAGAAATAAACTTAGACAAATATTGATAGAGAAAAGATTAATGACTAGGCCTGATATAAAAGTTTTTCATTGTAAATGTTGTTGCTGACAATACATTTTTTTATATTATTTACTAAACTATTTTACAAATTATAACGAAAGTAAGAAATTAAGAAAAAAAACTAGATTGGACTGTTAGGGATACATTTAATTTTGTCTAATACTCTCCATACGCTCCACACTCCACCAGTGGTCTGCCTAGGAAATGCTGAGCAAAACACCAGTGGACCAACAGCTTCACCATCAGTGGACCAACAGTGATCTAAAATAAACATGGACACATTCTTTCTAATGTAAGTAGCACAGGAGCACATTCAGATGCCACAATATGGACCTAGGTAAGGCATTTGTGTGAGTGTATGTACATGTAGAAATCATTTTGAGTCTGATAAAGTGCTAATAACAGTGTTAAATTCTGGTATTTGTGCATCTGTCTTTGGAGTTCATTTGTGATACAGCATATCACAATTAAGAAACGAATTAAGTCCCCAAGAAAAGAAGTGATGATGATAGCTCAGTGGATAACTTCCCCTTTCCAGCAGAAACACCACTTCTATCATTATGAGAGTCCCACTATCAGTCTGCCTTTTAAATACAACAAAACATGATTCATAACAACCAATTATAGAATTATTAAAAGTATTAGCAGTAGTAATATATTAGAACAGCGTTCAGTGGTAAAAATTAGGATACCACTCTAATGGACCACCCTGTACATAACGCAAGGGGTGTTTTTCTACACTGAAGAAATTGGAGTGATAAATTCCATGCAGCAAATAACCAACTTCATCCAAGTATTTTTTTTTGTTATATTTATGCATTTTGTTTTTTTACATTTCTGGATTTCCAGCGAATGGTTGCAATGACATTTGAATAATATTTGAATAAAAAATACTTCATTTAAAATCAGACCTTTTATTTAATGTGTTATGCTATCTACAACAGCTGGTATACAGATGCTACTAGCATTTTCTCTTCTCGCTCTCCTGATTTGGAATCACTCTTCATTCACTATAAGCTATTCTGTTCACCCACTGAATTTCATTAAGCTGTTCTTGCTGGTGTGTATTTTGTTCTCCAGTCCAGAGCACCATCTGCCCAGAGGCTGGTGGCTAATAGTATTCATGAACTTCAGAATAAATCCTCCCAATACAATAGAAGGGGGATTAAGAATGAAGGATAATGAAAGATAATCGACCAACGTATCACCAACAGATCAGCCATCAGAAAGCTTCGGACCATCCCTCTACCTCCATTAATGGAGCATTACATTCTTAGCCTTGTGCCCCCTTTGGGAATTCTGACTGTGTGGTGATCATGATTGTACCCACATAGAGGCTAAACCTACTAAATGCATCAGTTCGTGGTGGACTAAAGAATACTGAAGCAATAGAGAAGCTGCAGGAGTGTTTTCACAGGACTGGAAAGCCGTGACGGGTTTGGATGGCAGTATAGATGAGTCTGGGAGAGCCTGGCTATGGCTAGTTAAACAGTTCTAATAAGAAAATCTCATAAATTCATGAGAATTCAATATGATGTAACATTACTTTAAAGAATGCACACTGAGAATTAATTATGGTCTACTTCTTTAGTCAGCAAAACCCAGATTTTTATAGTATATCAGTAAAGCACATTGCCTTGTTATGGGAAAATTACTAATAACAACATTATTCATTGTAATGACGCTGAAGAAGCAGTTTGTTAAGCTTATATTTTTACCATCTAAAGTCACATCTTATAAATTCACAAGAATCAATTGATATGCATTAGAGTTAATAAGCTCACTGGACAAAAAAATAGTCACGTTGCATGTTTAAGGTGGTAGTAACTTCAGGTTTCTGCAGATGGTGCTGTACAAGGATGATGAATACCTGCGGGTGTGCATTGGGATATATAGATATATAGAGAAGAGGTGGTACAGTGTAGTGAATGTCTCGTTCCATGTGTGGAAAATGGCTCCAAAGCAGATGTTAATGATTGGCTAAAAGGAGTGATTGAATTTGGGCGTGTCAAAGGCCATAGTGTGAAGGTCAAACGGGTCTACCAGCAGTGGCAAAAATCCCAGTCTACTGGAAATTCTCCTCAGAATTGTGCCAGGGAAGGCGTCCACCAAATTTGACCCAACTGTGCAGTCCTTTGATGCAAGAGTGGCTGAACATTGATGTGGCCTACATCCATTAACCTGCCACATCGAATCACAACTGTTATTCATGCTTGTGGAGGTATTACACATTATTTCAGGCATAGGTGACTACTTTTGGTCCGGTGAGCATAGATAGACAGATAGATAGATAGATAGATATGCTCAATCATTTGAAACACAATATCTTTGTTTGCCTGATGAGCATACCAACATGAAAAATATGTACATCAGCATGAATATGATTACCATTACTATGCTGAACATGGCAAATTTATTTTTGACGACAGACTACAAGACCAAGCTTTAATGTTTGGGACAAATTTGTCAGATTTTTTGAAAAACAGAAGATGAAGTACATACTTAAGGTAATACTTTCTGGTTTTGTTTTGGAACCTCACCTCTCTGAAAACTCCTGTGCTAAAGGTGAACCTCAAGGCTTTGTACTATGCCCCCTCCTATTCTCACAATACATTAACGGCTGTTGGTCCAATGCCCCAGCACATCCATGGTGGGCCAAAAATGCATCTGTGAGAGAAAAATGGAAAAATCATCATCATGATCTCCACGCAACAACCTGCAGGCTGAAATGAAGGAGTACTTCCATAAACAGCCACCTGCCTGCTTTCCCCTGGAAGGAAATGGCACAGCTGGGAATATGGCTGAATCACTCAAGTTCCTGGGGCTCACCATCTGCAACACCCTGAAGTAAGATAATATTATTTCCACTGTTGTCACAGAAAAGCTCATCTCAGGACGCTCCGTCATTGTCTGCTTCCATCCTATTCTAGGCCAAGTTGCTTGCTCTGCTGAGAAGGTCACTGGCTGCTGTCTACCCTCCATTAAGGCCTTGTACTTTTCCAAAATAAGGATGACAGGAAATAAGGAAATATTTGTCTGAATCCAGTGGGACCCAATTATTCATGCCAGGTTCAGGCGGGTTTAGGGACCATTTCTCACATACTTCAGACCAATATTACAAGCTGTAGACGAGATAAGGGTTGGCGCAGTGATATAGATGAGTATGTTCTTCTACCTTTTGACCAAATTACCATAACAAAGATTTCCTCAGGTGGTTCATTGCTGTATGCATGTTACATGCTAACTATAGATTCATTTCTGAATTAACTCTCAATCTCTAGAGCTCCATTTCTGAGCTAGGGTTAGCTAGCGCTGTACTTTACTAATTTACATCGTTAGAATGTCACTAATCTTAGGCATGTTTTTTTGAAGCAATTTTGGTCACAGCTAGCGGTTTCCCTCAAACCTGAAAACTTGCACAATGTTTGGGCCTGTATTTTCAATTAACTGCCAATGGTACCAAGTGCTGTTAAATACCACTGCACAGCAGTTCCACTGTACAGGAGTCAATGAATATATAACAGTAGTCTGCAGTTCTGTGCACTTTCCAGTCCCTGCACAATTTTCCATGGGCTGTATTTCCCAGGTTGCTCCACAGGAAATATCTGAATCTTTTAATGGATGTTCCTCTAAAGAACCATTTTTGCAAATGAGATTTGTGGCTGTGCAGGACTATTTTAATGTTTAAAGTCAACCATGTTTTGACATTCATGCACCTAATTTAAGACCTAGCTCTAACAGTCATGGTTCCCCACTGCTAAAACCTCATCTGATTTTTGGTTCCATCTTGGTGCCGCAGCAGATGCACCTGGTGCTGAATATGGAGACGAAAAATGGAGGAATATGAGATAAAGCTTAAAGATGAAGGTATAGTTTAGTTATAATTTTATGACCTTTGTGTTGGGTTGTGATCTGAGGTCTGATGAACAGATGCAGTTAACTTGCTTTACAGCAGTGGTTAACAGCTTAACTTGGCTAATCAAGGTGTAACTAGTCAGGCTGTAATTAATCCTTGCACATGTTTATAACATGTTTATAACATCTACAATGAACAGCAAGGGTAGAAAAATGTAGACAGTAAAGCATTTATGATGGTAAAAAAGCGATGCTGTCAGCACTGCCACCAGGGTTAAAATAAACTAGGCTCAAAGTTAGCTGGGTAAGCAAGAATACCATGGAGTCAGATTTAAACGAAAACGTATCAAAGTGCAAATATAAAAAATGAGTTACTTGAGTAATTTTAGGGTTAAAGGAAGGGCTGCCCTCTAGAAGTCGACGAGTGGAATCGTCAGTCGGAGACCCTTTAAGTCGACTGAGAACCTTCAAGTCGACTGACAACAGTGACTTTTTTTTTTTGGTTTTTTGTTTGTCTAAAACAGACAAAAGCTTACAAAAATGCACAATAACTTTAAGAATGTAAAAAGACATTTTAATAATTATTAAAAGGGGAATAATAAATATATATTTAAGTTCTAACTGGGCTATGACGCATGCTTGCTAAAAAATTAAATCCACGTGACAACGTGCGCTGGCGGTTCACCGCTGAAGGGAGCTAAAGTTGTGAAGCTGAGAAACACGGGTGGAACAATGTGTCAGAAAAAGTCTGGAGGAGCTTTTGAAGAAGAGAATCTGAACAAATTAAAGCTAATTCTGCTCATCATTTAGTCAGACATCCAACACTGCTTCAAACCAGTGAGTTGACTTTCGTTTTAGACATAATGGCTGTTTGCGGTGAAGGAAAACGGACTGAAGACGTTTGTTTTATTATAATTCCATTATTTTAGAACCTAAATTACAGATATTTTTATTTATTCGTTTACAGCTAAGATTATTTGTATTTAAAGATTAGTACAGTCACTTAATATGCAGCCGATATTTCAGCGCAGGTGGTATAATAATTAAACGGTTCAGGTCTGCCGTTCTTCTTTTCATCTAAAAATAATTTAAATATTGACTAATTTGGTTTTATTTAGGAGTTCATTATTTATGAGAGATGAAAGACGAAGGGTCATCCTACTGAAGGAGCTGTTAAAAGTGAAATTAAAAAGACAGGCTAGAACCGCTAATTTTTAGCATAAATACGTTGCTTGCTGCCGGATGCTATATTCTGTAATTAAATCAGGCTCCAGATCGTTCATCATATGCCACGTCTCTTTTAGTTCAAAAATATGTTCCTGTGACTCTGCTGACTTTCTAAATGAGGAGGACATCAGATCTGAAACGTATGCAAATTGATTTACTGATTACTAGATAATGTATATGGAGAAAAAACATGAACGAATAGTCAAATCGTCGGCCAGGACGGGCGAATCCGATTCGACTGACAAAATTCTGAGTCGGGTACAGCCCTAGTCAAAGGTCATTCAGTTCCACTTTCAGACATGCATATTTGTATTTTTCCTACATTTCCTACACTAATCACCAAAACAATAGTTGCACAAATAGTTGCACCCAGAGGGATGGTGGGTAGGTTTGAAACATGCGAATAATTTCCACGCACTGCCTTAAGGGGCCTTATTGCTGTACCTGACTGACCCAACAGCTACAATAGCGGACATTCAGCTAGCAGTGATGCCCTCCATAAGTCATCCTGTTAGTGCCAGCACCATTGGCAGACGTTACGACGACTGCCCTTGACACCACGTCAAAGTTGCCAGTAACTGCAATGGTGTTGTGTCATGGAGTGACTCAGAATGGCAGTGGGTCATCTTCATTGACGAATCCAGCTTTTGTCTTGGTGTAGACGACCAACGAATCCATGTGAGGAGGCACCGTGGTCAGCACCATGATGAACAGTTTGTTGTCACGTGTCACATGTCCAGAGGTGACAGGTCACATGTCCAATAGTGGTGAAATATCCAATGCAGTTGTATCTCAAGAAAACGAGTGCATTTGTCCATATAATAATGATTATCCTCTACAAATCACAATTTTACTTAAAAGCTCCATATGATCCCATTAACTTTGAAGCTCAGGAGAGCCTTCTATTATCTGACCAATCCAGAATGCATGATCAAGTGGCAGTTCTTCTCAGTACAGATTCCCTGATAGGACAAATCTAATCACAATTTACAATTACAATATGTTTCTGTCACGTGGGACAAGACGAGGAGGCAGGATGCAAATGCAAGTCTTTAATGAAGAACAAATTAAAACAAAACCAAAGAAACCGAAGACACTAGTAAAGTGAGAAATGACTGGGAACAGGGTTACAAACAACAGACATGGACACAAAGCAAGAACAAAGGGAACAACAGGGAGTATAAATGAACAAGGACTGACAAGGAACACCTGGGAAGGGGCGGAGCTACAAACTAAGGACAGGTGAGGGGCCTGACAAGAGGGCGGAGACAGGAGGAGCAATAAAGAAAACAAACAGAAGCACATGGAACAGGACAACAAAAGGCACATGGAAGTGACAAGAGAAAAAGACAAACAGAAAACCAGAGAAGACGGAGACAAACAGGACAAGACAAGACTAGACTATTGCATGGCCGGACAGAATTGAGCCCTAAATCGAGACTGCTGAGAAGGTTCCTTGTAACTGAAATTGTTGATTAGAACCCTAAACAAGCACCCAGTCATCATCACTAATTAACCAGTTATATATTTATATAATGTATATAAATATAACAGCTTGTGGTACTCAACTATATGAGAGCCTCAAAAAATCTGGACAGCCCTCTTGGCATTAGTGAGTTTCTGGTAATGTTTTAAATTGGATTTTTTAGCAGTTATTTGTTAAAGGTAACCCTGTAATCCTGATACAGATCCTCCAATAACTTTGAATGAAATTTTCCAAACTTAAGCGTACGGATGTTCCCAACCCTTCCGCTGCTGACGTCATTAGCTTTAGCAACCTGATTAGCAGTGCAGTTCCCGCCCTGAGAGGAGACTGAAGAGTGCATATCCATGATCAGATTACCTCTCTGTATAGCTCAGCTTGATTCATTAGGCTGGAAACCACAGGTAGAGCAATGGGCATTTCCACTGTTAGCCTCATTATAATCCCACTAATGCTCCCTGTGTACCCAGTCACCTTTCACACAGGCGACATGGGGCCTTGTTTGTGTCATAACTATAATTGCATATGGAACAAACTATTGCCTCTGAGAATGCCACGTGACCCTGTATGAAGAGGGAGCAGCACACCAGTGTATTGTCAAAAATGGCTGTTTCCTATGTGTGTTTGTTTACTCTCATTGTATGTACTGCAAGTTGCAGTTCTACTGTTGCATGCTGTTGCCATATGGCAAGGATTACATGTTTCCATTTGATATAAAGCCCATAAAATCTAAAATAATGGTGGCTTTATTTCTGAAAAGATATTGTTACTTCTCTCAGATAATTTACACTTTTAACTTAAGTTGTGCATAAGTACACTCATAATCAAAAAGAACAGCTGCACCCAGAAGGAAGTGTGGGATTGCAGTGCTATTGGGAAGGAAGATAAAGGTTACCAGGAACAATAAATGATGATAAATTTAGACTGATATGGGCCATATTCATTGAGCTACAGATACAGAAGTAGTGTCTCTCAGTATGGCGTCGGGCCGCCATGTTTGCTTATGAAACATGCCAGACGTCTCGGCATGGAGTTGTAGCGGTTCCTAATGGTGTCCTGTGGTAATCCATCCCATGCAACTTGAATATTCTCACACAGTTCCTACAGATTTTGTGGTAGGGGTGGAGTGACACCAGGCCTTCTAGATGTGTGAAGTGTAACAAACCGGTTATCTTGCTGCTGACCATGGCGCCTCCACACACGGATTCAATTCCGACACTGCCATTCTGGGTCACTCCATGACAGGCACCATTGCAGTCCCCATTTGGGGACGTTGACGTGGTGTTAAGGGCAGTTGTCGTAATTGTCTGCGTGCATGTAGTCCTGCATCGTGTAACTGTCTGCCATTGGTGCTGGCACTAACAGGATGACAATTTGTCAGTTCTCCCTCTCTGTGGTTCATGTAGGTCTCCCAGATCCTTCATGTCACTTGTGCGTGCCTTCTTCTATCCTCTGCCGCCAACAGCCTGCTATGATAGTATCTGCATGACTGCTATGGTGCACAATACGTCGATAAGACCATATGTCGAAGAGCCCTATGATACAACCCCTCTCCAGGTGGGGGTTAACTGCCTCGCTCAAGGCCATTTCAGTTGCGTCCTTTCAGTTCAGGGGATCGAAACAATGAAACTTTTGGTCACAAGGTTGGTTCCCTTACCCCCTACTCATGACTGCAACAAGAAGGCATGTGATCAGAAAAATGTATACCATTTTATACCTAAAGTTTTCTAAACAAAAAAAAAAAACCCCAAACAAACATCTTTTAGAATTGTAGTTAGGCAACACCATCTGGCAACACCATGCAACAAGGAAAGCCCCAATAAGTATCACTGTACCATGTTGTTCTGTTGTTTCTTCGAACTGGATTGATGTCCCTAAATGTCTAATATGTATGCTGTGTTCTCCCTTTGGTCGTCCCATAGGACGTCTTGCTATTCTTTAATGGAGATTTAAGCATTTAGCCTTTGGTCATTCTCATTCTCAGCTCAGTGAGCAGCACTGTTACGCTCCCGGGGGCTTTGCTCCGAGCGGTCTGTTATTCCAGTGGACACAGCCTCTCTGGGGTGTCTGAGACAGAGAGAAGATTCTTCTGTTTGTGCGGTGACTGACGGAGCCACAGAAGGGCTGGAAAAAGGGAGAGTTGTACCTGAGTGAGTGAGTAAGTGAAGTGGAGACACCAAGTGTCATCTCCAAGACACTCTATGAATGGTAAATACAGTAATAGCATAAAACCCTGTATCTGCTGAAGTGCCAGGCTGCTCCTCTGAATCAAGCATATCAAATCTCGGGTCACAGCCTGGCTTACCTTTACTGACTTTACTGTGACTTCCCGCAAACCTGTGTAGTGCAAAAGCCAGGATATGTATACCATAGGACCCACTTGGTAGGCCATATTGTGCTAAGCCAGTTTGCATTAGGCAACACTGAGACATCCTGTTAGTGCCAGCACCATTGGCAGGTGGCTGCATGACACAGGACTACATGTACACAGACCGTTATGACTGCAATGGTGTTGTGCCAGACTGTCATGGAGTGACTCAGCGGGTGGCAGCGGGTCATTTTTAGTGACGAGTCCCGCTTTTGTCTTGGTGGAGACGACCAACCAATTCATACGTGGAGGCACAGTGGTCAGCACCAAGATGAACGGTTTGTCATCTTGTGTCCAGAAGGCCTGGTGTATCAGGACACCATCAGGAACCTCTACAACTCCATGCAGAGGCATCTGGCAAATATGACTGCCCAACACCATACCGAGAGACACTACTTCTGTATGTGTAGCTCAATAAATATTACCCATATAAAATTATCATCATTTTTTGTTCCTGGTAAACTTATAGCATTGCAATCCAACACTTCCTTCTGGGTGCAACTATTCTTTTGATGATGAGTGGATTATGGTTAATAATGAAATGAAGGCATTATTGCTTTTAGAGTGTGTGTTAAGCTACTCTTATGTTCAGTTTATTCTGGCAGTTTTGCCAATAGTCGTCTGAAAGAGAACTGTTGCTGAAACTGGAAGCACTCCATCTTCCTCTGGACTTTTAAACAGAGATCTTATCGTTAGTGACTTGGAAATAGCATGTTGTTTCAATTGCTTGGAAGTGTGTTGTCAAAAAAGAGAATTATCTTGGTTTTCAAAGGCTTAAATGATTGCTCCGTTGGATTGCATTGAAGCCCAGTGAGAAGCTGCAGAGCAGTGTGATGATTCTCTGTACTGAAGCTATCACTAAGGTTGTGATTATAAATGACAGAACATGAAACACATTTAATAAGGTCTAGGCTGGAAAGCACTGAGCCTATCCTTCAAAGGTTTACGTCACTGAGACTTTGCTAATTAGCTAATAAGGTAAATATATTGGTTAAAGTTCTATTAGACCTGCTTTAAACCACACGGGGGAAGCATTAATGGTGCAGAAATGTGGTATTATGAAATATATAATATAACTGGTGATCACTAGGTGGATTTAGACATTATAGGCAATATGGGATACTTTAGGAAACTCATCTTTTCTGGTTGGAACTGGTGGTTACTGGTGTTTGCTCTCTAAATAAGCAAAATGGAGTGCTGTAAATAGAGTCATTAAATGTTAAAAGTCATTTACCGAGGGAAATTGACCTCTCTATGCTCCACCCACACACTCATTCGGTTTATTTTCTTCATGTTTTCACTTCTTTGACAGTGAAGATTCACCCTTCTTTGCTTTTTTCTTCTTGTGTGTTTTTGTGCTAAATTATGAGTCTGATCCTCAATTTCTTAACATTTGGGTTCTCAAACTTATCAAAACACAAAATGGTTAGCTAGCACCAGAGTTCTACCGGTATATTAAAGTCATGGAGCAGCCATACCTAGAATGCTCCTATCATTAGTGCAGAGTAGTGTTTCAAATGTTTGTGTTTTTAATGTTAATTCCTTTCAGACTCAGCTCACTACTCCCTCCCCTGATAAGCTGATTTAGTCCCTAATCATTCTTTCACTGCTGGAAACATTATCTGATAAGGACATACACCAGCTTCTTGTTCGAAATGTCCTGTTCCGTGCACAGAGCTACCCATAAACATGTGCTACGGTAGGACATTTAGGTATTCAAGGTTCTTCTATCCTCTGCACTTTTCAGTGACCACTTCAAGCCAGAGGGCTTTAAAGGACCGGTCAGACTGGCAGGATTAGAGAGGGAGTTAAACTTCCTGTCTTTAGAAGTCTAATCCGTGCCTTCCTTGACAATGTTTGATCCACTTGTACCAGTGCAACACACACACTAACACAACACCACCACCTCTCTACAAGAGAGTCCAAAAACCTCATTTAATGGTAATGCAGGGCAATAGAAACAGACTTTTTTCCAAGCAATTCTATTGGTCCATTCATCATGAAGTTTTCACACAAGGTAAACAGCAGCTCAAATGATGCATGAAAGTAAAAATTTACAAAAATGGAGATACATGCTTTTCTTTGGAGAACAAGGATGTTAGTATATTTATATATGTGAGAATATGCTTTCTACTGCTTTTTACATTTCAGTCATTCATGTTTAGGTAGTAATTCTTTTTTGATGTGTTTTATTTGTGTTTAATTTCATTCAGTTTTTGTCACACCTCTGGGTCTCCCTGACACCGTCAATCTCCCGGACTCCATTTCCCAGAGTGCACCACCCGATGATGTCACACTCACATGTCCCCAGTCTCCCAATCACACCCCATTCTCTTGGTCTGGCTCCCCTGAATTCTAATTACACACACCTGCTGCTCATTCCCCTCGCTGCAATTAAACCCCTCACAAACACTCACAGTGCAAAGTTTTGCCCAACCTAGTTTGCATCACTGAGCGTTTCTCTCTTGCCTTTTGCTATTTCTCTGCTTCTGACCTCTTTTGTCTTTGACTCTCTCTCTCTCTCTCTCTCTCTCTCTCATCCCCTTGCGTTTGCCTGGTTGTTTTGCCTCCCCGTTTCTCGATTGCCTCCCCGGTTCTCCTTTTGTTTATTCTGACTACTCTCTTGGATTTGCTCCTTTAGATTCATTCACTGGTCTGTCTGACTTCCTGGTTTTTCAACCTCTGCCTGTCTCTCTGTCTACGACCCTGCATTACCCATTTTGTTATGTTTACTGATGTTGTTATGATACTTTTGTACTCTTACTGACTGACAGTGTACTTGTGTGAGTATTTTACTCAAGTATCAATACTTTTACTTGAGTACTGGTTTAGGCTACTCTACCCACCTCTGGTCCTGACCATTACAAATCAGGATAAAAGGGGTCTAACACAATACACAGAGAAACAGGGGGACTACAGTCTGTAATTACAGATCTGCAAAGTGCACCTTTGCGGTAAGTAGAGCTGATGAAATGAACAAAGACACAAGGAAGTGTATTCGGGGAAGTCGCATTCAATCATTTTTTTTAAAGGAAAAATAAATGGAAGAAAAAAAGAACAAGATGGTGGAAACCTCAGTGTCAACATCCTTAGTTTTAGCTGTTACTGTTTTTGTCTCCTTTGCCTTTTAACATAATGGAGCGGAGAGGGTGGTGAAATATTGTCCCCTGCTCTCCTCACTTCATCTGATGAGGCTTGGGCAGTTTCGCCCTGATGGACTGCTATAAATACTGCCAATCATCTGCGAGCCGCCCGGTCCAGCAGCAGAGCTGTGACTCACGCCGGCCTCCCTAATAACACACAGCTGCTGGAGGTGCTTTCAGAACACAGCTTTTAGCGTGAGGCCCCACTCGGCTGATTAGCCACTTGATTCACACCGCGTTCCTGTGAGTTGATCTGAAAAGTGAACTGTGTGTACCATGTGATGGCATGGTGAACGTTTTGCTTTGAGTGCTTTGGGCTGTGTTAGACTCGGAGTTCTATTTTTAGGGTTCATGTACGACATAAGACGGCCCATTATAACCGTGTTCAAGGCAATTACAACTTGTGTTACACCATTTACCCACTTCATTAGGAGGCATTATGACAAGTTCTGCATTTCTGTGTGGACGTATCATATGTGTTTTACTGTGTTTACAGTAAAGACTCTTTACTACATTCATTAAGGACATAATTACAGTCATATACAATCATATAAACTGTAATCATGGCTCATCAGAACACCCTAGAGTCCACATATACAGACTTCATTACCTGAACTGAAACTGAAACTGAAGTTAACGACAATATATTCTCAACCTGCAAGTCAATTACTGTAAATGATTACAGTTTTTCCACATTGTATACATACAAAATGTGGAACTATGCACACAAATCCAAAAACATGAAGCTCATATGTCAACGTTGTGACTCCAAACTGCTAAACTCTAAGCACAATTCCATATGTTCTCACTCAAATATCATTCTAAATCACAGCTTTGCAAATCGCTAAACACAAATTGCATCATTTAGCACACTTTGGTCACCTTCAAATACAAAACCCTAATTACCAAATAGTCTCACACCTGTGCAAACTTAATTAGAAGAACACTTCAATCATTTCTCAGAGCATAAAAGAGGCCTCAAGTGACTGATACAGGTGTTAGGTGAGATGATGGAGCAGCAGGAGCACAGAGGAAGAGTAAGAGTAAGAGGAGGCATAGCAGGCCGAAGAGAACGAGGAAGAGGAGGAGGAAGGCAAAGATGAGGCAATCTCTCAAATGAGATACGTGCAACCTTAGAGGACCATGAAACCAATCATGGCCTAACCATGACTGAAGCTGAGCGGAGAGTCCAGCCAAATTTGAGCCACTTTACAGTAGCCTCGGTTATCCGGGCTTTTAGAGAAGAGAATAGGTAAGTAACCACTGATTAGTTCTACAGTAATTACAGTATACTTTATGGTTTCAGCGCTCACACAAATGTGCACTATAGTGCAATGTTTGTCTTTACATTTATGTAGAAATATAGTAAAATACGTATCCTATAATGGGTGTGTATATACTTTTCCCAGAATAGAAAGACGGGCAGCAAGAGGTGGCAGACACCAGAAATTCACAACTGGGACCTACACGGCACCAAATAAATGTAAAGAACAGAAAGCCAGCATATTTCCATGGAGTTGTATGCGTTTGAATTTGTACAGTGGCCTCATGAAGTCAACAACATTTTTACGGCATTTAGCTGATGCTCTTATCCAGAGCGACTTACAAGGTTAATCATATTACAGGTAGGCCAATGTAGTGTTAGGAATCTTGCCCAAGGACTCTTATTGGTGTAGCACAGCAAAGTCACCCAGACTGGGATTCAAACCCCAGTCCCCCACATGTGGTGGTGGCTCCCTGGTGGGTAGTGGTGTTACCCGTTGAGCTACACCAATCAACCAACATACACAAACACTTCTGATAATAGTGCTTTGAATTTATCCTGTCAGTGTTTATTTGGTGCTCTGCAAGAGATAAGCATATGAATAGCTGTGTGTATTGTTTTGGTGGAAGGAATCCGTTTGGAGAAAAGAGAGTTTTTTAGTGCTGTGTTTGTGTTTGCTAGAGATTTGTGGAGTTTCAACAAAGTAGTTAATAATTTTGAGTTTGTTTTTAGAGTTTTGAGAAACTGAGCCAAGTTTCTTAAAATGTGTTTAAACATTTGGGGAAAAACTGTAATACAGAGAGGGGGGGTGGGTGGGGGCGTAAAGAGAGAGAGAAAGACACATAGAGAGAGAAGGAGAGATAGAGGGAAGGATAAAGAGAGACAGAAAGATACAGAGAGACAGAAAGATACAAAGAGAGAGAGAGAGAGGGGGAGGGAGGGAGGAAAAGATAACAGACAGAAAGAGATGAGGATAAAGAGAGAAGAATGAATTGACACAGAAAGAGAAAGATATAAAGATAAAGAAAGAGAGAAAGATAAACAGAGAGAAAAAGAGAGACATAAAGAGAGAAGGATAAAGAAAGAGAAGAAGAAAAGTATAAAGAAAGAGAAAGAGAGAAGGATGAAGAGAGACAGAAAATGAGAGAGGGACAGAGAAAAGAGGCAGAAAGACAGAAGGATACAGAAAGACAGAAAGACAGAAAAGAGAGAAGGATGGAGAGATAGACGATTAGACAGAAAGAGAAGGAAAGAGAGAAAGAAAAAGAGAAAATGACAGAGAGAAAAAGAGAGGAATAGAGATATACAGAGAGAAAGAAGGATACAAAGACTGAAAGAGAATAGTAAAGAGAACAAAGAAAGATAGAAAGAAGCATCAAGAAAGAAAGAGACAGAGAGAGAGAGAAAGGCAAAGAGAGAAAGAAAAAGATTAAAAGGTTGAGAAGAAACAGAAAGAGGCAGAAAGAAGGATGAAGAGAGAATAATAAAGAAAGATAGAGGAGAGAAGGAGAGAGAGAAAGAGAGAGAGAGACAGATCACATAATTAGAATGGCTGTTTCAGTACCGATTGTAAATAAATAAACAAACAAACAAACGAATGAATGAATGAATGAATGAATGAATGAATGAACGAATGACTCTGAATCTCTGAGATGTGAAATATCAGTAACTGAGTGGACTGACATGGTCTGCACTGAACACAGGCTGTAATAAGGTGCTCCATGCTGGGTGGGATCACTGCAGCCTGTCAATCCCCCAATTCCCCCCAGGGAGAAATGAACCTAACGACCAGAGATGATGGAGAGAGTGGGACCTAATGTAGAGTGAGAGAGAGTAATAGTGAGTGAGAGAAAGAGAGAAAGAGCAGTTAAACTAAATGGTATTTGTTTATTTTAGACCATCTTAGTTTCTTATCTTCTTTCGTCTGCACTGATGTCATCTCTCTTTACTGTTCCTCAGTATTCCCAAACACTGTGTAAACCCACTATTCAGACGGAATTTAGCTACACTGAGATGAGAAAAGAGAGAGATCAGTAGAAAGAGAGAAGAAAGGAAGAGAATGGAAAAGAAAAAGAATGGCAGGTATAGACAGAAAAAGAAAGAGAATGATAGAGAAAAGACTGGATGGGAAAGAAAGGAGAGATGAAGACAGAGAGAGAAACAGAACGAGAGGGATAGAAAGAGAGAGAGAGAGAAAGAGAGAAAGGAGGAGGAGAGAGAAGTTCACCAGACACACTTTGGCCCAAAAACATACAGACTCTTCTAACAGTCCAAACGTCCCTGTGAGTTCAGAACACTTCCACTGTTTCGTCCAGACCACAGAGCGGACAGCCTCTCTCTACAGGGGGATCGATGTGTGCTGCATGTGACTTTAACACAGGCCCCATACAGAGCTATTCCTGACCCGTCTGCAAGGTCTGTGGAGTTCTGAAAGAGTGAAGTGCATCCTCTTCCTCTTGATCGAGAGAGAGAGAGAGAGAGAGAGAGAGAGAGAGAGAGAGAGAGAGAGAGAGAGAGACATAAGAAAAGAAAGAAATGTGTTTAAAATAGAGGGACATTGAAGGAGAGAGAACATTTAAGAAAAGAAAGGGAGAAAGGAAAAAAGAATGAAAGATGAAGAAAAATATGAGCTAATGAGGTGAAAGAGAAAATAGAGAAAAGTGGAGCAGCAAGAACGAGTGAGATACAAAAAAGAGAGTGGAAAAGAGAGAGACAGGCAGAGAGAAAGGGAGAAAGAAAAATAAATAAGAGAGTGATTGTGAAATAAAAAGAGAGAGGGGAGAGATAAAAAGAGAGAGTGAGAGATATAAGGGTAAAAGAGAGCTGAGAGAGAGAAAGGGATTAGAGGGAAAGAGAAAGAGACATATGAGGCAGAGAGAGAGAGTGAGAGAAAGAACAGATGCTCTGCAGAGGCACAAGCTTGGCTGCCCAGAGAAGAGACACACTTTCACCTTTACTGTCAATAATAAAACACATCAGAGACAAACCCTTCAGCAGATTCTGAGTTGAGTGATGTCACATCCTGTCTTGCCCTGCCTTTTCCTTTCCTTGGTTGTGTCTGTTTCTGCATTTGATGGATTTCCCTCGTGTGCTTTTGTTGTGGTGTTGTGTCCTGTGTCTCCTCCCCATTCCGCCTCCTTGTCATCTGTGTTACCTGTGTGTAGTTTATAGCCCCGCCCTCTTGTCAGGTGTTTCTTGTTTGCCCCCTGTGTATATAGACCCCTGGCTGTGTGCTTTGTGTCTGCTTGGTGTTTTATTTCATCGGGCTCTGTTTTGTTATTGCCTGCTGTGTTCTAGTTTGCTTCATGTCTCTCAGTCTTTTGTTTTCTTCCTGTTTTAGTACATAGTCATCAGTGTTCTTCCCTTGTTTTGTCACCGGTGTGGATTTGTTTTCTTCTCGGTTTTCAATAATTCAAGGACTTGCACATGCATCCTTCCTCTTTGTCTCCCAGAGTGTTACAAGTGAGCTCCTTGAATTGGAAAGTATTATCAAGAGAGGGCTGAAACACTGCTGTGGCAGGAAGATATGTAGAGGAGTGCCACAGCCTGAGAAAGTGAGGGCTTGCACAGTGGTGATGGTGCCATGTGCCATGAGTGAAATGAGTCAAACACATATATACACACATCATCAAAAGAACGGCTGCACAAATAGTTGCACCCAGGAATTAACTGACACGGCATTTTGAACACAGACACAATTCTGTATTGGGAATCACTGTATGGGCTCAGAAACACTTCCCAAAACCACAGTTGCATCCACATATACCATAAAACTCTACCATGCAAAGAAGAAACCAGATAAAAAGAGCATCCAGAAATGACCCGAGCTCAATTAAGAAGAGGCGAAGGGTAAAAGTGTCCTGTGGTTCAAATTCAAACTTTGAAATTGGAAATCATAGACGCCACGTCCTCCGGGCAAAGGAGAGGTAGAGCCATCTGATTTAAGGCACATAATTCAACAGACAGCATATGTAATGATATGGGGGGAGCATTATGGGTAACCTCCACATCAGTAAAGGCTCCATTTATGCTGAATGATATATACAGGATTTGGAGGAACATATGCTGCCATCCAGACAACATCTTTTTCAGGGTCTTGCTTATTTCAGCAAGATAACGCCAAAGCACATTCTGCATGCATTACAACAGCATGGCTCCTTAGTAAAGGAGTCTGGAAGCAAAACTGGCCTGCCTGGAGTCACCCCCCGAAATCTGATGCATTATTAAATTACAAATATGACAAGAAAGACCCTGAACTGTTAAGCAGCTGGAATTCTGTATCATGCAAAAACATGATTGTTGGCATCATATTCAAAATGAGCATACAAGCTCACTCACTCATCTCACTCATCTTCTAAACCTCTTTATCCATCTTGGTCGCAGCAGGGTGTTGGAACTTATCCCAGCGTTCAGCGTTATCCCAACAGAAGACTGGAAACACCCTGGACAGGCCACCAGTCCATTGCAGGGCATATAAGCACACCGGAAAAACTGAGTCACCTGTGATTGAAACGTCATGATATGTTAGACCTCCACAAGCACAAATAACAGCTGTGATTCGATTTGGCATGGACTGGAAGTTTCTGGATGTAGGCCACATCAATGTTCAGCCACTCTTGAATCAAATAATTGCGCAGTTGGGCCAGATTTGGTGGAAGCCTTCCCTGGCACAATTCCGAGGAGAATTCCCTGTAGAGTGGGATTTTTGCCACTTCTGGTAGACCCGTATGACCGTACACTTCCATACACCTGCAAATTCAGCTACTTCCTTCACACTATGGCCTTTGGCACGTCCAAATGCAATCACTCCTTTTAGCCAATCATTAACATCTGCTTTGGACCCATTTTCCACACATTCAATGAGACATTCACTGCACTGTACCACCTCTTCTCAATCTATGAATCCCGTCACTCGCACCTGCAGTTACTACCATCTTAAACACGCATGGTGACTAATGACTAATTTTTGGTTCAGTGAGCTTATTCCAATTGAGAAAGTTTGAAACAGAAAGTAAAGGGGAGAGAGAGAAAGAAGCACAATGGGAGAACAAGAGAGACTGAGAGGAAGAGAGAAAAGAGTGGAAGAGCAAGAAAAAAAGGCTGGGAACCTTTCATGTAAGAGAGGGAGAAAGAGTGAACGAAAAAGTGAGAAAAAGAAAGTGGCAGAAACAGAAAGGCATAGAGAGACAAAAGAGAAAGAAGAAGAAAAGGAAGGCAAATGAGAGAAAAATAGAACACAGAGTGAAATAGAAGGAGAGACAGTGAGAGAGAGAGAGTAAGGCAGACAGTGGGAAAGGTGGGAGGGAGAAGCAGAAAATAGTGTGGGGAGCGTATTATGATGATGATGATGACGAGAAGCAGAGGAGTGCAGGTAGAAGAGATGGAGAAAATGACGCACGGCAAAAATGCCACAGGACTGAGAGGAAGTCAGAATCGGGAGGGAAAGAAAGTCTCGCTCAGGCACAAACGTCAGCACTCCAGCGTGCACGTCCATTAGATTTAAAAGCCCCCCATCATCACCCCGCTCCTCAGCCTCAACCTACAACTGAGTCAACACATCCAGGATTACTGTAGCAAACGAATGAACATGTGCACTATTTGTCTGCTTTTCTCCTTATGACAAATGCGTTCCTCGCATCCTCCCCAGTATTGTTAGTAAGCCTCGTCCCGCCCGGCTGCCTGAGGAGACGTGAAAGAGAAATTACAACTGTGACAAATCCCGGCACAATGCTCCGCACTATTTCGTCCCTTGTGTTGCTGCATCAAAGGAAATGTCACGAGGCGGGAGTGGTAGAGAAGGAGGACGATGGCTGATAGGAGGAGAATCCAATCAAACATGTCAGTTTGACTCGCTGACAATAAAAAGTGAGAAGAGAACTAAATCAAAGCAATGGCACTTATTTGCTTTGCTGAAGTCTTGAAAAGGTACACGAGAATAAGGACAGGGATGAAGGATAATGAAAGATGCATACAAGCAGAAGAAAACAAAGCACTGTCAACATAAACCCTTAGAAATGAAGGTTCTTAGACGGTTCTTGCCTTGTACAGACAGTTCCAGGAAAAGTCTTTAATGGCATAGAGCCTTTAGATTATGTGGAGGCTCTTTAAACTCACATTCACCAACAATAATTACATTTGCCATAGAATAAACCATTAAGTGTTTTACATTAGTTCTCTGATGTCTCCATAGATGGTATGGTGCTTTAGTCAGGGTGAAAAAAAGCCCAGATGTCGTTTTACTCGCCCATTTACATCCTGTGATTTGGCTCTAGAATGAAACCGGCTGTTTTGCCTTTCTGGGCAATCTTATGAATAATTTAATGAGCTCTGCTCTGATTGGCTGGTTTACAACAAAACCCACTGTATGGTGTATTTGATGCCCTGTGTCAATAATGACACATTCTCCGCACCTCCGATCCCCACTGCGTGTCCGTGCATGTCTGAATTTTGTCAAAGAGTGAATTTTCAGGGAGGTTTGCAGAGCAGGTTCGCCAATACAGGTGCATATATGAGAACTCTATCATGTAACCACTGAGAATACTGCAACAACGGAAGTGCTAACTACAAACGCTATTGTGTTGGGGTGTTTGGACCACTGCCAGTTATGTTGCTTTATTACTGTGGTGACAAAAATGTATACCATCACAGCCCTAGCTAACAATGCGAGCAGTTGATAGAGGAACTCACAGCACTGTGAGTGTGTGAGAGTCAGGCTGCCTGACTGCCAATGAATTATGTACCTCAAAATAATATTGACCTGTATATATAAATAAGCTTATCTTCCACAAAATTGCTGCAGCATGACTGCAGGATCTTCCTAAGCTGGTTTTGACCCTTTACGCTTTTCGGTGTTTCAGTGTTGTGTGAATGTGCCCGCCCGTCTTCATGATTAATCAGAGGGAACGTGAGTTTGAATATGAGGCTTGGATGAGGGAAGATTGTCCTATTCGTACTCCTTATTGCTTATTTGGTCTCCTCCCATGTAACTTTGCTCATTTTGTTTGGTGTTATTGTTCATTTGAAATAGTAAAAGTAGGTTTAAAAGTAGTTGAAAGTAGATGACTGGATGTTCTAACACAAAGGGGGAAGAAACAAACTCTTCAAAGTGAGCGTGGCGAAATACAGTGTATATGTCATGCCATTAGCTAACTAGTCATTTTTCCTTTTCATGTTCTAGCACCCTCTAGTGGTCCGTAGGCCCCTCCTCAGAGGAAGGCAGTTGTCTATAGTGGCTGTAGTAATATTAACGGCACTTTAAGGCATCCAAAAAAAAAACAAAAACAAAGAGTATAAACATTAACAGCAATTCTAAAATAAAAACATATGGCAGAAGTGACTCAAGGCAAATTAAACATCATCAGCTTGAGACAACATTGCTGCGGGTGCCTGATCTGGACAACTTAGCTAAACAAAGATGGAGAATTTTCCTAAACTAGGAAAGAATGTTAATACTGTGCCTCAGAAAAGGCGAAAAATCATCTTCAAGTACAACCTGGACTACAGCAAACATGGATTTGTGCCAGGTGTGGTAGGAGGTGATGATGCTAATCCAGCAGCCCAGTGTGTGGAGTATGGTTTGACTGTTTCAAATGGTGTGCTAAAACCACAACATCACGGACCCAAGTGTGGCCTGAAACCTAGCTACCTCCTAAATAGACAAGTTGCATGAAGTAAGAAAGCCTTTGTGATGGCTAAGGAATTGGTGCTGCCAGCTGCCATAGACCACTACCATGTACCACTAGACGAGTCAACTGACGAGAGTTTTGCTTTCTTGTAGGCCATTACGTTTTTCAGTTATAAACAGGTGGGCTGCAAAGGTTAAGAACCCCTGTTCTAAAAGGTGGTTCTTGGCCATGTCAAGTGTTGAGAGGTACCAGACTCACTAGACAGTCTGGCAATGCAAGACTACTGAAATGGTAAGTTTTTATGAGAAATAAATACATTTGTAACTTCTTAATTGTACTTGAATCAACCAATAGTTTATTTTTTAGGTAATCTTGGAGCACTTCTGTTAAATCATCCTTCATGAAATGTTCACACAATGTAAAAGGCAGGTCCCATTTTCAAATGTTGTTAACAGAAATCTTATCATGTTCTATATGACGTAATATAAGGAATTCATGGTTCCTGTGGGCTATTAGTTAATAGGAGAAGCTGAGACTGAGACCCCCATCCCTACTTTTCTCCAGGTGAGTTAAAGATTAGGTGCAATAATCATAATTTACAATGTATCAGATGTGCAACAGGTAGTCAGGGTATATTAACACTGGTACATTAAGCACCACGGAACAAACAAAGCATCTGTGTGATATCAGTTAGTGTACACCCTGTTCCACGAGTATCAAATGAGCATTATATCACCATGGAATAGTACACTCTGGGTCTTTTGGCAGATTTATATTTATAATCGATGAAAACAAACACTACAAGGCTAAGAGCGGATAGGTGTGCTAACACACAGAGTGCTAGCATGGGAAACAAAGGCGATAGTGTGGTTTGAGGAACACAGGCAGTAGATTTGCAGAGCTCTGGGAAATGTGGCTCTGCTGCCCTGGAGATAGAGTCATGCTGCTGGTTGTCTAACTCAGCAGACAGCTTCTCAAGCAAGCAAACAGACAAGACAAACACCCGAGTGCACGGAACAAACACAGGTAATGCAACAGCAGCCAAGCCCTGGTAACAGACAGACAAAGTGGAGAAGGGTGAGAGAGAACTTGTATGCTATGCTGAGGAAATTTCCAGTCATGCTGCAGAAAAGCAGTACAAGTTACTGTACACGAACTCCTAGCAGGTCTAGCAGGCAATGTAATGAACATATTCAAGCAAATATTTTATGCAGTCATGTATATTCAACTTGTTAATGAGATCTGAAAAACCTCACAATTTTAGAAAAGCTGATGTAACCTGATGGGAATTTTGTCTGAGAGTGTCAGGAGACCAGTCGTTGTATGTGAGGTAGAGGAATGTGAGTAGGAACCAGAGAACTGGGTTCTCTGGCAGGTCTAATGTCATCTGTGCCTAATTTCATCCCACCAGCTCAAATCACATTTAAGAAATCTCCCCACAGAAAACAACAGCGTTCTATCTCTGCGGATTCATAGGAAAAACACCACAAAAACTTCAGATAAAGGAGGGGAATCATGAAAACGAGTAGACAGGGACTGTCATATATGAATGTGTGCCAGTTTGCCTGTGCTGGGCCTTGATGAGGAACTGATGACTCCACAGTTCTGTATTTACCCACTTAAGACACCAGCAAGTAGCTAAGACCTGCCAAGGTGTGCAAGTAGAAAGAGAGCAACAAGAATGTGTTGAACAACTGTTCTCCTGCACTGTTCTGGAATGTTCCACTTCATCCTCATTGCTCTAGAGTGTTCTCAATTCACACTCTGTTAATATGTTACATTCTGTAAGTTTTTATTTTGGACAAATGCCAACAAACCCAAACACAAAGGGATGATCTGCTACATCTGTGCTGTGCTCCCGCCCACTCAATTTGTTAAGGAATCGTCTCCCCATTCACACTGTTCTAGAATGTCCTTCTCCTATTTGCACCGTTGTGGAATCATAATGTCCATTCACATTGCTCTAGAACATTCTCCTCCCATTCTAACTGTTATGGAATATTCTCCCTTACACTGTTCTAGAATGTTCTCCCCCTGTGTGCACTATTGTGGAACATTCTCCTTCCACCCATATTGTTGTGGAGTATTCTTCTCCATTCACACAAATCTCAAAATGTTCTATTACTACTGATACTATTCTAGAACACTCTCTTTACGTTCCCATTGTTGTGTTCTGTTGTGTTCTTTTCCATTCACACTGTTCTAAAATGTTCTCCTTCCATTCATACTATTCTAAACATCCTCTGCATATTCACACTGTTCTAAAACGTTCTCCTCCGATTCAAACTATTCTAAAACGTTCTCTTCCTATTCACACAATTCTAAAACGTTCTCCTCCTATTCAAACTATTCTAAAATGTTCTCCTCCTATTCACACAATTCTAAAATGTTCTCCTCCAATTCAAACTATTCTAAAATGTTCTCCTCCTATTCACACAATTCTAAAACGTTCTCCTCCTATTTAAACTATTCTAAAATGTTCTCCTCCTATTCACACAATTCTAAAATGTTCTCCTCCTATTCAAACTATTCTAAAATGTTCTCCTTCTATTCACACAATTCTAAAACGTTCTCCTCCTATTCACACAATTCTAAAACGTTCTTCTCCAATTCAAACTATTCTAAAATGTTCTCCTCCTATTCACACAATTCTAAAACGTTCTTCTCCTATTCAAACTATTCTAAAAGGTTCTCCTCCTATTCACACTGTTCTAAAATGTTCTCCTCCCATCCATGCTGTTCTAAAACGTTTTCCTCCCATTTACACTGTTCTAAAACATTCTCCTCCTATTCTAACTATTCTAAAATGTTACTGTTGTAAAATGTTATCCTCACTCATGCTAGTCTGTTTGACCTGTCAGTTTTTTATTCTAGGCTGTATATAGTAACATAATAATGTTGCTGTTTGTTGGGTTGGTGTGCTTTTGGAGTAAAAGATTTTGTTGTAGTATTAAAGTGTTAAAGTTTCACTTCCCAGCCTATACAGTCCATAAGATCAAACTAAGCTGCACTAATCTGCCAGACATCATGTTTGTATGTGGATCAAAAGAACCACTTCATATGATGCAACATTTTAAAGAGCTAAAGCTCTTGGGAGCTTCTGGGTGCAACCTCTGCTGAAGTACCGGTCATCTATTTCTGGTTTCTGGTTTCTATTTCTGGCTGCACCTCATCTCGCTGATATAAACCTTGAAGAATGGCCACGTCAAACACAATATTATAATCCATATACAAAATTGTACCAAAGTGGGCACTTCTACCTTCTGATGGCAAAAGGGCAGGAACCCAAGGCCTCTCTGTACACATACTTGTTTCCTGGAGATGCTTTCCACGCATATCTTTAAACGGATGAAACAAGTTTCAAAGCTTTAATTGCTTTGTTTAGGCTCTTATTGTTTGCAATCAAACGATTAAAGCAAATCTACATACATAAGCAAATTACACAGCGAGAGGGTTTTACCTGAGCTCTTAAAGCTGCTGCTGTAAATAGTCTTGGTGATTTATAAAGGTTTATATTCAAAAGCCCAGAAAGTGGCATTAGTGTATTTATATCAGGCTTTGAAAATGGATTAATAGCATCTCTAGGTCTCATAAAAAAAGGAATGTTTCTTTTAAAAGAACCTGTTCCACTCCTCTATACACAATGTTCTACCAACCAGCACAAAGAATTAATATGCGTGCCCAGTCTTTTTTGTGCTAATCACTGTCGTTGCACTTCACAGACCTCAAACCCTTTAAATCATTCATCGCTTTCCGTAGAGCAACAATATGAAGGGCTGCAGGGGCATTTCCAGCAAAATCCATAATTTACAATGCAGTAATTTTCTGACAAAAGCACTCAGTGTAGCTGCATATAAGGAGCACGGGCCAAATTACACATAGTGGTTTTGTGACATTATGCATGGGGTTTGGGGGATGGGGGATGGATGTCATGTACTCTCCAATTTTTTAAATCATACAATATAATTTTAAGGGTTATCAATCAGTTATAATACAGCTTAAAATATAATCACACTCAAAAGAGATTGTTCTTTGATTTGGATATAGGCAGTAATGACAATGAAAGAAGTGATAAGCTCTCCTGGAAATGCTTTAACACTTCTTCAGACTAAGAATTTAGAAACACAATGCAAAGAAAAAACTGCCATTTCAGTGACCAAATGCAACCTCTATATAGAATGTGTGTGATAGTATTACTCCTAACAAAGATGCTAATTGTTTTTTTTCCTTTAATATGAACATATAACACCTAATATATCAATATGATAACTGTAATTTAATATATTCTTTGTTTACACATTTCTGAACAGTCTGAGTTATTTATCTTGATATTATTTGTCCCCATTGTAAAGATGTTAGCTAGTTTGCTATCTTGTATGTTTCACCTAGTAAGTGCTTTTCTAACCAGAGACTGGTTAGCTAGCCAGTTTATTTCTGCATCACACTAGCTTTAGATGGATCCATCAAGTGGGTAACCAGGATTCCAATGACAAAAGCACTCACAAAGTGAAATATACAGGATAACAAACTAACTAACATTTGTATAATTGGGGAAAATCTAAAATGACACAAAAATAGATCAGACAAGTGACTAGTTTGCTTTCAATAATCCTTTGTTACTATTAATTACAGCTGTGTTAATGGATCTATGTATTGGTTTGTATATCTCACTTTGTAAGTACGTTTGCAGTCGGAAACCTGTTTAACCACTTGATGATCTATTTTGGTGTCATCCTAGCTTCCCTCCATTGTAAAGATGTTAACTAGTTTGTCGTACATGTCTCTTCAGTTCATGTGTAGCAAGCTGATGGCTAGCTAGTTAACTAGCCTTGGTTGGTTTAGATTATTGTTCAGTGGCACAGCAAGCGTCACACTGAATAAATTTCATCATGGAATTTCAAGTTGGTTCATGCAGGTTTAGTGCTGATCTAGTGCTGGTTTAGCTGGTTACCCAATACTGTCAGGGCTGGCCAGCACTGGTGTGGCTGGTGACCAAGCATGCTGGTCTCTGCTGTGTATTTTAGCAGTGTTAGGTTAGCCTTACCAGTTTTGCTGTCGTCCTAGCGTGTTAATACATTGTAAACATTTTATCTAGTTAGCTTGATCTATTTTTTTATCATTCCTGATAGCACAACGATAGCAGACCACAAGTTTTCCCTAGTGCTTTCTGTTAGGTACACCAGCGGTTAAGAAGAGGAATTAGCCAAAATGCAGTTTTTCATCAGCATTTTCCACTGACAGTCTAAGTTCCTTATTCTTCCTTCATTTCTTATCCTTCATACATCAGTTTAGTGAATAACTAATAAGACTAAAAATATAACACAAAACAAATTAATAACATTAATAACACTATTTTTTTCATGTCAACAACTACATTTTCAGCTAAATAATTTTATATCAGACCTGGTCTTTATTTTCTTTCAGTTGTTTATAATATGGGGCAGCACAGTGGTGTGGTGGGTAGCGCTGTCACAGCAACAAGGGCCTGGGTTTGATTCCTACTGGGGCGTCCGAATTACTCTGGGTGCTCAGGTTTCCTCACACAGTCCAAAGACATGCAGTTGGGTGAACTGGAGATGCTAAACTGCCCCTGGGTGTGAGTGTGAATGTCTGTGTGTCTGTCCTGCGATGGATTGGCGTCCTGTCCAAGGTGTTTCCTGCCTTCCGCCCAATGAGCACATGTCCCAGAAGGATAAAGTGGTTCAGAAGAAGAGTAAGTGAGCGAGTGTTTGTGTTATGTGTCTTAGTTTATTTTCTCTGTGCATTTAAAATCTGTTTGAGAAGGTTGAAAACTAGTTAGAGTATGTATGCAGGAGGTCTGAGGTGTTCGCGGGTGGACCAGCAGTGACAAAAAGTCACCAAAGTGCCAACCTTATCAAGTCAGTGGACATGCTATCTGTGTCCCACCATTTTCTTGTTGCCCATTGTTAAATGAAAGTTAGCTCTGAGAGAGCTTACCATCATTACAATACCATTGGAAACCAGCGTTACCACACTAGACCTAGGTTGCTAGAACAGCAGTGTGGAAAGATGCGCAAACCGGATTCTTCAAGTTCAGATTTGATTTGCTGACTGTGATGTTCCACCTTTTAATAGTTTCAGTGGGCAACGGCACTAAAA
Source organism: Semaprochilodus insignis (assembly GCA_034552555.1). Classification (NCBI taxonomy): domain Eukaryota; kingdom Metazoa; phylum Chordata; class Actinopteri; order Characiformes; family Prochilodontidae; genus Semaprochilodus; species Semaprochilodus insignis. The sequence continues at coordinate 7,797,281 of CM067493.1, read as the reverse complement.
ATAAGTTCAACATTTGTTGACGGCTGATTCATTTTTCAAATACTCGTCACGGAAAAGTGTCATGGAAGATTTCTATTCTGGGGGAAGGACGTCGTCTGCCAATTTATCTCATCATCCGTTCATCACGTCTGCTGATTGCACTGAGGCTGTTGTTACTCGTGTGGGATTTTCTTCAGATAGCCGAGTTTACATATGCCAATAAGAAGCAGCCATAGCAACAGAGATCCATTCTGACAGCTTGCTCTTATATTGGTGGATATCTATCTATCTATCTATCTATATATATATATATATATATATATATATATATATATA
>CM067493.1:7621072-7791971 GCA_034552555.1 Semaprochilodus insignis | reverse complement strand
AATATTGTTGTAATTTAAGTTGCATTTGTTTATTATTAAAGTCCTTCTTTGACCTGATTGTGAACAAGATAAAAAATAAACGTCAAACTTGCTAAAACACTTTACTGTAGTGGGGGTTGAATAATTTTGAACACAACTGTAATACTTATAATAAAATGACTTGATACATTTATCTGCAGTTTTTAAAAAATACATGTTTACTGAAAACAGTGAGCTTAAACTTTTTAATGCTAATAGATAACAAAATGATAACTTCTAGACTTCACAGTAGTGCGCAACAGTAACTCTTCATTTATTTAATTCTTAGCCATTTAGTACAAGTTATTCATTTTCATGATATTTCTGTGAAGAAATGATAATGATAATGATATGATAATCAGTTTTCATAAGGACAGAGGAAGGCAAAGGAAACTGGAGTTCATGAAATGGTTAAATAGAGAAAGATGGGACTCTTAACAGCCATACAAGACCTGGTAGACTACTGAAACTGTCCTCATCGTTGGCAGAGGAGAAAATCAATCTCCACTCTTAGTCCTGATCTGAACACATCCAGGTGTTTCTGTCCAACATATCCACTGTGAGAAGACAACTCAACACTATGAGTGTGGAAGAATGGAAGAATGTTTAGCTGTCAAGAAGACAATACTGAGAAAAGAAGATCTGCATAGCGAACAAAAAAGCTCTCAGAACAGCGGACTGACCACCCCGGAGTGTATGGGATTATTTGAAAAATGAGGTCTCCTGAACAGAACGGAAGCTGAACTAAATCCTGATCTATTATATCGCATTTCGTTTGCTGCTGTTTGCTGCTCTTTACTGCTGTTTGCTGCTGTTTCGTCCTGATGCTGAAAACTAACTTAATGCCTGATGACCGTTTTAACGAGAAATGAACTCAATTAAAGGCTGGTTTCTGACTGTTGCACAGTATGCCTGCTGCCATGAGTCTTATTTGAGCAACTTCCTGTCTAACATCTTCTGATGTCATTCAGTGCATGGAAGCACTTTCTTTCCTCATGAGCACCTGGTGGGAGCCCAGCGTGTTATTTCGGCTGTGATGGGGGGTTTTGCGTATGAAGTCTTCACAATGAAAACCAGATCTATGGCTGGGTGAGAACCCACAATCATCAGCAGCGAGCACTTAACAATGAAACTTCTGGAGAAAAGGGAGAGTTTTGGCATCTGTGGAGGACAATTACTCTCTCTCTCCCCCTCTCTCTCTCCCTCTTTCTCTGTCATACGCATGTCTCTCGCTCTCTGGTGAACCTTCAGCTGGGAACTAATTCTCTTTGATAGATGGTGTGTGTTAATTGGGGGTTGAAGTAACGGAGTGCTTTTGTCCTCTTGCCTCTCTCGCTCTATGTCTAATTAAAGCATTTCCTGTGCAGCACTTCCACCTTCCACTGCTTATTCACAGGTGTTTGCTTCTGCATGTTGCCATGACAACAGCTGGAATTCCGCTCCGCTTTCATATACGTTCAAATGGGCTCTCATCATTCCCACGTGGGAATTCATTTTAAATCTATGCTGCTAAAACACATGCTTTTTGGGGGGGGGGTTCCTGAAAAAGCTCCACTCTTTAAAATAAAGGCTTCCAGATGGTTCCTGGTTTGGACGTACAGTTCTAGGAAAAGTGTTGGGGAGTTTTTACATTCCGGAGGTTGAAGAAGGTTCTTCCTCCTGCTTATCTTGTTTACAAGACACAGCCTTAAAGGAGAAAATGGTTCGGATGTAAGTAAAGGCATTCAGATTGTTCTGATGTGAGATGCTCTGTTCTAGAATCAGAATTGTTCCCAGTGGTGGTGATAGGAGAAAGCTCATAGAAAGCTATTATAGTTACAAATATGTTGTCTGATGTCTGAGACGTTGCTGGCATAGAATAAGAAATGGTAATATGAGTACTGTTCAATGTTTTGTAAAGTAGAGGATGAAATGTCTGATTAGTTTGTGAAGCAGGAAAAGAAAAGTGATTAAAGAGCAGAATAAATGGATGGGCCAGTGTCGTGCAGCCGACGCTTTCACATAGCATAAGACAGCATAAAGCTCCATTCTAGATAAAATGGTCAGAAAAGCAGGCAAGCAATGGGCATCCAGTCGAGTCGGATGAAGCAACAGCATCAGTATGGGCAGTCTTAGTTCCACATCAGACCACACAGTTTGGGCGGTAGTTCAGCTCAGAAAAAAAGCCAAAGGAATTACTCAATGACCCAACAGCCAAAAGTACAACAAACACATCAGCACCTCATTAAGCAACAACAACTTATTTCATGAGTCGCTAGTGGGACATGAAGCCCCCCTCTTTAAAGGTCTGCTGTCCTGGGTTAAAATCACTGCTCCAGTCCACGCAGATGCTGAGGGGTGGACAAATGCTGAGGGAGTGGTGTGCTCAGGAATTCCAGGAAAGTTGTTATAGTCTCCCAGGTGGTTGCTAAAGTTTTGGACATTGCAGACCAGTGCTATAGAATTCCATGTAGTTGCTAAGGTGTTGTGATAGGCTGTTCCAAAGGTATCCCAGGTGGGTGCAAAGGTGTTGCTAGGCTGTTGCTATGGTATTCCAGGGCCACTATGTATGTATGTATGTGTATGTGCTAGTATAAATGTGGGCAGTGTGAGAGATTTTCATTCATTGGTGGCAGATGGAATTGAAATTTTGGAATTTTCTCAACGTACTTTGTGTTTGAACAAACGGTGTGCAAAACCAAATGTGCAATAGGTCCGAAAAGGACCGGTGCACTATTCCTATATTGACTCTACTCTACTGCAAAGCTTCAAAGGTCTAACTTCAAAACTGTGACCCTTATAAACAGTACATAACAGCACTAAATAATAAAATGGAGAGCAGTAAACTGGCATATGGATTGTTTGAAATCCAATACACTTTTCACAGTGTCACAATGTAATGAGGTTGAAGCAGCATGTCACTGCAATTCATGAGATCACTTCAGTGGAAGAGCATTCTCCACAGAATACAACTGGAGAAGTTCCAGGAAGCACATACTTGCCTAACAGACTACCTCTGACAAGAAGTCATGCCAAAACCTTATTAAAACACTGAGAAGAGACCCACAACCCACTAAAACATAACTTATTACCAACTGCAAATATTTGCACCATTTGCCAGAGAGCAGATTATTAGCTTCATGCAGAGCTGTGGTCATTAACTGACCCTGAAACTCTCCTTTAAAAATTTTCGCTTTGAAAGGTCAAAAGAAAAAATCAAATAAATAAAGGGAATACTTTATTCCCCCATTAAAATCTCTCGTAAGATCCTGAAGTTTTTAAATGCCAAAACAAGGAATAAAAAAGAGAGTTAGACATAAATGTTTCTCAAAACATATACAGCCAAAAAAGACCCAACAACAAACAAAAAAGGGACACTATGTGTGATTACATGTACAAAACTGGCAATAATTAATTTAACAGGTTTCCTCTGATAATGAGAAAACTCCATATCTACATGCAGCAAGCAGATTTCTGTTTGAATACAAACCATATCAGTCAAAGTGCACTTTACTGTCATTCAGACTATACAACAAGTAGTGCACAGCTGAACAAGATTGCGTTTCTCCGATGTGCAAATATAACATAAAGATAAGTGCACGTAGACAACAGGTAGACATACTAGACAGAAAAATTTTAATACACATTGCACATTGTACGCAATGATGCGTTACTGCACAAGATAAACATAATAAACATGGCATTAATGTGAACATTGTAAACAGTGTGAACATTATACTATAAACTGTATGCTATAAGCACTGGACCAATAAGCATTGGCATTACTGCACATATATAATAGGCATTGTAAACCGACAGTCGTAAGTTGTGAGAAACATAGAAACATTGAATTATAGCACAAAAAAATAGCTGCATTCGAAGATACGAGTTTTCATATAAATAATGTAAATGTGAATGTGGTCAGTTCAATGTGTGTAGAGTATGTGTACAGCAGTCCTGACAGGCCAACATGCATTGTTAATTTCTTAAAGGGAGTTGATGGTCTGCGGAGGAAGATGAGAGCTCTATGTGCTAAGACAGTCTCTGTGTGTGTTCAGGACTGTCTGCATGCGTGTGTCAGGTGTTCACTTCTCACCTGTCAAGAAACCCGCTGCGCATCCAAATATGTCAAATCTAATATACAACAGATTTTCTTTGTCTAAACATCAATAAAAGTTACACCTAAATCAAAAAGGAACCCAGTATTTGTCCATGAATTTAATTTTATTTACAGTTTATTTAGATAACTATTTAATAATAATAATAATAATAATTAGAAAGTGCACAGTTTCGGTTCTAAATTTTGATTGGTTGATTTGAAGCTGCACTGCCCTCTCTGCATGTGCTGAGGTTATACAGTTTGGCAGTGAGCTAAAAAAATGAGACAAAAATGTTGTTCTTCTGTTATTTCCATTTCAAAATGTGGTGAAAATATGAACAAATACAAAAGACTAACGTAAAGACTACATGACATCTTAATAAATGTCTGATTAATGAAGTACATTAATTTTGTATTACATCAAAAGTATCTTTTCTAATTATGAATCCTGACAAAAACAAAGCTACATATCTAAACAATGCTGTAGCAAGAATACTGTACACGGGCGTAATATGTAATATGAATGAATAGAAATAATAATAAGTTCACAATAAGCATTTCAGTAATAAAGTGGACTTACAGCTGCTGCTTTCTGTAGACAGCCTACTTAGTTGCTGTTGCCTAATCACTCTATTAAGAATTCTATTCTGAAATAACTGAGTAAAAATGTAATACTAAAATCTAAATAGAAGCCATTCTAAAATACATGATACACGTACATCTATGACCACCTCACAACTGACCTCTGCATTCCATGCCACCTCTCAAAAATCCTTGTGCAGAAGTTTAAGGAGTTCACCTACTTTTTCCAGTCTGCACTGTGGATGCACTCAATGTGCAATGTAAAAGACACGGAAAGTACAATTGCTTACGTGTTAATTGTTTAGTTAGGTTGTATCCATCTATAATCGTGACTTCATTTATATAAGTAACTGTAGTTCTATATATATATTTACCCCCCGCCCCCCCGACCTCCCTCTCCACAAATCCCATATCCATTCTCACAACGTCCGAAATAAAAACTGACTATACGTCTTGAACCCCTCACACATACAAATAACCACTTTTATTTAAACATTCATTTCTATAAACACTAAAATTGCCCGAAAATCATTTATGCTGATTACTCTTCCTAAATTAAAGTCACTTTTGGAGATGTGATATTTTCTCATCACCCGGGAAGACGCTGAAGTATTACTTGAGAAACACTGTGCAGCCGTTCGTTACCCCTCATGTTGATTCATGGCTCTCCAGCAGGAGAGATTATTAAAATGACAGGAATCCTGACACTCTTTTTTGAGAAACACTGATATTACTGCTCGGCGTTTACAGCCAAAAAGGGATTTAAGATCTCATTCTCATAACCTAGCACGTAATTTAAGAGACCTTCAGAATTGGCCAAGTCTTTCTGCACCCATCTGAGTTTGGATCTGTTATAATTATAACGGGGCAGTAACTGGTTTCAATCAAAATCTCATATGATAAAAACTGCATGTCTTACGCCCCTCCTGCTACAGTGCTTGCTGTTATTGTTTATTTGCTGAATTTGACATAAAATGTGGCCTGTGCATTTTAGTATCTTCTTTTTTTAGTTTCTTTCCTTTTAGTTTTTTTATTGTATATAAGCTTATAGCCCTAAATATATAATACATATGTAATGCCCTATATATATGTTATGTTAAACTCACCACACAAAAAATTAGTGGTGCTAGTAACTTCAGGCTCTTGCAGATAGATAGATAGACAGATAGATAGATAGATAGATAGATAGATAGATAGATAGATACTTTATTGATCCCGAGGGAAATTTAGCAGCCAGTAGCAGTTACACAATACAGCACAGTTAAACATTAAAACAAATACAAAAAACAGGGTTGTGCAGTATGAAATAACCTAAATGGGTAGCAGTATTGTTAACTGTTAACTAAAAACTATAAACTATACATAGTACAGGTCACTATGGATAAATATATAAATATCTCACCTCGCAAGGAGGCAAGAAATATATACAAGAAAATAAAAAAATAGCTGTAGACCTGTAGAAAGACAGTGCAATAGTAATAAATAAATGTGCATGAATGTGCAGAGGGCGCAGTTATCAGCAGATAATGACTGAATTAACATAAATAAACATGTGCATATATTGGTATTTAAGTAAAGTGGAGTGTCCATGGGTTTAGATGTACAGTATATACAGTAAAGTGTAAAGTGCAAATAAATAAACCTACGATTAAACAGAGAAATTAGTCCTCAGCTGTCCTCTTCCCTTTTCCGGCCCCGCGGGGAAGAGTTGAAGAGCCTGATGGCTCTCGGGACAAAGGATCTCCGGAGTCTGTCTGTGGAGCAGCTCTGTGACAGCAACCTGCCACTGAACTTGTTCCTTTTGTCCATGATGATGGTGTGCAGTGGGTGTCCATCATCATCCATAATGGACAGATGCTGTTGCATAATCATGATATGTAAATACTTGCAGGGTGTGAGTGACGGGAGTCATAGATTGAGAAGAGGTGATACAGTGCAGTGACTGTCTCGTTCCATGTGTGGGAAATGGGTCCAAAGCAGATGTTAATCACTGGACTGCCAAAGGCCATAGTGTGAAGGAAATAGCTGAATGTGCAGGGGTCATACGTGTCAACAGCAGTGGTTAAAATCTCAGTCTACAGGAAATTCTCCTCAGAATTGTTCAGGGAAGGCATCCACCAAATCTGGCCCAACTGCCCAATTCTTTGATGCAAGAGTGTCTGAACATTGATGTGGCCTACATCCAGAAACTAGTACATGCCAAATCGAATCGCAGCTGTTATTTATGTATTAGGTATTACATTAGGTACATTAGGTACATTAAGCTATTAGGTGCATAACTTATTAGACTTATTATTAGACTTATTATTTCCAAACTGTTAAAATGTGTTTCCCTGTAGGTGATGTATTATTTTATGTGCACCTTAGAAATGAACCAAAACATGTAATTATTCAACTCTTGAACACCATATGGGCAGTGAATGGTACGTCTCTAAGCTTAGTGTTTGGATACTACATCAAACTCTTTGTCTATTTAAAACAGTGAGAATTTTTGGTGAGAAAAACAGTGAGAGTTATTGCATTATTATTTTATTGCCGTTGCAGATAAACAAGGTCTGAAAGAACCCTCAGCACCCTGTTTACTATGTTCTTGTTGTCTACTGGTATTAAAATTGACTGCTGCATTGCATATAATCAGAGTCCACTCCAGCAGTGTGGGACTGAGCATCAATCCTGTGGCATGTTCTTCTACACTAGAGGCACCCCATTCATTTCTCGAGGACCTCTAGTAAATCTTCAGCTGTGACCCCCATCTCCCCACTGACCTGCACTAGATAATCAGCATTCGAAAGCACTTGATTACCACACTCGGTGGCGGAACAACGAAAATGCAGATCATAGCAGAGAAGGACGGCATGTTTTCTCACATTTGGAATTTTGCTCTACTAAGACACGATCCCCTGAATTTGCACTCCACGAGCTGACCTCAATAGCAAGCGAAGTAACTGGAACGATGAGAACATGTTGACGGAGATGCTCGCCAACTGCCCAGCACTGCCCTCCCACACATCGGTGTACAGTGTGTAAATCAGTAAACATCATAAACTTGTATGGCTCCGTGAAGCCAAGCGAGAGACTGAGATAAAAAAGGAGCGTAACTGCGTGGCACCTGCTTCCACACGGCGTTCCCGGGAAATTAAAGTGCCACACCCGCTGAAATATTCATGATATCCGAAGACAGTAAACTGCTGGGAACCTGGCTCTGTTTTTTTCAGAAGTTTCCTGAGAGAAATAAAAGCTCTGCGTGGATATTTCCCACTCTTTCTCATAGAGGCAATCCTGATGCTGTGCTGCGATGTCTTCAAAAGACGCCAATTTAGGGCATTTGGCACACCCAAATTGGAAATAAAACGGCCCCAACTAGTTTTGCATGTTGCTATGGCAGCAGCACAAAAGCAAAAAGCGTGTTTTGAGATTGCTTACTGACTGGGTGGTATGTCAAGACCAAAAAAAAGCGACATTTGCACCCTCATTATATTCCCCCTACCATCTCTCTCACTCACATGTACAAACACTGTATGTTACATAAAGCCAGCAAGCGCTTAAATGCGATGTAGTGAAACAAGCCAGAGCCTACAGAGCGGAGCAGTAAGATACAGTGTACTGTCATACAACACATTGAAAGAGTCACTCTGGCTTGACCTTTAGTGAAAAAACTAGAATAAATGGTCACTCGGAGTCAGAGACAACCCTTCCATTTATTTAACTTCTAGCCAAAATGGCCTTATGTACAGGCCTATTCATTTTCAGCACCAACTCGAATAATATACTTAACAGTAAATTACACAGAAGCCTCACCAACTTCCTGTGCACTCACAGTCAAATATAACCTTTCCTGTACCACCTTAAATGGTGCAGCAGTTAATGTCCAGTGCTTCAGCTTCTTGTTTCAATTTTCACGTTCCACCTTAAATGTTGCAGTACTTCCATGCTTGTGCCGGTCTTCCAGCTTTCCATATAGCAAGCATATATTGGTCTGCAGGCTTGATAAGGTGGGCATCCCGCCGACTGTTTCTCTACAGTGAACCATTTCATGGCAAACTACTCTGAATCACTTTGTTTTGCATCTCAAGGACTAAACTATGTAATCATTTTGAAGAATTAGTGAAATTCCCCCTGAAATTCAGTGTGAAAGAAAACTAAAAATGACACATGAGGAGATGAAAGGGTATGAAAATTAACACTGTGCCTGAATCTGAGACCTCTTGCAAGTTTGGGAAATGGCATTCATAACACTGGGACAAAAATAAGAAGTAGCGCTTTAACATAAAACAGGCCTTATAAAGGGTTTATGAATGGGAAGAAGGGCAACAGTGACCTGTCGTTAGTCTAACAGTGAACCCATATTCATTTATGCTGTTAAAGATCAGACTTTTGATGTTTGCTTATCTTACTTTACCTTTTCCATCAGTCAGCTTCAATACATATTCATCATATGAAAAAGCTCACTTTTGCCCTGATACTGTTACTGATGTGCTATAACTGCTTATTAATTCTTTGTAAATTAATATTAAACCATTTATAAGCTCTTTATAATAGCCTTATTCTCAAGCAGTAGCAAATAAACTTCTCATTCACATCACCTTGCAATCAGCAAAGCTCACTAAGCAAATGCTTTCATCTACACTCTCAGAGTCTTCTGGGAGACGGACACAGACCAATCAAACCGGACTTCCAAGGCACACCAGTTGCCTTTCCATGATGGGGCTGAATAAAGAAACATCCTGATCCTTTGTTCACTTCCTACCAGCAGCAAATTATTACCTTGTGCGCTTTTCATTTTCGTCCTCACATGTTTGATTTAAATTTAGCAAACAAATGGCCGCCGAGTTCAATGAGGCTCCCGGAGTGGAGTGTAGGTTACTGTTTATTCAGTCGAAATTATCATTTCTCTTTTCTCGCTTGCGGGCTGTGCTTCTCAAAGGCCTTCAGGTCTTTTATCGGCTAATTTATGCTGACATCAAACACTTCTTTTTCCTATTCAAGGTGTTAGTAGACTCATTTGCTGTAACAATATGAGACATCTTCTTTCGGAGTGCTCGTGTCAGAGATGCTATGTTTCTTTGTCATCGTAATGCAGATCAGGATCTCTTTATGTGGAATATACATTCACGGCACAAAGCATTCCTTGTAAAACAAACAATGGAATAAAGCCTTGTAGATCTGCGCTTTAGTCATGTAGCATCACCGGCATTAAAAAAAAAAAACACCTTTAAAGGAGACGAAGGAAACGTCCGCTGGTTTGTCAAAATCATAACTCAGACGAAGAGATGTAAACTCTATTTCTTTACAGTGGTGGTGATAAGAACAACCAGGGGTCTCAAGGTGTATAACATTATCACTGTACCAGACTGATCCAACAGCCACGATTGCGAACGTTCACCAAGCAGTGATGTCCTCCATGAATCATTCTAGTAGTGGCAGCACCATTAGCAGATGCCTGCACGATGCAGGACTACATGCACACAGACCATTTACTACAGCTGTCCTTAAAACCACGTCAGCGTCGCCAAAGACTGCAATGGTTTCGTGCCAGACTGTCATAGAGTGACTCAGAATGGCAGCAGGTCATCTTCAGTGGTGAGTCCCGCTTTTGTCTTGGTGGAGACGACTAACGAATCTGTGTGTGGGGGCACTGTGGTCAGCGCCAAGATGAACGGCTTGTTGTCACGTGTCAGACGTCCAGAAGGCCTAGTATCACTCCACCTCCACCCCATCACAAAATCTGCAGGAACTGTGTGAGAATATTAAAGCTGTATGGGATGGATTATCACAGGACACCATAAGGAATCTCTACAACTCCATGCCGAGACATCTGACATGTTGCGTTAGTGAACATGGCAGCCTGACACCAAAGAAAGCTTGTCAGTTTAAATTTATCATCATTTGTTGTTCCTGGTAACCTTTATCTTCCTTCAGAATAGCATTGCAATCCAACACTTCCTTCTGGGTGCAGCTATTCTTTTTAAGACGTGTGTATTTTAAGACACTACTAAGACTCACTTAGATATACTGTATTTGAGTACATATTGAAGCTACTGGGGCAAACAATAACATGCTTAAAATGTACTTGCTGATATTAAATTACATTTCTAGTATATAAAAATAGGTTTCATTTTTACCCTGCACACAGAGCATTTTGTCTACCCCATTTAACCTGTCCGTAAAGTGAAACACCCATACACGGAGGCATTGAGTATGCTTGCCCAAAGCCATGGGCAGCCCTATCCACAGCACCTGGGGGCACCTTAGGTGCCTTGCTCAAGGGCACTTCCTGTTGGTTCAGGGAACCAAACCGGCGATCCTCCAGTCACAAGGCTGCTTCCCTAACCTTCAGCCCACAACTGCCTGGCCAAAAAGACTCACTGTTTGAATATAAATGAGCAAATACCTAAGAGCCTTTGATTGGATAATTACAGCAGTGATTAAAATGGGTCTAAACAGCTGTGTGGCTATAAGAAAAGCACTTGTTAGTGAGACTAGTCAGTATAAAATGCTTTTGTGTGCTCAAGAGCATCAGGATTTGACTCTAGAGCAATAGAATAAGTTAACATGGTCTGTTGAACCCACGTCAAGCCTATTCCAGAGTGATGGGAATTTCAGGGTCAGAAAGGAAACACATGAGGCCTTGTGCCCATCATGCATAGTGTCCACTGTACAAGCCCCTGGAGGCAGTGCTATGATATGGGGTTGCTTCAGTTGGTCAGATCAAGGCTCAGCAACGTTATATGGAGATAGCGTAAAGTCAGCTGACCACCTGAATGTACTGAATGATCTGGTTATCACATCAATAGATTTTTTCTTCCCTGATGGCACAGCCATATTCCAGGACGATAGCACAGAGATTCTGGCTCAAAATGTGGAAGAGTGGTTCAGAGATCATGAGAAAACAGGGATTGACCACCACAGAGTCCTGACCATGACCCCATTGAAAGTCTTTGGGATGTGCTGGTGAAGACAGTTCCCATCATCACTACAAGATCTCAGCCAAAAATGAATGCAATTCCTGATAGAAATAAATGTTGTGACCCTTTAACATTTTACATTAATGTGAAGTGATTTCTTTCCAAGTAGTTTTGGATTATTTCTACAGGTCCATTCTGCTTTAAATGTTCAGGGAGCGTATAGGAGCAGCTGGCGTAAAAGAATGAAAATTAGATGAGCAAGTGATAATGATTCTTTTACAGGCCCTAGGGGAAGTGCAAGGTGCAAACTACAAACTACATAGTCATTATTTTGTGTAATTTGATGGTAAGTTTCATCACTGTTTAGTAAAATTACACTGAAGTGCTAACAGGTTCTATTAACTTGGAAAGTGTGGCTCCATCTCCAAAAGGCTGTGTAATTATTTTGGGTAAAAAGTGGGAAAGTAACTATATAGTCTTACTAAACTGCACACTGAAAAACCCATCAGGTTCTAGATATTAAAGTGTAGAGGAATCTAGTAAATACAACTGCAGACATTCAGCCAGCAGTGGTTCCCTCCATGAGTAATCCTGTTAGTGCCAGCAACATTGGCAGACTGCTGCACAATGCAGAACTACATGCAAGCAGACTGTTATGAAGATTGCCTTTAATGTTAAATCATTTACAGTATGTACTGATGTGCTGTCGGTCTCTGATAACGTTATTTCACATATTTAAAGAATAGCTGCACAAATAGTTGTACCCAGAAGGAATCAACTGACAGGAATGAAACTTGGTGGGTGGGTTTGACATTGTGAGACATGCAAATGATTCAAGTTTCACGCTCGCCCACACGTGACGTAAGCATGGAATGGCCTTATTGCTGTACCTAACTGACTCAACAGCCACGATTGAGGATATTCAGTGAGCAGTGATGCCCTCCATGAGTCATGCAGCTGCACAACGCAGGACTACATGCACGCAGATTGTTATGATGACTGCCCTCAATGTCGCCAAAGACTGCAATGGTGTCGTGCCAGACTGTCAAGGAGTAATTCAGAATGGCAGCGGGCCATCTTCAGTGACAAGTGTGGCGGGGGTATCTTGCCCCGCCTAGTGAGGGTATTAGTTAATAACTTTACCTTAGACGACTGGGAAGCAAACGGATCTAAGTCCCCACCCCCAGTACAATTAGTCTCAGTACCTATGTGTGTAGGTATGTTGTTGCCTATCCTGCAATCTAAAAAATTAACCCCTGAACACTGGTAAGTCGAAATGGATGTAAAGGTGAGTTAGTAGCAGATATGGTGAGGTGGGCTTCGGAAAACTTTAACACGGTGGCAACCCGAAGTGCTAATCTTAATTATGCTATGTCTGTGTACAGACTTATAACTTCTCCCTCCCTCCCCAGATCAGAACAGGACAGGTGAGACGCCCTCACTCCAAGGTAAGTATTCAGAATAAGTATGAAGTGCAGAACACACACAAAATGTTGGCACAAAAGGTAAACAAACAATCACTGAATGAGGAACCAACTGTATTATTTATTCTATAGAGATTATTCTGTTTGTTTTGTTCCAGGTGTAGCGAAAATAAAAAAAATAAAAAATATCAGGAAAGAACAGTTTACAGTGTCACCCTTACTTTCAGTTTCTCGGTTTCACAAAAAAATGTTTACCACAGTTAAAGAGTCTGTACAGTTTAACATATCAAAACCACATGTTTTGCAAGTTATGAAGTGAAATGTACTCAGTCTTTTGTTATGAAGCAACTTATGAAAAGTCTTTTAACTCTCTCAAATCAAGTCTCTCAAATGCCTCCGCATAGATCAGAACAGTACAAAAGATTACTTCCCTTTAACTGGTGAGATGCGCCGCTGAGAGGATGTCGTCTGAATGGCAGGGTACACGTTGAAAACAGCAACTGGACGTGTGGGGCAGCAGTCTTTCTGTCCCAGGAATGCTGCAGAAACTTTTAACTGTCCGAATTTTCCACTGACACGCAACAGCAGACCAATCCAAGGCTCTCACAGCCAACGTGAACGCGATATCCGAGCAGGCTACTAGCTATGAGCGTTAACTCCAATTACCATACAAAAAAAACGTTCAGCTTTAGCTTATCTTTAGTGTGCTGTAGCGTAAACACACAGAAAAGTGCACTGAAGAGTAAAACTAGCACGAGTTGGATCAGCTTTCACTTATAGCAACACTATAACGTCCACCACAGCACTCACGGTACCGACGGAGCCTCGAACTTTCTCAGTCTATGCTGAAGCTTAGCATAGCCGCCATTGCACATGCTACGTTACAGCCGAGCTTCTCCTGAGCTAGTTCTTGACTCAGATATCCCTTGGAATCAGCTAAATGAGTCCTCAGAACTCCACAACTCTCCTCAGGCTGGTGCTTGCAAAGAAACGGACTTTTAAAACTTCAAACTGTACTGTTTTAAAGAAAAAAACAATAGCCCCGCGCTCGTGCTGCTCTCTCAACTGCGATATCGTCGTCTCTCTCAGCTATATTTAGCTACGCCCCAATCAGCAAGCCTACGGCCTCTGATTGGCTACTGCGGCAATTATTTCAACCCTTTCACGTCCTGACTGCTGCACTTAAGCATACATTCAATGTGAATTTAGAAGAAAATATAAAATATTTCTTACAAATTTGTACACTCCACACAAGTCCCGCTTTTGTCTTGGTGGAGACGATCAACAAATCCGTGTGTGGAGGCACCATCCTCAGTACCAAGATGAACGGTCTGTTGTAATGTGTCACACGTCCAGAAGGCCTGCTTTCACTCCACCTCCACCCCTACTGCACAATCTGCAGGAACCGAATAAGAATATTCAAGTTGCATGGGATGGATTACCATTAGAAACCTCCAGCCTGATGTCATACTGACAGACACTGCTTCTGTGTGTGTAGCTCAATAAATATTGGCCATATCAGTCTAAATTTATCATCGTTTATTGTTCCTGGTAAACACGGCTACTCATAGAAGCATTTCCTTGTTTTTACCTTAATGCTTTATTTTAGAATAAAAGTGAAGACATCAGACTATAAATTAGCACTCATGGGATAATGTAGTTATCTTAAAAAACTCTAAAAGGGCAGTTTTATAGGAGGATAAAACAGGCTTTCTTAGCTGGCAACGGAGGCTGATATAACAAGACTTTTTTCTGAGCAATTTCTGAGTCCTATTGGTCCGTCCATCATGAATATTCACTGAACTGAAAGGGATATTTATTGTTTCAGACATCTCATCAGTTGGAACTGTTAAGTGTAAGCCTGTAGAGTCCAAAACATCCATTGCTCCTTTAATCGAACAACAGCTAATTATTAACAACATGTAATCTCTCTTGTCTCTCTTGTGGCGCTTCCCATGAGCTATCGCATGTCCACAGCCACACAAGCCAACAGCAGGACACTACAATATGATAAAAAAGAATCAGTCAGAATAACTTTGTATCGAGTTGCAGTGTCTCTTCCCCCTGGAGTTAGCCAAACGCCCTCCACAGACTGACAAAGCAACTGGACCCACTCACATGAACAGGTCAAGCTCTGAGGCCTGTGCTGTTCTCTTGGCGTACACTCCATATGCGCTCTTCCATATGGTGAAGAATGACTCATATTGCTTTATTCCACAAGCGGTGTTTCTAAACATCTCAAATGTGCACTCGTCTTTGTGATGATAGAGTTCTGCTCTCCAGCTCTACTATAATATCCCTCTGTCTGTAGTTTTGGAGGGAGTGTTCTTGCTAATACAGTCCTCCATTGACATTTCCAGTCACCTGAGAAACAGCTGATCTTCTAACCACTGAATGTGTGCTTTTGACTACAGTTTCCAGCCAAGTTTACTGATGTCTTTCGCCATAGATCTAAATGCAGATTATTCACTTTAGTCACTGTTCTTATTGCTGCAGTAGCCAGTTGAGCAGTCTGTGTGACTGAAGCTCCTGCTGTCCGTGTGCCAGTAATGCATGTTCTTTCAAAGCCACTTATCTTTTCTTTTTCACCAGCTTGATCCAAAATGCAGGTCAGCTGGTTGTGTTCCGCATTTTTATGTATGCCACAGGATGTTGATGGCTTAAGTGTATCATGTGCACCCGTTATGTTTCTCCATTCATGTATTCAAGCTTTTGTATTCATTTGTCCCCCTGTTTGTAGGCCTGTATTTCCATGGGCAAAGACCCTGGTTCTGGGAACACCCTGCCCTGCACTTTTTAGTGCTTCCCCTGCTCCCAACACACCTGATTCAACTTCCTCATTAACAAGCCCTTTCACAGCTATAGGGGGTGTGTTAAAGCAGGGAATCCACTAAAATGTGCAAGCCAGGGACCAGGGTTGAGGAACCCTGAGTTAATCTATAGGACTCACATTACCAGCAAAGAATGAGAACTAGTTCGGCCAGTGTTCTAATCATTGGTTAAACAGTGTGCTTAAAAACTGTGTGTGAAATACTCCCTGGTTGGTTGGCATCTCCAGCATTGGCTGGCTGGTAACTCACCGGCCAATTTGGTGCTGATGCTTCCATGGCAACAATGTTTGGTTTAACAAGCCTAAAAATCTGGAAAAAATCTTTTTTGGTTAAGTAATGAGCTCCTCCACACATTCATTTTATTCTTTTTGTCTTCACTTTGAGAAATGAGTAACAGTTCCACCAAACTCTTGGGATATTAGGCCAGTTTTCAGATTCACACATATGGTGCAGCATATTGTAAAGTTTTTGAGACCTATCCCAGACATACTTAAAATTACTGGGCAATGAAGGACTAACTGGTCAATGCTACAGCGCCAACCCAGATCAATGCTACAGCACCAACCCAGATCAATGCTACAGCACCAACCCAGATCAATGGTACAGCACCAACAAGACCAGTGCTACAGCTCTAGTTAGCTCAGAAAACGAAAGACAACAGCTTGTCGATTGCAGTTAAAGCAGCTAACAATGATCTTTCTCTGAATTTGGATTTGGGCATTTTTTTCCCACATATTCACATTTATTTCACACCTTGGTTAAGATGGGATAAACTGTTTTGCCCTAAAAAATCTAACCACAGCCGCTTGAAACTGAAACCTCCAAGAAAGGACCAATACTGTAGATATTGCAGGCAGTACTTCTGCTGGAATCACAGCCCGGAGGCAGTCATACTAGAAATCTTCTGGGATTTTGCATCATCAATACAGATAATTTGGCAGCTCGGTAAGTCAGTTCTTAGCTCTCTGTGCCTCATATAACCTGAAACAATAAGCTGACTTAACTCATATGACCTCTCATTTATCCTTTTCATTATAAGACAATGGTCCCGTAGTTGCTATAGCAACGTTTGCCATTTGGTGTAGAAGAGTCAAAGCCTCCGACTCCCATCGTTTCAGGTCCCTGTGAAGACGGTGTGTGATAGCTTAGGTGATAGCAGAAAAGGCATGACTCCTACATGAATGATGATGAGATCCAAAACTCATAAGTAAGCAAATAAACTTGGGACTCTCAGAAATGATTTTATCGGAATAAGGAGCTGAATCATTCACATGCCCCTCATATCTGACTAGAACTGTTTGACTTTTCAAGCTTAGCAACAAGGATCTTCACAGCAGTTAATAGACACAGATGATTGTAGGCTTTGGTGACCTGTTTGGTTTATAAATTGATGCGGTTTCCTTGGCAATGTTTATTCACTTGTTATACCAGATTGAGACCATGACTGTCACTGACCACACTTAAGGAACTGAGATGAACAGAAAGTATTAAACTGATGCCATCCGAGAATTATTTTGTGCAATATTAACCCTTTAACATCCACACAAAGAAAAAAAGAAATGTGTATACACTCATCATCAATAGAAAAGTTGCACCCAGAAGGAAGTGTGGGATTGGAATGCTATTGGGAAGGAAGATAAAGGTTACCAGGAACAATAAATGATCATAAATTCGGACTGATATGGACAATATTTACTGAGCTGCACATACAGAAGTAGGGTCTCTCAGTATGGTGTCCAGCCACCATGTTTGCTAACACAACATGCCAGACGTCTCAGCATGGAGTTGTGGAGGTTCCTAATGGTGTCTTGTGATGATCCATTCCATACAGCTTGAATATTCTCACACAGTTCCTGCAGATTTCGCGGTCGGGGTGTAGGTGGAGTGACACCAGGCCTTCTGGACGTGTGATGCGTGACAACAAACCACCCATCTTCAAGCTGACTACAATGCCAGCACACATGGATTTGTTGCTTGTTTCCACAGACAAAAGCCGGACTCGTCACTAAAGATGACCCACAGCCATTCTGAGTCACTCCATGAAAGTCTGGCATGACATAATTGCAGTCTTTGGTGACATTGAGGTGGTGTTAAGGGCAGGATGACTCGTGGAGGGGATGATTGCTCACTGATGGGTCAGTCAGGTACATCGATAAAGCCTGTCCTTGCTTACGTCACGTAATGTCTCATGATGTCAAACCTACCCACCCATTCATGTCGGTTCTTCAGGGTGCAACTTCTTTTGAAGATGAGTGTATATATACTCTTGACCTCAACACAGATTATGTGATTGTGACACTAACAACATGGATGTTTCAGAGAAGGCAAAAGGTGAGGAGCCTGGTAATTCCAGTGTCTGTGCCTCTGCTTTCCTATAGACTAGCAATGCGGACCAGGGCTGTTTGGAAAGGGCACATCACCTCATGCTCTACTGACTTGTGTGAGTTTGGATTTGCTCTAACATTTCTCCATTGATCTACAGCGCACCAAGGATTAGGTATTGAATACTGCTATGCCAGGTTTACAATAAAAAACCTTTTACTGGAGAGGGGGCATAACTGAAGTGGGCTGGAAACACTTGCTGAACACAACCAACTAGACAGTAAGTTCCTATTTTCTCCTAAAAGCCAAAGAATAAAAAACATCTCTACCCTCATACAGATGCCATCAGCCTATGAAGAAGCCTGATCATGCAAAAAGGAAATGTTCCCATGTGCCTCATCATCGCAGCTCCACCTCTTCTACCCACCACCCTGGGGCCAGATTCTCAAAACTCCATTGAATTTACTAACACTGACTGTGCTAATGGTATTAGGACCCTCTTAATCTGCAATCACTTTGTAACCTGACAGCAGCCTTCCCAGTGCATCAGTCTTTTTAAGAACAATGGCATAACCCGAGGCAGTCATCGCATAACTAAATACATTTCTACATAATTGTATGGTTGAGATTCAAACAAAGTCATTCTGAATGGTTTGCTGTGAAACTCTCTTTTTAGAGAGACCTACTGAATCAGAACTGTTCACAGAGGTGGTGTTGGAAATCAGACATCTTTTAATGCATTAATGGTGGAGCAGTACAAGCAGGGCATTGCCAGGCAAAAGGTACCCAAAAGAAAATGTATGTGTTTTTTAGATTTATGACTATTTTACCATCACAAACATTACATATTAACACTCAGGAGGCATGTGTGGGGGGTTGCAGGTGGTTTTGGATAGTAAGTAAAATGGGCACATCTATGGTGTAGAACAAATGATCACCACCACTGAGAAGAAATCAGAATCTGCTAGTCTCACATCAAAGAGCCATTTCATGTCAAATTACTCTGAATGCCTTTGTTCACATCTCAAGCAATCAATTATTCTGAAATCACCAGAGTTCCCCTTTAAGGTGACACATCAGCTGCTTTGCTCAGTGGGTTTCAGAATCCATATAGGCAGTAAGGACTGTTGTATGAAAGTCTGTTGTTGGTGCATCACTGCCCTCAGCCTAATGTCAACGAAAGCAAGAACATGGTTTATTTTATGGCTTGTTATTGATACATGTGTGTGGATACATGTGCATTGTGTTCATCAAAGTCCATATTGACAATTTACATATTACAAGGAGTTAAAGTGCAGACAGAAGGGGAGAGAGCAGAACCGTCCATGATAATTGACAAGAAAGCAAAACAAAACCAACAAACCTAAAGGAAAAAGAACACTCACAGAACACTCACAGAACAACTCCTGACCAAGACTGGGAGCAAACAGAGGGGTATATATACTGGCAGACCACCTGGGAAGGGGCGAGGCCAGAAACTGGGAACAGGTGAGGGTCATGGCATAAGGTCAGAGACAAGGAGGAGCTAAGAACCAAAACAAACAGAAGCACATGAAAATGTGAGGAAAGGTAAACAGGACTGAAACATCCAGGGAGGGACGTAGGGCAAGGTGTGACACCATGCTTTGCTGAACATATTTAAATATGGATTTTTAGGGCAGGATTCTCTTTAGTTTCTGTTGAGCTGAACATCTCATCTCTGTCTGAAGAAAAACAAGTATCTCCAAAATGGTCATTTTACAGACGGCAAAAAAGTCCTTTACTTTCAGTGTAGGTAAATGTAAACAGATGCTTTTCCAAGTGATTTTTGAGCATTTCTTCTGGTCCACTGATGATGCAATGTTGTGCTGGCAAGTTGAATCAGGTGTGTTGGGAGCAGGGAAAACACTAAAATGTGCAGGGCAGGGTACCTCTAGCACCAGGGTTGAGAAACACTGATCTAAAACAACCTGTGCCATCTGCGTGTAGCACACAACCTAAACAACAGCTGTTCTGCCTGCTGGTAAATAGGTTAGGGTTAGTTGTATGGCTATATAAACTACATCCAGTGGTTCATAATTTAAATTGCTTCCGCTATTGAAATGAAATAGCAATGACTAAGCACTTATGTTAAGAATGCAGCATATAAATACAAGGTTTTGGACATATTCAGAGTCTCTGTTTCTTTAATGGGTTCGTCGAATGACCCTCAACCCCCACCCACCAGAACAGATTGCTCCCTCTGAACATCATAAATGTTGGATAAATTAGCACATACGTGTTCTTTTATACGTGTATATTGTGGTACACTGGACTGGGACAGGCTCAAGCCTCAGATAAGTCTAAAGCTAACTCTAAAAGGTGCGGTCAGTTGACACATGTGTGACACCAAACTTTGCAGAGCAATGGATTCTCAGCTTTGGGGAAGGGAACTGCTGAGTTAGGAGGCTATTACTCTCCACCAAGCCATGGGCAGGACCGCGTGAGCGCTGGTTTAGAAGATATATTGCAGGTTTCATGGACAATAGGGAAAGTGTGGCAGGCTTTACCCTCCAGGACTTCCAGAAGTTCCTGTTGTGCAATAAAGAGAGAAATACTTTCGAAGGACTCAATAAAGAGAGACTGCAGAGACCAGACTGCAATGCAGATCTTACCAACTGGAGTCCAAAGTGGACCATAAATCTTAGCCTTTGTTACCATGGAAACCCCAGACCAAACCCCCAATCCATAATGTGATATGCTGAAGTGTTGTAATATTAATGCTCACAAATACCTCTTCCTTATGCCGCCGAATCCGAACCACTGAAGTACAAGCATGGTATAGGACTGCTGTGAAGTAAATATTGCTTAATATATATACAGGAAGTAAATCGATGTATATTGATGTATAATTTGAACTGCTTTGTTTTGCACTTACACTGAGCTTAACGTTTCTTCTTTGTAGGTATGAGCGCTGGCTTGGGTTTGCTAAGTAGTGCACTAGTGCTGTATTGGCCCTTGTTTGGGTAGTGTCTGGCCCTTGTTTGGGTAGTGTCTGAGCTCATGGTGAGTTTTAGACTCAAACCTTCCTGTACCTCCTAGGAAACATTCTCTGACTGAACACTAAGCTTGGCTGTAAGTCGCTCTGGATGAGCGCGTCTGCTAAATGTCATAAATGTAAATGTGAAAAGGGAGCACTTAAAATTGTTGAGGGCAATTTATGGTTTCGTTTCTGGANAAGAATATAATAACAGATTTAGATTTCTTGCTTTACCCCTCTTGAGATTTGTCATTCGTTGCTTTTTGGAAAGAATCAAAGTAAAAGAAGTCTCAAAAGTGCCTAGTCTAGCGTAGGAAGAGATGAGGCAGGGATACATTTACCACAAAAGACTCAGTGGTTGTATGAGCCCATAATTCATATTATTATTAAATATTTTCCAGTAAAAGAGACCTGTGGCGACAGAAAAAATGACCCATGGCTATAGCCCATTAGACCTGGGCCAGCTCCAGTTCTGGAGAGATGGCTGCTTTCAACTTCTGTCATATGTCATATATGCATAGCTGAAAAACTGAAACAGTGCAGAAACATGCTACAGTATTCATAGATGGTACGTAGTAGCTACATTCAAGTAGCCTACACAAATATAGTAGCCTATACAAATATAGTAAGCCACTAGCAGATGAAAAGAATGGCCTTTTTAAATGTCTAGTTACCTTGTTACTTTGAAAAGACGTTTGCAGCAATGTTGAGGATTCAGCTGACACTTGCTAGATTCTGGTGGAGTTTCACACAGAAGTATTCTCTAAAACTAGGCCAGCGAGTGGTAGAAGTGTTCAGCAGATACCAATAGCCCCCTCAGTTGGCCGAAACCAATGTGAGATGTCTCCTCCGCTGCCAGGTCTTTACTAGGACTTTCTGCTGTGTTTTTAACTCACTATTAGAAACGGGGCTTCGGCTGGGAACTATCCCCAGAAAATGGGGAGGTCCAGTCACCCTAGTTTAATCACCTCTAGAGCAAATCACTTTAATTTTAGTCCTGAAATCTGTGTCAGCAGCTTTTCTAATTAGCTGTTTATATTTTTATAAGAGCTGTTTGGAATGAAACACCCACATAACCACTGACGTTTCAGTGGTGTCCAAAAAAACAAGTGCATGTAAGTTCTGTATTTATTCCAGTTGGATCAGCACGAGGGCTCATAGAAGTAGCTTTGGTGTTTTGATCCACATCGCAGTGATATCTGTGCTCTAGTACCAACATGTCAGCTTGTAGACTTTTGTTTCATTTGCTATGAGCAGGCAGCTGTTGAAATGAATAGAGACGTTATAATTCATAGCACTCACCATTTACATCATAATCCCAGTGGAGTGCTAATTGCTACTTATCTTAAAAAAAGTTTCACTTAGTGCGGGACAAGTCTGGCTTGTCATGTCACAATAATAGCAAATGGTTAGCATAGAGTGGTCATGATTTTGAAGCTAGTCTTAGACCCTAAAAGTAGCAAGCACAGAATTTCCACCAGATTTCCCAGATTTCCTGGTATTTACTTATCGTGGAGACGCCAGCTATACCAGACGACTACATGAATCAAGCAGCCTCTAGATAAAGGCTATAAAAGGAAGTCTAATTGACTTTTATGATGGGCATTTTAAGTGCTTATGTCCAAAACAGACCAGGAATTTCTTATAAAGCTGTGCTTGTTGTAAATGTCAAACATAGAAAGAGCTTTCTACGTCTGAGACCGCGGAGGTCCTTAATAGGCCTCCTCAGAAAATTTAGAGGAATTAGAAAAAAAAAAAACAGCAAGGAAAAAATCACTCCATCTACACAACTTTTATTGAACGAGGCACCAAAAATAGACAAGTCAATANTCTACGTCTGAGACCGCGGAGGTCCTTAATAGGCCTCCTCAGAAAATTTAGAGGAATTAGAAAAAAAAAAAACAGCAAGGAAAAAATCACTCCATCTACACAACTTTTATTGAACGAGGCACCAAAAATAGACAAGTCAATACCATGTTTCACTTTGGGTTTTGAGGATCAATGTAAAAAGAGGAGGGGGGAAAAAAGCAAAAACCTTCAAGCTTCAGAATGAAATCACCACTGGAATCTTTGCAGGGTAAGATAAACAATGAAAGGCCATGGTGACGAATGCATCCAGTCAAAACCAATAATATCCACCTCCAGAATCAGAAAAATATAGAAACACCCACACAATATAACTCAGAGGTACAATATTACCAAACATCTATTTCCACTTGAGTGACAGTATCATGGATAATGCATACGCACACAAGCGATAGGGAGGAGAGGGGTCGCACACGTAGGCCTACCTCGTGACAGACGAAAGGACAGGCATCAAGTTCAATGGATAGGCACTTCATATTTCATTAATTCTGAACACAAGTGCAAGACGCTTTAATCTCTTCTACGGAAACACGGATATTGGAATGAATATCAATCTGACGCCCCCGCTTTGACTTCTTTCTCTTTCTTTGCACGCAAGCCCTCCTTTCAGCCTTTTAATTTGAGGGATTTCTGCCAATCAAAAGTCATTTCCCCTTCTGCATAATTGCACATTCCCTGTTCGTAAGAGAATGGGAGTCTGTGCTCTTTTAACAGAGCTAAGAGGAAATCTAATACCTGCAATTTGAATGCTTTGAATGAGTGCTCAAAATAGAGCTAGAAACACATAACTCAGCCCATCTATGTACTAAGAATTGTTTCTGGCGGAGAGTGCTGGAAATGGATTTTAAATGGTCTGGACCCGGCGGACCCTGACATGAGTAACAAGGAGGGTGACTTAGTCACTTAGTCTCGTTCTCAGTCACTGTTAGCAGACAAGCTTTCCCCCTACACGCTCAAATATGAAAAGGTTCTAGGAAAACCCAATAACTGGTGTAAGATCTTCACATTGTTTGGAGGTTCCTGAAGCTTTCAAAAGGTTCTTCTGACTTGCACAACTCATCTACAAAAACGGTTCTTTAAAGAATTGTCACTGAAGGGTTCTGCATGGAATTAAACAAAGTGGTTCTTCTTGTTTGGAATCACTCCAGTGAACCCTTTTTGGTAAGGTATTTACATTTATATATTTTGGCAGGTGCACTTATCTAGAATGACATCATTTACCTCATGTTACAGAGACAGGCGAATGTAGCGTTAGGGGTCTTGTGCATGGGCTTGTCTGCTTGGGCAGGAAATTGAACCCTGCGTAAAGGCCAGCAGTGTTATCCTCTGCACTAAACCACAATCACAGTTTTTCGAGATGTTTTTAGTGTATGGATCTAGCACTTTAGGAGTTTACAAGACGGGCAGCTCGGGTAGTATCTCCTTTCATTCCTACCTAATAGTTCTTGTAATATACAGCGGGCCAAAATTAGGTTATGGTCCAGACATCCAATCCTATTATATACCTCCTTCAAGATATTCATCTTTAACCAAAGCAAACAAAGAACAGCACAAACATGCCATTAACCACCAATGGACCATGTCAAGTGAAGCCAACAGTGGCTTTAGCTTTCCCTTTCTGTTCTGTAGAGACACTTAAGGGCTAATTTGATTAAAGAGCTCTTAAGGCTCTCAATGAAGATGCTTTCCGAATCAATGAAAAATAAAAGGCCCAACAAGGAGCCCTAGGCATTGTTGGCCCATTACACCAATGCCATTAAGATGTTATGAAGTTAAAACTGGCTACGCTGAAATCTTTTATTATAGGCAAAAGAAAAGCAGCTGTGTGAAACAGTAATACAGATGTTTACTCTAATGCATATGGTTTACCCAATAGCTGTTCACTTACTGCTAGGGTGATCAACATCTGATAAAAATGAAATGTAAGCATTTATCCGTGCAGACACACCTACACACAAATTCCAACAAACATGCCAAGATATTGTGCAAATACTCCAGTATAGGTCCACCATACAAATGCACACCAAGAACAGCTCAGTATTTACAGCAGTAGCTTACAAGTCCTGATTTGATTTTAAAAGACATCCATACTGTATAATCGTCGGCTGATATGCGCAGGTTGTCATTTGTAAGGCTGGAGGGTGATTTCGATCCATAAAAATATTTGGCTGAAATAGTCGGAATTACAACAATCAACAAAGAACCCCAACCCTAAAGGCAGGAACAATTCAATAGCGTGATCACTCGCATGCTCCAGTGATAAGGTCCAAGAAGAGGCTTACAGGGAACGTCTGGCGGTACAGTGATACTGAAAATGCAAGTTTAGTGTTTCAACCCAAAGATAAAGCATGCATTTGGATCTGTTGTTCCGGCACTTCAAAGCCTCTTTGCACATGTGCAGGGTACAGAGCGGCTGTATCAGCTGTACAGACATGTCCACGGATGCGAGTATCCATAGTGATCCGGAGGAGCTCCTTAAACACAGAAACCCAGAGACCAGAAACTGGGGGAATACACACTCTTACAAAAGCACACTTATGGTCGCAAGTTCTATTTACAAAGCCGTTCAAACATTGACACACACCCTGTAAAGTCGGGCAGACACACTCAATCCTTCCTGCTAGTGGTATCTGTCCTCAAACTGGAAAGGTGACCTCCTGCAGCAGGAAGGAAAGAAAACACTGGACAGTTTGTGTACCTAGGATCATGTCCAAGTCTCCTGTCACACAACCTTCTACACCTTCTACATGCAGGTGTAGTTTGAGGAAATTCTTCTTCACTGTAGAAGACATGAAACATAGCACTGAGAGAGAGAACTCAGGATGGGGCAGGAGACATTTCTTGCAGGAATCAGATGGTAGAGCTATGCAATGAGCTTCTGGTTTATTAGGTTGTAGCTATACTTTTTGGCCATGTTCTTAGAAACACCTACCATATAGATGCACATATACAGGTACACCGTTACAGACTGTAGTAGAGCTGCACAATATATCGTTTCAGGATCATCATCACAATGTGCGCATGGGCAGTAGTCCCATCACAGGATGTCAAATAAGACATATTAAACATAACATCCCATGACTAATCTACAGGAGAAGTCTGTCTGATATAATTTTATCAAATTTAAGAATTCCTATACACATAGAAAGAGCAGTCACAGCACTCACCAGCTTCTGTTTGGTGTTTGGTGCTTTGAAACCAACTATATAACATTAAAGTTTTTTTAGCTTATTATTATCATTTTTATTTTATAGACATCTTTGAGTCATTTGGGAAAAAATCCAGTTTTTTTTTTTTCATATATAACATAAAAAGGTCCCCAGACAAAAAATAATCACTGTGACTGAAACATACCTAATGGCATGTAACACCTCCACGAGCACGAATAACAGCTGTGGTTTGAATTGGAAAGGACTGGACAAGTTTCTAAATGGTTTCAAAAAGTTGCGCAGTTCAGCCAAATTTAGTGGATGTCTTCCCTGGCACAATTCTTAGGAGAGTTTCCTATAGACTGGGACTTTAGCCACTCCTGTACGACCATACATTTCCATACACCTGCAAATTCAGCTACTTCCTTCACACTATGGCCTTTGGCACACCCAAATACAATCACTCCTTTTAGCCAGTCATTAACATCTGCTTTGGAGCCATTTTCCACACATGGAACGAGACATTCACTGCACTGTTCCACCTCTTCTCAAGCTATGAATCCCATCACGTACACCCCACAGGTATTTCAGCCCCATCATCCTCGTGTAACGCCATCTGCAGGAACCTGAATTTACTACCATCTTAAACACACAAGGTAAATAGTCTTTTGTCCAGTGAGCTTACTATTGTAATGTCAGCTTTTTCCAATACTGTGTGGGCCTGCAGACCATCTGTTGCTGCACCATGTAATTGTCATTCGACCCCTGCATCGGGGGTGTTTCCATGAGGGGTCTTGGGAGACCCTTAATTAGAAGACAGGATGATCCCCAGGGCTCCAAATTCTTGCATTTCTACAGTAAATGTTTTTCAATGACGCCATGAAAAGACAACATTACCCTGCTTGCCTGTTTCTGCAGATTATACCTACTGTAGGCTACTATTTAGCTTCATAGCTGTGACTGTGGGAAAACAAGCTCTACTACCGTGAAACGAAACTGTGGAAAAAGTACAGTGCTGTTTATTGTTACAGTAATAAGCTCACTAGTCAGTTATGGTACATGTGCACTTGCAACTTCACCTTGTCACCTCCTATTCATTTCAATGGAGAGCTCTGCCACATTGTGTGGCACATGATGGTTTGCAGTATGCCACAATCCGCCTTGCTGTGCTGCGAAGAAGTGCAGAAGATTTCAGCTTTATGCAAATGAAAGCGGACGCCACATTGCATTTAGCCCATCAGGCGACAGTAGACTTCTTGCTCTGAAAGTAAAAAAGAAAACAGCTCTCTTTCCCTTCTCTGAATCCATGACTGTTTTACATAATACTGAAAGTGTCTTGTTTTAAACAGAACTGGAAAGACCTTTGACTGAAGGCTGCTGTTCCAGATGTGTTCATTTTCATAATGATAGAGAAACACCCACCAGCGGTGAACAGAGAAATTCAGTGTGGCGGACTGCGGCAAGAAAAAGTGCGAGTGGACACGTACCATTAAATGTGAGGTCAGTTAATCATGCCTCATTTGCCCAATGTCTCTGGGACATAGTGCTTCCTAGCTTGCCTTAATCTTTAACCAGGACCCCACTGAAATAAAATTCTGTCTTCACCACTTCCTTCCACACTGGTATGATGAGATTGGCCCACCATGCAAAAAAATATCTGCTTGGCAGTAGTCTTGTGGTCATCCTTCTCCATTGGTGGACAGAAAAGAGGGTCAACTGAGCAGCAACAGATGGTCTATAGTCATGTACTTAAGAAGTGCATCAATATAGTAGGGCTTCCTGAAAAATGGCCACTGACTTTAGATACAAACTATACCTAATAAACTTACAACTCAACAAATTAGACAGTAAGGAGGAGGAGTTTCAGGGATGGTCTTCATCTCAAACTTCCAGTCTTTCATAATTCCATTTGTGCTTGGGAAGGCTGGGTTGCACTAGAATCCTGTGAGCAGCTCCTTCAGGGGAACCTCTCTTTCGCCAAGCAGTGTGTCCCTTTTCAGGCTCGTGCCTTTGTTCACCACCTTCATCTTGATGGCCAGGTCCTTCACCTGAGAGGCAGGCAAAGAGTCGAAGAAGAAGTCCTCGTTGAAGACAGGGTTGCGGCTGTTCTTGATGATGTTGCTCCGCTGTTTCTGGAGCTTGCCAGGGTTCAGGTAGAGCGCCACACAGCAGTTGATGCTCTTGACATCCACCTGCTTATCATAGAGGTCTTCAGCAGCCAGCACACGTACCCTCAGTCGGGCTGCTTCTGTGTCGTAGTCCGTGCAGAGGCGCAGAGTGCCCCCCTTGTGCAGAACCACCGTGTGCTGGGTGAGGCGCTCCACGTTGCTTCCACCTGCCCTACGGCCTCCTGTTGCTGGCGAGGGGGGGCAGCGAAAACGGCGCTGGATGTTGGGACTGGTCTCCACCGAGCTGCACTCGTCTGTGGACAGTGATGAGTGCCGAGCGAATGTCCGCTTGGCCCGGGACACTTTGGCCTGCGTCTCGTGGGTGAACATCTTGAGCAAGGAGGCTGAGCGGGACAACAAGGGTGAGTTGAAAGGTGAAGATTCGGCCGATGAACAGGTGTCACTCTCGCCACCACTGAAGTAGCGGTATGGGTTGGGGTGTGAGGAGCTGCAGTCCCCTGGGTCAAGGCGGTTGCCTGATTGTGTCTTGCGCTGGGAGTTAGGTGAGGTTAAAGGGCTGGTGGGGTCACTGTGGAAGAGGGATTCCTTACGACGAGTGTGGGGGCTTTCCATGAGCGTAGCAAACCCATATGAGGTTTGCGCTTTGGGTACGTAGGGCAGGGACATGGCCGTCTGGGACTGTGGGTCAGCGTTGGTGGTCAAGTCACCCACTTCTCCTACAGCCAAGTCATCAGCGCTCTCGATCTGGATGATGTGGCGGTTGGCAGCCTTAAGCAGGTTCTTAGTGTCTCCAGCCAACTTACAGATGAGCCGGGGGCTGCGTGAGCCACTCTGTGGTGTCTTGCGACAGATGGTCTGCTCGGAGGTGGACGAGTGGAGCCCGTTCTTAGGCTTCATCTCGGGAGTGTCAGCCTCTGGGGGGCAGCACACCAGCTTGGGCGGGATGAAAAAGTCAGGAATCTTGTCAGGCGTGAGCACATTGCTGTGAGTGGGTGCTTTGGCCTGCTTGTCCGCAGACTCGCCCCCTCGGAGCACGTTACCCTCCACTGAGCCGCGGATTTTCTCCAGAAGCCACATTCCTCTCAATTGTGAGGAGCCAAGACCTGCATATGAAACAAGACTGAAGTTTAATCCCACATCACACCTGGGATGGTGACTTTAAAACCTTGATCCCGGAGTGCTCATGCCTTGCATATTTGGATGTTTCCCCTGCTCTAGAATTACTAAGTTGATTATTTATATTCAATAACTTGAGTAACCGTCTATTAGTGTGGATTTGTACTTATTTGTATTTCTCTTTATTTGTATTTTTTATTAGCTGTTGAATTGCCTTTTTTTGGTTTATGTCATAGATTTTTAATCTTAGGTCAGTCCTTGTAGGCCAGGGGTACTCCAGTTCCAGTAATAACCACTGCATTAGATCATCATGCCCTTTTAGTGGCAGTAATATCCATCTATCCACCTTTTATACTACTTAGAATCCACAGTCCTGAAGTGCAGCATCTGTCCAGAAGTCCAGAGAATAGCTGATACAACATAGCAAATGTCTGCAATTCCAACTAACACCTACAGCAGCATTATCAGCTGTTATTCTCCCAAACCATCTACAACCCTGTGTTGTGATGTCAAGCCTGCCAGTTGGTGTAATTTAGACACATTCATTGTGAATTCTGATATCTGCTCTGATGCAATTCTAGGAAATATCACAGGCACTTGTTGCAATGCATCTGAGCTTCAACTTCTTTCACAATAGCAATGGTACCTCAGGTACAACATTATCTCTCAGGCTACAAAATGGAGGCTGATGTCTTTACTGATTCTCACCTAACAGGATGAATAGAGAGGGCATGTACGTTTGTTACTGTATTACTACCTAATATAATGCAACATTATATAATGAAGAAAGTAGGTTCCTTAGCACAGTAGCAGCAATCTAAAGCATTCTGATCCTTCTATACAGTCATTCTCCGCTTCCACAGTCTGGACCCTCCAAACCTTCCTAGACCTGCTGAAAAATAACGTTCCTTTCCGTTTCTCTCTATCTTTCTCCGAGCACTTTCTACACGCTACTCAAACAAACAGTTTAAATCTGGCACTTCCTTACTCTCGAGTCAATATCATTAGTGGTGTTTTTCTCAATGCCCAGATGCTAAATGTTTAGTCTCTGCTACGAATGCCAATAAAAGTGGCCACCATAACTACTATACTCATCCACTTGCTCAGCACCCATCAGCTCATTCCAATCCACATCCAATCTGAATTTATATAGATCTAGATATATATATATCTATGGTTGATGTTTTTTTTTCCCAACTGGAAAACACAGAGAGAGAAAAGGCTTGATTTGCAGCTATATAAAGTGATAACTAATAGAAAACCCCAGAATAAACAAGCAAAAATTAATAAACAAATAAATATATTAAAAATATAGTGCCATTAAAGGGGAACTCCAATTTTTCATCATTAATTCATGAAACATGAATTAATGATTCATCCCTTAAGATGTAACCAGGTGTCATTCAGAGTCGTTGGTGATTGCGCAATGTGTAACACTATTGTTATCCAATTTATACTCTTCTTTCTCTTCTTGGTGGAGAGATTTTTGTTCGCTAACTAGTCTCACAGTTTTTTGAGATATCAACACCGTTCCAACTCCGGAATGTTTGGTCTGATCCGGAATGGTGTGCCTGTTTACAGCTTTTTGATCCGACTTACGGTTTCCAGAAAAAAAAATTACCATTAAGAATGAATGGGGTGGAAAAGTACACACCCTTCTACTGACTTCTACTTGACACCATTTTGTATACACTATCTCAGGGCAAACCCCTGAGCACAAACTCAATGTTGGTCTGACCCACACTCGTCTTTTTTTCCACCCCTCGTTTCTCCCATAGAGTCCCATTCAGTGTTGGCCCTACCCAAACCCTATTGTTTCCTTTAACCTTCAGCCACCAAACTGCATGTACTCACTCAGGGCAGATCCTTAAATTCTAATCCCCAGACATACTGACCGGCACTCCTCTATGTGCTGTTTGTTCATGTT
Organism: Semaprochilodus insignis; assembly: GCA_034552555.1. NCBI lineage: Eukaryota > Metazoa > Chordata > Actinopteri > Characiformes > Prochilodontidae > Semaprochilodus > Semaprochilodus insignis. The sequence goes on along the minus strand of CM067493.1, from coordinate 7,760,626 downwards.
CATGCTCTATGTGTTTCCTTGTTCCTCCCATATACACCCATCTTAGCAACTGGCTAGGAACAAGCTTAAGCTGTGCAATCACTCTGCATTTTCTTCAGGAAATGCACGTTTGTAGTTTGATGTGAAATGGTCATCTGTAGAGAAACAGACTCTTAATTTCTGTACAGTGGTGGTGATGGGAACCAGAAGTCAGGATGTCTACAACACAAATATAGCCATTTTATTTACTATCAAATCCACCAGTGAGCTTACTCATGCTTGCTGAGTGTTTATATGTAATGGTGATGATGGTAAAGCAGTGGAAAATCTGAACACATTAAGTTTTCTTTGGAAACTATTTAGCCTCACAGCACAGTGAATGTTCTCATCTACCACAAACGGATTCAAATAAATGCATTAAAATGCATTTCATGCCAAAACTTTATTTAAAAACCTATATAAAACGGCTTCTTAAACATCAGGCAGAGTATTCATAACCATCCAATGTTATCACAGTCTGTGAGGGAGCTTTCAGAGGACTGCTCTCTTCAGACGTCTGGTTCCCATCACCAGCACTGTAAACAATCCTCATACGACAGGTTTCTTTAGAACGGAGCATTTCCACTCTGAACGACGCTGTATACACCCTAATTACTTAAGTGTGCACGACTTTTGAAAATTTGGAGGACTTTCCCTTCCAAACACAACAGAAGTTAAAGAAGCGTTTCATTGTTTTGCTGCCACATGATGCGGTTTGTTAAAACAGACAAACAGACAAACAAACAAATAAAAAACGACGCTGTTGGGAAACTAAACACATGTAAAAAGCTAAACGACCCTAAAACCCCCTTTCATCATCCCAACACCAATTCTTTCTGCCCCTTGTGAAAGTTTTGGCTCCTCTGGGTACGTGTCCTGTAAGCTTAGCTCTGCAAGTCATTCAGTAAGTCATTCTACAATCAGCCGCTCAGACTGCTGAAAGCAGCGCTCAGCTCGAGCACCTGTTGAGCAGCTCTGGTTCACTCACTGTGCGGTGTTGGCGGGTCCAGGCGCTGCAGAGCGGGGCAGATCACAGCTCTTCACTCGTCCTTCTGTCCATGCGATGCAGCTTTTCACCTACTTTACTCAGACAGCTCCTCCGGACTAAGGCAGGGAGTAAATGCCGTGGAAGGGCGCCTCTTCCCTGGCTTTTTATCCCGGCCGCCCCCCCTCAGACACAACCGTGTTTACTTAACTCAGCCAATGGCAGCGCGCGCTGGCTCCAAGCGCGCGCGTCTCCAGAATCGCGTGGCGGATCCGAGTCAGGCATTCCCAGCGTGGATTACAGCCTGCCAGGACATTTAAAGAGCTGTTTGTGTCTCGTAGCAGCACGTCAGAGACTTTTCAGCCACTTTCCAACACACCTATTAAAACTTCCAGGCGTCTTAACTTGCAGCAGGTGCCACAATAACCCGGAAGCTACACATCCACAGATTTGTGTTATTTATTCGTTTATTTATTGTTTATTTGTTTCTTTATTTGTTAATTGCTTTTTTTCTTGTCAGATGATTTCCGCGCGCTGATGTGCAGAGTAGTGTGTACTGTACTGATGTAGGCGCGAGGCTTCTACTCCCTGCTAATTAGCATAATCATATGCCTTAATTGGCATTGCTAAGCAACCCTGTGCATCTACTCCTAATTGGTCAGTGAAAATGGTCAGCAAGACCCAACTGCCCTCACCCTTATCCCCCCGTTTCTGAGTAATGGTGTGCCAAGGCTGTGCCCTTCAGACCATTATATGTAATTATGCAAATACCCTGGGTTCTTATAGGATATATATATAATATATATAGAATATAGCCAATAAGAACACAGGGCATTTGCTTATTTACATATAACAGTCTTAAGGGCACAAATAGTTGCACCCAGAAGGAATCAACCAACAGGTATGAAATTTGGTGGGTATGTTTGACATTGTGAGACATGTGAATGATTCAAGTTTCACTCTCGCCCGAGCATGTGACGTAAGCAAGGTCAGGCCTTATGATTGCAGACGTTCAGCAAGCAGTGATGCCCTCTATGAGTCATCCTGTTAGTGCTAGCACTGTTGGCAGACAGCTGCACAACGCAAGACTGTTACAACGACTGCCTCTAACACCATGTCAATGTCGCCAAAGACTGCAATGGTGTCATGCCAGACTGTCATGGAGTGATTCATAATGGAAGCAGGTCATCTTCAGTGACGAGTCCATCTTTTGTCATGGTGGAGAAGATCAATGAATCTGTGTTTGGAGGCACCGTGGTCAGCACCAAAATGAATGGTTTGGTATCATGCGTCACGTCCAGAAGGCCTGTCACTCCACCTCCACCCGTACCACAAAATCTGCAGGTACTGTGTGAGAATATTTAAGCTGCATGGAATGGATTATCGCAGGACATCATTAGGAACCTCTACAACTCTACAAATGCTGAGACATCTGGCATGTCGCATTAGAAAACACGGTGGCCCGACGCCATACTGACAGACACTACTTATGTATGTGTAGCTCAATAAATATTGTCCATATCAGTCTAAATGTATCATCATTTATTGTTCCTGGTAACCTTTATCTTCCTTCCCAATAGCACTGCAGTCCCACACTTCCTTCTGGGGGCAACTATTGTTTTGATGATGAGTGTATGTATATATATACAATGTGAATGGGTTCAGCTAGGCTGTTGTCATTGAATAAGTATTTATACAGTATTTTTACAGTTGTCCCAAATACCTGAGCCCAGAATGGGGCTGGTTAGGGAGGGGCTCATTATTGCTGGTTTGCTTTCATACACAAGAAATTTGTCTAAATAGTGGATCGATTGTCATATTCCATATGTTATTTTTCTACATGCATGTTTTTGTATAAAATGGTAGGCACTAGCTTCATCGGTTTGCTGCTTTTATTATGTCCTTGGATACAGACACTCCTACGGCAAAGAACATTATTCTTTGGATACATGATATTTCATTCTCATATGAGACGGTTTTTAGCGAGGCAGACTAGCACAAGGCATGTATTTTTCGCAAAGTAAACCCTATGGACCCCTCCCAGGCTCAAAAACAACTTTCACACTTGACCAAGCACACTGAACCCTCAGATCAAGTGATCTGTTTTCACACATGTGCAGACTGAGAAAAACGAAAGAAATCAGAGTATGGTGGACACATGTACTGAGAAATCCGATTACTGAGCTAAAGTGGACCTCTCTTCATCAGATGAAATAACAGATGAATAATGACTTTTCTTATCTGACTTTAGGTAACTGCAGAACTCTTAACATGATCAGAATTATTAAATGCATATAAACACACTAATTTTGCCTGCTGATGGCAATAAAGTCTTTTCCGGGTGGTCCAAACAGTATTAGACAAAACGCCAGTTTGTATTGCTTGTTTTCCTCTTACAGTCCTATTTAATTATTTTTTCTGCATGTCTTTCCTTCCTTACACTTTGTTTTATCTCAGTTGTTTGTAATTATTGTCTTGGTTTATTTTCTACAGTTAAAGTCTCTGTACTTTCAAAATCCATTTGAGGAAATCAAAACCTGGCTGCACTTTGGATGTGGGACAGTAATATGGGTGGTCCAATGATAGACCAGAACTCGGGGGTGTCCACATGATTAAGCCAGTGGAATGATATATGCTTGCTATCTGACCAGTGTCAAGATTATATATATATATAATTCTTAATTTGCACACAATTATGCTGACTAAGCTTTCTGTGATTCTGGCCCTTTAAAATAATACCAGGCAAATTATTAAATAAATAAGTTCATTAATTAAACACAAATAAACGCTGAGCTGTGTGACTGAGTAGCTGCTCTGTTTCCCTGGAAACTTGGCGAGAGTCTTTGAAAGACTCAATTAGCCTATTAGCGTTAGCATATTGCTAATATGTAGCTATCATATTTTAGCCTAAAAACAATGAACAATGATTTAAAAGGCAGTGGAGAACAAGGCCCCTCAAACTATCCTATTCGGGACTCGAAGTGAATTAAAGTATGAAGAATGCAAACTCAGGTGGGCGGTATGGCCCCAGTGTTGAGCTTGTATTTAATATATACGGTATAAATAAACTTAAAGGCATCCAGTGAACTTCAGGGGACACAAAGTGCTAAGCTAACTAGCATCAGTAGCAACTCCTCATTCTTTTACTGCAGAGAAGCAGGGAAACAGAGGCTGTTACTTTTGTACTGATGACTTCGTAGCATGAGCATCTTTAAACAGTTTATGGCTGAGGTGCAGAAAAAACCATAGACGGAGAAACAAACGCTGAGCTATGGAGTTGATTCTCTGCTCCGTTTCCCTGGAAACTTGGCGCGAGCAATGCTAACACACTTATTACTCTTTTAGCAGAGATGGATGGCCGTAAGTGTAACCTAAGTGGAGGAGCAAAAGCGTTCAAGCTAATAGGAGGACAGTCGGTGCTCTTTAGCGAGCTAGGAAAAAAGGAGGTGGACTGGGAATGAAGCACATGGTGGAAGATAGCAGGCTGAACCCTTTGGGAGAAGGGGAAAAAAACGGCAAAAATAAAAGCCCACAAGTCGCCCACATGTACTCGATCTGGGCAATAAAAGAAGAGACAAAATCGCAGAGGCTGACGGGTGAGCGAAAATAAAGCAGTGCTTTTTCTGGCCCACACATGCAGACATTTGATCCAGCCTGTCTCCAGTACAACACAAGACAAGAAATTCTATTAGACAATTACTCAATGTTTATTACAGCTACCTGCTTCTATTATTGTTTCTCTCTCTCTCTCTCTCTCTGTCTTTCTCTCTCTCTCTCTCTCTCTCTCTCTATCTCTATCTCTCTCTTTCTCTGATCACATTAACCCTGCAGAAAAGAGAGAGTGCTCTCATCTGTTGCTATGGGCTTAACATTAAAACACAATTAACTAATTGCCTGGAGAGCAGTGTGGCATTACTGCAGTGGAGGTGCTGTGATGAGCACATCTATTCTAATTTCCCTTGACTATCTCTACCTCTCTCAGCCTCTCAGCACTTTCACCTAAACGCTAAGTGTCCAAAAGTTCTGAGACACTAACCTTTCTGCTGAAGTTATAAGGGTGTTAACTGAGAGTATGCTGCAGAAACAGATCTTCTGGGGACTTTGGAACATAGCTGTGCCTCTCCAGCTTATCACAAACTCCAAAAGAATACAGTTCTGCTGATCTGCAGGCCCTTGCTGGTGGGCTCTGCCGAATGCATGGTGCAGCTGCTCCAAAGTGTTTCATTCTATTGCACAATGCTTTCCTATAGAGATTATGCAAACTGCATATGTGACATGTGACAAGTACTCTGACTGGTTAAAAGGGGTGTCTAGATACTTTTGGACATGCAGTCATTGCTCTGTCACAGTCACTCTGTAAAGTAATGAGATGCAAACCCAGTGGAGCACAGGCATTATTACAATCAGTCTTGCTGCTGGTTTAATCTATTTCTGTAGTACTTTTAGAATGTGTTACTGAGCAGCATTCACAAAGCTACTTTATGAATACTGATGGTTGTTGTATCATATATCATATCATATCATATCATATCACATCATGTTGTGTGGCATTTGTATGACTAACATGTAATACATGGCTGTTAAATAATGAAAATCCAAATTCACATTAATTTCCTAGTTGATTTCAAATCCCTATCAGGCATCTGAAGTCTGCATGTAAAGTTGTGCTTCATTGTGACACCTATAGTGCAGTGCAGCCCAATCTCACATCCCTGCCCTAATTTCACTTCCCAATCACCCTCAGGCAGAGTTAGCGAATTAGCACATCTTCATTATCGTGCCAGGCATTACAGGTAACTGTAAAACCTGTCACTGGCTCTACCCAATAAGAGACATAAGCAGCTGTTCAGGGCCCTGTAGCTGCCACAGGGGCCCTAAAGAACTTCTAGGTTATTACTGCTTCATTATGCTGTGACTAGGGATGCTCTGATACATTATGCTCTGATTATCACAGATAGCAAGTCTGATACGTAATGGATTACTGACTTAGAATGAAGTAGACATTAGTGTAAGTGAATACAATCCGCGTACCTCAACAGTTAAATAATTAAAATATAATCTGATTTCAAATGCCATGCATTAGCTAGTTATATTACATCAGTTATCTTGGATCGAGTTGCGCTGCAGTAGAGAGGAGTGGGCTCTGTTCCATGTCAGAAAAGCACTTCTGTGCAGCTGTAAGTAAAGTATGTTTCATAGTTTTGATCCTCTTCATTAGTCTGATATAACTCTGCAGCACAGTGACAGTGGGAATCATATCCTAGGCAAATACCTCCAAGACTAGTCTTGAAAGCTCACTTGTGGATTTGTCTGAAGTTTATGGCTTGACTGGTTGAGTTGTAGTTAAATGTTCTCTAAAGCAGACATGTCATGTACAGACAAACGATTAATACACTCAGACTTGCTCGGTTCATGCTACATTTGATTTAAAAAACCACGCTGTGCACCAAGTACTGAGCAACTGCACAGGATAAATGTGATACCGCAGCTTGATTAACCACACTATGCATTGAAACCTTCAAGACAGGACAATGCTTTTTTCTACAGCTTTTTTCTACAAAGATGGCTTAAAAAATTCAACATATACACCTTGTTGCAGTTCTACTCAAACAAAAGTCAGCAAAGATGAACGTTGGTGAGAAATGTCAATTTGTTTCACCTCGGCAGTGTTTACTTGGCTTACGTCACACGCTATTAGTGTATTAGTGTCCGACTGTATGAGCATGATATTGCGCTGATACCCAAAACCAGTACTGGTAGCGTTGCATCCCTAGTTGTGACCATTAAGATGAGTCAAGTGAGATGAAAAGGGCAACTGTTTAATGATGTTTTAAAAAAGAATGGACACATCTGAAGCTGTGAAATGGGGAAAAAGATGAAAAAATAGAAACAGAAACTTGAAGATAAAGGTGTTTTTAGGATTTTTATTTTTACTTTTATTTGATCAACTTGTAGTTAGGGTCTGTCTAACAAGACAGATACAACAGGTTTCCAACAGGTACACGCCAAACAGGATGTGGAAAATCAACATGAAAATAGGAAATATTCTGACACAAAATTTTTCTTATTAAAACCATATAAATGTTTTTTCTGAGTTTCACAGAAAAAAATTAGACCAAATATATGAAAAAAGCACTTGCAATGTTTGAGCCCCTGAATGGGGGTACACATCACTGACAAACTCACCTGGTCTGAGAACACAGCATCACTGGTTAAGAGGGCACAACAGCGTCTGCACTTCCTGCGCAGGATGAAAAGAGCACACCTGCCCCCGCCCTTCCTCATTACATTCTACAGAAGCACCATAGAGAGCATTCTAATCAGTTGCATCTCTGTGTGGTGTGGAGGCAGCAGTGCTTCTAACTGGAAGAATGTGAGGAGAGTGGTGAGAACAGCAGAGAAAATCATTGGAACTTCCCTTCCCTCTATTCAGGACCTTGCACCTGTGCGCTGCAAGTCCAGAGCCAGTAACATCATCAGTGACCCCTCACATCCTCACTGGGGACTGTTTTCCCTCTGGAAAAAGGTTCTGCAGCATCCGGTGCAGGACCACCAGGTTCTACAACAGCTTTTTCCCTCAGGTCATCAGACTGCTGAACTTTGAATTCTAATTATGCTGCTGTCCAGATATTAGGGTTTTTATACTGGACACCATGCCCTTCCATGCACTCACCCAACCTTATCTACCTCTTTAATATTAATATATACGATATTCCATGCTGCTATACATTTACAAGGTTACTAAATTTGTATATCTAACAAATTTCACATACTATATATATACAGTATATATATATATACTTTTTTCCAAGCTGCAGTACATTTCATATATTTCTATATTTTTTATACTGTGTGAACGTATTGCAATGAAATTTCATTTGCATACACTTATTGTATCCTGAATGACAATAAAGTTTGTCTAAGTCTAAGTCTAAGTCTAACAGAGGTGGAGAATCTCTCTGTTCTCGCATTTCAAACTGAAAAGCATCCTGCGCAATCTCACACTTTGTACCTATCATGATTAATCCTTGTGCATTTGCACATAAAAGTACAACATTTAGGACAACAACCAATCATGTAAAACATGATGAAGATTCACCAATAGAAAGTAAAAGAAATACAGCAGTGAAAAATACTGTCCTCATTGCCACCACGGTTAAATCGAACTAAGCTTAAAGATACCTGCTTAAGCAACACTTCATGGTGAGAATCAAGAATGCTGAGAAAGTTATTTAAAATGCATTTTAGTAGAACCTATAAGTAAAAGTAATCATCAGCAACTAGAGCCAGTCATTGGCAAAAGACCACCAGTGACCAGGTCTGGAAAAACAAATACTTACCAGTCATGACACCCAACCACTACTCAGTGAACTTCTTAAGGATGATGGAAGGTTGGAGGTATATGCTGTTAATGGTGACCTTATCTAATTTGAAGCCTGGGTGGCTATTACTCTCAACTTGCTGGCACAGGAGTCTCTAGTTTGTCTATTAGTGTCCCATTCTTAGTGAGTCACATACCACTTGAGAGGCCGTTGTTGAGGTTCAGGGTGCTAGAAGAATGAATTCAAGGCCAACTGGAGTGTTTCATACCAACACTAGTCATCTTACTTAGTGGAGTCATTTCAATCCCCAGTAGTGAAGCATTCAACTGGGGGAAGACTGATTAATTTTATCACCCCACATGAATACATTATTGGTTAGCAGAACTTACACCTACTAGATGTAGGAGAGGGTCTTTTGGATATCCAGAACTGGAAAAAACTCATATGTAGTAGTAATAGTGGGAAAGCTCGACATCATTCAGCCATTTGACAAGATTATCCAGACTGTTTCAACTAAAGAGCAGGTACCCAAGATGGCGGTTCATAGTGTTGCAACTACACTTACCAGTGGGGCTCCTTCATCTTAGCTGTGGTATCAATTGCTTGATATTAGTGATCTAGATCAGGGGCAGCAAGAACTTGTTGTATGAAAAGTTGGCAGCTTCCGCAAGTGATAGTAGTGTTGTAGTGTACTTTTCAAGCCTACAATTTCTATTAACCCTCAAAGACGGCATACTAGTACGATGGGCATATGTTTCAGCAGGGGAGTTACTAATAGGTCATGGATAGGGGGGACTTGCCCTGCAACAGGGGGTTGTGGGAGCATGGTCCCATTGGAGATTTTTAATAGCCCCAAAATGTTTATCAAGAACATTTAAAATAGCAACAACTAGAAAATGTACCAAAATTGGCTATTTGGTCAAACTTGTACACAGTAGATCTGTCTCCCTTTGTAGTTTGTATTAAGCACAGAGCTAATATTACTTCAATATACTTCCACTTACTATAGGCACAGATCAAGCAAAGGTAGTGCAATTAAGCATCTCCTCTCTCTTAGATAAGATGGGATAAGTCCTAAATACACTCATCATTAAAAAAAAGAATAGTTGCGGTCAGAAAGAAGTGTTGGACTGCAATGCTATTGGGAAGGAAGGTAAAGCCTACCAGGAACAATACATGATGATAAATTTAGACTGATATGAGCAATATTTACTGAGCTACACATACAGAAGTAGTGTTGCTAACGCAACATGTCAAACATCTCGGCGTGGAGTTGTAGAGGTTCCTAACGGTGTCCTGCAATAATCCTTCCCATGGAGTTCCTGCAGATTTTGTGGTAGGGGTGGAGTTGGAGTTACCCCAGGCCTTCTGGACATGTAATGTATGACAACAAACTGTTGGTGCTGACCACGATGCCTCCACACGCTTTGTTGGTCGTCTCCACCAAGACAGATGCGGGACTTGTCCAAGTTCATGTCACCAGAAAGAGTGAGATTTTTCTCTCTAAGCATATTTATAAGCTAGGAGACAGAATTTCATGACAAATGACAAATATTAATAATATCAAATTGACAAATTGATTAGTGACAAATATGATATTCTCTCAGTTAAGTTTGATTAAATTCAGTATTAGTTTAAATCAAAAGCTTTAACAGTTCTCCCTCGCTTTCTTCTTGATTACTAACTCCATCAGATGTGCTCCTTTAACCCTGTCAGTTTCCGTCAGCTTATTTCTCTCTTTCCTCTAGTGTTCAGTAATACACTATATTATTAAACCGAGATTTACAAGAACTTAAAGAATTAATAAGATCAGTCTTTTTTAACTACAGTGTTCTAATAATGATCTGACTGGCCTTCAACAGAGTTGTTGACTTTTAGTTTGCATTGAGGAACGAGGGATATAAATGTGTACAGTGTTATGATCAACACTATATGACCTTTCCACTGACATTAACTTACTGTAAACAGGAATAAACGACATATATGGTGCACTATTTCTGTAACTGTGAGCGATTCTGAGCTTAGCAAATGGCTGTATTGTGTTTGACTTTGGCTTGTTTGAAGCATCACCCAGTGAAATGTAGTATAGCCTTTAGCTGATTGTTATTCATGGTGATGTTGTATTTCAATTCTCACACAAATTTAGCGTTTCATTCTTTTCAGTGTAAACCTGCGTGTATTGTTTTACTATTAGGATGTCAAGCATTGTTAAATTAATGCAATGGGTCTTTTGCTTTTCATTTTGGCACGTTTACCGCACCTATCACCTGTTCAATCACAATCTGTTCATTGTGTTTGACATTTTCATTGTAATGGTTGGATTTCAATGAGGCATACATGTTTGAAGCACTGCAGGGTGAAAAGCAATACAGCGGTGCTTTGATTTAATTTCACAGCATACTGTATTTAATTCAGCATCTAAAGTGGTAAATGTAAATCCTCCTGTGTTGTTTTTCAGTAAAGAGGCCGAGTGACGTGAAAGGAAGTTAATGGATGTTTTGTTTTTCATTTTGGCATGAATTCAATGAGTTACTATGGAAAAACAATGACATGTGGTTATTTCATTTCACATTGTTCCACTGTAGTAGTTACATTTCAATTTGGCACTAATTTCTCCCCATACATCAGATGCTGACCAACCAGAGTGAGTAAATTTAGAGACCCTCCCTAGGTAATATGATAACAACTTACAAGGTTGGATTTGATTGGCTTACAGAAGGTCTAATATGATTGGACAAGTAGAGGTTTCTACTTTCTACAAGCAGCATCACCTCCTCCAGGTTGTATCCTGTTATACAGTATATTGTTAATGAGAATAATCTATAGATGATTTGACCTAGTAACAATGCATGTACTTTGAAGGGGGGGGGGTGTACTAAATAACATGTCAGGCCTAGCGATGCCCATGTTTCTGTACCCAATCTGTACCCAATCCATAGTTCACGGAAATTATATCCAAGACCATTTGCCAAAAGGTCCCATTGTCTGTGTCCATAAGAAGGATGGGACATTTTGCCTGTGTGTTATTTATCAACTTCTCTTCTCAGTTGGAAGACAATCCCAGAATGGCAACTGCTGCCTCATATGAAGATTGCATTTGTGTACTTAGTGGCTCTCAAAGGTTCAGAATTTTGGACCAAAGAAAACATATCATCAGAGCTTCATCACTTAGGGTTCCAGACACTATATCGCTTTGATCATGCCCTGCGGTCTTTTTGAAAGGGCCTGGATCCCATTTGACGTAGAATGTGCCAGCAGAGTTCCTGCAGTGTTTCAGAGTATGGAGCTGTTAGATACCCTCAGGGATGAGTGTTGCATCCCTAACCTTGATGATGTGCTTTGCTGAGCATGTGGAAGGGAAAAGGCCTCAAGGCACTCCAGCTCTGGGATTATGTAATATGATATTATGTGCTATACAATATAAATAATATATTATATTACATATTTATTATTACATTTATTTGTAATGTTAAATCTTCAGCTTTTGCAGTAAATAGTGATGTGAAAAGTAGAAGACAGAGATTGTGTTAGGAAGATGCTTTAATAAAAGTAGATATGAGAGGCATCTGCAAATTCAAGCCATGGCTCCTTCTGTCTCATCTATTTCATCCACTTTCCAGGTTAGCTAATCTGATTTTGCTGCCCGCGGGCTCAGGGTGTATAATATATGCATACGCAGTCTTGTGCAAAAGTTTGTGCAGTCCTAGTCAAAGTTGAAACAAGTTAACGCATCCTCTATAGAGAGCATTTCAGTGTGCAATAACTGTTTATTAATTTAACATACCAAAAAAAAAGTCTGGTGGCGCTTAAACTTATTTAACTGTACTGCCAAATCTGCTTGTGGGTGAATGATTGCTGTTCTGCAGTCTCGCTTGTAGCTTTTATCTTAATTGACACACACTCAAGAATAGTTGCACAAATAGTTGCACCCAAAAGGAATGAACCGACAGGAATTAACCTGATGATTCAAGTTTCACGTTCTGCCGTGCATGTGACGAAAACAAGGACGGGCCTTATCGCTGTACCTGACTGACTGCAGACATTCAGTGAGCAGGTAACCTTTATCTTCCTTCCCAATAGCACTGCAATCCGACACTTCCGTCTAGGTGCAACTATTCCTCTGATAGTGTGAGTGTATAAATAATTTAGCTTTTTGTCCATTGTATAAAGTATAGGCCCAAAATTGCCAGATTAGCTGATTAGCTTCCTAGCTGATGATACTTAAGTCACCTTTCCGCTGCATGGTACAGTTTGACTGGATTCGAATCTACTTACTTTTGGGTACCAGCTACTTCGTCTTCCACTGCAGATATAGTGCGCCTCCCTCCGACGTAGCTGGTCATCATAGTGATACTGCATGAAACTGCCTGAAGTGATAGAGAATAATATTGTTCTGAAGTGGCAGCAAGACAAAAGATAAAAACAGGAGCGTTTGTGAAAAACTACATCAGAGTTCAGATGACAAGACAATTCTAGTTGCTCAAAGTCTACGCTAAAGGGTATGGTAACTCAAGTTTAGGATGATAGTGATGATTCTCTTCAACCAATCAGTAGTCAATATAGTCTGTAGCATTTTTTGAGCTCAAATAAACAAACACTACTGTCTGCAGCACTTTAATGGCTTTACAGCAAGTCAGAAGTTACATTTGTTGCTTTCGTAAGATTCATATCTTTTTCTGTTTCCTTTATTTACCTGGGTTTTGGCAGATCTGGGAAACTGCATTTTCTTATTATGCACCTTGGACATGGAATAATCTTCTGAAGAACTTCACACACTTCATCAAGAATGTGGTAAATAAGACATGTGGTTGCTGTTCTTGAGAGACCTTTGAGTTTAATTAGCTGTTTTTATATCACGTTGTATATGTCATAAATTATGTCATATATGTGGTATTCTATTTGTATTTAGTTCAAATAGTTATGATGAAGTGTTTTTGCAGTAATAGACAGGCCTAGATGTGGGTTTGGCTTGTCCAGTGTATGGCAAAAAGCATGTTTCTTCATAAACTCCAATTCAAAGTTACATTCTTTTCTGAGAACAAGGATATCTATCTATCTATCTATCTATCTATCTATCTATCTATCTATCTATAGAGGGAGATAAAATGATTTCCACTGTTTTAGAGGTAAAGCATGTTTATTCGTCTTCCCTTTTTGGCTTTTACAACCTTACACATACCCAAGCGCAGAGCATAGTTCTCGTGCCCAAGCTTGTTTGTTGTCATGCCCACCGATGCTACCATTAGCCAGTGAGCAGCATTAACATGCCAATTGTCTGCATTTTTAGAGAGCTAGTCATATGAGTCATATGACATTTCATGAGACGTCATTGGCTCATATTTTGGAGCTGGAAGAAAGTCTCCAGAAAGCAAAGATGGCCTGTCTTTCCAATTAGGGATGAGTGATATGGTAAAAATATTATGTTGCAATACTATAGATTTACATAATGAATATAATAATTTTACTTCAGCGATTCACATTCTGCACTGGACAAAATCAAATTAAACACAAAGACAAATTACGCTCTTTGTGTAATAATCATGCAGCTGGTCAGTATTCTTACAGTACTGACAATATATCCTCAGAAAAGAAGACTGACATAATTTGTCACAATGCAACAACAAGTATTTAGGCCTTTGGTATTATATGTTATCTATTTAAACCCAGATCATCAATAAAGAAAGTACTATGCTAAATACTGTATATACAAACATAGTCAACGTTTACAGGGTACGTTCTATTGGGAGACTTTCGTCTCAAACTCTAACCTCTACACTTCCAACTTGTGAAAATAATACACTTGCTGTTTTGATTTTTTTGGAGTTTTTTAAGGTTGTTTGTTTCTTTTAAAGTAAAACTGGATGATTAAAATTTATTATCAGTTTAAATTTAAAATTAAAAAATGCTGCCCTTTTAATGTCACTACTGAAACACAAAGAGCTTTACTCTATAGTTTAACCACGCCCCTGCTTGTTTTGGGCAGGAAGTGAGGCTGCATCACCGTCCCTCATAGCCAAATGGTGAGCACTTAGATCCCAATGTTTTGCAGTAAATCAGTGTGTCACATTAATAATTGTCCCTCCTACCGAAACACCGGATGATGTGTATACAATTGTTCAAAGCTGTGTTTGCCAGACATTTACTGCAATTTTGAATTCCGCTCAAAATCAGCTAAAACTGTCACTACTGAAACATTTGGTAATGTTTGGGCAGTGTTATAATTGTTTTTGTTATTGACAAAATTGAGCGGTCAATCATTTATTTGAATAATTCAGGTACATAGACTCACTCAAAGCCAAAGGATTATAGTCTAAAGTCCAAGTCAGCTAAAAGACTATGATGTGCTTTCATCTATGACTTTGATCCAATTGAGTAGAATGATCCATAAAAGATTCAGTAGCCTTTATTACTGTGATGTTTTCCGAGCCAGTGTGCGAGCTCAATCAGAGTGCAGTGTAGACTGGTAAATGCTTATTACTGTTTGTTTTAAGTACAGTAATATTTATGATCTTCCGAAAGCTAGGATGTGTGTCATTCCAAATAGGAATCAATAATTATTCATCTGCGTTAGATCACATTCTTTACATACCATATAAACACAACAACAAGGTTAAGAATCACACGGTTAAAGGAGAAGAGCAGATAAAACAGCAGAAATAGCCTTCAGCCTGAAGGGTCAAACACGCTCTCGTCAGCGTTGAGTCACCACTTGGAAGAGCATCACACCCACATTGCCTTTGGCTAGATTATTTTTGATATGCTAATTAGCTATCCCTGCAAAACAGTTTTAGACGTTTAAACACAACACGTACATTTTGTGAGTAATTGTTTTATCTGGTTTTGGTTTAGAACTGTGAACTGTGTCTTTGTTGTCGCTAGCTGTGCAGCTTTCAGTTTCCTAACTAGCAAGCTAGCAGAGATGCAAGAAGAGAGATTGAGAGGCTTAGAATTATAATACTGTAGCATCCAGCGACTGGCCCTTGTTCTAGGAAGGCACTGCAAGTGTGGTAGAAGATGCTTTACAACTATAAAACTACAGTTTGGTGGATTGAGTATCCTGGCCCTGCTTCCCGGCCGTGTCAGCAAACACTAAGTGGAATTCTTTCCGTTGTGTTATAAAAGAACGGTTGCTTGAAGTGCTATGTAAGTAAGTCCTGTGTTTTACTTTTATTTTAAAAGGTCTTGTATTAGTGTCACTTAACAAACAGCCTTGTCTGCAATTATTTTTGTGGGGTATGCGGTGGTGGTTTACCTAACTACATTTAAGCTAATACGGCAAAGAATCGGCCCTTAAAATGATGCCAGGGATTCACCCAGGAGGAAACACTGTGATCAAGATGATGAGGGCATTAAAGGAGCACTGAAACAGGCAGCAGCTGTGCATAACATCAGTGAATGTGAACTGCTTTACTCTGCCAATGAACTGCTCAGCTCAGTCCACCAACCAATCAGCGCTCAGAAGCAGTAATGCCGATGTCCTACTGTCCTACCGCCGTCCACAGCAAAGTACAAGTAGAAAGTACTGTAGAAAAATACTAGTAAGTTTTTAATGTAATGCATCCTTCAACTTTCAAAATTAGGGACCTTTTCTGTAGGGTTGCGTATTGACAAGAACCTGGCGATACGGCACGTATCATGATACAGGGGCTACGGTTCAATGTAAAGATATGCTGAAATACTGTATGATTTTTAAAATCGAATTGTAGGAAAACTAGCACAGGCTAATGCTACTGCTATCTAGTGATTGGGAGTTGAAACCCAACACAATATGAGCCACTGCCTGCCACTACGCTTTGCATGTAAACGTGTTTTTTCAGGAACTGGGTGTTACAAAACATATCATTAACAGCACTGTTGAATTCTGGTCATGGTTATCCGTCCTACATCCCTAAATAGCCGAACTCTAGACGGGAGGCCGTACACCCATGCAGAGGTAATCAGGACTTGATTAGAACATGGTGCAGTAATGTAATGACTGGTGTAATGCTAGTTTAATAGTCTCTGGTGGCTTCTTCCCACATTTAGCGCTCAGGCAAGCCGCTTGAGCTGAGAGTGCCCGAGTGAAAGAAAGTAAGCACTCAGTTATAGAAATCTGGCCATGTACAAAACCAGCCCATAAAACAATAATGAAAGAGGGCAGAAATAGCTCGAAATGATTGCTGCCTGGTGTTCCTTTAGTAACCTACAGTTATTCCCCCCATTCATGCTTGCGTCATGATCCATACAGTGCAGTTCTCAAGCTACTACAGTCAGCCACTGTTACATGAGCACCTCTTAGCTATTTGTGTTCAAGTGAAAAGACAGGTGTTTTAGAGCTGCAAAGACTTGGCACTTATTTTTCTGAAGGACGTGCTGCTGTTCCGAGATTCATAAATCCCGAGATGAAAAATTCAACCGCATTACCATATTCATAACCGCTGAATGTTTAATTTGTACTAAAATCATTTAATAATAATTCATTATTCCAATTAGGAGGGGCAGTTTCTTGCATGAGATCTTCCACTTAAAGACACACCAGGGATTCATATTGATTAAAGCATGCGGACAACTAAAGAAAATTAAGTTTGAACTAGATATCTTACATGGTGACCAGACATAGAAGCTTGCTGTGATATGAAAGCAGTTAAGGGTCTTACGTTCCCCCTGTGATTGTCCAGTTCCATTGATATGGCTAGCCAAATGGTCTTGGGGAAATCCAGTAATACGTGACTTACTTAGGGTGTTCAGTTTAAATTACAAAGAACCTGAAAATATTACAACCCCGGTTCCAATAAAGTTAGGGTTAGTTATGCTGTGTAAAATGTTAATGAGTGTAAACAAAACCAGAATGCAATGATTTACAAATCTCATAGACCCATATTTTATTCACAGTAGAACCGAAATCAGATGTTGAAAGTGAGATATTTTACCATGTCAATACTCATTTATTAATTATTATTAACCTTCAAAACTTCCAAATGCTGAGCGTAGAATACATGGACCCATAAATTAGATACGGTGAGGTGGCCCACGCACCTCCAGATTTCATGACTGCAACTGCTAAAAGCATGTATAATAATACAAACACGTAAACATGCTGCTTAAAATTTTAGCACTCACAGCCAACAAATTCCTGTGTGCCTTATGTACTCACATGAACTTTTTTGAATGCCTGCTTTGTCTGAGTTAAATGCGGGAAGCTGCTTTTCTTTTTAGTTGTTACTAGTTGTGTAGCAGCTTGCTCGCTAATGAGCCAAAGAAATAAGCATAAGATGGTATAAGGGGGAATTGTATAAGGCAGGATAAGGGAATGTGCTTAAATAAGGGAATGCATTTGGATGCAGCATGCACCTAAAAACAATTTCATATTCTATGATCATATGCATTTGTGAATGTCTGGATTTCTGTCGTTTTCATCTTGACTATATAAGCTAACCGGAAAAAAACAGTTATCTTGCGTGTTTAAGGTGGTAGTAACTTTAGGCTCCTGCAGATAGCGCTGCATGCGGATTTGCAGGTGTATGGAAGCGTACGGTCATATGGGTCTACCAGCAGTGGCAAAAATCTCAGTCTACAGGAAATTCTCCACAGAATTGTGCCAGGGAAGGCATCCACCAAATCTGGCCCAACTGCGCAATTCTTTGATGCAAGAGTGTCTGAACATTGATGTGGTCTACATCCAGTAACTCGAATCACAGCTGTTATTTGTGCTGGTGTGGGGTATAACTTACGTTTGAAGCAACATGGAAACTATTTCCCATTGAGGGAACAAGGCGCTCTGGGAATATGGGGGCTGTATCCTGGAAATTTCTGAGTGAAAATATATAAATGTCTGGGGATAAATAGGGCCCTGGCGAGATAAGGATGTCACGAGTTAAAAAAGCAGACTCCAAACATGTCTTGACTGATCAGCTACATTTGTGGGAAGGGGAAAGTGTGCCAATATGGTTTTATAGGTTTCACAGATGCGGTTTGACACACCCTATAATTCAGTCTCAGAATGAAATGAACTGTTTCCTTTTTTTTAATGAGCTCTGCCTTGATTGGCTGTTTACAATGAGACACCGCAATAATCACATAGAAGCGAAACAGACACAGATAGGAAAATAAAAAGAACCTTTGTGTAAATAAGCTTGGTTCTCATACTCTGTAGTTAGCTATACGACTGTTAGTTACTTGTGGCTTGCTAGTAGCTAACGTTACCTGTACTAGCTACTTGCTTTCAATCTGGACATCAACACACAGTAAATGAATGTTGTTACTCACTATGAAACTTTCAGTTTAAGATGATCTGCAGCTTCAACCTGCAAACAGTGATAACATAACACAGCATGGCTGCTACTTACAGGTTGCTGTTGGGATTGTGATGCTAATGAAGATGGAACTGCTCCTCTCTTCAGTCTCTACAGTGTTAAACACTGAATGAAGCTGCTCGATATGCTCCAAGGTTTGAGGAACAGTTCAGGGTGAAATCTGCAAAATGTTGTCCAGGATCTTGTTAAAGATGTGGGAGCTGAAGTCGGCGTCCTATACGGCAGTTTGTGTTGCAAATTTTCTGTTCTGCCTTAAATTGTGCAATTGGTTACAATCTGATGCATTTACAAGCTGCACCATTTAAGGTGGAACGTAACATTTAATTAAGAATCTGGTGAACAGGAGACCAACTTCAGCCTCGTTTGAAGATTAACATTGAACAGGCCTGTTGACAGTTCATTTCGACGAGAAAGGAATGCCAACATCCCCTTTACAACCTGAACCCATACATTTCTGCACATAGTCCTCCATTTTTTTGCTGCTGCAAATTTTGGGGATGTAAATATTGATGAGTCAAGACTGTTGTGTAGCTCTCCTTATTCAGCTATGCCAATGTAAATACAGTTTTCCGTTGCATGGTACCTTTAAACCTTATTTTATGTATTATTAGACATGAAATGATTGCAATTATGTCTTCTGAAATTCATCAGAATATGTAAGGATACATTTTCAGGAACTGTATGCTTCTGTTCAAACCTCCTTGTTAATGCTGGCTCATCCCAGATTGTACTGAAAACATTTTCCTGACATTTGGCAACAGGCTCTTATCACTGTGTCGACTCATTTCTCTTGCCTGGCTTTCCTGCCTCTTTACATTGAGGGAAGTGAAGGAAGGAACCGGAGATGCTCCATTGTCTGTAATATCCCCCCACACTAACCTGTCACACACACCCACGCCTAACATTAACCTGAGACACCTTGGGGTGGCCGAAAGCCGCTTCGTGTACTGAAGCGCTGGACCTGAGATAGGAGAAAGGCCAGGGGGGTCGGAGTAAGCATTAGCTCGTGCAGATGAGTAATCTACACCTAACAAAAAGCGTATTACTCCAGGGACCAGTGCTCCAAGTCCATTCTAGGACTCAACACGATTTCCTCTAATGTCCTTCATTGACTCTGTCAAGACAATACAAAGCAGTTCTTGAGACTCACCACAACTTGTCAAATAAATTCCTTCACACAGCACCTTCAAGCACATCTGTGCACCTGTGTGTGAAACGGTCCAGACAACAGTATTACATATCAGTGCACGGGCAAACATCTCACACGATGGAACGACAGGGAACAGTAATATAGAAATACATCTAAAAGACGACACTTTTCTCTGGTCCTCCTGAAGACAAATGTAGACAGCAAAACAAAAAGAATGAATACTGTGAGTTCTAAACACCGCCTGTATTATATTGTACCAAACTGTATTGTAGCTAGTAGCTAGAGCATTACACTGGGACTCTATAAAGCGCATTTTCGCTTCAAATATTGCACTTTATAATGTTGAATATTCTAATATGCTGAAAATGGAAACGTTAACATGCTAATACAAGGCACATTGTTGTAGCAACTTCTTATTTTTGCAGTATCATATGTATCATATTGAGAGATATCACTGTATTGGATTGATTAATGAATTATGTGAATCATTACACCCTTACACTCTGAAAATGACAACTGCAAAGGGACTAGCTTAACTTACGTACTGAAAATACAGTCATGGCTGAAAGTGTTGGCACCCCTGAAATTTTTCCAGAAAATGAAGTATATTTCCCAGAAAATTATTGCAACAACACATGTTGTCACGTCCTGTCTTGTCTTGTCCCTGTTTGTCTCCGTTTTCTCTGGTTTTCTGTTTCTGTCTCTCTTTCTCTTGTCACTTTCATGTGCTTCTGTTTGTTTTGGTTATTGCTCCTCCTGTCTCCGCCCTCTTGTCAGGCCTCTCACCTGTCCTTAGTTTGTAGCTCCGCCCCTTCCCAGGTGTTCCTTGTCAGTCCTTGTTCATTTATACTCCCTGTTGTTCCCTTTGTTCTTGCTTGGTGTTTTGTCTCCATGTCTGTTGTTTGTAACCCTGTTCCCAGTCATTTCTCACTTTACTAGTGTCTTTGGTTTCTTTGGTTTTGTTTTAATTTGTTCTTCATTAAAGACTTGCATTTGCATCCTGCCTCCTCGTCTTGTCCCACGTGATATAACACCAAGCCAAAACAAATCTAAATTACATTTGATTTTTGGAAAATTAATGCATGATTGGGTTCTGCAAAAAGTCCTATCAATATTATTAATAATAACAAAACACATAAAAATGAATAATCCCAACTTCTTCTGGACAAACCTGAAAAGTCTCAATAACAGTTAAAACACGCATAAGGTTATGGTAGTTAATCCTTAAACAGCAAAAGCTAGTTTTAATACCAAACACCACAAGTTCCACAAGGACATCGAGGTCACATGCATATCTTACTTTTGATGTGAATATAATAGTATTGGTAGCGAAGGCTCCGGCCTTCAAATAAGCCTCTGCAGCAAAGGATATAATCTCTCTAACTGAGCACGGTGTGACTGTCTACTCTTATAAATATTTCAGGGATGCCGGATATTAAGAGCCGAATCTGGGTCTGACCTTTTCCGAATCGCCAGAATCACCTTTCAATTAACTCAATAAAAAAGATTCAGTGCCTTTGTTTGAGGTTGCTACTTTCCAAATGAGGTGCACTTCCAGTGTTTACCAACAGCTTTAGCTTGATCTATGAGGCATGGCCCACAGTACGCTTGCATGGTTGCCTGCTGTGGAGCCATTAAACACACACGAAACTCTGTAGGTTGAATCTGAATCTGAATTCTGTTAGAAATGGTGCATATTACTCCAAAACTGTTGTATTAATCAAATAATTTCCAAAAATGACCCAAATGTTGTAATTCATCAGGTCAAAAGACGACAGAGGAAAGCCTAAACATCTGAATGTAAATGATTATACGTTGTGCTGTAATACATATATACTGTGCAGAAGTTAGAAACCCTTTGATTTATGTATTTGGTGTGTTCACACTTTGCCTTTATACAGCTTCCGTATCTGCAGGGATATTTCTCCACACCTTAAAAGTTCAGTCTTGGAAGTTGGTTCCATTCTCTGCTTCTCACAGTCAAAGTAACCCCAATAACTAAATGAGACTTATTAGTTTAGATGTCCAGTCTTCGTGTTGTAGGGCAATCCTTTTCTCTCAGCGAGGAGCTTCTTGACAGCTACACATCCTGTCAGACCCACAGCGTTGAGGTGTCTTCTCACAGTGGAAGGATGAGCAGAAACACCCGTGGGTGCTTGATTTTCTGCTGTTTCTAAAAGACAAAAGCTTAACGTACTGTTTATCTTATGGTGACAGTTTTGGTGGTCTACAATATTTGGTGGTTCGCAGTCAAATTACAGTTTTAATGTTACGTCAGAGATGTCTATGCATTGTGTTGCAAAGACATCTTCTGATGTTTGTGTGCTAACCAGCTAACCCCTGCCCATGCTGCCTCATAATACCAATTTGTACCTCAAGAGACGATAGTGAGTCACAGTAGCACATCAAGTCTGCCACAAGTACAACATCAGAGGAATCCACCACCAAGAATCCACATTTGGCAGCAACAAAAGAAGTGGCATAAATACAAGCAAAACAGGAGTTCAACATTGGTGTTGCTGTCCACTGCTGGAGACGCTCTTGATGAGCTTGCAACGTTCTGGTAAGTAAAGAGATGTTAACTTTAACATTGTGGAAGAGGGACTGCGCATGTCCTTGTTTCTTACAATAGGGGTGTAACACCACAATATTCTGGTGACACATTACCCTCTATTTGTTTGGGCAACATACCAGTATAAGTTTGACAGGTTGTGTCGTCTCATCAACTGCTCCCTTAAATATCAGGAGGCAAAAAAGCTGTTTTGATGGGAAACTGAATACACATAAATGTGGCCTCTGAATCACACAGTACAGTACATGTTCAATGATCGAAGCTGTGATGCATGTGTTGTGTCAAAGTTAGTGGGAAAAACAGAAAGTGAACAAGTGATTCAAAGTGATTCCTTGCCACAGCATATGCAGCTGTGATCTGCTGAAACCCACGTCCCTCCAGAAGTAGTGGTGACTCCAAAGTGGGTCTGTGGATCCTAGTAAAAATGTACCACCAGGAATTAAAATAAACGCTAGAGTGAAAACAAGTAAACCTCTACTGTCCTCAACTGGTGAAAGGCAGACATTACAAAATAAAAGACATACAGCAGGGCAGAATACAAATACAAATTTATTAACAAATCGTTACTACAAAACGTTACTCTGGTCTGCGCATGTCAACTCAGACCCAAATAACTTATCAATATAATGAGGACATTGCTGCTGCAGCTAGTATAGGCAGTATTCTTAAGCAATGCTGTATAGTAATCAACAAGACTAATCTACACGTATGCCTTAGTCATTACATGTCCGGATAAGTTGTACATTAAGATTAAATGTTATTCTTGTGCAGGTCCTACTTAGAAATGAATTCATTCATCTTACTAATGAATGACTAATTGCGCGGTTACTATAATCAGTCGGCATATCCCACCAGGCCGGTAGAAATCATTTGCTAATTTAACTGAAACTGAATTACTCTGGTTTCGCACTGTGGTCCTAATGGCTTGGGGCCTTTGGAGGATTGTTATGCTAAAACTATTTTAATGTGATAAGACATACTTCATTAACACACACACACAAAAAAAAGCTGTGCAATGCTTTTCTGTTGCTTTTGTGATAACTGACAACAACAACACATTAACAGCCACATTAGGAGGAAGCAAAAGACTTCACATTCACTGAAACGCATATGCAGTGACCCAACAAGCTATATAGTTTTAAGGCTTAAGCTTGCACTGCCCCCTGTTGGTCGCTCTGTAATGATATTCTTTCCCAAGCAAAGTGCTTAAAACTTGGATGAACACTTGGACACAGTCAATAAATAGCCACGTTTAGCTTGTAAAGGTAACACTACATCAAATCTACAAATTTAGCGCAGTCTATCTAGTCTATAAATGAATACTGCTTAATTCTTTAATACTGCTTGATAATAACGTCAATGCCGCTGAATGCTAATACACCTACACGTGCACTGTAAAAGCCAAATCAACTTTTACAACATGCTTTATGTGTTAAGGCACTTTTCTAATAAGGCACAATCAAGGTACAACACTCACTACTCTAGATATTAGCATCTTCATCTGTTACAGTACCACAAGACGATTAACTGATTAGTAATAACTCAAAGTATCTTGGACCTATTATCCCATATTAGTGGCAATGTTTAGAATAAGCTATAGGAACAGAATAGTGCACGGTGTGAAACGGTACAACAGCTATTAAATCGGCTATTAGATCATGCTAGCGTCTTGACGTAACTATATTACATATCATACATGTGCATTACACGCATAAGGCCATGGACATGTTCAAGCTCAACGAACACCAACACATCCCAAACTGGGAGGGTAACTAAATGTTAAAAGACTCAAAAACAGGATTGATTAATATATCAATGTAAGGGTGAAACGATGCACAAAAGGTGATTAAGGCACATTAAACTCCTGACAGGTAATATCATCTTATCAATCCATCATCTACATTCAACAAGAGTTACAAATTATCTTATACTTCTGCGTTTTCCATTCTAATCTCTGTCCACAAGATCTGTTGCATATAGCTGCTCCTGAACAGTCACAGGGCTAGATGTGATCCTGAACCGTCTGGGGACCAGCATATGACATTTTGGGTATACGGGTGAAAATGCTTATGCTGCCTTCCATTGATGTTGGAAATATGGTGTTTAATGTCATAACTAGTAGTGGCAAACTTGAGCCATGGCTTTCCAAGTTGTCATAAAAAGGCATCATGGAAAAAGTTATCTGGAGTGTAAAGCTGTTGCATATTTAGTTATTCAGCAGCCACACATGTGCACTGCAAGCTAAAATCTCTTCCTCTTTTAAAAAAAAAATAGATATCAGCATCTGTGATGCAATGATTCCAACTGGACAACAACATTACTCACCTTATGTGCATCCTGAAAATAGACAAACTCTCTTTGATGACATGAAAAACCCACTTGGACACATATCAAGTCATACTTAAGAACTCCGACCCGCTGGAACATCAAAGGAGGACTTTAAAAAGGCCAGTATTATTAGAGTAAGAACAAACTTAATGACAAGTTACTAAATCAACAGCGCAAAGTGGAGAAGTGGGGGAGACTGTGCGCTCGTCAACATTGTCCAATGAACTCTACTGTTAGCCCATGGATGTACTGCAAGTTAGCTTGGCCAAGAAGTCCTCCCAAAAACATCAATTAAGCATGTCGTTGTGTGCTGTAAGCTAGTCACAGAATTTCACTTTGCTAGTTTTGCTTGTGTTATCGAATGAACTTCAAATGGTAAATGAGAACAGACTATTTGCGGGGAGGTCTTAGAGTGGACGTACACTTGGTTGTCTTCTATTATAACAGTCTTCATGCTACAGATGCAGGCAGACAGAGATCAAGGTGGATTATTCCTTTAACCGTGCGGCTCTAACCTTAAATCATACAGTGATATTTAAAGTCTGTGTAGCTGAGTACATTTTACAAATTAGGCATGACGTGTGCATTCTGTGACGTTTACAGAGTGGAATGCTGTAGCTGAGTTGAGGTAAATGAGTACCTGTTGAAAATACTGTGGCTATAAAAACACTAAAAAAATCTATGCCGCATTAACAATACATGGCACGTGACTTTTCAGATACTAAATACTAAAAAAAAACAAAAAAAAAAACAAACATGTGCCATCCTGAGCTGGTCCTTGTTTAGAGGAACCGTTTGTGCTGTTTAGATGCCAGAGCTAATACAAGACCAACACGCTTGATCTGAAATGGACGGTGCTTGAGAGCAGGGGTGTCATCAATAGTTCAGTCTGGTGTATTAAATCAAGGTCTGTGTTAAATCCTGGGGTACTGTGGTCATTTACCTAGGGGCATCACAGCTGAGGGAATAGGGAAAACAGAGACACTGGAATGCTCAAGATGCAAGTGCACCATGTCTTGGTGGTCAGCAAGGGTGGTCAGTTGGTAGAAGACTTTTGTAAAACCCTATGGGTTTCTCTACCCCGTCTGACGCAGGTGACCTGTCCAGGGTCCTGCCTTCCACCCAATGGGTGCTGGAATAAACTCCATATCTTAACTTAATCAACAAATTTAACTGTGGGATGTATACAGTGATATGGTTTGAAACTGTTATTTTTACACACTGGAGAAATAGGGTTGTCAGGATGCAGATTTAGAACACTTTACTGTAGTGTACCGTTCATAAGGCATCTGACATCTACATAAGCTGGCCATGACAA
This sequence comes from Semaprochilodus insignis, assembly GCA_034552555.1. Classification (NCBI taxonomy): domain Eukaryota; kingdom Metazoa; phylum Chordata; class Actinopteri; order Characiformes; family Prochilodontidae; genus Semaprochilodus; species Semaprochilodus insignis. The sequence continues at coordinate 7,734,641 of CM067493.1, read as the reverse complement.
CTGGCATAACTCATACATCAACTACGGAAATGTTTATAAATGCTTATTCCAACAGGCATCATACTTCAGCTAAGCAAATGATGACTATTGGATTTATTTTATTTTTATTTTATTTATTTATTCTAAGTATTTATAAACATTTCTGTGCGGCCATGTAAGCTGTCGTTACAAGCTTATATAGGTAGGTAGACAGCCTTATGAACAGTACCCTAAAATGTTCCAGAAACAACAAACAGGCTTTGTCTCCATAAAAATACTGGAAGCAATCTCCTGTCTCTGCTCAGTCCCCTCCTTCTTGTGACACACATGATGTAGTCGGTGTGTTCACTAGGTTTGAACCTAGAGAGTATAGTACGGCCATAAAACATACTCTCAAAATGTTTTTGAACATAATTAAGCGACGAGAAATTTGGCTCATGGACTGCATGTGCCCCTGCTTTCAGTACCTGCAGATTAACACGCCTGCTTTAGAACACTTCTGTTCCTCTGACCTCTCGTATATAGAGTTAGCCTGCTAACTCGGTTCCACTGTTCTAGGGAAAAAAACTGTTCTACCTGCTTCATTTGTCATATGGTTCAATTCTTTAAACTACACTCTATGTAATACCCCGGTACTACACCATGTTAACAGCTTGCGTGCTGAAGCTAAACTCTTATCTATTTTGACTATTTGTTATGTTAACACTGAAGTCTGAAGTTATAGGTTATGAGGGTTATGAAGCTGACTCAAAGATCCAGCTATGGCAAAGCAGTAATAGGTCCCACATCACTAACAGCAGCGTCTAGATGGCGCAGGTGGCTGGCGTGTGATCTTGAATGAGTCGTTGCTGTCCACTTCTGTGTTCTCCAAAGGAGGGATCTGCCGACCTGTAGAACAAAGATTAGCTTTAATACAAATAATGCTATCAGGAAATAAGATCAGTATGTAAACGCTTGTAATTGATGAAATAAAATAAGGCATCATACACTGGTGCCCTAACAAGAGGGAAGGACAGGTGCCCAAAGATTTGAGCAATACTTACTGATTTTTTGAAAGAGTTCCTCAACATTGACGGCATTTCTAGCGCTGGTTTCGATGAATATAGCTGCAATCGACTCGGCAAACTCCTTAGCCTCTTTTGTGGGGACTTCCCTGTAAATGCACAATCCAGAATAAAAGGCCACATGCAGAACTCAGAAATCACAGACAAAAGTGGACTTAAGACTGACCAAAGTTGCACTACACAGACTGTACAAAAACTGTGAAGCCTACCACCAATACAGTTGGTAATACCATATTTAGCCTTTCAGGAATGGATTTGACACATGATAAATCCCCTCTGTGTATTAGCATTAACTTAAATTCATCAGAATAAAGCACTAATTTAGAGTCAGTCTTATAGCACCTCACTGACTATACTTTCAGAGAATTGGTCTGTGTGTTTCTGTGTTCCAGCGCTGTATAAAAGATGCAAAAGGCTTGCTGTACATGTGGATCAACTGCGATTACTTCCGAGTGAGCAATGATGATGATAATACAAAGCTGACGTGTGACTTATTATCCTCCTCATGCGTTCATTTGTTGTAAAAGTAGTTTTTGAAACACACTAAATAAAAATCTATGGATATGCAATTCGGCTTTGCATCTTCTTTACCTAGCCAGTAAACATAACATCAGCCATGAGAAATGACATGATTAACGAAGAAGAACGCATCCAACGACAGAAATGTTCTTAAGTTTACTTTAATAGGGTAAACCTAAGGGTTTTATTACTTAGTATCTGAATTTGGTGAAAAGGTACTAGTGTCCTGTACTGCAGGAAAAAAAAATCAGCCATCACAATTTTTGCCATGTTTTTGACATTTTCTAAAAATCGAGAAAATGGACAAAAAACACAAAGCGCAGACCTGAACCTACAAATTGCAGATCTATCATTCAAAGTCCAATTCACTGCTAACTATGGAACACTGTACCTTACAAGGGACTTATTATTAAGGTACTTATTATTATTATTATTAACTATTTTCGTTGAATAGTTTAGCAAAACAGCAATAACTCTTTCTAACGGTCCTCAGGAAGGTACAGACAGGAGATGCTAACCGTATATCACTCAGGTCATTCTTATTTCCTGCTATTGCCACCACAATGTCCTCTGGACCATGTTCCTTCAGCTCCTTCACCCACTTTTTCAGGGTCTGGAAAGAGTCCTGCAGGGAGAAAAAACAGATGATACAATCTCAGGATGATGCAGTCAAACTACAAAAGAACTCTTCAATTTTCTTCGCATTGTTGCTTTTGTACTGTAGGGAGGTGTTACAGTACTCAAGCCTGGCCTCAAGGCTGCTGTTTAAAACAGCAAAAATAAGCCTGCTTTGAAAATCCTTATTTTTGTGATGCCATGAAAATAATGTCATTGATGTAGTTCCACCTATCCAGCCTGCTTTTTTCAAAAATGGAACCGTAGAAAGAAGTACATAAACCACCCGCATGTCTTAAGTGGACCTCAAGAAAAAGAAAAACGTAACAAAATACAAGACAAATGTAATTGAGATAAAAAATAATAAAATACAGAAATGTAGGCCATTTCAAACCATTCTTATTAACTCTCTGTACTGTATATTACATTACAATAGACACAGCCTGCCTTTTCTCAGTTACGTTTGCCAAGTTTCATTTGGTCTCTCTTGTGGGGGATGCCTTTCCTCTTACATGATCCCTCCAGCCCCCCTCAGTTTTAATTCTGCTTAGCGTTCCCATTTTGTCCCTATATGTGTGTCACTGTACAACCATCATGGAAAGAAAACGTCAATAACAAGCGTATGTGCAAAGCTATTGTATCAAATACATGGCAAAGGCCTTTATGTACCAACAGCCTAATCAGTCTCCAGTCTGGTCTCTGGGTGCAATCCAATGCAGAGAAACTTACCAGTTTGGTTATATCATACACAATGACAGCGGCAGCAGATCCTCTGTAGTACATGGGGGCCAGTGAGTGAAACTGGAGGGAGGAGAAAAGACATTATTTACTAATCTAGTACTTAATCTACAGAGTAATCTAATTCATATTGTGATCAACTATATATAATCACATTTTTAACAAGTTCATTGTGATTATTGACATTATAAACTTATTTTATAACATTTGCACCAAAATAAAGATTTTAATTCTAATTAAAAAGCAGTGTATTTAGATATAGCTACAGCTGTATGCAAATGTTTGGGTGCCCCTGGTAAGCTTGTTTTGTTGCTTATTAACAAATTGGAAATAAGTTAACACATCTTTTGTAGTCGATCACTATAAAATGATGACTGTTAAAACTTAAAATGTTAACTGTAAAAAGTTTATGCCTGCTTTTATGCTTTATTTTTTCCCCAAAATAAATAATAATTGTGCACTAAAAAAAACTTTGTTCCCTGTGGAGGATGTTTCAACTTTATTTTCACTTAGAAAATCAACACAGCATGTTATTTGACCAGGGGCGTTCAAATGTTTACATACAATTGTATGTGAGTGGAAAAAATTAGCATCTTCTCAAAATGAAAACCATGTGATTTCTATATTCAACACAGGTTCTAATCACCAACATCTAGTGATAGCCACAGTAGCTGCATGTTCCAACCAATGAGTGTGTGTATACTTATATATAAACTCGACACATTAAGCAAGTAAAGCAGCTGCTTATGGGCCACCAGGGGTCCCCAAAGCAGCAGCCCACAAGAGAGCTTGATTTCTTTGGGTATAAATTGTATTATGTCAGCAGTAATTACACAAAAATGCAACACTACGTTAACAGACTGGCAAACTAATATGTCTGGGTTTAATCAAATCCCGCTGCCTCTGTCAGAGCTGCCGTCATGTTCATGTGCATGCATGTGCACGGTAACCGTTATAGAGTGTAATGAATGCAGGCACAGTCAGTCAGACAGTTGATGGAGGACACAGCTGTGTAAAAGCAATGTCACAAAAAAACAGAAACAGATGAACCAAATAAAGGAGAAATACCAGCATGTTTTCTTTGTTTTAGTTTTTAGTTTTTCTACAAACTAAAATTAGAGAGATGAACTTGTTTACAGTAAATGTACTGTTTGCTGGTTTATTTTGTTTATTTTCAATACAGCAGGTTCAGTACGCCACTCATTACAGTATAGCTAAGAATAATAAAGTGAACATTAACACGGGACCACTCTTGCGAATTTGCTGCCTACTAAGATTAAAAACTACTGAAGGATAAAAACATGCCAGGCTGACATTGGTATTATGCAGGCAACACAACTACAACTAATAAAAATGATAATGCGTGAGTTAGTTTAAATGATCAAGCATTAATAACAGCCAACAGTATTGGCAGCACCAAGGCATTGGGGGCCACTAACTCAAATTCTGCTTAGGCAAAAGGTACTGAAGTTGTCACTTTGAAACTCATTTAAAAGCTGTATTTGAATGAGAGGGTACAGTTGCCGACTCTATTATAGCCACACACAGTGTGCAAGTAGCTAGGCTCAAGCCAGACCGCTCCTGATGGGTTAAAGGGTTAACTAAAAAAACACTTACCATGTTAATGTGTTAACATAATAAGCCTTTATTTATTCTATTATTTTGTATTTTGTATATGTACAAATCCACTAATAAATTGGCAAGTATTCTTAGCTAAGAAAGTGATTCAGACTCATCGTCTGGGGGATATATGGCTGACGTTTTTACAGTCCTGCATGTTTCATCTGTCTGTCAGTTGTTCATGTGTTGTCAAAACAGGAAATAGATCACAGAGGGGAAGACAGTCGCATTACTCAAATGTATTACAGTGAGCAACATTTTTCCAATGAGGACACAATCACGACAATAACACTTACAACATCAAGGGGGACAACATGACAGCTCAGCATTTTCCCTTCACACACACACACAAGCACACAAGCCCATGAATTAGTCACACACTCTTTAAGCGGCCTTTTTGTATAAGGGTATAATGATGGCATACCAGTTCTGTAAAGATATGACAACAGCTGTCCAATGTAACAGTAAGTGCAGTTTAAAGCTGTACTATGTATGTTTTGGGTGAAACGTGTTTTTGTACAAAATGTGCAGAGGAGAACATTTTGTATTGTGTGTTGTGCTTCGGACCCCCATGTGTGGCTGAATCTGATGACTGGAAGTACACTGAAAGAGTATTCACTGAGAGATCAGTCAAAATCATTTGAATCATTTTGCATTTAGCACCATCAAACCACTATAACCACCCATCCTTGTATATTCCATTCATTTCAATAAAGGTTTCAGTATCTGGTCATATAATCATGGAGATATTATAGTTGTTAGTAAACAAAAGCAGTTTCTAATGTAGAGTGGTTAATATGTTTTTGGGCAGGTCATACACATGCTTCTGTTTGGCCCTAACTATCAATTCCATGTTCCAGAGTCTAATAATGGAGGTTTAATATCTCAGTGCATTAATACAGAATTCAGTTGGTGTGTGCGCTCATAAGTGTGTCCATATCAAGTATTCTAACAGCTTCAAACAATATTAAAAACACATTATTATATGTTTTATAACTGATATTTAAGGAGGTTATATTTTTGATTTAGATTTGCTGGTTAATTGAGAGTTAATGACTTTCAGCTACTGGTAAAAAAAAATTAACTCAAATTTTCATCTCTCTCGGGTTCATCTCATCTCCCCTCGGGAAACTTCAGTAACTTGATTACTAAAAATCATCTAAGCTATATGTTTAATCTATAGAATTACATGCTATTCATTTTTTATACAGATGACTATTACTGCTGCACAACTCGCTTACGTTGTGAGCTCGAAATGTACATTAATTATGGCTATATGTAACGGCCAGATAAGAATGCAAATCAATATGGTAGCTAGTTATGGTGTCCCTAAATGAGCTAAGCTTTAAATTTGTGTTATTATTGAGATGACAATCTCTCTCTCTCTCTCTCTTTCTCTCTCTCTCTCTCTCTCTCTCTCTCTTTCTCTCTCACACACACACACACACACCCCAAATCCCCTCATACAGATACATAAAATACCCCAGAAAGCAAAATATCAGGAGGGATAAGCAGCAAGTGGAGCCTAAAATGCACCAGACACATACAGCAGGTATGTATATTCAGTTTAGACTGATATAGGGCAGCCCTACATAGTAAATAAATGTACATCAACCCAGAATGTAATATAATTTAAATACACTTTAATAAAAATAAAAATAAGAAGAAGATCTTCAACTTAAGCAATAAAAACTAATTAGTTGTTTTAAGAGACCTGTCTTATTTCCTCTTTTGTATATTTACAATTGTTTCTCAATATTTTTAGGCAATTAATCAATTAAGAAAAGGAATAATTGGTAGAATAATCCATTACTATAAACATTACTGTATCAAACCCTGTACAGAACAAAAATCAAATGTCAGAATTTTGGACCAATATAACAGAGTGGTAAGTTCAGGCAGTTTGGATGATAATGGGCACCCGCACACCATCATCATGGACAAAAGGAGTAAGTTCAGTGGCAGGTTGCTGTCACAGAGCTGCTCCACAGACGGACTCAGAAGATCCTTTGTCCCAAGAGCCATCAGGCTCTACAACTCTTCCCAGTGGGGCCAGAAGAGGGAANGCTGTGAAAACTGATACTGGCTGCTAAATTTCGTTTGGGATCAATAAAGTATCTATCTATCTAGTTATCTATCTAGCTATCCAGTTGTGTTGTGTTATAGCTATGACTGTGGATTTCCCCATTTAGATAAGTGAAATCAAACCTCATGCTAATCACACAAGTATTTATACACTTAAAAAAGCTCTGACTGAGCTGCTGTGTTCAAAACACACTGGCATTCAAACCTAGATGAGAGCGATTAGGAAAACCACTGATCTACTCTTATTTTTAGAGCTGTGTTGTAGAGACCCCACGCCTGTCTGTAGGGAGATAAATACATGGCTGTTTTGAATTACTGCAGTGTCCAACCAAGAATAAATCTTATCCTCAGCAATTACTAATGTAATTCCCATCTATCTAGATCAGTGTTTACCAACCCCAGTCCTGTGGGCTCGCCTACACTGCACAATTTTGTGTTGTCTTGCCCAATTCAGCTCAAGAAGACTTAATCATTAGCTAATGATGTGCCTCGGGGGCAGGGAAAACATGACACTGCAGTGAAGGTGGGACACAGGACTAGACTTGTTTTAGACAGTATAACCATCTAGTTTAGACGCAAGCCTGATCCACTTTCATGTTTATACTGTATACTAGAATATGTATAACAGTAGGACATCTAACAGTATGTACTGTATTCTATGCATTAAATAACCACAACAATGCAAGAACTGTATAAGGGTTAACTGGACAGTGGGCAGCTTTTATTGATACTTCTGAAACTAAAGAGTGACATGAAGATCTAGGAGACCTACACGAAACATGGAGAGAGAAAACTGACCCAACAGCCACGCTTGGGGACATTCAGTGAGCAGTGATGCCCTCCATGAGCCATCCTGTTAGTGCCAGCACCATTGGCAGATGGCTGAATGACGCAGGACTACATGCACACAGATTGTTAAGGCAGCTGCCCTTAACACCACGTCAGCTTCACCAAAGACTGCAATGGTGTCGTGCCAGACTGTCGTGGAGTGACTCATAATGGCAGTAGGTCATCTTCAATGACGAGTCCTGCTTTTGTCCATGTGTGGACCGAGTGAACACTGAACGCTTTGTTGAACGTGTCACACATCAAGAAGGCCTGGTGTCACTCCACCTCCACCCCTACCACAAGTCTGCAGGAATTATGTGAGAATATTCAAGTTGCATGGGATGGATTATTACCGGACACCATTAGGAACCTCTACAAAAATGCTGAGGCATCTGGCATGTTGCGTTAGCCATACTGAGAGACACTACTTCTGTATGTGTAGCTCAATAAATATTGTCCATATCAGTCTAAATTTATCACCATTTATTGCCCCTGGTAACCTTTATCTTCCTTCCCAATAGCACTGCAATCCCACACTTCCTTCTGGGTGCAACTATTTTTTGACGATATGTTACTTACTTGTACTAAATAGCCATTTTGACTGGAAAATAAATACATGGAGTGGTCTTTGACTTCTGCCAAGCAATGAACATCAGGATTTCTTAACCCTGATCTCTGGAAGACCACTGCTCTGGATATTTTAGTGCTTTCTTCTGCTTTGACACACCCACCTTAAATGTAATCATGGGCTGTTGATGAGCTGTTAGTTAGACCAGGTGTGCTGGGGCAGGGAAAACACTGCAAAATGCAGGACAGTGGGCCAGGGTCATCTCTGCTCTAAGAAACGTCTTACAAAGCTGACATGGCCTGCTCTGACGTACATTGTATTCAACTGTCAGGTCATGAGAACCATGCAAAAAATGCCAAAATAGAATAGAAAAAGGTAAAAATATGTCTGTTGGGCAGTAGGGATGGTACTATTGTGTGCCACCAAATCCAGTATGCCAGGTATAGACAACATATATATGTGTGTATATACAGATATATATATATCTATAGCTATATATATAGCTATAGATAGATATATCACACACCACACATGGCTTACAGACATTACAAACAGACAAAGAACGTCTTTGTCAGGTTCAGTAACTTTTAGGTAAATCCCCACAGCTAAACTAAATTTAGATAAGGCTGTGCTGAGGGAATATAGCCAACAGCTTTAGATACTCCCACGTGGTTAAAAAAGAAATTTAGAAAGTGAAATTAACTTTACTGTGCTAAGTGTGTTTGCCTGTATTGCCCGTTAGTCTGAATGAATAGTATGTTTTCGTATTAAATGCGTGATCTTAATGTAAAACTTGATAAGAAGGAAATGTCACTTCATTTTATGAAAAACAGAGGACGGTTAATTCCCCCCCAAGGTCTAAATGTGCCATCAAGCTCCAAGACATGTTTTGAATACAGCAGCTCCAACCGAGCTTTTAAACAGAATAAGGCTCCGGATGTGACAGACAGTTGTTACAACAACATGCACATACTTAACATTCACTTCTATACTTGGAGGGAGGGGGGATGAAATGATCAACAAAACATTAAGCGCTGGGGGTGTGGAGTGAATAACAATGAGACACCTACCCGCTCCTGCCCCGCCGTGTCCCAGATCAGGAACTTGTGCAGCTCATTGCCGCAGGGGACAGTCTTCGTTAAAAATGATGCGCTGAAAAACAAGCAAAAATAAACAGAAGTATAAACAGGAAAGAATGCAGTGACAGAAAGGCTTTGCTGGAGATGACAGTGAGAGGGTCCCTTGACACTGCAACCCCCTTAAACGCTGTAAAACTGTTGTTAATGTTAAGTGAGATGAGATGAGAAAGACACAAATGATGTTGTACAGTGACGGTTGAGTCTAAAGGTGGAGAATCAACTGCATCAAGTTTGGAATGTTCAAATTGACTGTAACTGATTACAATACAATTTAATAAAGCATGCACTCACTATTGACCTAACTGGAATTACTAGACATTTTCAAACATACCAATTCTAAGAACACAAGGCTAGACAAGTCTAGTTTTGTTGGACTGCCATCAGCTGCATAACATTCGTAACAAGTGTCAACAGCGAGCAGGCAGTCATTTTCATAAGGCCCAAAACGGATAACTTTTCCCTCTTGCTGCCTGCAAGCTATCATGGGCTAGACTGAAATGTGGCTAGCTACACATGCATGCACTTAAACAATATAACGGCTGAGCTAGAACCATGTGCATTTGTAGGTATATAACTGTAGAATTATATAGTTGCAGACGCATTCATGCTACAGTATATCCTCACATGCCTTCAATTAATGCACTACAATAATATGTGTGCTGGCCTGCAGAAAATCTTTACATGGTAAAATGCAGACATTTTGGAATTTGAATGCTTATTTTAAAATTGTACAATTATAAATATGCTGCTTTAAACCTTTTTACAGCAAAAACATTTCACTGAAAAGCTAAAACTAAGAAAATCACATTTAAAGTCTATTTAATGAGGAGATTAGGTAGATTAACCATCTACAATAGTAGAACGCGGTTGCCATAGTTCAATTAGGCAGTAATATATGAGATGGGGTGCTGTGGTGTGAGGTATCGCCCCTGGGGCATATTGTTCCATTCGAAGCAGTTTTATTATCAATATTTATTATTAGATTTTGGCTTTCTGATACATCTAATTTGTGATTTGTAAGCATGACAAAACTTGGGGCATTATCAAAAGATACTAGCACTTAAAGAATGCCTTTAGCCAATCACTTTACGGCATCAGAACTAACAGTGACATAACACCATTTAAAACATTTATAACAATAATTCAAACTAACAAATAAAACTAAAGAATCCAATTAAATGGGTTTGAAATTTTGGAGTTTGAGATTTCACAATGCCATGACGAACTGTAATCAAATCAAACTGTTGTGGTGTCAGAGGTTTATACCTCCAATAATATATTCTTTTATACTCTTGTTCTTTTTTTAGCAGGACTGGGTTACTGTACAAATTAGCTTGGATACAAATTACTGATTAGCTGCTAAATATGTGATCTATAACCCAGTGGCCTCCAACCATCCTTAAGGAGAGCTAATTTCCTGTAGAGATTAGTCCCATCCTGTATCTACTAAGCTGCTTCGCCCATACTCACCTCCAATACATTTGATCCAGTCAATCAGGAACTTAGGAAAAGGCTGATTAGCTGGAGCAGGGGTGGCAAACCCTTTCAGTTACTTTTGGATTACTTGACTTTTTAAGTCATTTGATGAGCATAAGTTTATATACAGCAGGCACATGTATGCTGTGCACCTCACAGCAAGCTTAAGCTCAAAACCCAAAAATGCAAAAATGTACTGCATCACTAGTGATGCATAGGCTTCACTATGATGATGAGAAAAACATGTGTGCTTTCACTTAGTTTTGATACAGACTGGCAGATTTTCACCATTACTGGGATAAATTAAGTCACACAAACAATATGCTTTTCTGAGCACACTGTGGATATGAATCCAAGAATACTTAAGAATACTTACTGTTTAATTAGATGTAATGCAGTACAGTATGTTAAAGGCTGCATAACATCATTGCTGAATTTCTTAAATGTGGTATTACTGTCTGGTCCAACTTATCAAACCTCAGCAAAATTAATATACATACTGAGTAATAAAATAAACTCAAAAGACAAAAAAATTAGCCACCTTGCATGTTTAAGGTAGAAAATACCTGCGTGGTTACAAATACCTGTGTGGTGCGTAACAGGATTCACAGATTGGGAAGAGGTGGTACAGTGCAGTGACTGTCTCGTTCCATGTGTGGAAAATGGGTCCAAAGCAGATGTTAATGATTGGCTAAAAGGAGTGACTGCATTCGGGCATGCCAAAGATCATAGTGTGAAGGAAGTAGCTGAATTTGCAGGTGCAGGAAGCGTACGGTCATATGGGTCTACCAGCAGTGGCAACAATCCCAGTCTACAGGAAATTCTCCTCAGAATTGTGCCAGGGAAGGCACCCACCAAATCTGGCTGAACTGGGTGGCTAAACATTGATGTGGCCTACATCCAGAAACATAATCCAGTCCATGCCAAATCGAATTGTAGCTGTTATTTGTGCTTGTGGAGGTATTACACGCTATTAGGTACGTTTCAGTCACAGGTGACTCATTTTTTGTAAGCTCACTTCGGTGAGCTTATATTTGGTCTTAGGAGGCCAGTCCATTTTAGCATTTTGTGCTCCTTAAATCACAAGCTTCATCACAATACGATCCCACATTGGTTCTTTCAGGAAACACTCTGATGATTTCCCATACCTTAAAATCTGCCACGATACAAGCTGGGACAGTTCTCGGGTCTGCAGTTGTTTTAAAATTGTATTGTGGTGTCAGAGCTCAAATGAGCTCTGTTTAGTTATTCTATTCAGTAGCAGTTGTTTAGCCTTTTGCTGTAAAGACTCTTATTATCTATTATCTATAATCTACAGTATGACTTGTGTGCTGAGGTAAACAGCTTGTGCCTAGCAGTAAACACAGAAGCGTAGCTAGCCTGCAGTGAGAGCCAAGTGCAGGCCTGACGTCTAGGCACCATTTTCCCTTTGTTTCTTATGAGTTATTCAGGTGAGGGTATGGCATTACCCAAGTATCTTAACTCACGCTTGATTTGTTACAAAGGGAGAGGTGTAAAACTTGCTTTAAACTGTGCTTTAAACTGAAACAAGCTTACACCATGTGCTGCAACCAGGACCATAGCAGCGTACAGAGCAGTCATGCAGATAATACTGGAAGTGGTGTGAAAATGCACACATACACATACACATACACTGATGGCACTGGATCCTTTTAGCTATTTAGTCAATTCATTGATACACACTGATGAACTATTACATACCTAGCAATAGCATTGTTTTTGTACCATTAGAAATGCTTCACTTTCTACACTCTTAAGCTGCAGGATTTCTTGTATCTTCAACTAACTAATCAGCTAATCATATTTTTATTTTTGCTAAATGCCACATTTTCATGGGCATGCAGCATGTATGTATTTGGTGCCAAAAATCTGAGAGGAGGAGCTAGCTGGAGGTGTGTTTATTTGTCTGTTTCAGATACATTGCAAATGCAGGTCTTAGAACCAAAGAGGTGTAGGTGACATTTCACCAACTTTACAGGAGGACCAAAACAAAAATGACTATTTACTGATCTCAACCTTTATTGATAAAATTGTATAGACACATAAATTACAGTGTACTTAATTAACAATATTTTTTAATTCATTTTTAAAATAAAAAAAAGGTCAAGTGTTAATTTATCTTAATTTATTAAGAATTCATTAGAATTCATAAGAATTTATCCTAATTCATGATTAGGAATGTATTTTACAGTAGAAAGAGATCATCAAGAGCTTTTATTGTATATATACGCAACTTAGCCATAAAGTGGCAAACCACGTAAAAGTTACTGAGCGGGGTCCCTGAGTACTGAGGCGCATGGTGCGTAAAAATTGCCAACGATATGCTGACTTAATTACTGCATAGTTTTAAACCTCCTCTGGCGTTAACATCAGCATGAAAAATATGGGCCAGGAGCTTCATGGCATCGGTTTCTATGGCGAAGCAGCTGTATGGAAGCTTTGCATTACCAAGCACAATACCAGGCATCAGATGGAGTGGTGTAAAGTACCACCACTGGAGCAGTGGAAACGTGTTCTGTGGAGTGACGAATCACACTTCTCTATATGGCTGTCTGATGGATTAGTCTGGGTTTAGCGGAGACCAGGAGAATGTTACCTGCCTGACTGCATTGTGCCGACTGTAAATTCTGGTTGAGAAGGGGCAATGCTACGGGTTTTGTTTTGCAGGGTTGGCCTAGGACCTAGTTTTTTAACATTTTAACTGTTTGAACTGTTGAAACGACGTTGAAATCACGTATCTGACTATAGTTAAATACATTTTAGATGTCCACGGACGACCATAGTTTACTGGGTTATGCTTCAGCTTACCAAGCCATTCCGGACAATTGTGTATGCTTCCAGCTTTGTGGGAATAGACTGGGGAAGGCCCTTTTCTGTTCCAGCATGACAGTCCACAAAACAAGGTCCATAATGACATGGTTGGGTGAGGGCGATGTGGAAGAACTTGAGTGGCCCAGACAAAGACCTGACCTCAACCCCATCAAACACCTTTGGAATGAACTAGAACGGAAAGTGTAAGCCAGGCCCTCTCGTCCCACAACAGTGTCTAAGCTCACAAATGCTCTTCTGGATGAATGGGCAAAAAATCCCACAGACAGACTCCAAAAAAATAAATGACTTCTACTTAAATAAATGAAGGGTGGTCTCTATTTTTGCCACATCGGCCACCCCTAACTGTACACTGTAAAAAAACGTACTTAATTAAAATGTGTATGAATAAATTATCATCAACATAAACACAGCTAAAAAGTACATAAACCGAAAGCTACAACACTTGAATTAATTCAGCTTCATACTTTTCCAGTACAGGACTCTACAGCCTTGTTGTGGAGACGACTCACAGTGCTTTGCTGCCGAGGGACCACAACAAAAAATAGCTACATCTTGCAAAACCCATATTCACTTATTTTAGAGGCTTGTTTGGGAGCAGCCATGAATTTAAAAAGTGCTTATCTAAACAAGTCTGAGAAAAGACAACAGAAATGTGCCTTACTCAGCTGCAGTGAGCTGACTCATGAACACAACTGAGGCCACGCATTCCAGCACCAATGAAGACAGGATGAGGTCAGTTCTCCCAATCCTAAATCAAACTTATCTGACTCCTGGTCCGGGTTATTCCGGAGTTCAAGAGCACTTCTAGACCCCGGAGCCACAGATGGGTGTACTGGAAATAATACATAAGATGCCCTTACCCTATGGTTGGACTTATGTTGTGGTCAAAGTGGTCCTGGACGAATCTACAGACAATACTCGACTTCCCAACTCCTGTGTCCTGTGGTTAAATGGAAGAGAATTAGTCATGGACAATGGAATTATTGTTAGCCAACAGGTTCGTTTAGAAGAAGCTCATATTTTATAGAATTACATAAAAAAGAGTCTCAACTAGTTTAAATAATGCATACAACTCTATGATAAATACATCCATATTAAAGACGATCTAGAGCCAAATAACAACACAACAAGAAAATAAACAGTAATAAATAGACAATAAACAGTGACAACACATTTCAGTCTTCCAAACTCACAAATGAACAGATATGTAATTGCAGAAAGAGGCCCTGGTCATTACTGCCACTGGATTATTATTGTCATTACTTCTCATTACTTAATCACTGACATTACTTAACCAGGGTAGATTTTTCACTAAGCTCTCTTATCCAGTTATCTTGCATATTGGCACAGATCAGCGTTTTTGCGCAGGACATTTTATGGAACATTAATACAACTTTAGTATATCTGTATCTGTATTAGAGGTCTGGCAATGCATCACTAAATTGTGATATAGCAAGGCAAAACTGTGACGATGTGTGTTTTAGAGGTGTGACAATACTTTGTGGAGAATGGACATTCTGCTAATTGTGCCATCTAACGCAACTGCAATGTTTAAACGCCAGTGTTTGCACCCAACACCTCACTCCATTTCTCCTCCTCTAGTGTCATTACTAAGCTGTGCAAGCTCTGATATAAGAGTCATCAATTTTCTTCAATCGAATTTTGTTCAGAATATTAGGAGAATATTGTATCATGGAATTGCATATTACACCCCTAATAAACATCTGTACCTATATTTCTATATCTGTATCTGTATCTACATACATTGTCCATTTTAGCAGCTCCACTTACCATACAGAAGCACTCGGTCATATTAGTTTGTTACCTCCTCACAGGACTATCACAGAGCAGGTATCACGGGGGTGGTGGATCATTCTTAGCAGGTGTGAGCGGATCAGACTGAGAATAGTACACCAACCAAAACTATCCAGCCAACAGCGTCCTATGGGCAGCGTCCTGTGACCACTGATGAAGGACAGATAAGCTATCGTCTCTGACTTTACATCTACAAGGTGGACAAGCATGGTAGGAGTGTCTAATAGTGGACAGTGAGTGGACAGAGTGTTTAAATACTCCAGCAGCACTGCTGTGTCTGATCCACTCACACCAGCGCAACACTCACTAACACACTGCAGCACTGAGAATAATCCACCACCCACATAATACCTGCACTGTGGTGGTCCTGTGGGGAGATTTTGTAAAACTACCAAAGTGCATATATATATATATATATATATATATATATACTACATTATACAATACAATATATATATATATATATATATATGCACACTATCTTCATACACTTACAAACAGACTATGGGTGAAGGAAAAAGGGTTACATGTACGATGTCCTTTGTGCAGAAGACATTTCAGTGCTGTTTGTTGTCTAGTTCAAGCCGGACGATGACGTAATGGCTGGTACTCCTTCTCTTTGGCTGTGGTCTTTCCTCAAGTGTGTTTTTCGCTTCACAGATGGAAAGATTGTCCTGAAGAAGGACTTTTCCGCTGAAAGTTCAGCAACTACCAGCCATGAAACCAACAGCAGTGAAATAAACCCCCTGAAAACAGGCTTCCCCTCTCAGACCCGTCATCTGTGTAGCACATTCACAACAGCTCGCATCACTTCAGGGGGAACTTTTCTGCTGTTAGGCCACTCACACATCAGCCCCACCGCGCTGCTCTTCCAGCTTTTACCCGCCGGATTCCTGTTAGCATCCGGACCGCAGACAGACAGACAGACAGACAGACAGAAGAATGCTGAGGGAACTTTTCTTCACTTACCCCTAGAAGACACACTTTCAGCTCCCTAATGGCCATTTCACACCGCCTACGACAACAAATGGAGCATTATTCCCAGAGTATCTTCCCTTTCTTTCCTTTTCTTTCCTTCCCTCTACTGTTCTCTCTCTGCCACCATTCTTACAGCGGCCTTTTCCTCAGTAAAACCCAAACCCTGCCCCTGGACTCCACTGACCATCTCCAGCCCACAGCTAACGGAAACAACCGAGCCGGAGCAACAGGACACCGCGGCGCTGTCACTCAGGTCACGTGACGCCCTTGTCGCTCTTTACGTAAAACGATTCAGCGTGGCGAACCGATTCACTCGAACGATTCATTCCGACGAACCGAACGTGAGATTCAGTGATTCATGTTTGGGTTTTGTATATGTTTATGTGTTTTATATAATTTAATTATTTAAAATGATACCACATGGATATTGTCGCAAAGCAGCAGAAAGTCACAGAAATGTGTGTCCACACTGAAATGTGTGAGCAAACTGAGAACAACGGAAAAGAGCATAGGCTGTGTCTCAGTTGTGTATTACACACTAACACTACACAGTATATACTCTGTACTAATCTTAATAGTATTCATCTTAATAGGCTAGAACACAAAATATTAGCATACTGCATCACTTCCTACTAGCAAGAAGTGATAAAGTTCACGTCATACAGAGCTGGACTGGGCTGAACTGCATTGTGGATTTCTGTGTATACGCAACTTTGACATTCTTAAATGTGCTATACACTACATACCCAAAACTTGTTGTTATTATTAGCATTAAGTGCACATTTGGGATGCACCCAGGGTCTAATCACTAAATACCCTGCATTTGAAAATATGTCATCTTTACATTCCAGTACTCAAGAACACATCTACCAAGAACAGTTAAGGTACCTGGATAATTTATTTATTAATTTTGCAGGACGGAAATATATAATCTCTCTTAATGAAAATAAAACTGCTGTAAATGATGGTGTTTCATAGGAATTACTTTTCCTTCCACCTTCTTCCTTTGCTCCTAAAAAAGCTGCAGAATATAAACATAATGTAGAAAAGTGAGACTGAACTGTGTATTTCAATTGGTCAGGGTCAAGAGGTCAAGAGGCTTTTATATGGTGGACTTCACTGAACAAATTATCTGATAACTAATGAGCAAAAGTTTTATAAGAGGTAACATGGCTCTTGTAAATAACATGGTACACCTGTCCTACACTACCACTTAAACACCCAGCACAATATTATATATAATTATTCTTTTCTGTTTATCTGGCCATGTATCTGATAAGGTTTATTTTTTATTAGATAAATAATGAACATTTAAATGTAACTATTCAGATATCAATTTCATGAATACACATTTAGTTACTTAATTGACATGTACAGTGCAGTTAGGTAGTTAGGTGGTGTAAATGAACATATCATTTGAGCATTATTGAACACTGATTTATATTTTGTTAAGTGATGTTACTGAAACAGAAGCAAAGAGAGAACTCTGATTTCTAAAAGTTTATTTAATATTAATTATCAATAATGCCAAACCCTCACATTTACCATTTGAGTCATTGTCATTTAAAGTATCAGTACTGGCATCAGGAAATTAGTCTTGGTATTATTTGGTATTGGATCGAGTGGAAAATCAGTAGCATTGCCCATCCCTACCAGGAAGTAAGGAATCGAGACAGATGTTTTCTGTTTCAGCCACAAACGGTTCAGGTTTGATTCAGCTGCGAATCGGCTCGACAGAAGGAGTCGGTTCAATAGAACTGATTCGTTCAAAAGTCGCTGAAAAAAGAGGAAGACAAGGGCCGAAGGCCTGACAGCTCCCGCTCTATGGAAAACCAACTTTAACCGTTTTTCACTTTCAGAACATTAAATAAAACGCGATATTAGTGTTATACTGGGGTATTAATAACTTGAGCCCTGCGACTGTGCATCCTCTCTGGAGACAAAGGAACTGTAGCCCACTTAACAGTGTATACGGTGTATGGTAGACAGTGCACACAATAGAACAATAGAAATACAAATAAATGCATATTTATCTTAAATCCTCATGTACCAGAATAATGACAGGCACTCACATTAAGAGACTGCAGACTGTTTGATGCATCTTGAGTGTTGTTAGCTTTAGCCTTCAGAAATCATGTAACCCCCAGCATACCCATGCATCAGCATACATTCATTCCTGGATCATTCAGTCCTTGCAAAGTCACTGAGAATGGCTGAATGTGAGGCGGCTCATTGTAGAGAACCTCTCAGACTTTTGGTGATGGGAACCAGGTTATCCGATTTATACTCTTCTTGGTAGAAAGATTTTTGTCCACTAACTTTTCCTGCAACTTTTGAAACATCAATGCCGTTCAACTCCGGAATGTTCGGTCTGATTGGGAATGGTGTGCTTCTATACAGCTTTTTTCCTGTTAAGAATGAATGGTGTGGAAAAGTACACACTCATCTACTGTACTTCTGCTCGACCAGCAGACATTGTTTCACATGCACCATCTCAGGGCAGATCCCTTCAAGTTCAGTTTGTTTGTCTTCATTCTTTCCTCCCACACGTTCATCCCCATTCAAAGCCTACTGCTTCCTTTTACCTAGACATCAAACTGCATGTACTCATTCAGGGTAGATCCCCAAACTCATCAACAGCCAAACTGACCCTCACTCCTCTATGTGTTAATTATTCATACCCTTGTTCCTCTCTAACATTCCCATTCATTTTTAGCGACATCTTAGCAACCACACAATGTCCCAGTCATCAGGCAGGATGATCATGTAAGGTCTTTCTTTGAGAGACCTTTCACAAACGTCAGACTCTTCAGACGTCTGGTTCCCATCACCACTACTGTGAACGATTTCGACTTATTTCTCTAGAACAGAGCATTTCAGCCCAAACCACTTTGTTTACATTTCAAGCATTAAATTGTGTAGTTATTGAAATATTAGTGGACTGCCCCTTTACTAAAACATAGTAAGTATGTGAAATTGATTTCATATCCAAATCGCTATGGCTCAGACTCTGTAAGCAGCATCCACTGTATTTATTACAGTACTCAACGTGTTATGTATTCATTACACTGTATTCAATACAATATCCACTGTATTCATACTAAAGGTCATTTCAGACACTTTATTACTTTGTACAGCATCACTCTGCTAGTAATGACAAAGAGCTACAAAAAGCCATATGAACAGCATGAAAAATAATGAGTAGATTTGTCTTTGCAGTAAGTCATATTAGAAGAGATCTTGTAAAAAGAGCTTTCCTACACAATGGAAATGACAGTCAGCAGTACTCATGAGTGGATTTATACAGTATTTCTCAACTGACAGCCTCAGAACAATAAAGAAGGGAGAAAGACATAAAAACCCACATGACATACAGAGCTACATGGAAGTGACATTGTCAACGTTCCAGTAGAACATGTTTTCGGGTAATTAATTCCCCAAAGCAATCACACAATAAAGCAATACAGTAATATTTATTTAAGAAAATCAAAACCAATAATTAAACAGTGAATATGACGTGACAGGGCTGCACTCCTCCTGTATATTAATCTGATAATGTCATGACCTTGATAAACAGAGTATTGGTAACAGTTTGGAGTTAGTTGCCACATACTCATTTTAATAACAAAAACACTACTACACGTGTGGCACAACTCTATAACCGCTCGATTAACCCCACATAAAGCTCTCCATCATCCATCAAAAATACTCTTCTGTTTGTGCTTCAAAATATAGCTACTATAGTCGTTACACCTGAAATACTAAACTGAAGCAAAGCTACATATGAAAACCCTCCAAAAAGTGTTACCAATTCTACCACATGAACATCGTTTATTAACTGAATGTAAAGGACATTATATGTTTGTGCATTCGCACTGTTTCTAGTGCAACACTGAGTGCAACACTCACTGAGCACTTTATTAGGAACACCGCCTTGTTTCGCCAGCAGCACTGCTGTGTCTGTACACTTGTACCAGCACAACACGCACTAACACACCACCACCACCACCTCATTGTCACTGCAGTGCTGAGAATGATCCACCACCCACATAATACCTGCTCTGTGATGGTCCTGAGCATTGAAGAACTGGGTGAAAGGGGGTAAAAAGCATGCAGATAGTACAGAACAGATGGACTACAATCTGTAATTGTAGAACTACAAAGTGCACCTATATAGAAAGTGGAGCTGATCCAATCAACAATTAGTGTAGAAACAAGGAGGTGTCCCTAATAAAGTGCTCAGTGAGTGTATACAGAGTACTGTGCAAAAATCAGAGACCACCTTTTATTAATTTGATTTCCAGTCAAAACGACCATCAGGTTATTAATTTTTCAGCATCGGCAGGTGGGGGGGGGAGCAGAAAACAAATGTAACAGAAAAGTATGCAGAAGCTTCAACAACTAAATCCAACTAAGCACGTCTTTATCACTGCTTGCATTTAGAAATCAAAGAAATCTAAAGAATATTTTTAAAGCCACAGTGGAAGGAATAGACAGAAACACCTGTGGATTGTTTCAGATCTGAAGTACGAGTGGAGCTTGTCGTTCACCTCTCTTTGGAAGATGAAAGTTTTAAGTGCTGTTTATCTGATGCTGACAGTTTCAGTGGTCTACCAAGTCTCGCCTGATTGTTACTAGTCTGATCTCTTTATCATTTTTGAACTCTAGTTTTGGAAAGTCTTTTTTTCCTTTCCCTCCAACTTTCCTCTTCCTTATGCAAGCAGATTATCTTACATCCAATCTCCTAAACATATCTTGACAAATTATTCACATGTACATAAAGGGCATTTTGTCTGGAAATTAAATATGAACATGGTCCCTGACTTTTACACAGTCCTGTACAGGACCAAATATATGGCATACTTAACACCCAATCAATCCTCTGTGATCTACTTGACTAAATATATAATATAGGTGCATCTTAACTTCTTTGTTTCTTCATTGAAAACTTCGGTAACTCACATATGGCACAGTGTTTCACCTCTCGCTCTCTCGCACACATATATACACACACACCTTCAACAGAAAGACCTAGGAGAATGTTTTGGATCCCAAAAGAAGGAAAAAAAGAAGAAATCAACAGACCAATATATTTCTCATACAGTTCAAACAATATCTTATTTCTGGCAAACAGCTTGCTATTTTAAATACATTCACAATTATCTGAAGAACGATGGAAAGCAGTGTTTCCCTGGCTGTCTTACGACATGAAACAAAGGACAAGTTTTAGAGCAAGGGCGAAATCTGTTGGTAAAGCAACTTTCTATTTGGCTAAACTTCTTATTTCGGATTAAATTAAAAATACAGAATGAAGAAGATATTTAGGGCTTGATGACCCCACTCCCAAAATACATAACAAAAGGCACCCCTACTCACCTGCTGTTGACTGACCCCTGACTTTTTTAATCATTCTGCCTTTTTAAATGATCTTTAAACCAACTCGCTCTGCAATCTCACCCACCTAACTGTGGTCCCAACGTGAAAACAACATTCAGTTCAGCTTTAGAGAACCTCATCTGAGGCTAGTGAGCGATGCTAAGGGCTAAAGGTCACCCCTATTGTCTTACCAGTGTGTAAAGCCACCGGGGCATTTGACCTAGAGCGCTGGATTTTGACTGACAGCATATGTTTTGCTAGGTGAAGGTTTTAAATTGTCCTTTCCAGGCTTTCCGTTGGCTGCTGCTGCTGCAGAAGCAACAGGTGTAGCATCTCCTGGGACTGCTATGGCCACTGAGGCGTTGCGTTTGATTGGCTCATCTCCCCTAGATCGCTCCTCTGGGCTGGGTTGCACAGGCGCAGCCTGTTCTGTTGTGGGCGGAGCTGTAAGCTCCTGCTGCAGCTTTTGGCTCTGAAGTAGGCGGAGCTGAACACGGAGTTCCAGGATGGCTTCCTGCTCCTCGTGGATGGCCTGGTTCAGGTGTGTGTTCTTGTTCTGCAGAGAGAAATAGCAAACAAGTGATTTAGTAGCAGAATTTTTCACAGCGGTGGTGATGGGGAGCAGGTGTCTGGAGTGTTTAAAGCCTCTAAAAGCTAGATCACAAAGGTATTAAATAATGCTCTTCATAAGTGGGACACTGTTTCATGATAGTTTTGAGCTTTTGTCCTAAAATGTGACTAAATTTCTCTACACTGGATCATTTCACATCAAGCCACTCTGAATGACTGAATTACCTTTAAAATGAATAGGGGTGCAATGATGCCATCAACCTTTAAGTGACAGCCTATGAAAAAATCAGTGTATACAATTTTCAGCCTGCTACTTACACTAAATGTAATAATTAGAGACGCACCGAAATGAACATTTTTGGCCGAAGCTGAAACCAGGTTTTCTGAAGGCGAAGTTCTTTTCCAGCTGACCGTACTTAGTGAGACGGGCCCCCAGTTCGATTAACACCCTAAAGCTGGAAAACCAAACGTTTAAACGCCCCTTCCATGGTCTCCTGAATGAGCCTCTAAACCCAAACCTCTTCATACATTTCCCTAAACACACCCTTTCATTCCTGCACTGACTCTTCCCCTCTCACCTCCAGCTCTTCGTTCTGTTTCTGTAGATCTTCCAGGATCATCTGCAGCTCCTCCTCATCCTCACTCTCACTCTCGCTGTCGGATGAGTACTCCTCTGTCTCACTCCGGCCCTGCTGCCGGCTGTGTGCATAAGAAAGAAATACTGGTTAGACATGTGATATAGCTGTTTTGCTCCTGTTATCAGTTTTCCAGAGGAAATGCTGTGGTCAGTGACATGCTTTTCACAACAAGATCTTGCTAAATGATAACACCTGTATTTACGAGTTTCACAGGCCCCTGTTTAAAATACCCCAGAGCCTCGGCCACATCCCTATAAATAAATTCAACATCAACATGTATAAGAATAGCAGTACAGATAAACTGAAGAACTGAGAAATAAACAACTGTTGGACCAATACTACAAAAATTAAGTTACATTAAACTTCCAATAAACAATTACACAACTAGTTGAATAAGCAGATTTATCATTCAAGTTGAGGAACATTTTTGAATTGTATGCTTCTAGCTGTCAGCCTCTCAGTCGAACAGAGACCTTACATCGAGTTTGTTTAATAATGTTTCTTCAGCTGTTTACTTCATGTTCATGCTGATGTCTGGCACCAACGATCAGCACTACGTTCCACAGCCCATATAAGGAACACTTTAATATCACATAGCATTAATACTGAATTTAGTAGGTGTGTGTGCTCATAAGTGTGCACATCAAGTATTTTACAACAGCTTTGAATGTGGCTCAACCAAACAGATTTCAGAACCGGAACCCCCAGTTATATTATTGGTATGTTGATGGAAAAATCTACCGCAGGCATATTTTACACTTGTACAACTTTTTACACCCATTTTATTCGCCACCATGCTGGGCCTGCAGCTATGCAAGTCCACTGGCCTAATACAGCCTTGGCTCACAATCAAAATCTTTAGTTTGCAGATACGCAAGGTATGGAGGCATATATACCAATATCTGTCTTCTAAACTTTTACCTCTGTATGTCTGCAATCTCAGCACGCAGACGTTCAATCTCTTCCTTCTCTGTGGCGATTTGTCTGCGCAAGACCTGCTCCAGGGAGATCAGCTCCTCCTGCTCTGTCAATATCTCATTCTCCTGCAGGGGGCGCCAAATACACTTTACACGGTTCAGTTTAAATCACAGTTCAGCATGCAAAGTTCAAGGCAAGAGCAATTACACCAATCAGCTAGTATAAAAATAAACAAAAATCAAAAAGGCAAACATGAATTTACAGTCATATGCAAAAGTATGAATGCATGAAATGGTTTATAAGTGAAAGCAAGTTAACACTTTACAGAGAACACACTCCAGTGCAAGGCGGGATCTGAAAAATCAGTGTCAAGACTAAAATTATCAGACCACTTCCAGGTTTGGTGAAGAACAGTAGGTAGTTCAGTCAGTACTGTTCTCCGGGGAAAGTTGGAAATAATATGCCTGAACAGCCGCTATAAAACAGGAAATGAACCCAGAATAACCCAATCAGGTTTAAATGACTAACCCAAACCCAGTTGCTAAACTGTGTCCTTACAAACAGGAAATGAAACTTTGGCTAAGCGTTGATAATTGCTGCACATCACTTCAGTCCCACCTGAGCCAGGAGGATGTTAAGAACCTCTTCTTCATTCTCAGACATCTCCTCCTTGGACACGTCTTCTTTAGACAGGCTGGCGATCTCTTGTGCTATCTTACTCTCACACTCCTGCAGGTCAGATCATAAGGAAACACACTGTAAGGCTGGTTGAACAGACTTCGAATACTCATTAGTGCTTCTACACTACACAAGTTACTTGGAACCTCATTCTCAAAACAACTCTTAAAAACAATAACATAGTTAACCATATTTTTATGCATGCTTGTTTTCAGCAGTTTAAAATAATTCCTGTAGGCAACAACCATGTCTTGATAGTCGGGCTGATGGCCTGCTGCAAACATGCTGTAGTTTGCTATGATTCCCGGATAGGTGCCCTCTCATAGACTGCTGAAGTTGAAAGTCATTCTGTCGCCAGCGTCTTGGCCGTGTTAGGAGCTCCAAGCATTGGCTGGATTTCAGTATGACCAAAATGAAAGGAATTTGGTAGGTTGCTATGGCGCTCCAAACGGTAAGGTTCCAAACTTCATGCGATTGGTCCTACATTTTTCCACTGAAAGTCACTGGATCCTCTGAACTACAATACAAGTCATTGAGGAGTCAAAATATAAACACTGCAACATCCATGCCAATTGCGCTCAAGCACTCCTGCACACTAAAATGACATTCCATAAAAATAAGTCTACTACTGAACTTCAACAACAAAATACAAGGGTGGTATTGTGGTCTTGTGATGTAAATTAAGCATGCAGCAGTGTCAGCTAACATGTAGCAAAATACATGCTTAAGACTCTTTCATGAGTTCGTAATTTAGAGGTTCCAGTGACAGCCAATGTAAAATATACACCAGACCTTTGGGTTGGAACATTTTTGCTAGCCACAGGACGCGAGAGCGGTGTTTGTATTTGTATATTTTATCAGGTTATTTTATTTGGCTAGCTTGCTGGGGTTTTTTTAAATCACGGAAAGCAGAACTGAGGGCAACAGATATGCCAAGCTGAGCTCAGGCGTGGCCCTGTCAAGCTCAGTCGCAGCTGTATTAACTTCACCCTTGCGCCAGACTCGTCTGCCCGAAAGTGACCATGACATCATCAGTGCTTTGTTCCCCTTCTGCCAAAACTCATCACAACACACAGGTTTGAGGATCTGATCCATCCCGGCTTCATGGATGCCCTCCCCAGAGTCTTATAATACTCAGATAGATACCGCTATACTTAACATGTTTGAGACGATTCAAAAAAAGTCTTTGCGACTCTTTTGGCACACAACTAAGCATTCGTTCAATATTTTAAAGTGCTTGCATGATATCTTTTGGCATTTGCTTGCTTTTATCTTATATGGCCAGAGGAAAGCATGAAAAAGAGGTAGCTTTCAAATACTAAATCTAGAATCAAATATCAACGTAATAAACAAGTACAAGAGTGTGAATGGTCTTGCCTGTCTCTTGGCCTCACGGAGTTTGCGTTTAAGAGCGGTGAGGATGCGCTGCACCTCCCACAGGCGCTCCTCTTTAGACAGGTCCTTTATACCAGCCTGCAAGTCTCTGTGAAGGCAGTTCAACAGGAATTCCTGCAGAAGGAGACAAACGTTCACATGAACAATTCAGCCATTTGAGAAAAAGCTGTATCAGTCAGTATATGACCGAGAGGAATTTCTCTCATTGCCGCTCAAACACACAGACAATCATACAAATACATTAGTAACCACAATACAAAACATTAAAAAAAAGATCAGAAACAACACGGTTGATACCACAAGTGTGGAATTGAATTTAAGAGTCTGATAGCGAAACGGCAAGTGCTGTTACTGATTTGAGATGTTCTACAAGAGATGCTTTGAAACCTCCCTACCAAAGGGGAGCAACTGACAAATGGTATGTGTATGACAGTCTGAATGAAGTTTTAATCCTTTTTTTTCATCCTTCTAATATATAAAGGGGAAACAGATGGAAGTTTGCAGCCAATGATTTAGGTGGCAGTAAACACCACTTTCTCTAACTGTTCTCTCACATACCCCGTTATACTGCCAAACCAGACATGGAGAATGTCAGCACACTTTCCATAATAGCTCTATAAAAGCATATCACAGTGTCTAGTCCCAACTAATTTCTTAAGTTGTCTTAAGAAAAAATGCCTCTAAAAAGCTTTCCACAGTAAAACAGCAGTGTTGCTTTCCCACTGATGACTGTTCTCAGGAACCTAAAGATGAAGACTCTTTGCACCTTCTTAACATTAATGGTCAGAGATGGTAGGCCCATGTTCTGTCTCCTGAAGTCAAACACCAACTCCTTAGTCTTTCCCACCAATGTTCTATCATCTGCAAATATGTACAATTCAACAGATTCGGAATCTGATATACAATCACTGGTGTACAGGAAGTAGAACAGCTGAGAAAACACAGCCCTGGGGGGCACCAATATTGAGAATTCAGAGTGGAGACAACATTGTTCATTTTAGCAACCTTTCTATTAGACAGAAAATCCAGAATCCAATACAACAAGGACTGGTGATCAAGCCACCGAAGCTCATCGAAGAGTCTAAATGAGTCAAAACTCTAATCTATGAATACACTTCATGCATAAAGTGTGCTAAGTGTAAGCAGGGTGACACGGCTTCTGCAGCACACTTATCAGCCCCATATGCAAACAGGTTTGAGTCTATCCCAAGCTTAGACAAATGACTACAGATCAGTATTTCAAAAACTTTCATAATCACAGAAGCAGGAGCTACCGGTCTGTAATCATTGAAGCTGGTTACATTACATTATTTAGAAACTGAGACAATGGTCCAATTTTTAAAACATACTGGGACCCTGCATGTTTCCAGTCACTGATTAAAAACATGCACTAAAATATAAGATGATGTATCTGCACAGAACCTCCTGCAGTTCTGCATCGAGACTGACTGAACTTTGTGTTCCTTAATATTGAAAGGCAAAACAGAAGCGTCCATTGATTGCGTATAATTTTGCCTCAGTGCTTGTAAATCAAATATACAATAAGAATCATTGAGCTGGTCAGGGACCAACAGGTCATAAAACTGCACGTCCTCAGTCTTGTAGTCAGTTACCTGCTGAAAACATTTCCATATACTCCTGCTGTCTTCTGGTTGTAAATTTCCTTCCGGTTTATCCTTATACTTTTGCCTTTGTCTGCTTCCCTGCCCTATGGAATTCATACTTTCTTATATTGCTCTTTATCACCACTGTTAAAAGCAGCATTCCTTTCCTTACATAAAATCTTAACTTCTTTGGTAAAACAAGCCTTGTTATTACTATTTATTAGTTATTACTAAACACAGTTATAGTCTGAGTCAGGATGCAACGTACTGTGAGAAATGTATGTGTGATGTAACTGTGTCTGCAACCTGATCCAAATCATCATGACAGGCATCTCTAAAGACATTCCAGTTTGTTGTGCTTGAACAGTCATTAAGCATTTCTACTGTTAGCGGGGACCACTGAATCAGTCGCTTGGTGCCGTTTCTGATGGTATTCAGTCTCTTGCAGTAAGGTGGGATGAGAAGTATCATAATATGGTCAGACTGTCCCAAAGCAGCACAAGCTACTGTGTGAAATGCTCCAGAGACTGTGGTGTATTCTGTCTCCTCTTGTAGCTATATGAATCTTGTATCTTAGAAGTGAGTTGCTGAGGCTAACATGATCAAAATCCCCTGAATTAAGAACAGCTGAGTTGGGATAACAGATCTCGATTTGCCATATGCGGACAGCTAGATGCTGGTGTGCCTTGAAGGCACTGGCTTGTGGTGGATTACAAACGGAAGAATATAAATATAAAGGACTGAGGAAAGGTGTGTAAAGTATGAATGCAGCTAAGGTGTGTTTGGGTAGTAGCTTGTGTCAATGTTGGTGTCTGTTTGAAGAATAACAATGTCAGTGACTCATTTGAGAGCAGCTTTTGTGGAGAGGACACAGCTGGCTGGTTTTAGGATTGGAAGGGTGGAAGAGTTAGAGCGGCGGCAGGTTTCACAAAAGCAAAGAGTGGACCAACTAAACACTGATAGATTTGTGTTATACCTAGTGTTGAAGGCTTTTGTGTAATGTCCTGCCAAAATGTTTCCTGCTTTTTACGTGACACTGAAAAATGAACAGCTTGTACTTAAAACCGTTTTGACAAGAAATTAAATCAACAAAAGGCTGGTCTAAAAGTGTGCACAGTAGTGTATCACTATTTCCTAACACTGTTTGACAACAGGAGCATTGATCAGTTCAGTAGACACTTTAACAATGTCCGTGCTACACTCAACACACACCTTCTGTGTCTTTCTGGCATCATACAGTACACAGAATGAACAAACAAACAAAGATTTAACCTGATTTGAATAGCACACCTTTCCGTGAGATCAGGTTTTTGGCCCTAACCAAAACCCCACAACTTCCTTATACAAGCATGCAAATGTGATGATACAAAAACAAACTGCATTTCTCTTTCCTGGTGAGGCAGCACCAATGTTTTCACCCTAAATACCAGTTTGTTGTGTACAGTGTAGCTGAGACAACTGATTGTCTTGAGGTCAATGAGGTCACCAGGTGTCACTAGAGCTATCTGAAAGACTTGTTAAGCAACATGTAGTTATAGCACAGTTGTACCTGTCGCCGAATCTCCTCTTTAATGCTCTCCTGGGTCTCAGGCAAGGCAGGCATAGTGGCCATGTTGGACCAGCGCAGGGGACGCACTACTGGTTTCAGAATCACGTCGCCAAACAGCTCCCGAACGTGGGTGAAGAATACATAGAGCACCCGGTTCCCAATCTGCACAAGGGAGGGAAGGAGATTCAACAGAACAGAGCATGAAAAGTCCATATCCACACAAAGTTCATATACTACTTTAAACAACTTGTGACTGACTGAACAGTTAATGAAGTTTTCATTCTTGCAGTTGTAGCTGATCACACATGACAGGTTTGGTGTCAAAATGTAGCTAGACCTGGAACTAAATGCCTTCTCATTTTGTGTTAGGGAATACGACTATTTAATTGAGGTTGACAATCAATAATTAGGTCTGCTTCCAGGAATCCAGTAAAATGAGGTAAAAATTGATATTTTTACAACCACCAGATCTATGAATATCATGACTACACCTCTCTGCTACAGTTTACCAGTGCCATCACTACTACACAAATTCAGTTTCAGAAAACAACTTGGTGTTTAAGAGGAGCATTGTCACTAATTCAGCTTTCATCTACTTTAAAAGATGCAGGTAAAGTCATAGACAGCGTCTCGTGAAGGTGGTTTGAACAGAGTTTAAAAAATAACATAAAACAAGCATATTCAGTAGCGTGAATGTGCATCAGGAACTGGTTCATGGTATTGATATCTCCGTCAGCACTACCGATAATGCTTTTAAGTAGCAAAAGAGGTTTAGTTTAGTTAGAACACTAAAGTTGTCCTGAAGTTTGGACAGTATTTAGGACATTATGGCAAGTTAGGAAGTTTTTTGTAATACTATAGAATATAATTTTTTTTTATCTGGAGTAAGTTTATGAACTAAACTTAATTCAATCAGTCCCAATTCAGTCATAACTGAAGTTGTCATGGTGACTAAACAGGATCTCACAGATAGGATGTTTAGGTATTATGGTCCTTGGTCACTACCCTGCAAGTACCATACTGCACCAAAATATGGTGACGCTATTAAAGTATGAATACCAGTAGAGGAGCAATTAGCATTACAAAAATGAGACCACCCCAACTCTCCCCATGAAGTTTTTTTAATACAGCATGACTGCTAACTGCAGTAAAAGTCAGAGTAGAAGTTGTCAGGGGTGAGTGAAATGGAAAAATGATATATCATTATTTAGTAGGAAAATATCATGATACATGATATGCAATGATATTTAATTTGTCTGGCATGTTAAGTTGGAGCAGACAAAAATGAGGCAGTGGTCCAGCTTCTGAAAAAGGATTTTTAAAAACTTTGAACAAAATTATTCTGATTCATTGTTTCTAGGGATGCACCGAAATGAAAATTTTTGGCTGAAGCCAAAACCGAACAAAATTAAACCAATCCCGAACATGTTTTTTCCCCAATCACAGTGTTTCATTAATTTTGCTTCACTGTTGCATAAACTAAATAGGCTAAGTCCCAGATAGAAAGCGGATGTGGGCCACATCTGCCAACGGTATGGCACTGCTGGCCCACTGTCGGCACTG
Source organism: Semaprochilodus insignis (assembly GCA_034552555.1). NCBI lineage: Eukaryota > Metazoa > Chordata > Actinopteri > Characiformes > Prochilodontidae > Semaprochilodus > Semaprochilodus insignis. The sequence goes on along the minus strand of CM067493.1, from coordinate 7,704,073 downwards.
GCAATCTGCTGTGAGCCAAAGATGGCCCACATATTTACAGCATGCATTTGGGCCACCCTGTCCCAAAACATATCTGATCCACTTCTGATCAGGTTGATCAGGCTGAGGTATGGCTCTAACATGGTGTGTATGTGGCCCACATCTTGCCACTGGGAGTGGTCCACCCAAGTGCCGTCAACCCATCTGGCTAGTGGGCCCGATAGAATGGGGAATGTGGGTCAGATTTTGCTGTCTGGGATGTATTTTTGTCTTGGTGTTCAAAGAAAAAACAATTACTAAACTGCAATTTAAACATACTTCCTGTCATCATGCTGCATTCACAAAGAGCGCCTCCCTCCACGCTGGCTGCGGCACAGAGAGAGGGAAAGCGCACAAGAGGGAAAAAGACTGGGCGAAAAAGCAAGTGTGCACACGAGAGAGACAGAGTGTGCGTGTGTGTGCGTTGAGAAGCTGCTGTCAGTCTGTCTTACTGTAATGGCTCTGCTCTGTTATTTACTCTTTCTGGAATTCCATTTGGCTTAAATGCTTGAAACGGAATAACACTCTGTTACCTAAAAAAGTAACAACGTCATTACAAATGTCATTGTTCGGTATAAATTATTTGGTCTTTTCACTTATTCAGTGGAACACCGAAAGTGATTGTTTGCCAAACATTCGATGCCTCCCTAATTGTTTGACATATTGCACTGCACTAAATCAATATAAAAATGATAAATTATTAATTTAGTTTGTACAATAGCATAAAATCATGATAATGAAGTCAATTATCTATCGCCAAGATCTAATAATAACACTGCAATACCTCACCTGCACTGTGGGACTGAGCACAATTGAGATGTTCTGGATGTTCATCTTGGTGTCAGCCTCACGAGCAATCACATGGTCCATGTGGGTAATGAGCCAGGCCAGGAGCAGCCTGCTGCCAGCCGGCACCTCTCCTAGCAGCCGCTGGAACTCCTGTAACTTCTCGGCTTCACTGGGTCGCCCACACGCTTCCTCAAAACGCGGGGCCACTTCACGGCCCAGCAGGTTGTCAGGAAGTTCGCGCAGGTACTGCTTCAGCAGGCTGGCTACCGTGTGTGGATCATACTCCTCCAGGCATGGACATTCCTCACGATCATACGCTGCCTTCAGCTCATCCACCTTAGATTTCATTCCTGCAGAAAAAGAAAACAAATAAGAGGAAAGGCGGTCAGGGCAACCCTGTTTGTGTAGACGCATGGATCAGAACCACTTGATTCTGTTAGTAATAGAGTTAAAGGTGATGGTCTGGCCAAAAATTTCATTTGTACAGTTTTCCTCTGAATCTTGAATGTCGTCGATCCGCCAAGACATGTTGCTTCTGAATGTTGCTTCATTAGTGCAAAGGAGCGACAAAGCTAATGCAGCTAACAAGTAACGGAAGCTAATAGCCAGCAGGCTGGCACTTGAAAAGTTGTCTGTAAAGTTGCAATCTCATGCAGATTTGTTTATGTGGTTTCAGACACCGCATGATATAATAGTATCTAATAAAAGGACAGAAGTACATTTGACTACACTTGTGAATAATTTATAAATTTGTACATATGTAAATTGTATAAATTTGACTTTTTTGGCTAAAACCATTGCTTAAAGAACTTTACGGGCAGGTATTTTATGCCAGAGTTAGAATTTAACTCTACAACTGATAACCTGAAGCAAGATTAGGCAAAGTTAAAGGAAGAATCGAGGATACCAAAGAAGATAACGATTCAAAATATTCCTCCCTGCTCTGGCCGAATTAATCAAATTCATATCAAAATCACAACAATTTTCAAAACACAAGAGCTGCAATGTTTTAATAAATATAGTCTACATCATGGACAACACTGGCTTAAGACTCAAATGGGTCAAGTTTTAACTAATAAAACAACTTGTGAACTGCCTGTAGAAGAATTAGACCTATCAGAGACATACTGTCTGACATACTACACATAGGGCTCAAACCTCAAGCCAGAAAAGCCAGAAACACTTATACTGCAGTTGCCACGTTAGTCAGAAAAATCTGAATTAGATATATTTCCCAAATTGTTTAGCCCTACTCTCTGCACATGTAACTAATTGGCCCCTAGGCTTATTACGAAGTTATTATCCCCAAGGCTCATTATCTAGTAACTACTATGAAACCAAACATGCAAATTATGTAGTTATGGAGCTGAGAAACTGAAGAGGACTGTATAATAAGGATGAAATTCCATATTGTAGTTATACTTCTACAGTACGAGATTCAGTACTAGATACAGTACTAGACAAAGGTCCAACTTATTAAGTACGAGTTACTCATTTGCTATGTTCATTTATATTTAACCTGTTTTTCAGAGCTCAAAACAAGCTACATAGCATCCTACCAGAGACACGGTAGATTCCTTCACATTTCATGCCGTAGCTCTCAATGTAGTCAACGCACTCTCGGAAAACAGCTGGCAGTTGGATCCCATCATAAAGAGCCGTCCTCCTGACCGCTTCGGCCAATGGCGCTCCGAATATTGGCCTGATTGTTGCTGGTGTCTCCACAGCAACAGGTTCCTGCTCTGCGGTGCTGGGCTTCTTCTTCTTCTTTTTCTCCTTCCACTGTTTGACCACGTCAGCTGCCGTCAGGTCCTTGGACTTCTTGTCCTTGGCCTTCTCTTCTTTGGGTACTTTCTCCTTCACTTTGAAGTCCTTCTCTTTCTTTTTGGAGAAGCTGGGCTTCTTGAAGACATGAATGCCTTTGGAGCGCTTCATCTTGGACGGGCTCTCCGCCTCATCGGCAGAACTGTCCTCCTGGAAGGCAGCGTAGCCCTCAGCTGGAGAAAGAGAAAGGAAAACAGAAAAAGAGACACAGAGAGAAACAAAGAGAAAGAGAGAAAAGAAGAAAGAGGAACAGGACACTAGAGTTAGAACTCACATCCTCTTCCTGATACTGAAAGAACACATTCAAGAAGACCGCAAAACTGTGAGAAATATCCCGTCCCACCCCCGCTCTCCTCTAGCCAATCTAACTCAAGGTTGGGGGGGGGTTTAGCAAAACTGCTCAAAAGAGGTCAGCTTACAATTTAGTACTATTCCCTGTGCAGCTATTGTACCAGCTCCTTTTTTTAGCTCCCCATCTGTGGAGCCTTGACACCTACTTTGCGGTGTGTGCTCTCACTAACTGAGCTCATAACAGCAATCAGTGGCTCAGTATCGCAGCTTCAAAGCCTATCAGCCAGTGAGTATAGGCACTTCTTCTCCGGAGTGCCCTGGACTAAGGCAGAGATATTGTTTTGCCACTATGGCACACCTACAGAGGATAGGGACGAACCGGGTGTGTCCTCAAACTGTCCATCACTTCCTGCTTGCCCACCATAGGTCGGCTAAATATAGCCGTTGGGTGGAAAATAGTTTCCTCGCTCACTCTCACTCTCGGGAGCTGCAGGGATGCAGGGCAAAAGCTGACACAGTTGGCCAGTATGCAGATAATAATACTAGACCAATATCCTTATTCAATTCATCCTTACAAGCTATCCCTTAGAAGATACTGCTAGCCAAAAATGTAATTTACTGTTAAAGGGGAACAGCATTTCTGCATAATTCATTAACTTGTAAACAAAGTCTTTCAGAGTGGATTGAAGTGCAATGCTTGATTCTAGGGAAACTTACAGAGTCAGAATTGTTCGTGTAATGCCTCTGAAAGCTACATCATAGGAAGCTATTACAAGAAATGGTGGAGTATGTCACCTGCTGCCTGAGACATTGTTTTATGAACATTTTGACATGAGCTAGTGGGCTAAAATATTGCTTTTTAATGGTGCATGCAGGATGTTGTAAGGTAAAATAATTACCAAATAAAATATATTTCTCAGAAGTTTCTCTAAAATGTACCATTTCAATTAAACCACCCAGAATGACTGAAGCGCCTAAATAAATCCAGTTTAAGTTCTAAACCTTTAGAATTTGCTGGGCTTAACAAATCAGAAAATATAAAATGTACCAAAACCCCAATTAAATTCTGCAAATAAATAGCAGTTGTACTGTAAAACTATATGTAAGTGTGTTCTCTGTGGGGGACATGTAACTTATTTTCACTTAGAAAAGCTAAAATCCATGTAATGTAATCTAACATTACATTAACTAGCTAGCTAACAATCTGGAAGCATCAGCTCACCTATTCTGTCTTATGTGAAAAGCTAGTAGATAATATTTATTCATATCACACACAACTGCTATACATGCTGCATATCAGCTGTGTAAAGCACATATTAGTGAGTTTACAGACTAATCATTGACCAAATTCCAGTTTCAGGCAAATTAGTTCTCCTTTCATTCCACATAGACAGACTAGCGGCAAGTAAGTGTGAATGTCAGCTAACGTGTTCAACACCAGGAGAAAGGAGCAGATACACTATATGGACAAAAGTATCAGGACACCTCCTAATCGTTGAACATAGACGTTTTCATTTGGTTCCATTGCCACAGGGGTATAAAACCAAGCACCCAGCTCTGCAGTCTGTGACAGATTTGTGACAGAATGGGTTGTTCCAAAGAGTGTGAAAGTACTCAACAACCGCAGAGTTCTAAACCTGCTGTAATAGTTCCAAAGGGGGGGGGGGGGTGTTAAATACTTGTTAATGCCTAGGAATTTATTACGGAATGTCATAAAAGCTTCTGTAGGTGTATGTGTTGGTATCCCAATACTTTTGTTCATATAGTGTATGAGAAGTGCAGTAATGAAGACTTCTCACAAAAAGACCATACCCGATGACTTGGCTGACTATCTGACATGTTCTCATTAATTATTTTATTTTATTAATGTTTAAGTATAATCCATTGAGTGAAAATATGGCATAACTGTGTGTAATAGTGTTGCTCTTAATACTTGTCTTTAAGAAGTTATAAATATATGAAATACACATAGTCAAGACAATCTAACCAGCTGATGACATTTTGATTATGATAAAATAAACCAACAAATGCAACAGTTATGTTACAAAACAGACAGACGGTTTTCAGTTCGGGATGGCCGAGAAAGCTTGAAGACTGTTTCAAGAAGGTTCTGGAATGGTTCTGAAAAAAGTTGGCCTGGAGCCGTGATAGAGGCAGGACATGACCTGATTAGATGAAGAGCTTGTTTTTGATCAATGTTCAACCGTGATCCATATATTTTATAAAACAGGAACCACTAGTGACTGCTTTTGAAATTTTTGTTTTGCTAAACCAAGGAAATGTAGTACTGATAGATTTAATTACCTATATAATGACCACTGACCTCATTTACACCGTTTTTAAGTAGAATTTCTTCTTAAAACCCACTTACGCAGCTGTAATGAAAATTTCTGATACTCACTAATGACTTCTTACGTGGGATTTGTTCTGAGGTAACAACAGAATCTGTGCACACTGAAGGGTAATAGTTCTGGAGTTTAAGAACACGTAATGAACCTGACATAGACTTTTTTAGGACCTTCCTCAAATCAAATTTAAGGGAAAACTCAGAAAGATATTGGCAAAAAGTTCTGTCTTTAACATGGCAAAAAATAGAAAGAACGAACATGTTTTTGTCTTGCAAAACAAGACCGTACAGCACTAACTATAAAATCGGAGACACAATAAAACATCGCCTCTTAGACTTAAAAACACAATCACAACATTGATTAACAGTTTAAAATCCACAGTTCCCACAGAATTTCTCTGCTGGAGTTTGAAATAATTAACATATAATTACACCATGCTGTTATTATCACTGGGACGTCTGAGGCTAAATCTACAAAAAAGAGAACCATCTAGATGGGTCACACTTACTGCGTTTCTCCTTCTTCTTGAACTTGTTCTTCTTCTTGCTGTGTTCCTTGTCATCGTCTGAAGCTGCATCAGGGGGTTCATGGTGGTGTCCATCATGGGGGGGTGAGGGTTCACCTGTGCGGTACAGCCCTGGGAACTTAGTGGGGCTGATCTCCTCTGAGCTGGGAGTGCGGGGCACACCTCCAGGGTGCTCCGCCCGCCGCTGCTCCGCAGGGCTGCTACTGGGCGGCAGGAAACACTCAGTCATCTCGCTCCTATGTTGCTACTGGTTCATGCTATTGCTTGCGCTCTGATGACAGGTCATCTCTCCATTCCATCTAAACAAGACAACATGATAATGGTTATATGACTGTTGGGCAATAGCGGTTAAGATCTATGACCACACTGTGATTTCACTGCGGTGGTTTTTTAGGAAGTAATTTGATGCACATGATATTGTTAACAAAAATGTGTTAGCTATATTCTGATCGAGTTGAAGAGAATCCTAGCATATATGAACATAACCATCACTGAGGTAGCAACCAAAAAAACAAGTAACGGAATACACTATCTGGTCGAAACAGTGTACTATTATGCTGTTTTTGCTTATATCAAACTATGCCTGGTTTCTAAAATATGAGATAACATCATTATTCAAATATAACTGATAAAATAATACTAATCTATGATCTGGTATAAAAAAATAAAAATACACACTAAGATTTATAGAACTGCAGCCTGTAAAAACTTCCGCAGGAATGCCACCTATTGGTCAAGTTTCTCCTGTAAAATGATTCTGGAATTTAGAAGTAATGCTTTGTTTGAATTAGGCTGTATAGTTAGAAGCTACGGTCAACAATATCCAAAACTAACCACCTATAACGAGTGCATTCAGCTCCTTTAAGGTGCATCTGATTACTGAAAAGCACTGATGATGAAATAGGATGCTCTGGAGCGCCTGCACATCACACTAAAGTCACCACGTCCAATGCCAAGTGTCAAGCTAACCTATCCAGTATCTTTGGGATGAGCTGGAGTCGAGTGCAATCAAATCCTCATAGCAATGTTCCAGCATGGAGCGTAAAACATTTCCAGAAAAGTAGAGGCTGTAAATGCAACAAAAGAAGGAAACTCTCATAATTCATGTGCTGGAATTCCAAAAGAAATGTTGGATGTTGGATATAACTTTCTGACATACACTCACCAAGCAGCTTATTAGGAACACCTGTACAGCTACTCTAAATATGCAATCAGTCAATAGTGTGGCGCAGTGCATGCAGCCATGCAGATTTAGGCCAGCATCTTCGGGTCATGTCCATATAATCCATCAGAACAGGGGAAAATGTGATCACAAGTGATTTTGACTGTGGCATGATTGTAGATGCTAGACAGACTGGACAGACTACTTTGAGTATTTCTATAACTGCTGATCTCCTGGGGTTTTCATGCACAACAGCCTCCAGCCTCCAAATGGTAAATGCCACAGCCTATTAGATTAGCTTTGGCAGGTAATCTCTAGTATCTCTAGTATGTTGTGATGCATGAATAACATGAATATGACATCGCTGATAAGCCATCTATACTGGGTTTGTTTGTTTGGGTTTTACCTGTCATTCTGTCACCACCAGCTCTCCAACTATTTACAAATTCACTTTCAGCTATAAAACTTTCCACTCACTCACACAGAACAAAATGAACAACGCTTAAACCACTTCATGCAACTGAAGAACTAATAAAGTGTTGCTAATGTAGCTAATTCTAACACTTGCATAAGCAGATGCCATACTACAGACGTTATGTCAAACACAGCGGAAGGCAGCTAACGTTATGTAGCTATGCTAGCTGGCCAGTTTTCTCCGCTAATCTTAGCCCACTTAGCTAACGTTACTGCTTAGTTCTCGGATTGTATTTAAGTTAACTAGCTGAATACCCGGTTTCTACGCTTATAATAACCAAACTGAATCACTGCATGCGTCAGTAATGTCCCAACCAGACTTCGGTCACCAAACTACGTTGAGGTTTAGTTATCTTTTCTCTGCTAGCTAGGTAGCTAACAGTTGGCTAGCGCTGCTAGCATAATTCAGAGAGAAGTTCGTATCAGCCACACCCATAACGGTCCGGTGGTCCAACAAAAACAACACTAAGGGACATTTTCCAATAAAACTTCTCGTCAAAAACACTATTAAGAGATATTATTTAAACCAACCTGCTAGGGACGGGACAGTTTCGCAGTGGTGCTTCCCGTTGCTTGTTTACGTGCCCGACTGGAACGTCAGTCGGCGCTGAGCTGAGGCTTCTGGGAGATGTAGTCAGTGGCAAGTAAACGTTTTAGAATAGGGACAAAAACAAACGTGTCCTGGAGGGCCAGTGTCCAGCACAGATTAGTGATTTCTCTGTTCAGATCAAACCTACTAAACCTGACAATAAACAGATGAATTGAACCAGGTATGTTAAAAGTCTGGATTTGAAAACCTCTGGTTTAGAACATAGTTTAGAACCACAGACGACCATATGTTTTGCGGTGATCAGTAAGAGATTTAGCCACCTGTGAAAGTGAGCTTTGCACCCCTAGATTGGTACCCAGTGCTGGCCTACTGTCGGCACTGGCGATCTGCAGTGATCCGTAGGTGACACACATATTTAAAACATGCATTAGGCCCACCTGTCTCAAAACAGATCTGGTCCACTTCTGGCACAGATATGGCAGAACTGCCTACCGTGGCTGATGCATGGCCCTAATCTTGCATCCGGGAGCGGTTCGCCCAAGTGCCGACAAGGAAATAGTCCTCCTCTACTCTGTTGTATGGGATGAAATGACTGAGGGTGCAGTAAATGGTGAGGGGGCAAATCTTTTCATATAGTAAAACTAGTAGGTAAAAACTACTAAATGTCAGTGTCCTCACATGATTTAGGGAATCCCAGCACTCGGATCAGAGGCCTACAAGACGCGAAGCAGGAATTCCTGAATGATTCTAATTGGTGAGAGAGATGACCGCTAAAATCAACAAAATAATATCCAACAGCGTCAGGACCATTTCTGTAAATACATAAAATAAATATCCTGACACTCACAGCAACCCATGGCTCTGAAATAGCAGCTCCATATTTCTGAAGCATTTTTTAAGGTTTGTGCTGAATCTGGATCAGATAATAAGTTTCAAACAGTTGATGGGGAAAAGAAGGCATTGCTTTACTGTTGAAAGTAGTGACTTGTTACTGCCTCCTGGATCCTGTGCTCTGATTGACTAATTGAACCCTGCAATCTGATTGGCTGATTAATTGCTGCATGACATTGCAATGCAAACAGAATAGCATGACATACACTGCTTTCAAGTGGTCAGCCCAGGTGCCCACCAAGGGGCACCAATGACAGCTGCTAGCGAGGGCAGGAAGGCAGCGTCATCCTGCCACCCACCCTAGCTGTCTGTAGCATGTGAGGGGATTGGGCGCTTCACTTCTGCACTGAGGTTTTACAAATATAAGCCTCTTTATTATTAGACTCATTGAGCGGTCCGTGGCATATGTGCAAAATTGCCCATTTTGAATTTGCCGTGTTTGTGATGTCACATAAACCAGGATATTGACATGTATCCACCTAGTCAGCTTAAAGCAGTTTAGCCCTGCCCATTCACACTGATGTTATAAGAAGTGTTTATTCCTGGCCTGCTTTTTGAATGAGGTGTAAAATAAGGCACTCAATCAGAACAATGCTCATTTACATATACTGGTCTGGATGGAACAATGATGAAACAGGCTGCTTAACTTAAAGGCATAAAGAGAGCTTGGAAAACGATTACAGGCTTATTAGACTATCAGTATTAGACTATTAAAAAGTGGACCTCAAAGGAAAAGCAAGAAATATACTGCGGTCCTTCACAGAAGACTAAAGCAGCTGCCTCTCAATTCTCTTCTCCCTGTGACAGCCAGCAGATGGAAGCACTGAGCCACAAATCTGTCCTGCCACAGACTCACTCAAGGCTCATAAACGAGGATTGCAGTGCTGTTGGGAAGGAAGATAAAGGTTACCAGGAACAATAAATGATGATAGATTTAGACTGATATGGGCAATTTTTATTGAGCTACACATACAGAAGTAGTGTCTCTCAGTATGGTGTTGGGCCACCATGTTTGCTAACACAACATGCCACAGCATGTCTCAGCATGGATTTGTAGAGGTTCCTAATGGTGTCCTGCGATAATCCATCCCATGCAGCTTGAATATTCTCACACAGTTCCTGCAGATTTCACAGTAGGGGTGGACGTGGAGTGACACCAGGCCTTCTGGACATGTGACACGCGACAACAAATGGTGCCTCCACACACGGATTCGTTGGTCGTCTCCACCAAGACAAAAGCGGGACTCGTCACTGAAGATGACCTGCTGCCATTCTGAGTTACTCCATGACAGTTTGGTACGACACCATTGCAGTCTTTGGTGGTGTTGACGTGGTGTTAAGGGCCTTCACCATAACGTTCTCCGTGCACATACTCCTGCGTTGTGCAGTCGTCTGCTAATGGTGCCGCCACTAACAGGGTGACTCATGGAGGGCATCACTGCTCGCTGAATGTCCGCAATCGTGGCTGTTGGGTCAGTCAGGTACAGTGATAAGGTCCGTCCTTGCTTACGTCACATATGTGGCCGAGCGTGAAACTTGAATCATTCGCATGTCTCACATTGTCAAATCTTCCCACCAAGTTTCATTCCTGTCAGTTGATTCCTTTTGGGTGCAACTACTTGTGCAACTGTTCTTTTGGCAATGTGTGTATTTAGAGTAGAGAACCAAACGGTAGATTGTATTCTGACTTTCGCTTCCCATTCATTACAATAGTGAAGCAGAAAAGTCTTAACTGCAGATCAGGTCAATGCATTTACTTTGAGATGCTTTATTACAGGCTCAGGTACTGAAAAGGCCCGCCTGGTCTATATTCTGTTCTTGTGTATCTCTCCACAAACTGAAGACTATTTTGTTCTTATGTTGTCCTTTCAGTTCTATGAAAACCACAGCGATGATTCAGCTCGTAATGAGCTGCTTTAAGATAAGATAAGATGATAAATTAACAGTATGTTATTACAAATAACCATAAGGTAATCAGGTGAATGGGCAACCACTTCAATTTAACATGACTCAGATAACAGATAACAGGTGTCTTTGTAATGCTTAGGGCTACAGATATGTGTCCACATTTAAAAAACCTTAAATGGAGAAATGAAAATACACAATGCCTGAGGATATACTTTATATCTATATATACTTTATATCTTTCCTAGTTATGAGAGAATTATATTATAGTATTATCAGTGGCTGCAGTTACTGTAGTTGATGGAAGTTCCTGACTGACTGTCTCAGAGTTGTTTAAAGGGGACTTTGACCAATTTGTCGAAAAAGTTCTTATGCTTAGTTCTGGATAATCTCACGGAGTTAGATTTGTTCACAGTGGTGGTGATAGGAGCAAGACATCTGAACCATTTAATGTCTCTGACAGTTACCTCACAGAATTAGTTAATACATGAAAAGGTTATGAATATCTGATGCCTGAGGCAATGTTTATAACAGGTTTAAGAGAAGCGCAGTATTTTCAGGAATTATCCACTGTCCCAAAAAAAAAAAGTTTCATATCTTCATCAGTTTCTGAGATTTGAGACTTTTGAGACTTTAAAACTGGGTGAGGCCTTAAAACGAAAAGTTGTGAACTTTAATAAGTCATAATGTTTGCTTTATTGATGCTAGATCCATGATATTTTCAGGTATTATTCTTTGGTCTGATGTCTAACTAAGAAATACTGAGACGCATACATTTTCTAGCTTGCGGAATATCCAATTGTTTAACTTGCTTTGGTTGTCGATATGGAAACATATCAGAATTTTTTGTTTTTATTAAGCTTATTAATATAAACTTTCTAATTTACAAATTATTAAAAATGGAAAAAAACCTGCCTTTACTGACTTTACTTTGCAAATCCAAACTGTTCATTTCTGACAAGTGCATAATAATTTACACCACATTGTATATTTAGAGCACATTAAAAATTACTTTCTGTGTTGCTGAAAATAAAAAAATGATATCTTCACACAGAAGCACATCAGATTTTGTTTATTACTTATACGCTATAAGAACACTTTTGACATCAAGGTCTTTGGTTTATTAAGGTTATGAATAAAGGTTTCTGATTTACAAACTACTAAACATGTTGAAGAAAATGACACAGATTTTTTTATTTACATGCTATTTTAAATGCCCACTGTTGATGTCTGTCTTGTTGTACCACCTTTCACATTTAGAGCACATTTCAGTTAACAAATGTACTAAATCTGAAGTAAGCATCTTGATCCAAGCTAAGTTTATTATAATTTGAAATATACCTTGCTTTACGAAAGACAGAAAATATACACATACAATTACAAAACTGGCTAAATAAGTTTTGCCTTAAAATGAAAAGGTGCAAACTTTGATAAGCCATACCTGTTGCGCTGTTGGCACTAGATGCATGACATTTTCAGATATAATTCTTTAGTATGAGGTTTGACTACCAAATTAGAACATTTAGACATGTATATTTTCCATTTTCTTGTTGAATGTCCAGAAAGGTTTATTTTGGGTGTCTCTACATGAGAGCACATCAGTTTTTTCGACATTCATGTTTTTTTACTTATACTATAAGAACACTTTTGACAACAAAGTACTAGGTTTATTAACCTTTTAAATGTTTCTGTGTTATGAATAATTACAATTACCCATTTCTCTTAACAAATGTACCAAATGTGAATGTTATTCTAAACTAAATTTATTAAAGTTTCTAATATATATTTCTTTACAAATGATAGTAAAAATACACACATACCACATACTATACAATCACACAACTCACATGGCTGAATAAGCTGAATAATACTGTTAACACTGTTTTGCTATGTTTGTGTACTGCAGTTGCGCTGCGGTTCAGTGCAGTGGAACGCTGACCTGTTTATGCAATACTGTCTGTACTGCCCTCATGAGACAGTCTTGCTTGTGCTGATAAAAGACTGTAAAGATAAAACTGATCTAAGCCCTAAAGACGTCGTATTCATATCTTCACAGAGCTAGATCTACAACTCCACTCAAACACTTAAGAAGTTAAGCTTCAGGGATAAGACACTGTGTTAGGAGAGAGAAGCCCTTGGTGTTTGAAGCTAAGACAGACAAATCATTGATTTGAACTCTGGTAAAAAGCAAAGCCCTCTCTGAACTCTAGCTTCAGATTGTGCAAATGGCTTGAACTGAAGCAAATATGCTTATCTGTTTGACTGAGTAGAAGTTTTTTTGGGTAATCTGTATTTAGGAAAGCATGAAAAACTGTTTATGGAAATTAGTTTATGAAGTGTGCAATAAACTACTTACTATGCTTAACAATTCCTTCTATGTCCCAATAATTGTTTGAGCAGCTTGGAATTACTGTTTTCAATAATAATAATAATAATAATAATAATAATAATAATAATAATAATAATATAAACGTAATTTTATTAGATATTTTATAATGTATAAAACATTATTTAAATATGATGGGATTGCCCTACAACCTTATATGTTACTTAGAATTAGTTTCATTTCAATAATATAAATAATAAAACTAAGAATATCCAGAATGAATAGACAAAACATTAAAAATGATAATAAATTTAACCTCCATAATGCCACATATTTAAAAAGTGGTAATGAAATCACAACACAGTAATTCTGATAGTGCAGAAGTTAAAGTTGTTGTTTAAGCTGTTTCTGGCTGGAACCCACCATTGCAATGCACTATGATGAAATTATGAGATTACAAAAAAGCAAACTTAAATCATTAGGAATTTCTTTATTATGTAACTATGTTTTCTTCATCACTGAGGGTATTAACCCAGGGAGGATGTCTGCTGTTAAACAGTCTGTGATAACGGTGGGGTCATGATAAGAGTGAACGCTGAGATTGTTTGCAGGCACGGTGAACATTTTTACTTCCCTGAATTAATAGAGCCACACCCAAGCAACATGTACAGAGTGTCCTGTACAAGTCACGTACTAACATGGTAACTTATGCATAGTATGTTACATATTATAGTATGCATGTACAGTAATAAAAGCAGTAATAATTAGTTAATTAATTAAAGTTATCTTTAAAAAATCCAACCTTCTCTTTGTTTTCTTTTTATTATCAAAAATTGCAATACTGCTTTGACCACAGCTTTAAGCTTGAACCACATAACTTTGGAGGATCAAATATACCTGAACAGCCTGGGATACCACAGCAAAGAACTACTAACACCTTAGCAATGACCTGCAATACCATAGCAATGTCCTAGAAACAGCTTAGTTACCCCAACCACTTGGATATCACAGCTCTGGCCTAGGGATACCACTGCAACAGCCTAGCAACACCTTAAATGGCTGTGTAAAAGCTGCGCTATGTAAGATTTGGGGATTTGGTGGAAAGGTGTAATTGCACACAACATGCACAGGACCATTTTGCAACATAGCTTGTTCAGATGAATCTGATGTTTGTGAGCACTTTGAAGGGAATTCAAACAGAACTCAGTCAAAACTTAGTGAAGGATGTACCTTGCGAGGATGTGAGTGAAGGATCTACTATTGCCATCATAAGCTCACCGGACAAAAAATTAGTCACCTTACGTGTTTAAGGTGCTAGTAACTTCAGGCTTCTGCAGATGACGTTGCAGGAGGATGATGGGGCTATAAATATCGGCGGGGTGTGAGTGACGGGATTCATAGATTGAGAAGAGGTGGTACAGTGCAGTGAATGTCTCGTTCCATGTGTGGAAAATGGGTTCAAAGCAGATGTTAATGACTGGCTAAAAGGAGTGATTGCATTTGGGTGTGCCAAAGGCCATAGTGTGAAGGAAGTAGCTGAGTTAGTAGGTGTATGGAAGTGTACGGTCATACAGGTCTACCAGCAGTGGCAAGAATCCCAGTCTACATGAAATTCTCCTCGGAAATTGTGCCAGGGAAAGCATCCACCAAACCGGGCCCAACTGTGCAATTCTTTGCCGCAGGAATGTTTGAACTTTGATGTGGCCTACATCCAGAAACCTGTCCAGTCCATGCCAAATTGAATCGCAGCTGTTATTCGTGCTTGTGGAGGTATTATATATATATATATATTTATTTATATAACATTAATGCATAAAGATGTATGACGTGGTCTGAAAAACACCCACAAAATCTGATCATAGCCTCTGACTTTACATAGCCACTCGTAGCAGCTTTAAAGGAACAATGTGCATTTTTTTTTGTTTAAAACTCATTTCCAACTTTAACTAATCTCAACAACAGACTGTGAAGAAATAACAGTTTTGACAATATGTCCAAGCATCATGCTGAAGAAGTATCTACTGAAGTTAACATGCTAACCAGTTAGCCCCGGCCCATCCCCTCTCATAACACCACTTTGTATCTCAAGAGGTGATAGTGAGTCACTATAGCATTATCTTCCATCATTCAAACACAAGGTGAAGAGATGCCCCAGCAACGATTATCACCGAATTCGAAGCAAAACAAGAGTTAACACTGGCATTGCTTTCCACACGCCCCTGGCGATTAAAGGGGTGAAGTTTCTGAACTCACATCGTTTCTTCTAGACTGACTATGCAAATCAGTTTTAAATGCTAACATTGAGGACGAGGAACTGCACATTTCTTTTGATAGGGTGGAGACCACAACTTTCTGGTGGTATGTTGCCCCTTATTGTTTAGACAATGAATTTGACAGGTTGTGTCATTTTACACATTGCTCCTTTAAGGAGCCATCTATAGAAATATATTTGGCACTTGTATTTTGAATAGTGCAGTCGGGTTGATAGGTAACGCCAGTTTCTATATCAACAAAATTCAGCCATAGTGATGTCCACTGTGCTGAAACATTACTGTAAATGACACGCTGCCTTAAAGAGAAACTGCTTTTCACTTCTCCTGCTAATCACCTACTCACTGATTGATAGTTACAGATGGCTCCGATCCAAGAAGGATTTTAGCATATAATGTTCCTCCCAGGCTCCATTCACAGTCTACTTAAACTAGGCTTGAGCAGTCTTGGGTTTATATAGCAGAATTAAAGCACATCTTCTGAATTGTGCTTTGAAGTTCTAGTAAATGGCAGCTTCCAGGACTAAAATGGTCTCAGCCTTTATTGCTTCTGTCTAGGTTACTGTCTGTGGGATAAAGGGATAAAGCCATCATCAGCCAATGGCAAATAACTCCCATGGTCCTGAAGAGCATGAGGTAACCTGTCAGTCATCGCCCTTTGACCAATAGCACGGGAATCCCCAAGTCAATCACACAGAGGTAATCTGTTGTTCCAGACTTTGCCCTATAGCAGAATTCAACAGGTCAAACCTAAAGGGAAACACACATGACAAGAGCTAAACCCAAGGAACCTGGAATAACTCACAATCCTCATCTCGCTGGATGCTGGATGTTTGTAAGTGACATTCAAGGACAGTACCGCCGCCGAAATGGCACTGCTTTCTGACAAGGTAGTGTGCTTCACGTCTTCTCTCATTACTTTCACCATCTGCAGAATCTTCTTGTGGTTAAACATAAGCTTGTCAGAGCTGCTGGTATTGTGTGTTTTTCGAAGCCTCGGCGGGCTGAGAATTTAAATATTGAGCTTGATGTTGTAGAGTAATAACTTCTGTCTGAGCCATAGCATAGCATGTTTTTCTGCTCCAGCATCCTGATTCAACTTACTCTTCGGAACTACTACTATTGGTTTTCCGGAGAACCTCCCAAGAGGGAGCCTCTTTAAAGGAGAATTTCAAGATTAAACAAAAATCTCCATAATTCAGTCGGTGAGATGTAAACAACGTCACACAGTGTTTTGATGCCAATGGTTCACTTTAGAGAAGCTTTATGACTCTTTATAGTGGTGGTTATAGGAACCAGGAGTCACATCTACAACACAAATATTGCTATTTATGATTTGATGGTGGCAAAAAAGTTAACTAAACTTACTCTTCTTTGTTTTCGTCTTATTATCAAAAATTGCAAGGATGATGGGGCTTTAAATACCTGCTGGGTGTGTGACAGGATTCATAGATTGAGAAGAGGTGGTACAGTGCAGTGAATGTCTCGTTCCAAGTGTGGAAAATGGGTCCAAAGCAGACGTTAATGACTGGCTAAAAGGAGTGATTGCATTTGGGTGTACCAAAGGCCATAGTGTGAAGGAAGTAGCTGAATGTGCAGGTGTATGGAAGCGCACAGTCATATGGGTGTACCAGCAGTGGCTAAAATCCCAGTCTACAGGAAATTCTCCTCAGAATCGTTCAGGGAAGGCATCCACCAAATCTGACAACACTGTGCAATTCTTTGATGCAAGAGTGTCTGAACATTGATGTGGCCTACATCTAGAAACTTGTCCAGTCCATGCCAAATTGAATTACATAGTGGTGATGGGAACCAGGACTCTACAACGCAAATCTTGTCATTTTGTTTATGATTTGATGGTGATAAAACCTAAGTACAACCTAAAAGAATAGCTCTTCTTTGGGGACTATTTTGCCATACAGTGCCCTGGATGCACATTTCCTCCAAAACTTTATTTCATAACTTTCATAAAACAATGGCTCAGGCAAGAGACAGTGTATTCATAACCTTTTAATGTAATAGCTGTCTGTGAGGGAGCTTTCAGAGGCATTAAACTCTTCAGACATCTGGTTCCCGTCACCAACACTGTGAACAATTCTGGTTTACGTTTCTCTAGAACATAGTATTTTATATCAAACCACTCCAAATGACTTTGTGTACAGCCATTTAATGAGGCCAAAATGTTGGAATTCCCCTTTAACTCCATGTTTTCTTAATGCGATGCTACAGCATGAAGAACATTTGGAAGTTTAGAGCATGCCAAGGTGTTGGAGGTATTACATGCTATGAGGTACTTTTCACAGATAAGCTTATCTACATCAGTATAATGTTGATTTAGCATTTGAGACCTACACATCGAGTTGGACCTTCTTTTTGAGTTTGTGCATGCAAATATTAGTACATAAAGATGTATGATGTGGTCTGAAAAACACCCACAAAATCTCTGTTAAAGGCCTCTGACTTTTAAATATCTATTTCAGGCTTTAAAGGGTGACTCAGAGCAGATTTAAAGAATGAATTTGCAAAATGTTTTGTACTTCAAAACTTTCCAGAATTGACTTAAATTATCAACAGAATGTGAAGAAATAACAATTTTGGCGATACGTCCATGTATCACATTACAGAGATATCTTCTGCAGTTAACATGCTATCAGCTAACTGCAGCCCATCCTGTCTTACCACTTTGTATCTCAAGAGGAACATTTGGAAGTTCAAAGAAATGCCTACATAATCTAAAGGTTCTACACAGTGGAAGTTTGCTCCAGGAAGCCTACGTGCAAGGCGAGAACAGTTGTGATGCTTTTAAGGAGCTGAGCTGTATCGCTAATTAGCAGATGGGTCGAGTCAGGTGTGTCGAAGCAAGAAAAAACAACATGGGTCTCACTACTGAGCACCTGACAGGCTTCTCTGAGTGTTTTGCTCTTGAAGCTGAGAGTGCGATGAGGTTAAGTGTTCGGCAATTATCTTGAAAAAGCACTTTCATGTGGAAAAACTAGCACCCAACACTTCTAATCCAACTAATTATCCCATTACTGAGCTAGAGTGGCTGTGATAAAGTAGGAAAAGCACTAAAAGGTACAGGTACAGCTCTGGAACTCCAGAACCAGAGCTGAGAAACATGGCTGAAACTCCTTTCTGCAGGCCTCCTAGTGGCCACTCCAAGGCTCACGCATGGTTGGATATTTTATTAACCCAGTACAATTGCTGAACTTAGAGGGCCTCCAAAGCAGGCTAAAAGTTGGCTACAAGACTGAAGAATATTTGTAGAGTTTAAGCAACTAAAATATCGTTGCTGTCCACAAAAGAGTTTCTCAGTTTTTGGTGATTTTTAGTTTAATATTTTTTAGTTCATGATTTGAGTTCTGTAGCTGCCCTTTACATTGCATCAAACTTTCATGATGATTGGACCAATAGAAAGGCTCCAAAATTGCTTGGAACAAAGCCCCTTCACATGAACTTACACTGAAAGTAAAGAATGTTATTTGCCTCTCCTGTAAAGTTACCATTTTGGGGATACTTGTTTTTTCTTTGGTCAGTGACGACAAAATGTTAAGCTTCTATACCAAATAAAGGTCATTTTTTGTATAACCATATGTCTAAGGAAAGGACCAGCTAGGAATCTTTATTTTTAGGGGGTAGAAGAATTAACCCCTTAAGTCAGTAGCCATAAAATGCCATTTGTCATCACCTCCTCAGTCGAAGAGTAAGAAAATATGAATATGCTTTAATATGTATAGCATAATGTTATGTTTTATGATACTGCATTGATTCTCAGAAACACAGTATTGAACCGGTTGGATCGATAGATAACAGTGTTGGAATCTATATTTAACCATTAGACTCTTCCACTCCAACGAGTAGCATACCGCTAACATTAGCGTTAGCAAACCTATACATATATCGTCGCTGTCCAAAGAGAAACGTGGATCTCCATTTTTGTCTATTTTCACTTTTATGCATCATTTGATCACATGACCTGCCGTTTACGTTGTGTGAAAATTTCATGATGAATGGACCGACATAGCAAAACACAAAGCTAAAGTACAAAGCTAAAGTACAAAAAGCCTTGAGAGCGAACTTTACTCAACTAAGTTTAGTGACAAACTCAACTAAGTTTAGTGACAAACCCATTCAGCTTGCAAAGAAAGGTTAAAAGATTCTGATCTTGCGGAATGCAGCCTTAAGGAAAAGCATGGTACGGATCATTCAGCTGAGATAGGTCTTATCTCTAAAAGAACACGGTGTGAGCAGTATTCATCACATGGAGCTGGAGAGCATCTGTTAGCAGTAAATAACTAATCCCAAGCAAAGCAAAGCCAGATCAATGAGCACTCGGGGTTGAAAAGCTATGCCGACTATCAGTTAACTCCAGGATGGATTAGTGCTGAGGACTGAGTGTCTGTAGACCTGGACCTTGTTTGGTATGACCGTATTCTGTTTGTAAGACTGGTTTCATCAGCCCTCATGAGGAACATGTTGTAATCTGTAGTTTGTTGCTCCATTGCGGATCACCTGAAGCCCTTGCTGAAGGGGGAAGAACCATATCTATCTACTGTAAACAATATAAAATTTTTGTGCTGGAGTTTAGCTGGGCTAAGTCACCACGTACCTGGCCCAAACTGTGTAAAGTGAATTCTGCATAAATGGGCGGTTAAGATGTAGACAAAGTCATTAGCAGTGGTTTGGTGTCAAGCATGCAGTTCTAGAGAAACTCACAGAGATGTTTCACAGTGGTGGTGGTGATAAGAACCAGGTAGTCAAAATACAATAACAATGTTCAACATATAAATAGCTTGCTGTCCCGTATGGCTCTCTAAGGCTGGATACTGTACATTTCACATGGAAGGATCAACAGGGTGCCTGATTCCCAAATCACACTGTCATGCCAAAATACATGTGAGAAATGCCTGTCATGTGAAACTGCTCAATTCTTTGATGCAAGAGTGGCTGCACTTTGAGATGTGGCC
This sequence comes from Semaprochilodus insignis, assembly GCA_034552555.1. Lineage (NCBI taxonomy): Eukaryota > Metazoa > Chordata > Actinopteri > Characiformes > Prochilodontidae > Semaprochilodus > Semaprochilodus insignis. The sequence continues at coordinate 7,683,732 of CM067493.1, read as the reverse complement.
TACATCCAAAAACTTGTCCAGTCTATGCCAAATATATAAAAACTTTTGCTACTGCAGTTCAGTATATATATGTATATATATATTTGTTTACATATATACATAATTTGTTGCAATGTTTTCTTTGCGTGAACTTTGTTTAGGAACCTGAAATCACACATCAGAACTATAATTTATAAACATTTGTGCTTTTGTACATTTTCACATCCAGATCAATGACTTCCTATCTCGTGAGGGAAAGGTGTTTTTTTTCTTCTTACCTTTAAGGACTTCCTCCCCATTTTACCTTACTATCAGTCCATTCTGACCAAACCAAGAAGAAAAACAGTATCTCTTAACTGCAGTAGCAAAAATATTCTTTTCCCCATTTCTTGTGGGAATCTGAGAAATCTCTGGCCAGTTTTCAGGTTTACGCTCACAAATGTGAGTTGCCCCCTTTGGAAAGGCGACGTACGACCAGATATTCTGTTGCCGTTGGTTTCTTGATAGCAGTTCTTAAATTGGGTGGAAAATCACTGTCGAAATGTTGTTACACACATTCCGGTTCAGTCCGGTACCAGCTACTGCCGTAGTGGAGTTGTAACTTGCTATCAATTTTCACATAATTCAGTCAATGACATGTTAGGAAAGTCATTCAGAGTGGTTTGATGTGAAGTGGCTCATTGGAGAGAAACTAGGATTTCTTTACGGTGGTGCTCTTAGAAACCGCCATTGTATTTACCATACAAGATGACCAGTGAATAGGTGCTTCAGATATCTGGTTCTTATCATCAAATAACAATTCTGACTCGTTAGGTTTGTCTGAAATGCAGCATTTCACAACAAACCACTCTGACTTTGTTTACACCTGACTCTTGCTTGATTATGCAGAATTTTCTGAAGAAATTAATGTAATTCCTTTTTAATAGATACCTGGCTGTGCTAGACATGACTTTCTGTTATGGGGTATATTATTAACATACCACAAACTAATGCTTTTCCAAAGACCTAAACCAGGGGCACCCAAATTCTCTGTGCAAGATTAGCGGTCAATATAAAACGGTTTCAGATCAAATTTTTAAAAATGTGGCAACAGGCGTCAGTAGAACGTTCTGTTAAGAGTTCAAATTTCCCTACTTTTTATGTGGACTGCAGCTGTGGAATTAGCCAGATGTTGGATTTTTTGTGAGCCATAGATGCCATATGTCTGTTGAAGTCCTGGCAAACCCACTATTATACAACAAGCAATTAAGAGCACTCACCTGCCCTAAATTCTACTTTAATACTTGTTGCCTTTTACAGTAAAAGAAACAGTCTAGGTTTCTTTTATTTGTGTTTTAATAACTATTTTTAAATAACAGCAAATATCAATTCATATGACTAATTATGAACAAACACAACACAATAATACACAAAAAAGTTAATTACAATACATAGGAACGTATACAGAATACATTTTGAATAGACCTTGACACATTTGAAGATCTTTAGTTTTATTTCATTCATGCTGTTTCTTGCTGTTGCCAGTATTTGCAACATGCCGCGCTAAATTAAGGTCTAAATAAAGTTCTAAATATGGTTCTAAATAAAGTTTTAAGTAAATTTTTAAACAAAGTTCTAAATAAGGTTCCAAATAAATAAGCACTGATGGTGTTTCTAATGAAAATTGTATATTGTGCTCTAAATACTGCCTAGTCGAAATGTAAGACAGACTGCATACAGATACTTCATTTCCCAAAGTTCCCAAAACTCCATTCCATTACATCCCAACCCTGAGTACACCGCTGTATTACACCTGTCCTCCTCCTTGCACTATTTGTCTGGAGGTCACAAAAACCTGGTATCCTCATATAATCCACAGTATATCATTCCTTATTAAACACCAATAAACATTTAATGTAAGTGATGTAAAAATTGCCCCCAAAGAGAAGTTCTCCTGGTGTCTCCACAGAGGAGGCATGTGTGCAGCTGAAACAGGATGATGTCATGCATGTGCAATATGAAAATGGCACTAAAAGCTTGTGAAGGAAAGAAGGAGTTTCCAGCTGATTTGTGAATCCCACATGTTGTTGTGTATCTTATTCCATCTTGCATGGCACATTTCACCGTTTTTTGGCACTGTAATGTCACAGACATTATGACGATAGTGACAGCCGCTGTGCGGAGCACTGTGTCAGCTTTAGGCCCCCTGCATGTCACTGTAATGATCCAGCAGACACCCCACGCTGTCAAATAAATACTTAATATCGCTGCTCAAAAACGCACCACGGCTTACAGCAGCAAGAGCAGGCATCTCTTCTTCACCTCTCACACTGTCTCCTGCATTAGGCGTCTCTCCGCAGTGATTGGCTCACTTTCTCAGTTCTTTTCTGAGCTGCAGTAAATTTGAGGTTTCTATTAGGAGCTGAAGGGCTCAGGTATGCGCCCAGGATTTGGGAGCGACTCTGTTCTCAGAGGACTTACCCCACAATCACAGCTCTTCCAGTGTTTCATCATTCCCACTCTCGGATAACGTGAACCAGTCTTTCATTCCACTGATAAATGCAATCTGATTCTCTCTCTCTCCCCCTGTCCCTCTCTCTCTCTCTCTCTCTCTCTCTCTCTCTCAGCCTTTCTCTTTATCTCCCTATCTCCCTAATTCTCTCCTACGCATTCTCCTTCTCTTTCTCTTCTTTCTCCCCTCCCTCTATTTATTTATCTATTTCAGTGTCTCTGTTCTCTTTTTCTCTTCCTTTTTTCTTCTCTCTTTCTCACTCTCTTGCTATGTTTCTCACTCTGTTTTTCTCTTCCTCTGTTTCTGTCATATAGTCTCTTCTCTCTCTTCCTCTATTTCTCTCTCTTATATAATCTCTCGCTCTCTTACTTCTCACTCTCTTCCTCTGTTTCTCTCATGTGTTCCCTGTTCCCTCTTTTTCTCTTTTTTATATTTCTCACCCTCATTTCTCTCGCTCTGTTGCTTTTTTATTCTTTTTTCTTCCTCTATTGCCCTCTTATATACTCCCTATTTCTTTCTTGCTCCTATTTTCTCAGTTTCTCTCTCTCTCTCTCTCTCTCTCTCTCTCTCTCTCTCTGTGTGTGTTTCCCTCTTTGCCTTTGCCTCCGTCTTATCTCTCTCTCTCTCTCTCTCTCAGTTTCTCCCTGCGAATAGTAGGATATTCTGGGTAGTGACTGCAGCATTATTACTGTAATGGGCTTTAATGGACTGTCACTAGTTTTCTGAAGTGTCTGATTTTCCATTCTTTAACGCAGGACAACCTTTCACACAGTTCCAAAGATCAAAAGTAAGACTCTCTCTCTCTCTCTCTCTCTCTCTCTCTCTCTCTTTCTCCCCATCTGTCAAAAATAACATCATGTGTAATTGCAGTTGCAGATTAGATTGAAATAGCCTTCTGTAAAATGTGATTGGGGTGAGGGTTATGGGGGTAAGGATTATGGGGGTGAGGGTGGTGGGAGTGGGTCTGGGGAAAGCTAACATCAGGCTGTGGTTTTAGTTTCTGGCGTTTGGTTGTTTAGTTGTTCATGAATGTGAAAAAAATTCAACCCAAACTGACAAGCGATGCGCAGGTAGTCCCAGGGTCTGATGTGATGAAGAGGCTGGATCAGATGAATGGCAGACTGAGTGTTGCATATGAAATAAACATGGCTCACTGTGAACTCTGCGGGTTAATTACAGCTTTTCTCAAGTGCTAAAACACTTTTAGCAAAACTGGGGTGGACTTAATCTCCATTCTCACTGCCTTAGCCAAGCAGAAGTGTCCTACTGCAAATGAGTGTTCCCATCAGTTGTTGATCAGCCACTTATTATTGTACCACCAAACCACAATACCAGCACTTCTATTCAGCAGCATCTTTATAATGTCTCTGACATGCATGGAAACTTAATATTTACCTCAGTACGCCATTTTGCAATGGAATTGTAAAAGTGTCAGTAGATGAAAATGGGCCGATCACTACGTAACCATCACTAACTTTTGCTCTCATAGTTAAGTTACCTGGAGTTAGTTAACCACAGATTCACGCTGAGACCAACAACGGACAAAAGCTTATTTAACTAGCGTTAGTGCCTTTAGGGTATATTTGTTAGAAACTCCACCTGAGGCCTCAGTAAAGTGTTAATCACTGTAGCGAAGCATGTGTATCATGTAGACGTTAATAGTTTCATTTATTGCATGCTGTCCTTGCTTACAGTAAGTCATCTTATTAGTGTGTGTTTGGTTAAAGTGCAGGCAGATTTATTGTTTTATTACCATCAGCTTTCCTTCACAGTGAGTCATCTTGAGCAAGAGGAAGAGTTGTATTGACATTCTCCAGTTTTTCGGGCAGCCTGATCCTATAGACTCCTGTACTTTAGGATAAATAAATATGAATAATAAAATGTTTATCACTGAATTTTCAAACAGTTTAGAATGGTAGGACATAAGTTTTCCAATTTTAATTGACCCTCTCACCTCTGGCAGACTTGCTTCCCCCAAAGTTTAGTCCATGGCTGCAGTCCTGCAGTATGTGTCAGTAGGACGGTAATAGGTTTATAAAATGAGGTTTTTAGATATTGGATGCTACAGTGTGTCGGCTTAGATATCAGATCGATCTATTGTCAACCTTCTGACATGGGCATGCCATAAATGATGATCAATCATTTATGATCAATTTCACTGTAAATTTCAGTTCAGTATGGTGTGAATGGCAAGGCCTTCTGTTTGAGACCTTCTGACAGCTATTTGCTGGGTTTATTTAGTACAATGTGCTGAAATGTATCTCTGATAAATAATAGATTGCACACTGTTCACTTTGGACCATTCTAAAACAGCACACATACTGCACTAACAAAGGCTGAAACCCGTGAAACTGGAACCTGTAGTGTGTGCTTTTATGGTTGCTATGTAGTGTTTGATGGATGAAGTTGATTTAGTATCGTGTGTTTAGTGTTTTGTGAAGCTTTTGGCAAATAAAATGTGTGTGCAAGTCTCCAGTTTAGTATCACGTGTTTATGGTTTAGAGAATATGACTTGTGAGTGTATAAAAGTGTTCAAGTAGCTCAGAAGAACTGTGATAGAATGAACAACAGTCCAGATGTTGCTCTGTTCCACTTGTACTAGCATCACCCACACAACCATACCACCACTATATCAGTGAAGGAGAGGGTAGGTGTTTCTAATAAAGTGGCCAGTGAGTGAAAGTACAAGGTAGGTTTTTCTGATAAGTGGCCAGTTAGTTTAAGTACAAGGCAAGCGTTTCTAATGTAGTGGCCAGTGAGTGGAAGTACAAAGTGGGTATTTCTAATAAAGCAGCCAGTGAGTGGAGGTATAAGGTAAGCGTTTCTAATAAAGTGTCCAGTGAGTGGAAGTACATGGCTGGCGTTTCTAATAAAGTAGCCAAAAAGTGGCCAGGAAGTAGAAACATAAGGTTAGTGTTTCTAATAAAGTGGCCATTCTCATAAAATTACCAGTGAGTAGAAGCACAAGATAGGTGTTTCTAATTTAGTGGCCAGTGAGTGGAAGCGCAAGATAGGTGTTTCTAATAAAGTGGCCAGTGAGTAGAAGTACCAGTTAGGTGTTTCTAATAAAGTGTCAGTGCGTGGAAGTACAAGGCTGGTGTTCCTTATAAAGTGCATCTGGATCCAGAGTCTCAGAAGCAAATTTGTATCTCTCTCTCTGCCTCACTCAGAGCTTCGCTGGGATGGAACTCTTAGATCTCCTCCTCGAGCAGGCTGATGGGAACCGTCATCCTGAGGGACCGGGTGATGGCCTTGCTAACCCAGGATGGCCAATCACAGATCAAAGTGTGAGTGTCACAGCACATGACATGTCTGACCCAGCATCAGATTGACTTGTTTTCATCAGGCAAAGTTCACACCACACAGCAATGTACAGACTTAGGTCTTGTTTTTGATCCACCGATTCTCTTTCATTCCAGCGAGTCCATCATGCTATGTATTGCCCCTCGAGCAAAACAAGTTCTTTGGCTGGCAGCTCTTCAGAGTTTGCAGAGTGGGCGGGGCATCCTGTTCCTCAGCCCCTTACACGCACTCGCAGTGCGAGCGGGATGGAGTCAAAGTCATTTAGAGCACAGTGATGGCTCATTAAAAGTGTCTGACCTACTTCTGTGTGTGAGTGCACATATGTGTTCCCTTGGGTCTAGACATGTGTGTACAGTCGTATGCGACAGTTTGAACACAGCATATTTAGAGAACACATTTTTTGTGCAGACTCTAGTGCAGTTTCTGTTTATTTTATAGATAATATGTGCTATAATTTTTACACAATCTAGATTTCATACTTTTACTTCTTTAATAACTATACATGTAGATTTGTGTGTAGATTTAAGCATAATTGTGAATGGCCATAAGCTATGTAGTTGAGAGGGCAGTTCCTGTGTTCCACAGTCCATTGCCAGGGGCTTTATTCCCATCTAGCCAACACTTGGCATTGGGTGAGATTAGGCTCCTGTGTGACTGTTCCAGAGCTTTGATTCTATCAGCAGTGCTTTCCAAAGAGATTATACAAGATGTGTGTGCAGCTTAACACCTGTATCAACAATGGACACACTGCAGCGAAGCAAAATGTTCAGGGTGTTGCGCATTTTTGGACCACTTTGTGATCCAATCAAACAGAGCTAAATAAGTGCTGTGTATGTGTATAGGAAGAATATTATTAATAGTAATTACATTCCGAATTTTTCTAAAAATATTTGACAAAAATGTACACATATACAGATTTATGTACAAATATATACATTTACAGTTAAGAGCAAAATAGATCAATTTGTCAATATTTCTGCAAAATTAAACGGATTAGATGTGGAAAACATCATTGAGAGTGGTTTCGTATTAAATGATCAGTGCTACTGAAACAACAGAATTGTTTCAGAGCCAGAATTGTTCACAATGGTGGTGATATGAATCAGACATCTGCAAAGCTTAATGCCTCTAAAAGCTGGGTCTCTAAAAGCTGAAAGTTATTAAAGATGATTCAACCTGTTGAATTCATATTCCAAACCAGTGTTTTTAACCCTAGTCCTGGAGGTACACTGCTCTGCACTTTGTAGTGCTTCCTCTGCTTCCAACACACCTGATTCAACTTATCAGTTCATTAACAAGCCCTTTCAGAGTTGCAGGGTTAAAGCAGGGAATCCAGTAAAAAGTGCAGGGCAGTGTGCCTCCACAACCAGGGTTGAGAAACACTGCTCCAAACAACAGGGGGCAACTTATCACCAGAAAGTTGTGTTGTTCCACCCCTATCATTAAAAACACACAGGCTGTGTGCCTGAAGTAACACAGCCTCTTCAGCGCTAACAGATAAAAACACAGCCCTTTGCTCTACTTCAGACAACCCACCACTCCACCCGTATTCGGGATCTTCAACAAGTCCCCTAAGTGAACCAAAAACAGCCCAACTTAAACCCTTTTTCTTCTCTTATAAAACTGAGCTACTAATAATGCTGTACATCCTTCATACCCCAAGTTTAGCCACCTCCATGAGGCACTGATTAGTCTGTGCATGCTATTACCCCCTAGCCCACTGCTAAGAGAGGCTAACAGGCCTGGTGGACAGCACAAAGCCATGCTGTGAGCTCCACAGGGCTCTGTGAGGAAAGCAGCTAGCCCGGAGATCCGGATTTCATAAAGGTTGAAGCCACAGATGGTGCTTTCAAAATGGGTGCCAGACGTAGATTTTCTGAAAGACTTTCTCAGCTGATCACAGGCCTCCATAAAGTACAAAGACACAAAGAGTTATTACAAGACAGGGCAGCCTGGGGCTAGCTGCTTAGCATGCTAACTTCAGTAGATATCTCTGCAACACGATACATAGACGTCTTTGATGTACCATCACAACTGTTATTTCTTCACATTTTGTTGATAATTTTAGTTCATTTTGAAAGTTTTAAACTTTAAATTTTAAAAATCTTACATATTGCTCCTTTAAACAAATGAAAACATTTGTATACTATGAACCATTTCACATCAAACCACTCCGAATGATTTTTACACCACTCCAGATGACTTTTACGCCACTCCAGATGATGTTTTTACATCTCAACCACTGAGGTTTGCAGAAATTATGAGAAATGGATGGAATTCCCCTTTAAGTGTGTGGACTTACAGCAGGATTGTGTGCTTGTGCATGTGTGCAGTTCATGTGTGATGGTGAGGATGCAGCTATACATTTCCTGGACTCCCTGCTGTGTGTGTCTGAGTGTGCGTCGGACCCTGGCTCCCCAGCGTGGGCCCCATCTCCCTGCGACAGTGGCATTAGCGAGGACCCCCTGTCTGACCAGCGGGACACCCCCCCTCCTCCCTCCAGCCCACTCTTCCACTCCTTCTTCCACCCTCAGCATCCTCTTCCTCAGGCCCAGCAACAGCAACAACAGCAGCAGCAGAGGCAGCAGGCCGGATCCACCCTGAGCTCAGCAGAACCAGAAGTGTCCATTGATGTGGGTGAGGAACTTCTATTTAAAGCATCGTTCACAGAGTTATACCACATGCAACTGAAGTTCAAAGCACTTATGGTAATGTACCCAGCGCATGCAGAGACGAGCAGCAGTGGAAACACTAATTGGTAGCTTTCATTTAAATCTCCAGGACGATGGTAAAGTGCTCAGAAGGAACTGAAAGAGAAAATTCATCCCCAAAATAATATTTTTATTTTATTTATTTATTTATTTATTTTTGTGTGAAAATTGTCTTTCACTAATGTTCTCAGAGATAAAGCTCTTTGAAGTGTGGAGTACTCTCTGAACAAAAACAATCGCGTCTAGGTTTGGAAATGAAACTGCCTATGGGACATGGTTTTATTCTCACCACATGATAAGTTTTGACAGGTTTATAAATGAGATTTCTCTATTGTGGCAGAAACATAACAACTCAGAAAAGCTTTTCTCCTAAGATAAAGTGGTCACTCTTAATAAAGTGGTCATTCTTAAAGGGCCCATACCATGGAAAACTGAAGTAAAAGAGTTTGATGTAAACACTGTTAATGGTGCAAACCGTACCACTCACTCTCACTCACTCTCTCATCTTCTAACCCACTTAATCCTACTTGGTCTCCTGGCTGCTGGAGCCAATCGCAGCTCTCAAAGGGTGGAGGGCAGGCCGCCAGTCCGTAGCAGGACAGACACATACAGACATGCACATCCACAACTAGGGGGCATTTTAGCATCTCTAATTCACCTGACTGTATGCCTTTGGACTGTGGAAGGACACCCATACAGATACAAGGAGAACATGCAGACTCCACGCAGAAAGGTCACCCCACCTGAAAATCGAACCCAGGCTTTTCTTGCTGTAAGGCAACAGCAATATGCACTTCCCCACCAAGTCCATCCAGTCCATGTAAGTCCATGCAAGGAAACTGACCTGTTTTGAAGTCAATGTTTTTGTGATGTCAAGAAAAACAACACATTTACATCTGTTCTGCCTACAGCAGTTTAGCCCCGCCCATTCACACTGACTTTATAAGCAGTGTTGCGGTTTAGACTGCTTTTTGAATGGCACACAATGCAGGGCAGCCAATCAAAACAGAAGTGATTTACATATATCACGCAGGGTAACAGAAATACCATTGTATGGGAAAGTTTGGGTGCCCCTGGACAAATGGTTGTTTTTAAGTTAGCCTATCCTCCACAGAGAACACACTTACACACAGTTTGGTGCACAATCACTGCTTACATGCTGAATTCAGGATTAATAAAACGTGTATGTGAGACATGTAGGAGTTTTGGCACATTTTAATGTTCTATATTTTTTCTCATTTTTATTAAACCCAGCAAATAAATAGAAACTGTGCAGTAAATTGGCAGAAAATGCCCCATAAGTGACCTGCAGAGGATGTGTTTACTTATTTACCCAGGTGTAATCTGACCAGGAGTGTTCAGACTTTTGCATCTGACACAAAACAATCATAGAAAAATAATTTATGTCTGTTTTTGATACATGAAACTAAACTAAAGAAATATTTAGGACCTGTCCTCTTTAAAACTGAAGGTGCCTAACAGGGTTCTTTCGCATGATGCTGTAGAGGAACCACTTTTGGTTCTTTAACCTTCAGTTGACTACATAGCAGGTAAGCTCACTGGACAGAAAATTAGTTACCTTGCATGTTTAAGGTAGTAGCACCTTCAGGTTCCTGCTGGTGGCATTCCACAAGGATGATCAGGCTATAAACACCTGCAGTGTGTCCAACGGGATTCATAGATTGAGAAGAGGTAGTACACTGCAGTGAATGTCTCGTTCCATGTGTGGAAAATGGGTCCAAAGCAGACGTTAATGATTGGCTAAAAGGAGTGATTGCATTTGGGCATGCCAAAGGCCATAGTGTGAAGGAAGTAGCTGAATTTGCAGGTATTTGGACGCGTACATTCATACAGGTCTACCAGCAGTGGCAAAAATCCCAGTCTACAGGGAAATCATCAATTTTTGTCTGGTTAGCTTATGTGACTAAAAAATGCCCGAATGCGGTTCTACACTCCCTTTTGCAACCATTTTACACCTTTACATGGTAATAAAGGTGGAACTGCTCTTCTCTTTAGTCTCTTCAGTGTTACATGCCGAGTGTAAGCTGCTCGATGTTGTCCAAGGTTTTAGAAACAGTCTGGAGTGAAATGTGCAAAATTAAAGTTGTCCGAGATCTTGGGAGCTGAAGTTGGCTTCCATTTTTCTGCCCTCTTTTGCAAAAGCAAGTTTTGGAACAACATCTCTTGAGGTTCATGATAGGGTCGGTTCTATGTACCAAACTTTCCATATTCAACTATTTTCTGTTCTCTGGCACGTTTAAGTAAAACCTTAAAACCAAGCCAAGATGATGTGGTTATACCATCATAGACAAAAAGGAAAGATGTTCAAAGAGCACAAAAATAGTGTTCCCTGGGTAATTGTTCTGTGATTTTCTGCACTGCTGGATATTTGAAGCATCTATCTGCGACGCCAGAAGAATCAAAGTGATTACGATGTTACAGCCCTGGTAGTGTTGACGCTGATTTGATAGATTCTTCCTTTTAAGGAAATCACAGTATTTCTCAGAGGCTTTTTTATGGGTAATGACTTACAGAGAGTTGAATATGTACTGCACTTTGTTCGTATGGGGATTCAAAAACCAATTTGCACATGGCACGTGACAAATTGGGGAGGTGGGGTTGGATCTATATTGTCCTACAGCAGGGGTGCCAAGCCATGTTCTTGTTTTGTCCACACGGCAGTGGCCTGAAGGGTTTCATTCCAATCCAACCTCCCTACAGGCCGGTTTTCCAGCCCTGCTGTCCTGCAGAGTTTTGTTCCAGCTGTAACACCACATGAACATTGCTGCGATTAATCACTTCATATCTTGTCTTATCGAGTCATTTATTCCTTATCCACCGGGCAAACAGCATTGTTTCATTCCTTTCGGATTGTTGGAGCTTGATAATTCATCCAGATGAGCCCTGGATTCTGAGTTGTGTTTTTCTCATGGGAAAAATAGACGCCATTTTTTAAAAATTGTCCCTAATTGGTGCTCTGTGGTTAACTGATGACTTCTGTTTTTGTCCTGCATACATTCTAAATGCATCCTAACATGCATGCTAAGACTTATCTCACAAGCCAGACTTATGGAGCCCTTCCTTTCAAAAATAATAAATGGCTACAGCAACAACGGCATGCGATCAGCATCCTAATTCAAGCATAAGAAGAAGTCATAGCCATTATTATATGGCACCAAATCTAGTTTAAAAGCTTGTAGGAAGCTCCTGCAGATGTTTTATCAGACTGTGGTGTCCATCATTATGGACAAAAGGAAGTTCGGTGGCAGGTTGTTGTCACAGAGCTGCTCTACAGACTCTTTGACCTGAGAGCCATCAGGCTCTTCAACTCTTCCCAGTGGGGCCAGAAGAGGGAAGAGGACAGATGAGGACTGAATCTCATGTTAAATCAGAAGTTTATTTATCTGCACTATTGACACTTTACTGTATATCCTGTACATCTGCACTCCTGGACACTCTAGACACTTAAATACCAATATATGCACATGTTAATTCAGTATTGTCATTATCTGCTGATATCTGCGCCCCTTGCACATTTTTATTATTGCACCTCCTTTTATCTCTGGCATCTCAATGCATAAGATACGATCTATCTATCTCTTTATGGAAACTCTTTTCCAAAGAGAAGGTTCTTTTTGTGTTCTTTTAGTGTTCTTTTAGTGTTCATGGTTCAATGTAGAACAATTTAGAACATACAAAATAGAACATCTCATATTACGACAGACCCTGTTTTTGAGTTTCATGCTGATAACAATTTTTAGTTAACTGACTCAGAGTGACTGGGCTGATAACACAACGTCCACTGGTCACAGAAACAGTCTAAACGCTAGACATGTCAGATTACAGTACACGTTTTCACTGTGCATTAGTCCATTTAGGCATAGCTTTAGCCCAGAGCAGTCAGCGGTGCTTCTGGACGATAGATGATATATGGCTTGTGCCTAGTAAATTTAACGTGCATTTGTGTATGAGGTGTAGAAAATGATTATTGAGTATTAGTTTACGTCCCAAAAACGGTTTGTCGTCACTGCTCGCTGAATGACCGCAATCGTGACTGTTGGGTCAGTCAGTGATAAGGTCCATCCTTGCTTACATAACATGTGTGGCCAAGTGTGAAACTTGAATCATTTGCATGTCAAACCAAACAAAGTGTCATTCCTGTGCGGTGATTCCTTCTGGGTGCAACATTTTTTTTGTGATGAATGTATATAGACATTATAGACATATAGACATATATATATATATATATGACCTCATGTCTTGACATTGTATAAACACATATGTGTGTGTGTGTGTGTCCATGCAGCTTCCTGGGAGTCTGGAGTGTTCTCATACAGGCCTGTGGTTCCTGAGTGTGTCCCACCAGCAGTATTGAATCCAGAAGCCCCTTCTGTTTATCAGCTCAGTGTGAAGGACCTGCTGCTGTCCAGCGTGGGAGAAGCCGTGAGTATAGACTGTTTCTTTAGTGCTGTTTGACACTCTAAGCTGAAATCCACTGCTTTCCTGCAGTGAAGAAACTTCAGAGGAGAGTTAACCGAGACAGCGAGAGATTGTGTGTACATACATGTGTATGAAAGTGAGTTGAAGGCACGTGTATATGTGTGTGTGTGTGTGTGTGTGTGTGTGTGTGTGTGTTTAGCATGGGTGGCAAGGGAGAGACGAGGGAGGTGGAGGTATCGTTTCCATGTGGAAATTTCTGAAGGGGCTTGTTGAAATGCAGTGGGAAGAGAAAAGATTCTGATGGGGTCTACACACTAATGAATGGCAGCTCAAGGAAAAAGAGGGGTTGGGAGCAGCACAGCTTAACTTTTATGGAGCAGTGAGACAATAAATACACAGGAGACATGGGCATGTAAATGTGCACCACAGCATAAATCCATCTATTTTTGGCTGCTGGTAATAACAGCGGTGTGAATTGAGAGCACTGTGGGCTGGGTTAAGTTCATATAGAAACTGTGATACTCCATGGAGTTTGCCTGTATGCATTTTAACCTGATGGATGGTAAAATATACCATCAGTTTGGTTTCACTTGCTGGAAACAACCATTGTCCTTTAAAGGTATTTAAAGGTATACTACAGTATTATTAACATGTTACAGCATTACTAGCATATAGTCATTCACCATGAACAATCCTTTATCAAGGTTCCCTTGACCTAGAGAAGGAGCTTTCTCCTACAAGTCTGTTTTTACAATTAACAGCATTTCTGTTGTTTTCTGAGCAAAGGGAAACATATGCATCTATTGTTAGGTTTAGTCGACCATATGATGCAGGTGCATCAGATAAAGATTCAAATAAAAATGTTTGGAGTAGACATTTTAAGCAGTGTTTGAAATACCCCCTGGTATTTGGGGGGGGGGCGGATGGGGTCCCATGTTGACTGGCTACTCCAGTGTTAGCTTTCTGCTAACCTGCCATAGCAGCATCATGCCATTGTCAAAAATGGTTGGTTTAATAATTCTTCTTCTAGAAAAGTTATTTTCTGATTGGTCATGTGGCCATCCACACATTTTTCAGTCTTTAGTTTTCGGTTTGAATCATGAGTTACAATTCACTCTTTCCAACAATATCTTGAGAAATGGGCATGTTTTCAGATTTACAGTTTTTTTAGAGGCATCCTGGACATAGTCACAGTTGTTAGGCTATGAAGGACCATGTAGTTGAACCAATTTTCTAAACTACTCCTCCTCCCAGTCCATACAAAGAAACTAGGCTGCAATAAAAGTCTGTTTTGAAGTCAAGGTGACTGTGAAGTCATAACCACGAACGCATTTAATATATGGCTCTCTATCTAAGCTGAAGAGATAAGGAATGTTGTTACTGCTTATCGCGTTTTGAATGAGGCCCAATTAAAGGAAATAACATAGAACACTATATGGCCAGTATGTGGACACCTCTACTAATTAGTGAATTCAGGTGTTTTAGGCCCACCCATTGCTAACAGGTGCTAAAAATCTGTCCATAGCCATGCAATCTACTTTGAGTAGAATTGGTCGCACTGAAGAGCTCACTGGCTTTAAATTTAGCCATGGGATGTCATGGGATGCATTTGCCACAAGTCAGTTTGTGAAATTTCAGCCTGTCTAAATCTGCCCTAGTCAAATGTAGGTGCTATTATTGTGAAATGGAAGCATCTAGGGATAACAACAGCTCAGTCATGAAGCGGTAAATCACACAATGTCACAGATTAGGACCATCAAGTGCTGAAATGCGCACTGCGTAAAAATGCACTGTCCTCTGTTGCATCATTCACAACAGATCTCCAAGCTTCCTCAACACCAGCACAAGAACTGGGCACTGGGAGCTTCACAAAATGGGTTGCCATGGTCGGGCAGCTCAAAGTACAACGCCAAGTGTTGTCTGGCTGCCACTGGACTCTGGAGCAATGGGAACGCGTTCTCTGAAATGATGAATCATGCTTCACTATCTGGCAGGCTGATGAACGTATCGGGGTTTGGCAGATGCCAGGAGAATGCTACGTAACAGAATGCTTAGTGCCAACAGCGTTGGGGGAGGGCCGGAGGAGTTGGGTGCCAGGGGTGCTTGCGGGGGATAAATCCATATTAATGCCCATGGTTTTTGAATGTGTTTTCCAACAAGCTCATAAAAGTGTGATGATCAGGTGTCCACATGCTCTTTCCCATAAAGTGTATAGCAGTTTTAAAGGCACGGCAACAAGAAAGCAGCCTGTTTAATTCTATGTGACAAAAAAGATCATTAATTATGATCTTTTATCATGTGATAAAAAAGATCATTAAATATGATTTTTACTACATAAAGCCATGCAGAATTTTGGGGGAAGAAAACTACAGAAATGTAGAATATGGGGCCCTTTAAACCGTAATACCTTATCAGGATTTCTAGGCAGCTTTGGAGGTCTTCATTCCTTGTGCATCTGTCAATGCATGTGGGAAACAGCTTATGCCCAATATACACCAAATCAGAGAGCCATATATGTCCAATATATCCATCCATCCAGGAATCATAGAGACACTACGGGTGATGCATTCTGTACTGCATGTTCAGTAGGAAAGGATGCCCCTGTAAAAATTGCCTATAGTTCCATGGAAGCCAGTATTTCTTTAGGTGCCAAAGCCTTTTTTTATTGTTGTTTGTGAGAGCAGATCAAGAAGGCTTCAAATCAGCAAGGCTGGCTTTCCCCCAGTGAGCATTCTGTGCACTTCCAAGCCTAAACTAGCTGGAGTTTTGCAGGGAAACGTTCCGTGTGTTTCACACAGGAAATGAGCCGAAAAGAGAGATGCATGCAGTCGGGCTGACACCAGCACAGCATGAGGCCATTCTAATGCATGTCAAATTTCAAAACGGTGTTTATATAGATTGTTACTGTCTGTATGTAACACAGTGGGGTTCCTGTACAGTTGGTTCATTTGGAGTTGGGCGATTAAAGGATATTAATGTGACACTGCACGGAAAACTGAGCTGAACTGTTATACACAGTGTAGTGCAGGAATAGAATATACACTGTGGATCTAAGCCCACCGGACAAAATTAGTCACCTTGTGTGTTTAAGATTGTAATAACTTCAGGCTCCTGCAGATGGCATTGCAAGAGGATGATGGGGCTATAAATACCTGTGGGGTGTGCGACGGGATTGAGAAGATCGAGAAGAGGTGGTACAGTGCAGTGAATGTCTCGTTCGATGTGTGGAAAATGAAGTCGCAATGCAGATGTTAATGATTGGCTAAAAGGAGTGATTGCATTTGGACGTGCCAAAGACCATAGTGTGAAGGAAGTGGGTAAATCTGCAGGTGTACTGAAGGTGTATTTTTTGACAATGAGTGTATATTGTCTTGGCACTACTTTCCATCAAAAAGAGGAGTAGGTAGACTTATAAATCACTGCTGTCTTTTTCTGTTTGTTGTATATTACAACCTTCATCCCCTTCATGGGCCTTTCTTCTTCAGTGCTTTTATTTATCTCTAATAAATCTTTTTATTTATCTGTCTGTTGCCCTCTTGTGGCTTCTTCTATGTATGCCTTTCTTTGGGAACCAAATTATTAAATATCAAAAGTAATTTTGTTCTCCCCCCCATCCATCCCATTTCTATGTGCTCTCATAGCCCAGGCAGCCCTGTCAGAACTCGCTGGAGGAACTCATTCTTAATGACGACGAAAAAAAACTTCTGGCCAAGGAAGGAGTGTGTCTACCCAGCCAGCTTCCTCTCACCAAGGTAATAAACACACACATACTGTAGGCGTGTCTATTTTGTATGTACAGAAACACCTACCATATATAGGTGCCCTAAGAACACGATAGGACCACCACAGGACTACCGCTGACAAAATATTATTTGGGTGGTGGACAATTCTCAGTACTGCAGTAACACTGGCATGAGTGTATGAGCTGTAGCAGTGTACACTCAATGGCCACTTTATTAGAAACACCTTTGTTGTTGGTCCATCTGGAAGGTATACAGTTAGCAGCTGTAGCTAGTGAACTGTTTCATTTTTGAATATTTTGGAATAGTGAACTGACCATTCTTAGTCCAGAAGTGATTTTGAGGTAAGTAAAAACTCTATCAATAACAGTAAAACAAGCATTATAAGTTGTAAAGCAAAGCTTTATAGTTAGTATTAATTGTGCAGTAACAGATGCGCTACAGTCAGTAACTGTAAACCTACCAAGTGCACCTTGGTATTTCTGCACCAGGTATTTCTAATAAGTCTGATGTCTGAATGTAAATACAGGTATACATCAGTGATCATGAAAAGTTTATGTAGCCTTATGAAGGCTGACCCTCGGTGAGATGTTACAAAACAAATCTTTCTTATCATATGAAAAAGTTACGTACAGCATCCAAGAAGTGTTCAGCTTGTGTGTGGCTTCTTGAAGCTTGTTGGAAATCATCTCCTTGATGGCTCCTCGAGAAGCTGTTTGAGAGAGTTTTGATCCATTTTTGAAAAAGTTGAATTTTTTTGGCTGCTAAATGATTTCATGTGTGAATTCATCACAAGCAAAAGTTTCCAGTCACTTTTACCTTAGTTGAGTTATCAGTATAGATTTACAGTAGATAAACTCACCGGACAAAAAATTAGTCACCTTAGTCACCGTGTTTAAGGTGGTAGTAAGTTCAAGGCTCCTACAGATGATGTTGCACAAAGATGATCAGGCTATAAAACCTTTTAGTGTGTGCAACAGCATTCATAGATTGAGAAGAGGTGGTACAGTACAGTGGATGTCTCACAGTGCAGATGTTAATGATTGGCTAAAAGGAGTGATTGCATTTGGGCGTTCCAAAGACCAGTTGTATGGAAGAGGACAGTCATACACTTATACCAGCACTGGCTAAAATCCCAGTCTACAGGACATTCTCCTCAGATTTGTGCCAGGGAAGGCATCTACCAATACCGTGCTTGTGTAGGGAATACACGCTATTAGCTTCATTTCAGTCACAGGTGACAAATGTTTGGTCCAGTGAGTTTACCTCGCTAGCTCATAATAAATGGCTGATATAAGCCTGATGGTTAGCTCGAGTTATCATATTGGATATTGTGCTATTTTGTATAAGCTCCCCGACTGAAATGTTCAAGGATACAAAATATGATTTGTCAAAAAATGTCAATTACACTGTGTAGACAAGATATCCACATGGATCCCAGCAGGATTTGAAGAAAACTAGAAAGCATAACACCAAATAGTTTCTTGGCTGTCTTTAGTTTCCAAACACACAGTTACCATAAAGTGAAACAACTATTCACATTTTCCCTATAAAATAGTAATGCAGACTTTTGGAATCTGGGTTGAAGCACACATGAATGAACTGAAAATAAAACTCCAAACGCAGGAAACACATTTAATTCATTCGTTATAAGCAGGGCTAACACTGGCTAGCTGTCTAGGTTAAGATGTCAGTAAATGTTTTCCTCAGGCAAACAACAGAAAGAATATTTCTCAAACTTATGAAGGTTATTAAGGCAAAACACTTTAATAGTCTTTCCAACTTTCCCTAACAGATTCAGGGTGGGAGTAACTGACGCTAACTCTTGCTAGCTAGTTAGCTATTTGTTAAATTAGCAAACATTATCGGGCTAGTTAACTTTGCTCTGAGCATCTGACAGTAACTATTACTATGCAATCATCACACTACACTACATCTTTTCCACATACTGGCTGAAAGCTGCTGTGTTGCTAGCTAATCTTTACGTTTACCGTTAATAACATTTTCACTCACTCACTCCGCCAGACCCCATCAGTTGGGCGTCCGGGCACCACTATGGATGAACGGCACCCCTAGCATTTGCCTATACTGCCTATGCCACAGA
Source organism: Semaprochilodus insignis (assembly GCA_034552555.1). Classification (NCBI taxonomy): domain Eukaryota; kingdom Metazoa; phylum Chordata; class Actinopteri; order Characiformes; family Prochilodontidae; genus Semaprochilodus; species Semaprochilodus insignis. The sequence continues at coordinate 7,664,964 of CM067493.1, read as the reverse complement.
CTGTACAACAACTTGTAAGAACTCAGAAAGACAGGCGGACGCTGTCACATGGACATATACACGCATATCTTGACATTAATGTGACATATCACGTGTGTGATGTGACACCTGCACATGCTAATACAACAGACAATATATTTAGCCCATAAGCCCACACAGACACTATCATGGGGTGAATTCATAGCTCCACACGCAGCTGCACGTGGGCTCATGAATCCAGTCTTTTCTTTCGAGAACACAGAGTGATTGCTCTGTGTGCAGTGCATAGAGAATATCCTGCAATTTGGCCCGTGTGGCCACTTTGAAGCCACCTACACATGGATTTGTTGAGACCTGAGTGCTTGCAAAGATGCAGAAGGTTAATGAAAAAAAGGTTTAATTGAAAGGCTGCTGATGAAAGGCGACCATATTATCATTTCAATCCTCAGAAACACAGTGCTGATTATAGCATTGAAATCAAGCGACATGGAACAGGTCGGCCTGAAAAACCTACATGGAACTGATTATTTAGCCAAATACAGCTTTTATATATACCAATTAGCGGGTCTTGGCCCCAAACTGAAAAACGTGACGCATTTTCCTTGATTGAAATGTGTATATTATTTTTACATTAAGAAAATAACATTATTATTATTATTATTATTATTATTATTAAACAATCAATTCTTTCATCCACAAACCAAACAACTTTAATATGTCTAGTATCAACTCCTTACATCATATATGCAAAACGGAAAGCTTCATTCAGCCGTCTGTCAGTGGTATTGGCACTAACAGGATGTCTCATGCAAGGCATCACTGCTTTCTGAATTTCTGCAATGGTGGCTGTTGGGTCAGTCAGGCATAGCGATAAAACTTGAATCATTTGCATGTCTCACAATGTCAAACCTACCCACCAAATTTCATGATGAATGGACTGACAGAAATGGCCCAAAATTGCTTGGAAAAAAGTCCATTGACTTACTTTAGAATTAAATTAGATTATTGGCCTGTCCTGTAAAGTTGCTGTTTCTGAGATATTTGATTTTCCTTGGACAGTGGTGATATGTAAAGTGACTATAAAACATGATAGCAAAAGAAATATCAGTGGTGTAAATGTACATATTGACTCTTGGAGCTGTGGTTAATATTTTAAACAGCTTTTTAAGCCCTGCAACCTTTGTGACATGGTTTCCGACTCCAAATTGAGAATGACCCATATGGTAGGTGTTCCTAATAAACTGGCTAGTGACTATATCATGGGGAGTTTCCCTTATATTGTGCACACCCTGCGTGTTGTCCACCGCTAGTACACATTTGAGTCAGTTCATTGCAGTTCATTTTTTTCAGTACAGTGAATAATTGGCAATAACATCCGAAACCGTAAAGGAAGAAGTGATTTTGATCAGAGTTTGTGAAGCGGGCAGATACGCTTTTGAGAATGATCCAATTTGCTTTGTTTACTGCCTTTTGTTACTCTTATCTTTAATTCTGGAACTGAGCTGAGTCGCCTATCTGCAGCTTTAATGCTCCGCTGGCAGCTGTGCTCGACTGGATTAGCAAATTCTGCCAGAAAGTTCTGCTTTCTTTTATCTACCTGAAATATTAAAGCTGCATCTTCCATCCATTCATTAGTCCGAGGAGAAGATCCTGAAAAAGATTCGCCGGAAGATTCGGAACAAGCAGTCGGCGCAGGAGAGCAGAAAGAAGAAGAAGGAATATGTAGATGGCCTAGAAGGGAGGTAAGAGCTATCTCTATCTCTCTGTTTCTGTCTCTCTCTCTCTCTCTCTCCTTTTTTCCTCCCTCCGTCTCCACAATCTTTCTCCCTCTCTCTCTCTCCTTTGTTTTCACTCACTTTCTAACCCCCCTTTCTTCCTCTTTTAAGATGTAGACTGATGTAATAATTATGTTCCATGTTTTCGTCTCACTACACAAACTCAAAGGTTTTGCTTCAGAGGCGGAGCCTTATTTTAGCCACGCCCCTGTGTTTTAGAGCAGGAAGTGAGACTGCATCCCTGCCCCTCATGGCTACATAGTGAGCAGTTAGATCCCACTGTTTAGAAGCAGATGTGCCCCAAAATCTGACAGTCAGCATCCAACATACAAGAATCATCACTACCAAAACACATTCAGTGTATATACAGTATATCTTTTCCCCAGCTCTCTCTCTATATACCTCTCTGTTCATTCCATTTCTCTTTTATGCTCTCTCTCACTCTATCTCTTTTTTCTTCCATCCCTCTCCTTTTCGTTTTGACTCTCTCTCTCTCTCTCGCTATTCTTCCCCTTCTTCTTTTTTTTTTATGTATTCTTCATTTTGTCTGATGGAGTCACCCCATCTTTCTCTTTCTCTCTCTTCTCTCCTCATCTTTTTCTTCTCTCTTTCCCTCCCCTTGTCTCTGTCATTTTTCCTCAGTCTTTCCTTCTCCCTTTTGCCGTAGTCGACCCATCTCTCCCTCTCTCTCTCTTTCCATCTTTCTTGTCTTTCTCTTTATGTTTCTTTTTTCACTCTCTTTCTCTCTCTCTCTCTCTCTCTCTCACTCTCTCTCTCACTATCTATCTATCTCTATCTATCCCCACTCTTTCTGTAATTCTTCATCCACCTCTCCTTCTTCATATTGTCTTGGTATCCCCATCTCTTTCTCCTTCTCTCCATCTCTCTCTCTCTCTCTCTCTCTCTCTCTCTCTCTCTGTGAAGGAGCTTTGTATAAATGAGAATCCGTTCATGACGGAGGTGTGGATATGAGAGCGGGTTTATCTCAGTGAAATAAAGTTATAATTAACTCACCCTATCTGCTGCTGTCATTCAGCCATTCAGACATGTATGGGCTGCTCATGTGGCGTGTGTGATTACGTGTGATAGCTCAGACCGTGAGTGAAACAAAGGAGGATATGGCTCAGTAGAGAAGCTCAGTATGTACTGGATATGCTTCATGTGCTCTCTTTGTGTGTATGTGAGCTATAATGGTGTGATTTATTAATAGCTGACATGATGTCTTATTCAGGATGGCCGCCTGCAGTGCGCAGAATCTGGAATTGCAGAAGAAAGTCATCCAGCTGGAGAAAACCAACATGTAAGACTCAATCTACACAATCTACACTGTTTATGAATGAGCTTATTAACCGTAGCATCGGTTCACATCCATTTGAACCATGACTCATCTTTGAAACCCATGTGTCTTATTTATATCAGTATTACAAGATTCTTACACCTCGTCCTAACAGCAAACTGTCAACCAGATTTAGTACAGAACTCCATTGCAAAGCCTTTGCGATGTCTACAGTGGACTAGTCATAAGTATCAAATAGAATCTTTCAAACCTACAACATGGGTGGCTGTGTTACGTATCTACATAAGCCTTTTTTTAAGAACTATGATCTTATTATCTGCATATCTCATTTAAATGCAGTATTAGTGGCCTATATCATAAGTGATCTTGATTAACCTATAGCCCATTTCCAGAAAAGTTGGGATGCTGTGAAAAATTGTAAATAACAACATAATTCCATAATGTGAAAATCCGTTCACCCCTATAGTATAAAGACTATATATCAAACAATAAAAGTCAGAAGGTTTATGGCTTTTGAACAATTTAGAATATTATGAACAGCAGGGTACATCATTTTAGAACAGTGTGAACATTCTAGAACACTATAAACAGAGAAACACCGTAGAACAGGTGAATGGGATACAACATTCTAGAACACTATAAACAGAGAAACATCGTAGAACAGGTGAATGGGATACAACATTCTAGAACACTATAAATAGAGAAACATCGTAGAACAGGTGAATGGGATACAACATTCTAGAACACTATAAATAGAGAAACATCGTAGTACAGGTGAATGGGATACAACAATCTAGAACACTATAAATAGAGAAACATTGTAGTACAGGTGAATGGGATACAACAATCTAGAACACTATAAATAGAGAAACATTGTAGTACAGGTGAATGGGATACAACATTCTAGAACACTATACATAGAGGAACATTGTAGAACACTGTAAATGGGTAAAACATTTTTAGAACAGTGCAAATGGGATACAACATTTTATGTAGAACAGGGTCAGTGGGGTACATTTATTGTAGAACAGTGTAAATGGGGTACAACATTCTAGAACACTGTAAATAGGGAAAACATTGTAGAACCGTGACAATGAGAAGAGTGTTCTAGGCTCAGTGTGAGTAGGGAGAGAGTATCATAGAACTGTGTCAATAAAGAAGAGAATTCTAATTGTAGTGTGAATGGAAAGAATGTTATAGAACACGAGAACACTCAAAAACAGTGTAAATGACATTATAGAACGACGTGAATGCATGGAAAGATTCTAGAACCGTATAATGATCACAGACAGGTAATGCACAGCACTGCACCGTGTTTGTTGGAGAATGTTGAGCGGATTTGCTCTGGGCTTTATGATAGTGATTATCTATATTTCAATACAACTCAGTCTAACTTCCCTGACCTTCTAAGTACAGCACCCTTTACATTTCAGTAGTCTTCACCTTTCTCTTAGTGTTACACCAAAGAGATCACAATCTCTCTCTCTCTCTCTCTCTCTCTCTCTCTCTCTCTCAGCTCTCTGATGGAACAGCTTCGGAGGCTGCAAGCTGCAGTCATGAACGGGTCCTGCAAACCAGCTCAGACCGGCACCTGCATCCTGGTGAGATGGCGAAGAAAATGTCGGTTTTGTCGAGAAGACAGGCCTTTTTGCCTCATTATCATTTAAGAAGGATCTTGCTGAGATAACAAATGTCTTCACAGACAAAGCGCTCCCAAGGTTTTGTTGCTTTTTGTAAAAGGTTGTTCAGACAGAAAGCATTTCAGGAATGTTTTATTCCAGGAGTTTGCACCACAAGATATTCCAATGAAAACGTACAGTGTTTAAGGCCAGCCTTAAAGAACATTCACCAGCTATTCCTAAGAAGACATTTCTTCTTAAAGCCCACTTCATTCACTTAAAGTAATTAATAAGCCCCAGACTGCTGGTTCACTTCACAAGATTTTTCTATTTCCTTTGAAGAAAATAAAAGCAGGGAATCGAGCTAAACTTTTAACCAGTTGTTGTAAAAGAATCACTGAAGTAAAAAAAAAATCTTTACTCTAAATGGCTTTTAAATTGTTCCTTTTTGCCAGTTAGCACAGTAAATATTAGCAGCTGTAACATAATGTTAAACCAGGTACCACTTGTGTTCTATCACTCAGACAGTTTTTTAAAATTATGTTAGTAGTTAAAATTGCTGTTGTTTTAACAAAACCTTGTATCTCATATTTTGGCATATTTCAGTTTTTACGTAATTATAAAATGTACACCCGTTTACATGTAGAATGAAACAAGCTGTTTATCCTTTTGGCTCACACAGAAGCAACAGACCCAGACAGGAAAATAAAATTAACCTCCCTGTAAATAAGCTCAGTCATCAAACTAATTAGTTACTTGGAGCTTGCTAGTAGCTAACGTTACCCATACTAGCTACTCATTGTCAATCTCAACATCAACACAAAGTAAATTAAAGTTGTCACTAACTACTCACCACTAATAAAGGCAGAACGCTGAGTGAAGCTGCTCGATATTGTTCGAGGTTTGAGAAACTAATCTGAATTAAAGTTCTCCAGGACTTTGTTAAAGATGTAGGAGCTGAAGTTGGCTTCCTATTGGCCAGCTTGCTTTATTAATCTTCCATTCTACCTTAAATTTTTGCTGCAGTTACATTCTGCCAAATTCGGACAAATCAGAAGTACGCTTTTGATGACGCAGTTTGTTGACAGATGCTTGGAAAGGGCATGAAAAGTGGCATCATGGCCTTCACAGCCTGGAATGGTACATTTCTGTACAGTCTGTCGTTTTCATTCCTGTTGTTTGTTGTTGTTGTTTCACTGGGCTAGAACGTGAGCTGGTGCATGATGATTTTGGAGGTGCCAAGACTGTTATGTAACAGTTTAGGATTTGTTTAGTTTTGGAATCAGCCCATTTTGAGGCTCTCAATATATCAGTACTATGTACTAAACTCTCTTTATTCAACTATGATGATGTAAATACTGTTTTTGCATTCCGTATGTTTTGCTTTCAGTATGAAAGTGTTTTTTCCTTCTCCTGTAAAGTTACTGTAGCAGAGATTTGAGGTTCTTTGTGGACAGCAACAAAACACTGCTTATATACCTCTTACAGAGACAGCAGTGACCTGAGAAACAATCTGTAAGTCAATATACACTCATTGTCAAAAGAATAGTTCCACCCAGAAGGATCTGTGGGATTGCAGTGCTACTGGGAAGGAAGATAAAGGTTACCAGGAACAATAAATGATGGTACATTTAGACTGATATGGGCAATTTTTATTGAACTACACATATAGAAGTAGTGTCTCTCAGTATGGCGCTGGACTGTCATGCTTGCTAGCACAACATGCCAGACATCTCAGCATAGAGTTGTAGAGATTCCTAATGATGTCCTGTAATAATCCATCACATACAGCTTGAATATTCTCACACAGTTCCTGCAGATTTGGTGGTAGGGGTGGAGGTGGAGTGACACCAGGCCTTCTGGACATGTGATATGTGAACAAACAGTACATCTTGGCGCTGACCACGGTGCCTCCACACACGGATTCGTTGGTCGTCTCCACTAGGACAAAAGCCGGGCTCGTCACTGAAGATGACTTGCTGCCATTCTGAGTCACTCCATGACAGTCTGGCACGACACCATTGCTGTCTTAGGCAATGCTGAGGTGGTGTTAGCGGCATACATGTAGTCCTGTGTTGTGCATCTGTCTGTCAATGGTACTGGCAATAAAAGGATGATTTATGGAGGGCATCACTACTCACTGAATGTTCACAAACGTGACCGTGTCAGGTACAGCGATAAGGCCCATCCTTGCTTACGTCACATGCACGGCCAATCATTTGCGTGAATCACGTGAATAATTCGCATGTCAAACCTACTCACCAAGTTTAGTCATCGGTTGATTCCTTCTATTTGCAGCTATTTGTGCAACTATTCTTTTGTTGATTTGTGTATGTTTAAAGTAATTACTGGCAATGTTATGAGCTGGCAACTTTCAGCTTGCAGTGAACTAGAAATGTATACCTATTCAGTGTCATTTTGGCCAACATCAACAGCACAACTATTAATTTAAACAGTTTGTGCGATGCTACCTAATTGCTATAAGCTTCCATTACTTGTTAGCCACATTAGCCTTGCAGTTCTCATGTAAAACCAAAGAAGCATTAGCTGACAGACTTCAATTGTTTGTTTTTTTTTGCAAAATATTCTTTTAAAACCAGACGGCGCATTGAAGTTGTGGCTTTGTACTTGCATTTGTGCTCCATGGAGGATTCATGCCCTAGATGGAGATGCAAAGTTTAGTAATGAGAAAAAGACTGAAGCTCTCATTATCCCCTTGTATGCAAGATGCTTGTTTTGATCAATGAATAATTTATAAGAAGTTCGGAATGAATGATTGGAAATCAAATTAACTCGGATGGAACCAAAATATGAACGGAATGACCTGCCTGAATGTTAGAGAATGACATACTTTACATGGTGGATGCATATGCCTACAAGTCCCTTCCAACTTATCTTCTGTCTCTTTAGCCACTGCTTCACTCTATACAGCTATTCCGGTTTTGGGTCATGGCATTATTCTTTCTAGGTCAGAGAAAATAGGGAGAGAGAAAGACAGATAGAAGGAGAAAGTTGTTGAGTAATCCACTCATGTGATTTCTGACACTGTATTCCACACTGTCATGTACAAAAATGGAATATAGTACATCACATAGCTACAAAAGTAGTAGGCCTGAATGTCATACTTTGTCCATTTTTATTGGTAACTGAACATCATACAGCGTAGCAGGTCTACTAGAAATTGCTTAACAGCTTGACATGGTTTGAGACAAGTGTTTAATGATGTAGGCATGCGGTTTACAGTTTAGCATTAGCTTCCATTGCTTGTATTAGCCTACTACAAATCTCAAGGAGCTAATTTAGACTCCAAGCTTACCTCGCCTGATTGACAAAAGTTGGGGTAGCTGGAAAAAGCTGCAAGGTCAACTTTTGTCGAACCACTGCTTAAAATGGACTGAATGCTTCAAAAAAGGTTTTCTTTGCAAACCCACTAGAGTAAATCTTCTATGTTAGCATTTTCCTCGTTCAGTCGTAATGGTCTGTGTGTGTGGCCAAAACATGAATCATTCAGATGTCTCACAATGTCAAACCTACCCACCAAGTTTCATTCCTGTTGGGTGATTCCTTCTGGGTGCAACTATTTGTGCAACTATTCTTTTGACAATGAGTGTATATTTGAAGTCATTACTGCCAATGTTGAACTAGAAATGTATGCCTATTCAGTGTCCTTTTTGTCAACATCAACAGCACAAGTATTAATTTAAACAGTTTGTACTCAAAATCTTCTATGTTAGCATTTTCCTGTTAGTGTTCAGTCATACTGGCTGCAATTACAGGTATTAGCATGCACAAGTTGTGTATGACCTCAATCACTCAGCACACTGACAGTTGACCACCTCCTGAAGAGGCTATTAAAGCAAATCTTTTCATTTTCCCCTCTTTTTATGCAGGTGCTGCTCATCTCATTCTCTCTCATCCTGTTCCCCAGTCTACAGCCAGTGTCCCTCAGCAGGACTGGGCACTCAGAATTCACTACAGCCAGAGGTTAGTGTCTCTGTTATCTCAAGGGTCTTAGTCTGGCTGGCATAAAATATATTCTCTGTCAGTTAGGACCAGGGTGGCCAGACGTCAGCCTTTTCTGGCTCCTAAGAAAGGCCCATCAGCAGAGCAGGCGGGCAGATGTCTTGTGTTGTGCTTGTCAGTTGCCCTGTTGGCCAATAGAGGAAGCTGCTGTTATCCACTTCTACCACTTGCTGGCCTTGTTTTAGAAAATACTGCTGTGTAAAAGTCCACCAGAAGCCAGCAGGCATCATGTGAATCCACAACATCACCACAAACTACTTTTCAGTGCACAAGGCAACCCATGGATTAAAAGCAGCGGTCAGCTTACGGGACTTGGATTGTATTACCAAGTGATAGCAATGTAGATTTTAGCAGCCGATTTTGATGATAGTCCCAATTTAGTCTTTTACTTATTGTTAGTTTTAGTCTACTTTCAGCCAACAAAAACTAAAGACATTTTAGTCTGGTTCAAGTTAATTTGATTTCCTAAATATTTAACTTTTAATCATGCTACACTGCTACTCTAGTACATACTAGCTACTCTATTTATACTAGCGTTATTTACTGGCTTACAGTAGAATAGAACTGCACTATACGTTTCTCAACAACTACGTCTTTGAAACACATCCAGTAAATAATGACTAGCTGCTGTGTGAAGTTATTGTAGTTCCAGGTGCACTTGACAATGATAGTAAACTACCTTTAATTTGTAGCCTACACAGCCTATCAATCCACTCTACTCAGAATACTATCTTTATTCTAAGTCTTTATTCTGTAGGCACTGCTCTTTTTTACTGCAAAATACATATAATATGAATATTAATTATGGGCTCATACAACCACTGAATCTTTTGTGGTAATTGTATCCCTGCCTTTTCTCTACCTAAGCTGCTGGGCTTAGTGACGTTTGAGACCCTTTTTACTCTTACAATGTCCCTGGTTTTCATTAAAAAATCTGGTCACTTTAAATCAGACTAAATCTGGATGTTGAATTAAATGTCATATAGTCATTTTGTAGCTCACCGCTAGCATCTGGATGAGTCCTGGGCCTGTTTTTCTACTGGAAGCATTAATAAAGGTATTAGAAAGTGCTCTGTGGAAATCTAACAGGTTCTAAAGCTGATAAATCAGTACTCTGACTCTTTTGCTCATGTGCAGTATGTTGATGTGATAGGATTTGTGACTGCAGCCCTCTGGTTCCAATACAGCTTTTAAATGGCAAGTTCTCTTGACAGCTGTCCTGATAAAATCAAGTATCATTTACAAGCAAAATTCTACAATCTCTAATCCTGGCAATATCAGTACTTTGGCAGACTACACCGGACAGTGCTTACAGGAGAACTGTGGATCAACAGAGATGGTGTAGTGTAGTGGTATGAAAGACTACAGTTGGAGAAGGAGTTGGAATATTCAGCCACTGTTTCTCTCACTAAACGTTGTGGATGAAAACTGGTAACTTTAGCATTCACTCTGTATTCACATGGCTTTCACGTTCAGGTTCTAATGTCCCTGTAATGTTACTGAAATATTGAAAGTAGTCAATATATTCTGATGAAGTTTATTTTGTCAACTCGTATTGCTTTAAAATGCACCTGTTTTTAAATGGAAAGCATCTCCCTTCAGGGTCAAATTTGACCAACCACTGACCAAAACAAACCACTGCTTTCTGTTTATTTGCACTTCAGATACTATCCCAGCGTTTTTGGAATTGGGGGATGTATTTCCCAGTCAAATCAAGAAGAATATCAAATGTACAGTAAATGAGCTCTTTCTGTGTGTTCACCTCTTTGACATTCACAAAAAATACAGATTATGTGACGTTATTGCTGAAGCATTCACTGCTGGTAATGGCACTGAAAATCTGCCCAGGTTTAGTGAACATAGCAGATCTTTTTGGAGCGCGAGCCTAAAGCATACAGGTACTGACCTCTCGTTTTCAAAGCATTCATTTAGTACTTTTGTATGAGCAAATTCACTTTGAAGTGACTCTCAAGTTTCCTTTTTTGCTCTGCTCTTTTTGACTTGCTGCGCTGACCGCATCGGAGGGCCGCAGAGTGGACTCCTCCTCATGTTTGATCTTTTGCTTTACTTTGGTTTGATCACTGCTCACATTAGAGAAAGCTAAGGAGTACTACGCAGTCAGAATCACAATCACCTCCATTCACCAGGTGCTGTGCTTCTGCTGGGGCTTTACCCTAAGGATGACAGGCACATTCATATTCACATCAACATTGATGATAGATTAGTAATTATTCGTTAGTAAGTATTCGTTAGTAACCAAGTACTGGTTTGTACTGGTTTGAAATTTAAATAATAATCAGAATGATCAGATGACAACCTATAAGAACAGGTTTAATTGCCAGGCAGGTAACATGTTTACTGGTAACCACTTGCGCCATGTGAGATGTTGCTACACTTCATTTGCATGTGCGGGTAGCCATTCATAACACAACACAATCCTGCCTAACCCAATCTGGTGGTAATTTTCTCTGGAATCCCAGTAGCTGCTGTTGTGTTAGAGGAAAATGACTTGCTTGAGCAGATTTAACACACATGAACACAAAATGAAAGGGATAATACACTGTTGTGCTAGCTCACTTACTTCTGCTTTTAGCTAGCCATGCTCACTCTATGGAGCCTGCCACAGCAACCCATTTCTGACCTGAAACTAGCCCTGCCCTTCAGAATAAAGATCTATTAAAGGACAAAGCATAAGAAATGCCAACAATGACTAAATAATCTAAAATAAACAAGAACACCATCCACATGCTCTGGTGCCACAATGTTCATGTTACTCCCTTATCCCCTTGAGGCTGTCACCAAATGTTAAGAAACAGTCCTGTTATCAATAGAGCGAGATACATGTTTGCAGTTGCATGTCTCTGATGTAATGTTATAGATCTCCAGTTCTGCTGTTTCTCCCTAACTCAGTCTGCTTTGGGCAGTGTTGGTAAAACTAGGCCCATGGTGGTCTGAAGGCATCGTGATATTGATCTGTTTTCAGCTGTGTTTTCCTCTGAGGCTCAGGGAATCACGACATACCACTTTAGCCTGTTATCCACTTTACTGTGCACGGAACCCTCTTTCTCCCTAACACTCCTGCTCAGCTTGTACACAGTCACCGACGTTCATAAACTCATCAGTGGTAATGTCATGTCCTGTCTTGTCTTGCCCTGTTTGTCTCCGTTTTCTCTGGTTTTCTGTTTGTCTTTTTCTCTTGTCATTTCCATGTGCCTTTTTGTTGTCCTGTTCCATGTGTTTCTGTTTGTTTTGGTTATTGCTCCTCCTGTCTCCGCCCTCTTGTCAGGCCCCTCACCTGTCCTTAGTTTGTAGCTTTGCCCCTTCCCAGGTGTTCCTTGTTAGTCCTTGTTCATTTGTACTCCCTGTAGTTTATACTTCCCTTTGTTCTTGCTTGGTGTTTTGTCTCCATGTCTGTTGTTTTTGTAACCCTGTTGCTTGGTAGTGTTTGTTTCTTATTTTTCCTAGTGTCTTTGGTTTTTGTTAGTTCTTATTGGTTTTTCAGTGGTCTCCTCGTCTGTCCATGTTACAGGTAACAGCGGGAACATGGTTTTGCCTTGATCTTAATTTTGAGCAATGCAGTTGATGTAACAGCAAATGACTGGTAGAAACCCAGTGAATTAAATTCACAATATCCAGTAAAAACCCATCCAAATTTCCAAGAAACTGTTTACATAAATGTGATTCTGTAGTGTAGCCCCTTTCTGCCATCTATTTAACAGAGGAGGCAGGTTCGAGTCCCAGAAGCCTAAACTCTGCTGCCCTGCGATCTTTAACCATAATAACACTCATTTTTGACACTCATTTTAACTTTGGCTCCTCAACATTATACCAGTTATAACTCTACAGGTACATATAGGTGTGCATGTAGGACCATATACTGAAGGAAATGTGAATGGTTAAAGGTATGCAGCTAGAAGTGAGTTAGAAGCCACTGAATGTTAACGTATGTGCCCTCATCTTTTGGATATGCTCAAAAACATTGGCCCTTGTTCATGAAATCCTTAAAATGAATGCACACAAATTGCACTCAAATAGTTTAATCTGGGGGAAACTGTACAATCAAACTTATGTCTCTTGGGAACCCCTGTAAATTTGAGTGTAATAATTTAAAAACCTGAAAAAACGCTTTGGTTAACTAACTCAAACTATTTATTACTAATATCATCTAAAATAATGATATCTATAATAATAAAAATAGAATAGTACTAATGATTTCTGCACACAGCAAAAAGTGACATACTGATTTTACATGTGCACTGGTATGAACAAATACTGCAACTATTCCAACTGTGAGTGGTATTATTGAAAAGTGGAGGATTTTAGGAACCACAAAGTGGCAGACCATGTAAATTTGCAGAGCGACGGTCATCAAGTGCTGAGGCACATAGTGTGTAAAAGTTCCCAACGCTCTGCTGACTCAGAAACTGCTGAGTTCCAAACCTTCTCTGGCATTAACATCAGCACAAAAACTGCAGACCAGGAGCTTCATGGCATGAGTTTCCATGACTGAGCAGCTGAATAGAGGCTTTACATCACCAAGCACAATGCCATGCATCGCTTGGAGTGGTGTAAAGCACACCGTTACTGGTCTCTGGAGCAGTGGAAACATGTTCCGTGGCGTGACAAATCACGCTTCTCTGTCTGGCAGCCTGATGGTCGGTTTGATGAATGCCAGGAGAATGGTACCTGCCTGACTGCATTGTCCCTGGTTGGGACAAGGAATGATGCTATGGGATTGTTGTTCAGGGGTTGGCCTAGCCCCCTTACTTCCAGTGAAGGGAAATCTTAATGCTTCAGCATAGCAGGACATTTTGGACAATTGCATGCTTCCAGCTTTTTGGGAACAGTTTGGGAAAGGCCCTTTTCTGTTCTAGCATGATTGTTCCCCAGTGCATAAATCAAGGTCCGTAAAGGCATGGTTGGTTGGGTTTGGTGCGGAAGAACTTGACTGGCCCACACAGAGCCCTGACGTCAACCCCATCAAACACCTTTGGGATGAACTGGAAAAGAGATTGCAAGCCAGGCCCCCTTGTCCAACATCTGTGTCTGACCTCACAAATGCTTTTCTGGTTGAATGGGCAAAAAATACCACAGACAGACTTCAAAAGACTTTGTAAAAAGTCTTCCCAGAAAGGTGGAAGCTGTTATAGCTGCAAAGAGGGGGCCAACTTCATATTAATGCCTATAGATTTAGAATGCAATGGCTCCTGTTGGTGTAAAGTGTAGGTGTCCCAATACTTTTGTCCATATAGTGTGTGTTAACAAAACATCAGACACATACAGATTCCTCCAAGAGCTGTTGATTGCTGCATCTGATGTATCTCATTCATCCAAATAGCACTGCGAAAATCATGATCGGACGCTAAGGGAAGTAAAGTCAGGGGACATGGACAGGGACATCATAACCAGGACCAAAATTTCAAAGTGGAAACTCTACTATGACTACTGTGTAAAAACAGCATTTCCTTGTTTTTCAGTAGATTTCAATTCTACTACTCTCATCCCAAACCACCTAATCAACCACCCCCTGATTAGTTGATTAGTTCATTCAGGTGCGGTTCACTAGATGATATGGACTTGATCTATGAAATGACCGAGATGTTCCAGCTACTTAATTGAGAGCCTCTGAACTGAATATTGAGCAGATTGGACCCTGAAGCAGTTACAAATGATGATGAGCTGATTACACAGGTCTGCATGCTTTCTGGGGTCTACAAGGTTATGGCTGCTTTCTGCACATTCAGTTGAGCTGAATACAAAACTGATGCCTCACATACAGCAATAGATTCCATTACTGTTAGTGAAGTCACTGTAGCATTTTAGTAATTATACAGGTCTTTAGTTGTGCAAGGTATTACACTCATTTATAAGGCAATGCGTATTGTATATCAACAGGTGTGGGTTGAGTTATTATACGCTCATCATCAAAAGAATAATTGCACCCAGCAGTTCTATTGGGAAGGGAGATAAAAGTTACCATCCCATGCAGCTTGAATATTCTCACACAGCTCCTGCAGATTTTGTGGTAGGGGTGGAGGTGGAGTGACACCAGGCTTTCTGGATCTGTGACGTGTGCTTCCACACACGTATTCGTTGGTCGTCTCCACCAAAACAAACACAGGACTCGTCACTGAAGATGACCCGCTGCCATTCTGAGTTAATCCATGACACTCTGGTACAACACTATTATGGTCTATAGTGATGTTGACGTGGTGTTAAGGACAGTCGTCATAACGGTCTGCATGCATGTAGTCCTGCAATGCGCAGCGGTCTTCCAATGGTGCTGGCACTAATAGGATGACTCATGGAGGGCATCACCACTCACTGAATGTCTGCAATCATGGCTGTTGGGTCAGTCAGGTCCAGCGATAAGGCTTACGTCACATGTGTGGCTGAGCGTGAAACCTGCATCATTCCCATGTCTCACAATGTCAAACCTACTCACCAAGTTTCATTCCTGTCAGTTGATTCCTTCTGGGTGCAGCTACTTTTTTGATGATGAGTGTATGTCAGGATGTTTTGTTCTTTCAGCAAAACAAGATAAAATGTGCTTCTTAAGTGTCACAAGTACCTTCCACAAGCCTCTGTGTTCAGTAGCCGAACACCACAATATTTATTAATTATAACAATAAGACAAACAAACTGAAACATAAAACCCCAACAAGCTGGAAACATCCAAGCACACAAAATGCTTTGAAGCTCCTAGAGTATTCAGAGCAAGGCTGCTCTAGACTACAGGTCACTTTCTCAAGTACCAGCTAATTGCTGTCAAATCCTGCAATAAGATGACTGTAGAATTTCCACTGTAAATTTACATCAGTTCTTTACAGTTTTTACATCAGTTCTTCACAGTGTTTCATTTAACCAGGGAAGGTATAAACAACACACCCACATGTACAATACAACTTATTCATGTTAACAATGACAGACATAGCAACACAAGACAAAGACAAGCAAATTAACATGGTTATAACATGATAAAAGGGTTACAATGTGGTTATTACATGATAAAGTGGTTATAACATGGTTATTACATGATAAAAAGATTATAATATGGTTATTACATGATAAAATGGTTATAACATGATAAGGAGTTGTAAACGGTATAAAAATGATTAATATGGCTTTTGCTTGTTACTGAATGTGTTCTAACAATAGTTTGTGTGCTAATCATGGTTTGCTTGTGTCTTCCACTTCTAGTCCAGTCGCGCTCACTGCGCTCTGTGATGGAGGTCCACAGCCTGCAGCCAGTATTCTCCGTGGACAGAGGGGTGGAGACAGCCACCTCTATGATTGCGAAGATGCACATCAGGCCGGAATACGCAGACATGGGCTCTCTACCGCACAACCGTAGCTATGGAGACCAGGAGCTTTACCATGGCGACCCCATCACGGGGCACATGGCCACTATGGGATGACTGTCACGCCCTGATCCGGGACCGTGTCATCAGGATGACAGGAAATTATGTCATGAGTTGTTTGAAAGGATAAGCGTGTTTGTCTGTAGCAGCAGGACCCAAAAAAGCAAGAAAGTGAAGTTTTCTTGACGCTGAGGGAAATAAATGACTGCAGTATTGGATGCTGACAATAGCCTTGATTTCCCAGCTCCAGCTGGCTAAGACATTATTGTGGGCATCATCAAGTTCATTTAGAAAGAGTTGGGGACTGTATTGACGGGCTGTATTGAATCCTTCTGACGCCAGACTCTTTAATGATGACTGTTTTGTATTGATATGAGTAAACAAGAAGAGTGACACAGCGATGTTAGCACATCCCGTCTATGGAATTCATAATAAGAGCAACTTTCAAATGCTAACAAAACTTTTTCAAAGCTGTTTTTTTTTCCCACAAGATACAGATTCAGAGCTATGCAGGACTTTTTTCCTGATGGTATTTGATCTCTCTTGTGCAAATCAGGTGACTCATTAACCATTCCTGGGCCATACGTTGCTCTAGTTCAAAGCTAGGTTGCTGTGCATATTAAAGCAAGCTAACCGTTACAGGTGGAGCCATTAATTAGCTGTTTCTTTCACTGCATACTTAACATGAAATCCCATGGAAAGTGGCCACAAGGTGGTCAGAAAATAGCCGCTTAAAAATAATAAAATATCTACACAAAAACAAAGCAAGCAAACCCGCCTCAAGACCACCAGAGAACAATGATGGGGGGGCTTCAGCATTATGCTGAAGAGTGCAGCAGCAGCAGTAAATGATTTCCTTTCATTTTATTTCTGTATCTGTAAGACTGAATGCCAGCCTATTCAGCAAAGAACCGGGTTACATCAGTCGTTTTCATCCATGCTTTTTCCCCCTGCTTCTATCAGCCTCCTCCTCATGTTGAGGCAAGGTCGAGTTATATTAGGCCATTGTTTCTCAACCCTGGTAGTGGAGGCCCAATGCCCCGCGCTTTTTAGAGCCCTCAACACACCTGATCCAACTAATCGGCTCATTAACAGCCCATTACTGAGTTAAAGTGGCTGTGATAAAGAAGGGGAAGCCTTAAAATGTGAAGTGCAGTGAGCCTCCAGGACTACAACTAAGAAACACTACATTAGACCATCATGAAAACGACCCATTACGGAGACTAAAATCATTGACCTGTAAATCTATTTGTAGAAATTCACCAATCAACTGGTTTTTGATAATAAAGCTGTCTTTTAAAATGTAATTTATTGATGATCTGTCATTGTTGCCTGTCATATGTCACTAGGAGGTAATTATTATTCAAAATGTGGAATGTAATTTGGTCTTCAGATGGTGGAGGTTGCATTCAGAACAGTGTTTTGTGCTGCTCAGGTTGGGTTTGGATACAAAACTTTGTGCTGTAGGTTTGTTCAGGTTGGGCCGGCACATCTGCACCAGATTTGGGTTTTCGTGGCACTGTATGGTTTTCATTTGGTTCATCTGGTTCCATACTACAACCCAGATATCATGCGGATGTGGGCCACTTCTGGAAGAGATTCGGCACTGTTGGCCCTTGGTTGGCACCTGCATGTAGGCCAAAAGTAGCCCACATTTAAAAAAGCTTATTTGGCCCATTTGTGCCAAAACAAATCTGGGCTACTGGCAGAAATACGGCAGTGTTGCCTACTACTGACCCCTGCAAAGTGCATGTTAGCTGAAAATGGCCCATTTGTGGCCCTATTAAATATGCTTGTATGGCCAACATATCTCAAATTCTGGCAAAAATGCCCAGTGCTGGCGTGACAATCATTAATGTTTTGAACAGAGATCAACAGGCTTGTGAGGGTGAATAGTTTTAACTCAGCCATGCAGTACATTGTGAAAACATCAACCTAAAATATTTTGGCCCAACATGACATTTAGTTTGTCATTTGAATGTAGAATTGTTGGGTTATAAGGTTCATTTAGTTAGTCTAACACAATCTGCCTCAGTACTAGGAATGTATCCTAGTTTGTAGCTTTGCAGTTAGTTAATAGAACAATAAAATGTCTGATGTTTAATGAAAAACTTTTAGGTCAGCCACCCTACTTGAAAAATGAAACTAAGACAAAACCTTTTTTTCTCAGTGTAATAAACATTTAGGACATGTAGACTAATAGACTTATTTTGGCAGTGTAGGCTTATACATGTAGATACTCTATCTGAGTGGTGCAGTAGGCTAAGGGCTTACCCTGTTATCAAGAGATCATGAGTCTGAATCTCATCAATGCCACAGCCAGCTGACAGTCAAGGAGGGGGAAGTACATGCCAGCCTCCCTGATCCCAGGGGCACTGCCCAATTTCCACCCAACATTGAAGTTCTTTAATACAACCTGGTTTTTGTACAAGTGGTTTTGAGTGGTGGGTCAGTGGGTTCTGCCAACTGCATCTGGCTCTCCTCTGTGCCATCCTTCCATGCAGTATGTGGGCTGCAAACAAATTCCAGATTTGGATGAGGTTTGGGTCAAATTTGCTATTTGAGTATTACAAATCTGAATGTTCTCTCTCTCTCTGTCTCTCTCTGTCTCTCTCTGTCTCTCTCTCTCTCTCTCTCTCTTTCTATATATATATTTTTTATAATACTTTGAGGGGTGGGTTAATGCCAAAGGTTGCAGAACATTCAGAACATTTTCCTAGTGCAGCATTCTCCCGTTAGACAATCTCCCCACCGGAGAGAATAAGGAATATGATAGAGATGCTTGATGAACAAAGTTAAACTGCTTCATCTCCATATGCCTTCTTAACACATGAGCTCAAAAAATACTTTTCTGTAATTGGGCCTACTGAGTTTTCGCTATGTCAACAAATTATGGACCTGGGGTCAGAGTTGAAGGCCCAGTTGAAGGTACCCAGTTGTGAAACTGTTCTCCCCACTGCAGCGAGTGAAGCAGTAGCTTAGAGGAATTAAATGACTTATTGATGTTTGCTGTTGTCGCTCTGGGGAGGTAAAAGTAGAGGAATGGTGGTCTCTTGTGGGTTCGTCACAATCACAGTGTGTAAAGCTTTTCAGGCAGAAACAGCAGCATGCGCTTTCAGCCTGTCATTAAGCCTTCACGTCAGTGTAGTGTAGTCTTCAGAGACAAATAAAGAACTGGTGTTTCACTTTGTACTGACCTTTCTTAAATGACAACTTTCTCTGAAGTGTTTCTTAAGCAGACTGCACTCCAGAGACACTTTGCTGTGTACATGCTGAAAGAGAGACCCATAAAAACCTGATGACATGTTTGGAACACTCGCAAGTTATTGAATATTCAATGGATAGTTGGTACTGACTCATATTCAGCTTGTACAGGGGTTGGACAATGAAACTGAAACACCTGTCATTTTAGTGTGGGAGGTTTCATGGCTAAATTGGACCAGCCTGGTGGCCAGTCTTCATTAATTGCACATTGCACCAGTAAGAGCAGAGTGTGAAGGTTCAATTAGCAGGTAAGAGCACAGTTTTGCTCAAAATATTGCAATGCACACAACATTATGGGTGACATACCAGAGTTCAAAAGAGGACAAATTGTTGGTGCACGTCTTGCTGGCGCATCTGTGACCAAGACAGCAAGTCTTTGTGATGTATCAAGAGCCACGGTATCCAGGGTAATGTCAGCATACCACCAAGAAGGACGTTTTCCTCCACCAGCATCACGTAGTGACCTGGCCACTATCCTGCAAGAAGAATGGCTTAAAATCCCTCTGACCACTGTGCAGGACTTGTATATGTCATTCCCAAGACGAACTGACGCTGTATTGGCCGCAAAATGAGGCCCTACACCATACTAATAAATGATTGTGGTCTAAAACCAGGTCTTTCAGTTTCATTGTCCAACCCCTGTATTTATTTACTTTTAGCATTTTACATGCATGCACAAAGGTTGTCACCGGTGTTACCACTGGTCAAATACAGATTCAGAGAACTAAAGGAAATTTGCACGACATGAAAGTAACTGTAAACAAGCAAATGAAGCTCAATGTTAATCTATGTTGTTTTAATTAACTGCACTGTAAATAAGGCTCATAGATCCTGCCCATTCCCTTGTAAATAACTAAATAAATAAATATATTTAAACTGTAAGAACACAGTACAAAACTGTTTTTGCTTTGCAGAACGCAGGTCAAATCTTTAGATGAGTCCTAAAGTAGTATAATCTCACTGGGGCAAGATAACTTCTGGGGACAACAACATTTTGAGCTAAATGTGGGTGGAAATGTGACCTTATAAGCATGAAGTTTGTAAACCAATCCAGTGCCACCATGTCCAACAGAGAAGCGTGTTGTTAGCCTATTAACATAATGTAAGTTAAGATGCCTGAACATCTTGAAAATTCAGTTTAACATTAGCTAGTTTTGCTTTATTGTGTTTTCAGTTCTTGTGGATGTCTCAGTTCTCAGTTCTTTGAATGTCTCAAAATCTACATTGTTGTGGGGGGGGGGGTTGTTGTTTAGCTGCTTTGTCCACAATAGGAGAGTGTCAGTCTTTTGTATTCTTAACCTTATAAGTGATGCAGCACTGGTCTGGCACAGCGGCGCTATAGCAAACTACTTCTCAAACTACTTGGTGGGTAGGTTTGACATTGTGAGACATACGAATGATTCAAGTTTCACGCTCGCACGTGCTGAGACGTAAGCAAGGATGGGCCTTATCACTGTACCTGACTGACCCAACAGCCACCATTGCTGACATTCAGTGAGCAGTGACGCCCTCCATGAGTCATCCTGTTAATGCCAGCACCATTGGCAGATGACTGCACGATGCAGGACTACATACACGCAGACCGTTATGATGACTTGCCCTTAACACCACGTCAACATCGGCAAAGAGTACAACGGTGCTGAGCCAGACTATCATGAAGTGACTTGGATGGTAGCGGGTCATCTTCAGTGATGAGTCTTATTTTGGTCTAGGTGGAGACGACCAACAAATCTGTGTGTGGATGAACGGTTTGTTGTTACGCATCACATGTCCAGAAGGCCTGGTGTCACTCTACCCCCACCGCTACCAGAAAATCAGCAGGAATCGTGTGAGAATATTTAAGCTGCATGGGATGGATTATCACAGGACACCATTAGGAACCTCTACAACTCCATGCAGAGACATATCCATGTTATGTCAGCAAACATGGTGGCCCGACACCATACTGAGAGACACTACTTCTATATGTGTAGCTCAATAAATATTGCCCATGTCAGTCTAAATTTATCATCGTTTACTGTTCCTGGTAAACCTTTATCTTCCTTCTGATTAGCACTGCAATCCCCCACTTCCTTCTGGGTGCAATTATTCTTTTGATGATGAGTGTATGTTTACTCATTTCTCAAACCAAAGACAAATAAGATGTGTAAGATCTTGGTTAACGTATTAAAAGTACAATTTTCTGAAAAATAACTATTAAACCAAACATGTTGTTTCCATTGAAACGAGTATTAGTGGTGCTATGGTGTGAGTGAGCAGCCAGTCAACAAGGAACCTCCCCCTAAATATCCCCCCCAGGGCATTTTGCACCCTTTTTAGCAGAAGGCTTCGTCGCCATACCAGTCCAGAAGTTAAATAGTGGTGCCCCAACATATATGCTCATTATAAGGTGACACCTGTCACGGCCATGACTAGGATTACCCATCCCTGAATGTTGTAGTGCAGACAATGCAAACTGTGGTCCTGGAGGGCTGGTGTACAACACCGTTTGGTGATTTTCTTGCTCTTGAAACACCATCTAAACCTGTCAATTATTGGCTGAGTTGAATCGGGTGTGAGCAGGAAAATCCTCCAGGACTTCAGCTAACCACCCCTGTTCCTGTGCTTTGCCAATTCCACCCACTCAGTGCAGCTCAGGATAGGCTTCTTAATCAGTTCATTAGTTGCATCATGTGTGTTGGGAACAGGGGAATTGCTAAAATGTACAGGGCAGTGGTTGACCCTAGACCCGCTCAATGCAATGGCCATAAGGATCTACTGCAGAAAAGTCTAAAAGCTGTGGATTAAGCGCTAGAATCAACAGCGAGAGCCAACCTGACAGAGCTGACAGACCTGATCCCGCTCTTGCTGAACTCATCATAATGTTGAAATGTACAGTATTTTGCATCAGCACTACACACTTTGGCTTTGCTGTGAGCGGTCAGCTTGCACAGCACTTCACGTGATATAAGTTACCCTGACTGCTAGTATGTTCCTGCATAAAATGTGCCTAATGAGAGCACCGATTCCCATGGAGAATCTCTGCACACAGCAAAATCCCCAGTGCTCAGTTCTCACACACACATACTCTCCCAACGTCTCCATACCTTGTAAACTGACTACAACATCTAAGCTTCCAAATGAAGGCTGTCTGAGCTGAGTCAATAAGCCTCTGATACTTGAGTCAGAGAGTCTCTGGTTTGTGAACACGAGTCAAGCCTGACATTTGCCATCTTTTATTATGGCCTTGTTGTTTGCAGCTAGGAGACACCAGGTAGGGCAAGCAACGGGGCCACCTAATGAGGGCTGAAATGTCCGCTTTGAGTGTCGAAAAAGCTATGCACCATGATCGGGGCCATCTGCAGGGCCAGTCATTTCCAGTCATTTCCAGTCACCGTTTTTCAAAAGACTCTTTTCCTTCACCCTTTTTTGCATTTTGACTTTAGTGATATTCTAACTGTTCCACCTCGTCCTACGGTAAAAACTCTTTCTGCAAAATTTTGGTGAACATTTTTAAAATTCCCAAACATGAGTTGAAGGAAAACCTGATTAAGTTGCAAGTCTGAGTCGATTCTGTGAATCTCTGAGATGAGAGTCCAAGTTGAAGTCTCTGGGTACAAGCTAAGTCTGGGGTCTCTGTGGTGCGAGTCTCCTTGGTGCCAATCAGACTCAAAGTCCCTTAGGGCACAAGCTGAAATGAACAGTTTGTTGTCATGCATCACACAACCAGAAGGCCTAGTGTCACTCCACCTCCACCCCTACCACAAAATCTGCAGGAACTGTGTGAGAATATTCAAGCTGCATGGGATGGATTATCACAGGACACCATTAGGAACCTCTATAACTCTGGCGTGTTGCGTTAGCCAAGACGTCATACTGACTGACACTACTTCTTCATGTGTAGCTCAATAAATATTACCCATATCATTCTAAATGTATAATAATTTATTGTTTTGTTACATTTTAAAGGTAACCTTTATCTTCCTTCCCAATAGCATTGCAATCCAGCACTTCCTTCTGGGTGCAGCTATTTTTTTTAATGATGAATGTAATAATAGGACATGAGATAATATACATCATGCTACTTTTACTTTCCATACTTAATTACCTTTGAAGGCAAATACTTTTATACTTTTACTCACTTGAGGAATATTTGACCTTGGGTACTTTAACTCAACTACATGGTTTGTGTACTTCGTCCACCACTGGTTTCGTCCTTCAGGCTGAAGGTTTTTCTACAATGAAAGGCTTGTTATTTGAAACTATATTAAATCCGATGTGGTGCTGAGCGAGTAAGGAGAACAGTAATTGCTGCAGTTTACGCTTCCTGCTTTCTGCCCTCAGGCAGTGGTTTCTACATCCCAAGGGAGCAACTACAGTTTCAGGGCGAGAATGTTGCTCTGGAGTAAATACCCAGGCTTAGGCACTTTGCCGTTTCCATACGATTAGCATGCTAACTTTTAACCAAAGCTCGGAGCACTCAATAGTTAATATCCTATTGCAAAAGGTTATTAGCAAAGTCATGGTTAGTGTTCAGGGGGCAGGATTGATTAGTGAAATCTAACTGGAGTGTAACGGCAAGATGCTTTAAGGCTCCGTTTCCGGTGAATCTAAAGCAAAACCTACAGCTGTGAAGGTTTAGCTCCCAAAAGCTAAAGCTGAAGATAGCAATATGCAGATCGTAAGACAGTTTGTGAGTTTGTAGTGAACTGGAGGTTTATTTTTACAACCGTGGTGAGGAGGAGTACAGATGGAGCTGAAGATGAGGACATGCACTACAAACGGAAGAAGAGAGCCGCCAGGCAACTGTCTGACAGGCTATGTGCAGAATGCTAAGCAGTCTGCATCTCTCTCTTTGTCTATCTTTCTATCTCTCTCTTTCTTTCTCCCTCTCTGGAAATTGACTTGGTTTGAATGCCAATAAAGCCTGTAGTCAAATATGATGCGTAATATTACTGACCCAAATGGAGACAGATTTGGCCACTAAACACTCCAAATCGCGTTTACTCTTTCACCCTGGCTATGCTGGTACGCAGAGCTGTTACATGCACAAACAAACCCTGCATACATCCACACGATAGGGAGTTAGACAAATTGTTCAGTTAGCATTCTTTCTTTCTTGTTGCAAAAGGAGAGAATATTGTGTAGTATTGATTTGACATGTATACCAGAAACTACACACTCAGGTTTCAACAGAGAGACAAGTAAAGGCTGTTTGAGCTTCATCAATTGTTGGCTGCCCAAAGTCAGGGCTGCCCAAAGTTGACTCGTGAGGACGTTCGATTTGGCCTGCCAGAAACTTACTCTAACCCCATCCTCTTGGTCAATGACAGAACATATGTGAGAAACACAGGGCTTTAACTTAATGCTCTTTTCTTGAACAGAGGCAGCAGGGTGGACCCGCCACTCAGCACTGGCTGAAACAACCGGGAAGCAAGCAAGTCATATGTACATGATATCCATGCATAACACAGATACAGCTGAAGGAATAACAGCCACAACTATTTACAAGATTGCACCAGACAAAAAATGGACAGTCACCTTGAATGTTTAAGGTGGTAGTAACTTGTAATCTGCTCCTGCAGATGCCGTGGCACGAAGATGACAGAGCTATAAAACCTGGACGGTGTGTAACTGGATTCATAGATTGGGAAGAGGTGGTACAACGCAGTGAATGTCTTGTTCCATATGTGGAAAATGGGTCCAAAGCAGATGTTAATGACTGGCTAAAAGGAGTGATTGCATTTGGGTGTACCAAAGACCATAGTGTGAAGGAAGTAGCTGAATTTGCAGGTGTATGGAGGCGTACAGTCATATGGGTCTACCAGCAGTGACAACAATCCCAGTCTACAGGAAATTCTCCTCAGAATTGTGCCAGGGAAGGCATCCACCAAATCTAGCTGAACTTCAAAATTCTCTGATGCAGGAGTGGCTGAACACTGATGTGGCCTACATCTAGAAACTTGTCCAGTCCATGCCATATCAAATCGCAGCTGTTATTCATGATTGTGGAGATATTACATGTACTAAGCCTACTATTAGGTACGTTTTGGTCACAGGTGACTAATTTTCTGTATGGTAAGCCTGTATACAGTATTTTGGCCAGTTCTGTTTGGCCTTCAGACTACCACAGTGCACATATTAGTTAGTGCTAAATGGAAAAAGAAACACAGAGCAAGATAATTTACATTTCCCTCTTCTGCAGTTTTCTTGTGGACAGCTGCTAAAGGCTAAAGTTATTCTCAGCCTCTTGAATTTTCTCATAATACCTTAAACGGTGCAGCAGTCAACAGCAGTTGCTTGGGTCATCAGAATGTAACAGCTGCACCATTTAAGATGGAACAGGAAAATTCAAATTAGAAGCTGGACAGGTAGCCTGATGGGCCAGCACACATGTTCAGGCTTTTACTGACTGTAGCTGCGACATTTCCATCAAAACTTGATCCACTTAGGTGCAGCTGAAAACAAAGCAGCTAGCGGCTTTGTGGTGGCCCTTTGTAAAGGAAGTTCTAAAGGGAGCTATGGGTGGAGCTACTCAGATGGGGGTGGTATTATTCTAATTAGCTCACACTTGATGTAGGAAGGGGAGTCAAATTTGAATGGCTTGTTGAGTCCCATGTTTTCTGATCTAGGCAGCCCACATTGAACTGACTAGGTTGTCTTATTTCGCAGATTGTAGGTTGGTAGACCAGACACCCAAATCTATGATCACATCACAATATATCCCCTTAAAGGGAACTCTTGACTGTTACAACTTTACACAGTGCATGTCCAGCACTATTAAAAAAGACATATGAATCAAATGAAAATGTTCTGTTTATGCTAACAAAACATGGCAAACAGGCTGAAGTCCTATACATGTAGGTCCCAGACTCCGTCCTACAGAAAATTAGACTGCCCAAAAAGTTTTTCTCTTGAGCGATGTCATTCCAGTTAAAGCTGGAAGGGCTGAATAATATGTTAGAGTTCAATTAAATATTTAGCTTCCTGTTCTGCACTCAGTGGACGACAGACGGGGCGACCAGAGCAATTTTGCATGGTTTATCCAACATACTGTATTTGAATGGTATTGGACATGTACACCATAGTGGGGCCTATGTGTCTGAACAGTCAGGGATCCCTTTAAGTGAAGCATAATACACCCATCGTCCAAAATACAGCTGCACAAATAGTTGCACCTAGAAGGAATCAACCGACAGGAATGAAACTTGGTGGGTAGGTTTGACATTGTGAGACATGTGAATGATTCAAGTCACATGCTCGACCGAGTATGTGACGTAAGCAAAGAAAGGCCTTATCACTGTACCTGACTGACCCAACAGCCACGATTGAAGACATTCAGCAAGCAGTGATGCCCTCGATGAGTCATCCTGTTAGTGCCAGCACCATTGGCAGACAGCTGAACAACGCAGGACTACATGCACACAGACCATGACGACGACTGCCCTTACCACCACGTCAGCATCACCAAAGACTGCAATGGTGTCGTGCCAGACTGTCATGGAATGACTCTGAATGTCAGCAGGTCATCTTCATTGACGAGACTTGCTTTTGTCTTGGTGGAGACGACCAACAAGATGAACAGCACCAAGATGAACGGTTTGTTTTAACGTGTCACATGTCCAGAAGGCCTGGTGTGACTCCACTTCTACCCCTACCGCAATATCTGCAGGAACTGTGTGAAAATATTAAAGCTGCATGGGATGGATTATCACAAGACACCATTAGGAACCTCTACAACTCCATGCCGAGACATCTGGCACGCTGCCTTAGCATGGCGGCCCGACACCATACTTCTGAGACACTACTTCTGTATGTGTAGCTCAATATAAATATTATCAGCCTAAATTTATCATCATTTTTTGTTCCTGGTAACACTTACTTCTGGGTGCAGCTTGATGAGGCTGTGTAAACTTTTATAAACTACTTTAAGTTCCTTTACAGGCTAAAGTTTAATCAGCAGATCCCATATAAATTATCCAGACTCGTTTGTAAACTTTAATTAACTGTCTTCCTTTGTAGATTTTAATGAGCTAATGTCATTAGAAGCTCCATTAGCTAATTCCATATGGAAAGCTTCAGTTCCACGTTCAGTTTCAATTAATTAGCCAACTCTCACTGATGTGCACGAAAACAAACCAAACCAAACATCAGTCCTGCGAACGAACGCGCTGTCAGTAAGCTCGAGGACGCGCGCGCACCCCGGTGTCTCTCTCTCCTCTCACCAGTAGCGCGTGGCTATAAACCGCGCACGAGCGCTGCGCAAGCCCAGTCCTGCATGCGCGAGTGGCAGGAAGCGGAGGCATCATCGCTTCAGCTCGCTCGCTCTTTGAGTTCCTTCTGTTTTCCGATCACACAGCAAAGCCTCCTCAAGCATGGACGACAAGGAGACGTCCGTCTCGCTGATCCTCTAAACCTCGTCCGGTTTTCGTGAGAGGAGAGATGCAGCCGAACAGCAGCGCATCGCCGCCCGGCTCGAGCCCGTGCGCTCTGAGCGCGGACGAGGGCGACGACCCGTGGAACCGGACTGACCTCTCGCTGCGCTGCTGGCTCCAGCTGCTCTCCAAGGACCCAGCCGTGGAGGCGCACGGGGACGGCGCGAGCGCGGCGCTGCGCGTGGCCATCGCCCTGGTGTACCTGGTGGTGTGCGCGCTCGGTCTGGTGGGCAACGTGTTGGCGTTGTGCGTGTTGCGCTCGCGCCACGGCCTGCGGCGCTCCTCCATCAACTGCTTCGTGATGAGCCTCGCAGCGACGGACTTGCAGTTCGTCCTCACGCTGCCCTTCTGGGCGGTGGACACGGCGATGGACTTCCGCTGGCCCTTCGGCAAGCTCATGTGCAAGCTCGTGAGCTCGGTGACTACCATGAACATGTACGCCAGCGTCTTCTTCCTCACGGCCATGAGCGTGGCGCGTTACTGCGCGCTGGCCTCGTCTCTGCGCGCGGCCCCGGACGCTGCTGCGTGCGGCGGCGCCAGGCGCGCCAGCGTGGCCATCTGGCTCGTGGCGCTGGCCGCTACGCTACCTCACGCCGTCTACTCCACCACGGCGCGCGTGGCCGACGACGACGAGCTGTGTCTCGTGCGTTTCCCGGACACGGGCGGCTGGGATCCGCAGCTGCTGCTCGGCCTCTACCAGACGCAGAAGGTGCTCCTGGGCTTCCTCGTGCCGCTGGTGGTGATCTGCGCGTGCTACCTTCTGCTGCTGCGCTTCGTTCTGCGGAGGCGCGTGAGCAGCGGCGCACCGCCCAGCTCGGAGGAGCGCGAGCGCGGCCGGCGCAAGCGCCGCTCGCGCGTCACCAAGTCGGTCACGGTGGTCGTGCTGTCCTTCTTCGTGTGCTGGCTGCCCAATCAGGCGCTCACGCTGTGGGGAGTGCTCATCAAGTTTGACCTCGTGCCCTTTAGCAAGGCCTTCTACAACGCGCAGGCCTACGCCTTCCCGCTCACCGTGTGCCTCGCGCACACCAACAGCTGCCTCAACCCCGTGCTCTACTGCCTCGTGCGCCGCGAGTACCGCGCCGGGCTCAAGCAGCTGCTGCTCAAGGCCGCGCCATCCGCGCGCACCCTCGCCAGGCTCGCGCGCAGGGGCAAGAAAGTGGCCGAGGCACCGCCGCCGACAGCGCATGGACTGGCCGTGGTGCACGTGGACGGGGGATTGTGAAAGGGTCGCGCGCACAGAGACATGTAGAGGAGTTTAGGAACTTCCTGTGTTTGGAACCTGACCGGACTTACTTCTGGTGTAGGAATCGCGCTGGATGGCTCTGCGGGAAAAGAGGGCGCGCGTGCTGTGATGAGAAGCCTAACTGATATTAAGAAGCTTAACCGACATAATCCACAGGAAAGCGCCGGGATTCAGAAACTTTACAAGTCTCCAAAACCCTCCACTGACTCCTCTAATCCCGAGGACGCGGGAGCGCGCACTGCTTTAATGAACGAGTAAAGTAATCCTGATTTTGATACAGACACGTGAGACTGTGTAGCCCGCGAGAGTGAGGTAACTCTCCTCTGCTACGTGTTTTTGACTGTAGTCTTGTTGGACGTTCCGTTGCTCTTTGTCACTGTAGCCTCTTAGATGCTTCGTGTTTCGTTGCTGTGAAGAACATCATCTACTACACAGGCGTAGGGATGCGTGTGCGCGCTTGCACGCATGTATATTCCAAAAACCACACAGAAGGGCACGCGCAAACACTAAAACGACCGCGAGTACACATGGCCTGTATATGGATCATTCAACCCAACTGGTTCACAGTCAGAGCTGAAACATATTTCAGTCTTTGAACCTGGACTTTAGACTAAATGCGTTCAGATCTGAGTGACTGTTCTGTTCTTTTACCTGTTCTGTTACAGTCACAGTAGCACCGACACTTGGTAGTGACAGTTTTAGCTAATTTTGAGCAGCACTTAAATTGCTAGCCAGGACATGACAAGCAAACACAGATCCAAACAGAAGAAAAACGTCATATTTTATTAAAAAAACAACAAATAAAATTACTTTTAAAAATATGTGTTTCGGTAGTGACGATTCTTGATGTTACACACTGATTTCCAGATTTTGGGGTGCATTTGCCTCAAAACAGTGGGATCTAACTGCTCACCATGCATGTGGCCATGAGGGACAGAGATGCAGTCTCACTTCCTGCTCTAAAATGCAGGGGCGTGGCTAAAATGTAAAGTTTTTTTCCGGGTTCCTTCACACAGTTCATTGAGGTGTTAATGAAATGTCTGAGACATGCTTTGGTCAAAACACCCCAAAGACCAAGTACCACAGCCCACTTTGTCAGCCCTGTTTAGAACGGCCGGTTGGAGTGTCTGTTCCTTTTAAACGACAATAAGTGTTAACATTACAGGATCCTGCAGCGAGTAGGGTCAAGAATTTTCTAGAAATGACATCTCTGCTAGTTTACTACCTCAGCTGTTAGAGCTTAATGCCCAAAGAAACACAGAGCATGACATTCACTTTTCCCTCGTCTGTAGTTTGTCCATGGACAGTCTATGGAAAAGTTTTGTTGATAGTGCTGCGTTGCACTCAACCATACACACAAGGCTGAAATCAGCTTCTTATAGGCCAGCTTCTTGTTCGAATTTTGTCACCTTAAATGGTGCAGTGGCTTTTTTTAAGTTGGAATGGGAAAATTCCAACAAGAAGCTGGCCAGTAAGATAAATAAAGTGGTTTGTATAAAATTGCAGGTTTTTACCAACTGTAGCTTTGATGTTGCAGCCAACACCAGAGCAGTCATATAATGCTAGCGGCTCCAGCGCTTGGGAGATAAAAAAATAGCGCCCCTTCATGAAGGTAGCTCTGAAGCTGTGGGCGGAGCTACTCAGATGGGGGCAGTCTTATATGAACAAGCCCACACTTTATGTAGGAAGGGGAGTCAATATGAACTTGATGATGGCTTGTTGTTTTCTGATCTATGCAGTCCACAAGAACGTGCTGGGTTGTCTTATATCACAGTTTGTAGGCCGGTTTGGAGCCAGAAGAGGAAGAAAAGTGAGCTTTTCATAAGCAATCCCCTTTAAACTTTCTTTTAAAAGAACTTTTAAAAACAGTACTGTAAAAAATTGCAAAAAACACATTTTTTACAAGCTGAAATTTAGGGGTTCGACTTTGGGACAGAGAGACCTCCTATTAGAAAGTGCCCTATAAATCAGTGCTTCTCCACCCTGGTCCTGGAAGGCCATCGGCCTGCACTTTTTAGTGTTTTCAACTAATCAGCTCATTAACAGCCCATTACTGAGTTGAAGCAGCAGGAAAAGCATTAAAATGTGCAGGGCAGTGGAACTCCAGAGTCAGGGTGGAGGAACACTGCTGTAAATGATTTGTATGTATTTAGCTGATGACTATCCCAATTAATGCCGTGGGTTAGACCACATCATGATCCTTGTAAACGCTGCCGGTGTTGGTAATAGGAAGAATCAGGAGAATTCCAGCAGAGTTTTGGGCTGGTTAATGTGAAACTCACGCGTATATGAACTCTCTGTCAAATGATACATCCCAGGGTATACCTGTAGTAAGATAGGGGTTAAACCACTGGCCTCCAGCTCAAGTGGTACAGCTCCAGTTTGCTGATTATAACTGAGTATACTACAGTAGGTAGAGATTAATTACTTAGCACTTTACTTTTTTTGCATTATGGATGTAGCAATGGCTGTAAAACATGGTGGAAAAAACAAGGTGGACCCGAGAAGGCAGGAATGAAAAAGCTACTTAAGGATCATGAGCACCTATTAAAGCAGATGTGCAGTGAGAAATGCTGGCCTTTACCTACTAAACTAGCATTAGTTTGACTGTAATGATTATGTACCATTTAAGGTAAAAGCAGCACAACACTATTGTTATCCAATCTATATTATTTTTCTTCTTCTTCTTCTTCTTCTTCTTCTCTGCTTCTTTTCCTTCTTCGTTGAGAGATTTCTTGTCTACTAACGCAGTTTTCAAGATATCAACACCATTCCATTTCCGCAATGTTCGGTCTGAATTGGTCGGGCTTGGACTGTACTCCTGCTCAACCAACAGACACCACTTCACATACACTACCTCAGAGTAGACCCCCAAGCAAAAATTCAGTGTCAGTCTGACCCGCACTCGTCTGTTTGCTCCGCATCACTCTTTCTTCCCATAGAGTCGCATTAATTTTCACCCCCATTCAAACGCAATTGTTTCCTCACAACCTATAACCACCGAACTGCATGTACTCACTCAGGCCAGACCCCCAAATTCTAATCCATAGCCAAACTGACACACACTCCTCTACGTGACGTTTATTCATCCCTCATAACTCTCCTAGACTCCCCTTCATTTTTAGCAACACCTAGAAACTGACCAGCAACAAGCTTAAGCTGTGCAATCACTCTGCATTTCTTTCAGGACATGCACTTTTCTAGTTGTTTTTATCAACTGCTGGCCACATGGTTTATCACAGTGCAGTATATAAACAGGAGGAAGCTAAGAATAAGATTAAAATGTGCAGATATTTGTGTGTGTGTGTGTGTGTGTATAGAGGTTGGGGTGGGCTGGTATGTGCCATGTAACTCCCAGCCTAAAAGCATACACCTGGGGTCCTACAGTTTGAACTAACTCAGCAGAATGCTCCATATACTCATATGCACATGTCCACACAGCATGGAAAACATTCGGCAGCACCAGGCTATTCAACACATCCACATAGTTTCTAATCAATACTGCACGTTTCATTAGGCCTATTTTTAGGGGATCGTCCAGTGTCCACAGTGCACAAGATTCCTGAATGCCTTCTCAAGAAAATGCACTACATACTACTTTAAAATTGAGGTCAATTGGCCCTCCCACACACACAGCACAAACCCCCTGCTTCACTCCTCAGCCCCTCTTCATGTGAAGAGCTTCTCGGCTTGAATATTGAAAGTGGTCTTAACGGCTCCGGCTGCCTGCATGCGTTCTAATCTGATCATTATCGCAAATTAAGTTGTAATCCCTGCAGGGAAAACACAGGGTCATGCTCGACTCGACTGCAGCCCCCTCCTACCACTGTGCTGCTGCTCCTCGCATTCGCTTCATTACTGCAGTTCATACTGGATGTAAGCGACTCAAGTGCAAATAAAACAGTATTTTTTAAGCACATTCATTCTGCCTTGTTTTCAACTGGAAGCAATTAAGATGGTGTTAATTTGTAATATAAGACTACTAATCAACACTCGAGCATCCTAGAGCTGAATTAACACCTGCTGAGCCCGACAGAGTGCATCTGAATCCGGCTGGACTTTTACAAACAAAGCGAGTGCTATTGGTAGGGAAAACAAACATAGAAAGTACGGAAAGTGCTGTGTCCACCTTATTCTTACACCCTGTGATGCTTTAAGAGACTTATGAACAGAACGTCTGGTGAAGTGAAACAGACAAATGCTTGTAACGTCCTCACCTGAAAGCTAGGTGGCACAAAAAGGGGTTTGATTCCCTATTGGTGCATCTGTGGTTCTTTCTGTGTGGAGTTTGCATGTTCTCCCCGGGTCTATGTGGGTTTCCTGGGGTGCTCTGGTTTTCTCCCACAGTCAAAATACATGCTCCCAGGTTAACTGGAGATGCTAAATTGCCTGCCTAAGTGTGAGTGTGTGTGTCAGTGTGCATGTCTGTGTGTCTTCCTCGCTCTAATACAGTCCTATTAAAGAATACATTCATTTTGGAATTCTGCTGGTCTCTGCCCTTCAGCATATTTGCAAAATGCACACTGGGGGATGGATCACAGATGTGTGCAGAGATGGGGTGCAATAGAGTAGAGGCTATTAACCAATGTCAACAAACAGGCCATTCTCACGTATCTGCCTCCGGTAATGTAGAAGCGTAAATAGCAGCATTAAATGACTTCCAATGGTGCTGTAAACAAACAGGAGCTGAAGCTACTGCCCGGAAACATTGTTGCGTACCAAAATGCACAAGAATTCAACCAAACAGCTTTAATGGAGTTTCTGCTCCATCAAGCTCTGCCAACATGAGGTACTTTTCATGAAATAACCAACCAACAAAGATGGAGGGTAAAACTGAACAGTGGCAGTGGCCTGCCACTGTGATTGATAAGAAGCTAATTCACTGATGTATGTATAATCCTGGAAATTGCTACTTTCTCTCCTCCAGCCTTTTAGTGTAATGTGTTTGAAGGATCAGTAACAAGAAAAGAAAGCAGTCATTTAATTGGAAATGATTACGTTCTACAGGAGTGTGGTGTATTTTGTTTCAGATTCTGATTACCTGATAATACATGTAACTGTAACCTAATCCACAAGATTATTACATTGAAGTGATCTAATCTGATAACTTTCCATTAGTTTTGGATTGTATGTCCTTTCAAATAATTAAATAAAGACAATAGGTTTTTTTTTGTTCTAGAAAACAAAATAATAGATTCTGATTTACTGTCTCTTTGCTGGGTGTACTTCTATTTGACAATCTGTTGTTTTAGACCTACAGAGAAGGTGGGGACATAATAAGGTGATAGAACACAATTCAACTAACATGCAAATACAGTTTAGTTATAAACTGCTCTCCTGGCACTGATATGTTAAAATACTATACATTTCCAAACCAGAAGATCAATCTGGTAGATGTCTTCTTTTGGGGCCCTCCTCGTTAATAGTTATTAAATGGAGACCTTCCTAAAAACATTCTAACTGATCATCACCAACTGCTAAAAGCTCTATATTAGCTTATTAAAGGTGATAGTGGCGCATTGTGGTTCGATGCTCCGATGGTTGATACTTTGTTAATCGTTGTTTGTCATGTCATTTAAAAATGCTCCTTTTTTAGTAATCTTAGTACAAATCAGTGAGTCGTACCAGTTTAAGTGGCTTTAATTTCACATGAATACTAAATCAGGACTGACTGGCTTCAGTACAATAATGATCATTCACACATTAACATTTTACACCCATCTTTAGAAGCCTACCAATGAAACTTTATCGCTAATGATGCATTCATGTAAAACCAGAGGTAGATCAGATATCTATAGAATAACACTGCAGATCTCAGTTCTATTTCAGTTCTGCCAATAAAAATAAAATACCTCTTGAAATTACTATAGACTGGCTGGCAGGCCCCACACTCACCCTGCTTCAAAATCAAAGACTCCTCAGCTCTACAGGATTCATGTGAAATATTTATCATTCAAAATGGCAAATTTGGTCTCAAGGCATTAAGTATGTAGAATATGTAGTTTTATTGTAATCCTGCTGGTAATCACCCTGTAATTTGATTACTGTACCTGTAATGGGAGTTACCTTGTTTGTATCCTGATTACTCTGATTAATCTCAGAGCCTACATCTCAAAACAGCAAACTGGCTTTACTGAAATTGCAACCAGAACTGCAAGTGAAATTTACCTCAACGTTAATGACATATGAACAGAGAGACAGAAAGAGAGAGAGAAGCAAACTGAGAGAGAGATAACACTGGAACACTGAAGACAAAAAAAGCTACTACAGCTTGAAGATCAGAAAAAGAAAAATCTGTATGAAATAAAACTAAACTTGACAATAGGGAATAAAAGAACCTCAGCAGAGGAAAACGAAAGAAAGCTGGATGACCTAGCTAGTCAAGTCAGGCACAGGTGCACCACAATGAATGACTGAAAGAAGAAGTGACACTGAATTTTTAAGACTGTGGGGTCACCTACATATGAGCAGTGAAAATCAAAGTTTTCAAAATCCTGGGATTTCCTGGCTGGTCAAGTGTGTGGGTAAAGATGTATCTTCTATATATGCCAAATAGGTGATCCTTAAATCAAACAACTGAACTTCAGTTAATGTCAATGAATCTTGAAACAAGTGTTTTTTTTAGCAAAAGAGAATTCTACAGATTGGTGGTTTGTCTAATGCAAAAGTCACATTATAAAATAATAATAATAATAAAAGCCATATTCATAAATTTAAAACAGGATAATTTACCTTGTATTTCCAGATCTAAGGTTTTAAATCTTGGCAAGCACAGAACAAATTGCAGCACAACACTATTCATAAAGATCTGTTGTGCTTCCTCCCCACTTTGTAAAATCTGTCACAAGCATGTCCCTCACAATTTTACTTGTATCTCTTTTTTCAATCATAACATGAGTCACTGTGGGAGAAATTGTTTGTAATGAAGGAACAGTTTGATGAAAACGAAAAAGGTACACAATTTTCCCCTAGAATCTTAGTCTTAGACTTGTATTACATGCATTAGCTGGACTACTTCTATTACTACAGTAGCAAACATAAGTAAACACTAGGTTTGATTGAGCAACTACATTTGATATACATACATAAGCACATATCTCGTTTTTATGGGCAGTTTTTACTTTTTTTACATAATTCTAACTGTCCAGGTTTAATAGTGAATAGACCAATAGGAATGGCTCAAAATGACTTTGACATTATCATCCAAGATGAGAAATATTTCAGCTCCTTTACAATTACAATTTTGGAAATACATGTTTTTGTTTCCAACAGAGACAATATGGATATCAAATGCTGAGAAACCAGCATCAAAGCGTTTGGTTCCAGTGGTCACCAATTCTCCTTGTACAAGTGAATTCCATACCAGCATCTAACATGCTTTACCTAACACCACCTTTACCCACCACTAATGTATCTGGTCCAGTCAGTCAAGGACTTCTGAAGAAGATAATGAGCAGGTGTGACAGGCTGTAATTAGAGCTTGACTCTACAGGAACGTAAATTTCCATTGGTTTTAGGGATACAATTAATTATTTTGACAGCTACGATATGTTTCTCAGCAATTGAGTGTACGGCTGGATAATGAATTGACAACATGCAGGAGGCACATTCTGGGAAGGAACAATAAAGGTACAACATAAATTTAATAGAATCCACAGTTTCCCATTTCCACTCAGCAGCTGTACATGATGGTATGTTTGAAGTGTCTATACAGTCTATACAGCACTGTGCAAAAGTCAGAGACCACCTTTCACCTGTTTCAGTTCTAGACAAAACGGCCAGTAAGAACAAGTTCTCCAGGATTTTGTGGGATTTTGTATGACCACTCTTGGCATTTATTAGCAGCTTTCTTTCTAACTAGGAGACCTTAAATGAAATCTGCTGGGATAAGGATGGACAGAAAGACCTGTGGGCTTTTTAACATTTACATTTAAGGCATTTAGCAGACGCTCTAATCCAGAGTGACTTACAACCGTGCTTAGTGTTCCGTTGGATAACGTTTCCCAGCTAGTATAAGAAGGTTAGAGTCTAAAATTCGCCATGAGCTCAGATGCTGCCCAAACAAGGGCCAGTGTGGATACCTAGAGAGAACAATACACAGACATATATAAAGCATAAGTGCACTACCTGGCAACCCAACCCAGTGCTCATACCTAGAGAGAAGAAAGGTTATGGTCAGTATAAGCGCAAAAACAAAGTATTTCAACGTACACATCTATAAGTGCAAAAACAAAGTATTTCAACATACACATCTATAAGTGCAAAAACAAAGTATTTCAACAGTCTGCGCTTGAAGACTGCGAGAGACTCAGCTGTTCAGACAGCCAGTGGGAGTTCGTTCCACCATCTGGGAGCCAGGACAGAGAAGAGTCTGGACGCTTGTCTTCCATGCGTTTTCAGGGATGGGGGGTCGAGTCGAGCTGTACTTGAAGCTCAAAGGACTTGAGGTACAGATCGACTCTTAACCATTGCCATAAGGTAGGGAGGGGCTGGTCCATTCTTGGCTTTGTAGGCCAGCATCAGAGTTTTAAATCTGATGTGGGCAGCTACAGGAAGCCAGTGAAGGGAGCGCAGCAGTGGAGTGACGATCCAGATCTGAAGCAAGAACAGAGCTTGATTTTCTCTTCTTTCTGAAACAGATACAAGCTCTAAGTGCTATTTATCTGACAACAAGGCTGTCATCATAATGGGGGACACGTACCTCACAATATTCAGATATGCTGGCCAATATACTGACATAAAAATATAAATAAAGATATTCCTCTCACTTGCTTTGCGTAATGTTAGGATCCATCAGTGGGACGTTTATTATTTTAACACCGTGCCACCATGCTAGCACTTCACAAAAGAAAGCTGCATGAAAAGTTAAAGTTAGCTTCATCTTGTGCTGGAACTGTAATTATGTAAATAATATTTTGCTAGAAAGTGTAATTGTATGAAGTGGAAACAAGCAAGTTACCTTGAAAGTAAACTAGCCACAAATTCATGCAGTGACCAACAATGGTCACAGGCTTATTCAACTAGCCTATCTCCTCAGATGCTTCTACTGAAAAATTCATAACTTGCACTAAATGCCCTTTTTGTCTGGAAAGGAAATACATGAAGGGTGGTGTCTGACTTTTGTACTGAACTGAATGTGTTTTTATTCAGAACCCAAGCCTACACACAGCTGGTCACTAACTGAGATGAATTACTCTGGCAAACTATGATCGCTTATTCTATGGACCGTCAGTAATGTTTAAATGATTTCCAGATGTTCTGCTTAACCGATGGCTTCACCCTTAAAAGGCTGAGCCCTGCTGGTGTCCCCTATTCATTCACTGTCGTCATCCGATTTGAGGAACTGAGTGGAAAATACAGGCCTATACAAGTTGTTCAGGGGTGCGGAACGTACATCAGAAATGTCACCGAGTCATTCCAGCGTGTGGCCTTTTCAGCGCTGTTTTACGCACAAACTGCTCCCTGCATAGAAATGCTGCTCTTCTGACATTTTGCTGTCATTGCAGCAAGTCAGTGGTGTATTCACCAAATCTAAAACACAAGGCCTGATTCCGACCCGCTTTCAGCACTGTCTTACACCTCAGGTAAACAGGACATATTGGTTAAATTACTATTAGATAAAAAAAAGCCTTCAAAATTAGCTACTTGCTGCCATTTGCTGTTATAGTTTTCAGCCACCTCCTTGCATAAAGTGTTGTCATATTGCACTGCAGTGCCTCATTAAAGATACTTATTATTGTTCCAGCCAAGCAAATCAGTGTGTATTAGTAAAGAATAAAGAGGATGTTGTTGCTGTCATATCGACACCTACTCGTTTTTTTCCGCTTTTTATGACATTTTTCCCCACTTTTTTTACACAATTTTAGAAAGTGAGCTGCTGTTTACATCAGGTGAGGATGACAAATGAACCAACAGAAATGAAGCAACTGAAACAAAATCCCTTAACATTAACAAATGGCATGGAGAGCTCGACAAGCATTTTTTTTCCTAAAAACAAGCTGAAATGTGGACCACAACACACATTTCCAGGGCCTTTCATACCATCTGACATGAGCCCGGGCCCAGAGAACTCGGCTGCGTTTGTGCATGTAACTAATGTATGACTTGCATAACAGAGTTTCAAAGTTGTATTTCTTAATGCAGCGATAGATTGTGTTAACTGACAATGGTTTTCCTATGTGGGCAACACAGTACCATAACGGTTTCTCATGCAATGCTGCCTGACGGCTCAAAGGTCATGCACATTTAACAGTGCTTTCTGGTCTTACCCTACATGGACTGGGATTTTTCCAGATTCCCTGAATCTTTTCACAATATTATTAACAGTACATGGTGAAACACTGAAAATTCTTCGTAATCTTGCATTGAGAAATTTTCTTTTTGCACTGTATGACTATTCTGTCACAAGGTTTGGCACAAAGTTGTAAGCCACAACTCATCTTTGCTTGAGAAGACTATGTCTTTGGTGGAGCCTCTTTTATACCCAATTAAGATCAGCTCACCTGTTACTATTTCACGCTACTTATTGCGAAATGTTTTGGTGTAGCTTAAATTATTTTGCCCTGGTTCCAACTTTCTGAGTGTATTGTAGGCATCAAATTCCTGTAATTCCAGAATAGTTCCAATAGTTCCAGTCAGTTACAGAATAACATGTCCATCAAGTCCTGTGATATATGAAATGGTTCTAAAACTTGATATGGTTCCAAAATTGATATGTTTTGTCATTTTCCCATTGGATCGCCTGCATTATGAGATTGTTAAAGAGTCAAAATATAACATATAACAAATATAACTCCTCCACACTGAAATAACCCTGCATTGAGCAAGTCAACTATTAAACATCAACACAATCACATAGTAACACTAACTTCTCCTAATATACTTTACTACTGCCAGAGCAGCTTAATTACCACAGTGAACATAGCTTTTTGGTTTTGCTTGGGGCATTTTTGTGTGTATATGCCTGGATTATGACAAGAGCATTAGTTCACATGTAGCAAAATTAGTTGTTCAGCTCCTCATAATTCAGAGGATCCAATGTTAGTGGTCTGTAGTACTTGAAATATCACTTCAAGAGAAGCTAATTTGCTGATAAGACACTATCCACCATCTTTAATTACGTAGTGTGAAGAAACCTTCCCATTGCATTGTGATATTGCCTTATTGATTAAGGATATGTGCTGCTGGTAAATCTGATACTTCAGGCAGCCTGATTAAAGTATCTAAGAACTGAGATATTGCGGGATACACACATCTGATTACTTGAAATCCTGCCTCTGTAGACTGAACACTGGATATGGAGACTTAACCCTCATGTGGTTTTGAGGAACTTTATTTGTTCTGCAGAGAGGTACACTGATTACTGAAACTTGTTTCAAGGCGCGATCATCAGCTTAACCGCTTTGCCTGCGGGGAATTTTGCGTGCTAAATCGTGTAATGCAAGCAGCAGGGCTTGTTTTGATTCCAGAAGATGAAAGTACATGTCTAAGCATCCAGTGTAGGACTTGCAGAAGAGCAGCTGCGCCTTCATCACGCATGCAATCAACACACAGCTCCGAATGCACCAATAAACTTGAATCCCACTGCCGTGCACATTTCAAATACTCCTGCTAAGCATGGAGGTTAGGTTTCTCACGTAGAGTGAATTCGCTTCAAACAGCCCCACAGCGCGGCCGTGCTTCTCTGCGTATGGAGATAAATGGGTGCATTTCAAAAGACCGTAATAATTGCCTGCTGTGTCCTATCAGACAGGTTGGGCTTTGACCTTTCGGAGCAGGCCGGCTGTTGATATTGATCGTGACCAGCCAGGGGAAACAGTGCAAGTTTAAATATCAGCCTGCGATGGATCAGGGTCATCTTTTCACTGCTATGTGATACTGTCACCCTGTGCCACTCCACAGAACATGCAGCTGGGTCTCAAACACCAACAGGAAAAGGGCAAATAAGACATGTGGGGGCGTTCTTTCCCTAGACAGATCAAATCACACAAAGTAAATTTTAGCAGGGAGGACTTCCAGATGTATGAGTTTATTAGGTTTAGTTTGTCAGGGACAGTTTGTCATTTTCGTTTGCCGTGCCTGGGCATGTAAACATAAGACTAATATTAAAAACACAATATGTAATACAAAATTATGAAAGCAAAATACAATAAGATCCACAATTTCCATTGTGTATAGTCAACTACCACCAACCCAAAAGCATACTAGGCACTCATAAACCATCATTTATGCAAGATTAACAATCCTAATTACAAGTCTGATAACATTAATGCTAACATGATTTCTTAAAGTGCAATTCTTTTGTTTCAGGGAAGTTCCATTCATGTTCAGTAAGTAAGGCATTTCATTGTTTAAGCTCAACTGAGAAATAATTAGTCATCTTGCGTGTTTAAGGTGCAGATGATCTTGCACGCGGATGATGGGGCTATAAGTACCTGCGGGCTGTGAATGACGGGATTCATAGATTGAGAAGAGGCGGTACAGTGCAGTGAATGTCTTGTTCCATGTGTGGAAAATGGCTACAAAGCAGATGTTAATGATTGGCTAAAATGAGTGATTGCATTTGGGCATGCCAAAGATCATAGTGTGAAGGAAGTAGCTGAATCTGCAGGTATATGGAAGCATACAGTCATACAGGTCTACCAGCAGTGGCTAAAATCCCAATCTACAGGAAATTCTTCTCAGAATTGTTCAGGGAAGGCATCCACCAAATTTGGCACAACTGCGCAATTCTTTGATGCAAGAGTGGCTGAACATTGATCTGGCCTACATCTAGAAACTTGTCCATTCCATGCCAAACCATATTGCAGCTGTTATTGGTGCTCATGGAGGTATTACACTATTAGGTCTGTTTCAGTCACAAGTGACTAACTCTTTGTGTGATGATCTTAGATTTCTAACTTGTGCTTGGAGGACTTCCAGACTGATTGATGAATAGACTGCCTGATCTGTCTATTTATCTATGTAGATTCCTAAAAAGATTTTTTTTGGAGCAATGCCATAGAAAAACTACCTTTTACTTGACCACAGTAGAGCTTGATCTTCAGAGCCTCATCAATCCTGATCATCCTAGAGGTGTACAATGGGACTTCATCATTCAAACTCATTCCTGAGAAGTTCAATTGAGCTTCATGACTTCAACTCATCCTATAAGTGTTCACGGTGGCCCTGTCATTGAAACTCTTTCCTAAGGTGTTCAGTGGGGCTTCATCATTCCAACTCCTCCTAAAGGAGATCAAATGGGCTCCATCAAACCAATTCATGGGGTTTCAGTATTCTAAATTGTTGATTCCATGGGTGTCTAATGGAGAGTCATCACTCCAACTCATCAGAAAGGTCTTCATTGGAGCTTATCTCTCAAACTCATTCCCGAGATGCTCACTGGGGCTTTATGGTTTCCAGCAAAACTCATCCCAAACATGTTTGATGAAGCTTCATCTCATCAACCCATCCAAAAGGTGTTCTATGGAGTTTCATTGCTTTAATTTATCCCAGAGGAGTTCAGTGGGGTTTTATCACTCCATCTCATCCCAGGGGGGTTCGGTGGAGCCTCATCACTCCAACTCATTGCAAATGTGTTCAATGGAGATTCATTATTCTAACTCATCCCAAAGGTATTCAATGATACTTTATCACCCCCAACTCATCCTAGAGGTGCTTAATGAGGCTTTTCATTAAACCTCACCCTGAGGTGTTCAGTGGAACGTCATCACTCCAATACACTCTACTGAGCATCAACTCTTCCAATAGCTTCACCAGAGCTTCATCACCCTGACTTGTTAAAGATGTGTTCAGTGCAGCTTTATCACCCCAATTTATCTACTTTCCTATCATCACACCTGCTGCCACTCATCCCCACACTCTCCAGAACTAGGCATCACCAGCATACTAACCACCAGCTCCTCCCACTCCTAGACTTCAGTACCTGTTAGTTAATATAGACTCATTTAGGCTCCACTATGAACCCTGCACTCTGTAAAGGGTTCTCAGTTTTTGTAGAGTGTTTGAGCCTTGGTCTAAGTAGGCCTGGTATTTTGATATTGAGCATATCGACCTATGCTCCTGTATTTTCCTGTCTTGTTTCCTAAGTCTGTTTACGAAGTTGGATTCATGTAATGTTTTATGGCTTATATTCATCATTCAATAAAGATCTAGTACATGCATTCTGCTTCCTAAGCTGTTTATCTTTTCCTTTTAAGGGCCCATACCATAGAAACCACATTTTCCTTATTTTTTAGACTAAAATTTAAATTACTTGTTTTGGAATTGTCCAATTAATTTTGAGTCCTTAATAATTGGTGGATGGGGGAAAAGCCAATCAGAACAGAGCTCATTTACATATATAACTCTTAAAGGCACAACATCAAACAGAACCTGCTTAATTCCTAGAGATAAATAGAGGTTTGAAAACGGTCAATGTAAAAATGCAT
Organism: Semaprochilodus insignis; assembly: GCA_034552555.1. Classification (NCBI taxonomy): domain Eukaryota; kingdom Metazoa; phylum Chordata; class Actinopteri; order Characiformes; family Prochilodontidae; genus Semaprochilodus; species Semaprochilodus insignis. The sequence continues at coordinate 7,621,560 of CM067493.1, read as the reverse complement.
TATGACTAATTAAATTCATTATTATGTTAATAAGAATTAGAACTAAACTAATTTCATAAATGGCGACAGGGGGTCCACTCACTCCAAAGAGAAGTTCAGTGTCAGTTGGTGCAATCACAAAGAGAGCTAGGTGTTATGATGACAAATATATTCTCTCAGTTACGTTCAATTAAATTCAGTATCAATTTTAACTGACAATTTATACAACTCTTCTTCACTTTCTTTTCATCACTGACCTCCATCAGATATACTCCGTCAGTTTCTTTCTTTCTCTCAGTTTGTTCTCCGTCACTGACCTCAATCCAATCTGGTCCTTTAGCTTCTTTCTCTTTTTCAGTTTGTTCTCCATCATTGACCTCCATCAGATCTGTCCCTAGGCTTCTTTCTCTCTCTCAGTTTGTTCTCCATCACTGACCTCCATCAGATCTGCTCCTAGGCTTCTTTCTCTCTCTCCGTTTGTTCTCCATCACTGACCTCCATCAGATCTG